>JBCNJP010000003.1:20291162-20424196 GCA_039602395.1 Deinandra increscens subsp. villosa
TCGAATCATGCTGAATATGATACGAAAAGAAATCCAATACTTAGATATTGCAAGAATGTCGCCGTAAAGTGTTACGCCATGACCATAGATGGAAAATCACATCATCACTACTAGACACTGATGAAAGGAAATATATGTTCATTATCAGAGTACTGATTATACTCGTTGAACATTAATATCCACCTTAATTGAATCTGAACTAAGAATGCCATGAAACATTCAAAGGGTTAATTCGACTCTGTAGATAGTCGGTTAACATGCTCAAGTGATAACATAGTCTTACATGTGCTCACCAAGGACACTATATTATCACAAGTTCGATTCACTTAAGAAGACTCACTGTTCAAGATAAACACTGAACTTTAAGAAACAACTGATATTGGCAATACTAAAACAAAACTCAATGACAAGATAGCGAATTCATGATTTCAATGATCAGGCCAGATCAGTGGAATAACACTACTGCATAGTGCATGAATTCTGCATCACATTGATCTTTGATTTTAGTGTTGGATGTCGAACATTAACGTCTTGCACCAAATCATTCGACTTCCTCTAAGGTGTTAGACAAAAGTCTGAATTCTGCATAACATGTTCAAATTTTATACGTTGTATTATCCATGAATATTCTGTTAATATTCTAAAATCCCGTGGTCGATCAGACATTGCGGGAGCAACGCCTGAAGCAAGACTATTCTGACTTTGGACTCAAGATGTTGACTTCCAGACTCACAAGGCCTCATTAGAGAATGACGTCGGGACGTAACTCGCATCAGATTGTCTTCATGGATTTAATTATAAGACAATTCTGATTGATGGTATACTCAACGGTATCCTTTGACCTGAGATACATGAGCGACCTCCCGTCTGCGAAAGAACATTCTTTGATTGTAGCTTAATGCTGTCGCGTAACTGCCAGCCATAACGGTTACTTTTGGGAATGGATCTGAAGCTTAGTGGGAGCTGTATGTAGTCAATATGGGATTCTGTACTCTTGCATTAATAATGCGACAGTTTGACATCGTGGGCCCTCTCGTTAGTTCCAAGTGTTAAGTGTAAGGTCTTACCCAAACTTACCTGTGTGTTTGATTGGACCACTTCGAACAATAAGACGAGAAATACAATGATCGAACACTATATAGAATGCATAAATCCATATCTCTAGTTCGATTGATGTCTCATACAGAAAGGATCTGATGACTTTATAAATACCATAAGTCTAAACTATATCACAAGTTTAATGATATGCCATGGTTGTTTTGACTTGAAGTGTCGTGACTGGTTAGGACAGCCACGTGTAGCTAGAGCACCTCTGACTGTTTCTTGATTTATAGTCACGTTCAGTCCAAGTGGAGGACTGTTGGGTTTAGGCGTCCAGACCCGACTAAATCAAGTACCCAACCCGGTCAAGACCCGTAAGAGTTACACCGGAGGCAATGTGTTTTAAAGTCCGCTTACTTTTATAACCGGCAACTTCGCAGAAGAATTAATTATTTGTTTATTAAATGGTTTAATAGACAAATAATTAATTAGTTAATTATTATTAATCATTAAGATTAATTAAGCGACATAAGACGTTAAATATTATTTATGTCATGGACGGAAATCGACGAATTATTAGTTTGACTAATATTCGTCAGATCTCGGCAAGCAATAAACATTTAAGGGGTTAAATGTTAATTTCGAGAATTGGATGGTTCGATTAAGGGCTAATAATAAACGAGGGACCTAACGGGAAATTAATCAGATATATATATCTGATTATTGGAGGGGGCAAAACCCTAATCCTCCTCAAGAGAATTTTCGGCCCCCTCCTTCTCTCTCCCTCTTGAAGTCGACGCCAACCCACCCCATTGGTCGCCGTCGATCGTTGTTCTCCGACTTTGTCATTCAATCGTGAGAACCCTAATCGCTTATCACCATTCTCAACATGGTTTCCTTCTTCCGGTAGCCATCACACATTGAAGCCGAGAAACCCTAGCCGTCGATCATGTCGCCTCTCCGAGTCGACCGTCGCCGCTGCCCCGTCGCTCCGCCGCCGACCGCCGCTCGCCAAGCCGCCGCCGTGCGGCCTCCTTCTTGCCGCCGCCGTTTCCCCACAACCGCCGAAGGCCGTCACCGAGCCCAACCGTGAGCCACGACCACAGCCGCCGCATCCGTCGCACAGCCGCCGCCCAGCCGGCCGCCGCCCCTCGCCGGTTCCCACCGTCGACACACCCCTCATCAACCGCCACCATAAGGCGTGTTCACTAGTCGTCCGCAAACCCTAGTTTGCGCCCAATCCGACACACGTGTTTTTCCCGGTGCTTGAGTCATCGCGTAGAGAAACCGTGAGTGCGAGGAAATCAGATTCGTTCGACGAATCATTTCCTGCGAAACCCTAGCGTCACCCGTTGACTTCCGGTGTCTCGAACGTTTGTTTGAATCATCGCTCAGGTATATCTAAACTTGTTATTAGTTTAGATTTAATCGTTTATATATTTATGATTGTGTCGCGTTTTGTTTAACGCGTTTTTTTTTGGTGTTTGCGCGTTTGGTGATTGTTGAATCCTGTTGATTTGGTATACGTTAATTAACTGGTTTTCGCGTTAGTGAATCAAATCATTCTCCGTTGCGTATTAAATTAATTGTTAATTTAATTATCTAATTTGATATACTCGGTAATCGATTAAATAATTATTTATCGTATATAATTATTTCTAAAAAAAATTGCTTTTACCGAGACCCGAATGCCACTGTCGTAACCTAACAGGAACCTGCAAAACAGAAGCGTGTTGTTCTTGGGGAGCAGGACAGGGTGTCCTGCGACCAAGCTCGAGCGTGAGAATAAGTATGTGTTTCGAGAGATTAAGAGTAATCAAACGAGAGAGAGCGCAATGACTTGAAGTCTGAGAATTTACCTGGTGGTTGAGGGTATTTATAACCCTCAACCTTTGTCTTGTAGCGCTGTCAATGTCAGGTCCCTAAAGTAGCATCCTGCAGGTCTGGCATCTGGACTGTGCAAAAGAACCACAGTAGCTGTTTTGGGTAATCACATTAGTTGTAGTGTCAAATCGAGTCCTTGGACGCCGACCCGTGTGTATGAGCGTTGGTCCGTACCTTCCCATTTCGGCCTAACTTGGTTTTAAAAAATTGTCCACCAAGTGTGGCCAGTCGACCCGGTAGGGTTCGACAAGGGTAGGTTGGTTTAGTATTGAGGGTCACCAGTCGGCCTGGTGACTAATAACTGGCAGTCGACTTTGTGAGGGTCGACTGGTCATAAGGTTTGTCACCAGTCGGCCTGTTGGCTTAGTGACTAGCAGTCGACCCTGTCAAGGTCGACTGGTCATAAGGTTTGTCACCAGTCGGTCTGGTGGCTTAGTGACTAGCAGTCGACCCTGTCAAGGTTGACTGGTCATAAGGTTTGTCGCCAGTCGGCCTGGTGGCTTAGTGACTGGCAGTCGACCCAGTCAAGGTCGACTGGTCATAAGGTTTGTCACCAGTCCGCCTGGTCGACTGGCCACACTTGGTGGACAATTTTTTAAAACCAAGTTAGGCCGAAATGGGAAGGTACGGACCAACGCTCATACACACGGGTCGGCGTCCAAGGACTCGATTTGACACTACAACTAATGTGATCAGTCGGCCTGTTGGCTTAGTGACTAGCAGTCGACCCTGTCAAGGTCGACTGGTCATAAGGTTTGTCACCAGTCGGTCTGGTGGCTTAGTGACTAGCAGTCGACCCTGTCAAGGTTGACTGGTCATAAGGTTTGTCGCCAGTCGGCCTGGTGGCTTAGTGACTGGCAGTCGACCCAGTCAAGGTCGACTGGTCATAAGGTTTGTCACCAGTCCGCCTGGTGGCTTAGTGACTGGCAGTCGACCCTGTCAAGGTCGACTGATCATAAGGTTTGTCACCAGTCGGCCTGGTGGCTTAGTGACTGGTAGTCGACCCTGTCAAGGTCGATTGGTCATAAGGTTTGTCACCAGTCGGCCTGGTGGCTTAGTGACTGGCAGTCGACCCTGTCAAGGTCGACTGGTCATAAGGTTTGTGCCAGTCGGCCTGGTGGCTTAGTGACTGGCAGTCGACCCTGTCAAGGTCGACTGGTCATAAGGTTTGTCGCTAGTCGGCCTGGTGGCTTAGTGACTGGCAGTCGACCCTGTCAAGGTCGACTGGTCATAAGGTTTGTCACCAGTCGGCCTGGTGGCTTAGTGACTGGTAGTCGACCCTGTCAAGGTCGACTGGTCATAAGGTTTGTCACCAGTCGGCCTGGTGGCTTAGTGACTGGCAGTCGACCCTGTCAAGGTCGACTGGTCATAAGGTTTGTCACCAATCGGCTTGGTGGCTTAGTGAGTTATTTGTTTGAGGTAGAGTGCCTGGAACATGTGTTCATGTGATATCACTCTGACCTAGACATACGTCATCATAATGAACTCGTAGTAGGCGTCGTCATCGTTGCCGCCATCATCTAGATCTCCATCGGAATACGGGAGATGGTTGTGGTGGTGGTGATGGTGACGTTTTTGCCTTGACGGATCTGGTATTCATCGATGTATTCTCCCAAAGACAAAAACATTTTAATTCTTTCTATACCCACTTTGGATTTTAGAAAAAGCACTCACAGTAGGCAAACATTAAACTGTTATTCGGGATGCCCTTCAACTACCGAACTTTCATCTATCTGGTCTTTTATGTCTGAATCTTGTGTGCAAGAAATGGATTCAATGAGCATTGTTGATAAGACCCAAGAACCTTCTTGTAACAAGATTCAAAGATTCATCTGCAAATGTCTGGTATCCGTCGATGTATACCCCCTAAATGAACAGGTACATTATGGCAGTGGTGGTCGCCGGGGAAAGGGGAAATTTGAAAAAGAAGGGTTTGGTGGTGGTGTGAGACCGCCACAACTTGTTTTTTTTATTTTATTGTATTTTTTTGTTTAATTAAACTTATATTAATGATTTTAAAGGGAGGGGTATAATGGTTAATTCACAATTACTTAACAGAATTTTCTAACGGCGTTAAGGGTCAGGGACTAAATCCAATATGGTTTGGCATACGTTTGGGACCATATCCGTAATAAATAAAAGCTAAGAACTAAACCTGAAATTCGTGCAAACCACAGGGACTAAATCCGTAATTTACTCTTATTTCATTCTTCACCCGTTTTTCCATCCTGAAGCTAAGAAGCCTGTGAAGTCAAATAGAAACCAAATAAATACATTATGCTAAGATTTCACAACCAAAACCAACCAAACCAAGGCATGAATGATGCATAAAATATGTATAATTTGAATCACAGTAGTACTTGAGCCTCAAGTAATCCTTACACTTACTCTTGGAACTATCATACCTACTGGTTAAGTTATCATCGTTTACTTTGATAATGTCTCCGCCATCTACATTTTTTAAGAACTCGGTTCTCCACCCATACCCCAAACATGTTAAGATAGATATCCATTTTGTTTAAGAAAGGTCAATATCGAAGTGATTCTCATTATTCATGCTCCGGCAAACTACCAAAATATGCCAATATCTTCACGAAATGGTTGCCTCGTCCCCTATTTACAAAGTTCAAATTCAACCTTTGCATCCATCCCACTACCGTTAAGACTAAGAAGGTTTCTTTGCTATACATATTATTATTATTATTATTATTATTATTATTATTATTATTATTATTATTATTATTATTATTATTATTATTATTATTATTATTATTATTATTATTATTATTATTATTATTATTATTTTATTATTTTGTAGTCAATATTGTATCAATTTCTTTTCTGCAATGAAATGATTAAAATGTAAGATAATTTCAAAAATTACCCAACATGTATCTTATAGTATTAAACCCATAACAATCTATTAAAGATACCTCTCTTTAATTTACCATAGAATATCCCATCTAGAAATATATACTTCCAACATAATTTCACACTTGGTTCTTGGGTTTCTTACAAATTAATACCTAAGAGAAATAATTAGTAATATTAAAACAATTAAACATCTACAGATGATCAAATTGTTCTTTCCGGTTTTATATCTGAATTTAATATAACTGAAATTGATCCAAAAGAAGATACAGAAATATAATGATGATAACAGTATAGATAAGTGATTGATGGTATATTTTATCTCTCCAAACACTAACATATGGAAGTCTCTTTTGTGCTTCCTTTAAAAGCATGATATGCATCTTCTTGCTTTTCCACAAAAACAAATAAATATCTCATGTGATGCCAGCTATTCTTTATTCTTCTCACTAACATCTTTTGGTGTGTTTTACAACTCTTTTTAAGCTCATCTCCATCCCTAGCTAGCTTTGTTCAGTTTAAGGTATCATCGATCTTTTGGTAATTAATGGAGGGATACCCTGAATTAAAGAAGATGATGATCAAACAACCTTGTGAAGATACAAGGCTAGAACTAAGGTTATGTCCTCCAGGAGATGGCTTTTACTCCATTTCTCATGACACCACTAGTCCACCCAAGATCCTTGTGTCGAAAAGCTCACACAAAAGGTATCTCTTAATCTGTGTCAAGAAGTTGCACTAAAGCAGTAAGGACGCTCATCTATTTCCACACCACTTTGCAAATATATTCTCAAACCGTCTATATATACTGACGGTTTGACTCTTTCAACGCTTAACCTTTCAAACATGAGACACCGTCTCACTGTTCCAAAGTTTGAGAAATCAAAAGTCGAAAAGTCAAAGTCAGACAGGCTTTTGATGTTTTGTAAACCGTAGTTTGATAATAATAGATTTGACGGTGTGAGAATACATATGATGAATTAATTCATGCTTAATGTAGGACTCTACTATTCTTACAACCGCGCGCTTTTCATATAGCACCGTTTAACTTTTTTAATGTTTGGCTTTTTCACACTTTGAAAACTCAAACAACGAGCCTTTGGCTTTCAAACGGCCGTTCATTAGCACGTGGAAATTAGATTAAGGTTAATTAGTATAAGAATATATATGACAGAGCCTTTTAAGTATATATGTATTAAGAATGAATATATATTTTTTTGTAGAGTTGCACAACCGTCTGAGGTGGTGGGATGGCCGCCGGTGAGAACATCGAGGAAGAACATTAGCAACTCCGGCAAGGTGGTGGCTTTGCCTGTAAAAGCTCAGAGGGATGGAAGTGGTGATCATAAGGAGACAAGCATGGATCAAGATAATAATAGTTTGTATGTAAAGATTAATATGGATGGAGTTGCTATTGGAAGAAAGGTTGATCTCAAAGCTTATGATACTTATCAAAAACTATCCTCAGCTGTAGATGAACTCTTCCGAGGATTGCTGGCAGGTAATATAAAAACAACCGTTTTAGGCCACAAATTGTAGGGACCTTTAAAATTATACAAGTAAATAAATAAACTATTTTAATCATATTATAATTTGAGAATTGATGTGATGATCCACTAATTTTTGAAACGTGACTTTTTTTTATTAATATATAATATATAATATTCAAAATAAATTTAAATACATTGTTACATTATTTCATTTGTGATTATAACACTCAGCCTAAACATTAACATTAGTTGCATATTTTTATGCTCTATAAAATTACATTTAGAAAGTTTCATATGTTTAAAAAAAAGTTAACAATTAAAAAGATATTGTTTTCAAAGTTTGTTTTAGCTAGGCCCCGCAAATATATATTGAACTGCCATGTTTTCTCTATAGAACATGAAGAAACTTATACATTATATTTTTTTAATTAAGGTCATATATGTTTAACCGGATATATCCTTAATTGGCCTGCAATTAAAAAACACATGATACATATACACATATACAAAGTTTAATTTATGAAGGTTTTAACTTTTAGAATTTAGAGTTTAATTTTTAACGCTTTAGTCTTTAAGCTTAGAATTTAGCTTTGAGGTTCAGGGTTTAGAGTTTTGCCATCGGGATTTTAGGTTTAAATATAGAGTTTAGCTTTTAGTTTTTAATTAGGGTTTAGCTTTAGATTTTAGCTTAGGGTTTAGATTTTAACTTTAATTAAGGTTTAGATTTAAAGTTTAGCTTTAGCTTTTAAAAACCCAACAATGATTTGACGAGACGATCCCAACACTGCTAAAATAAGTTCAATCATCGGAGTTTATTTGAATCTGCGGTTCATCCTTTATCTAAAGTTCCCTTTTGAGCTCACCCCTAGGTGAGGGGTGACAATTGTGCATGTCTCGATTGTGAATCCAAATACGACATATATATTTATTCGAGTCAAATGCATTAACCTAACACAAACCAACTTAAAGTCATTTAGTTAGAATATGTTACGTATAACCCATTTATCTAAATGAGTCATAGTATAGCAGGTTCTAAACGGTCAAGTGGATTATAATCAAAATTGTAAATAGATAACCATGTCTTAAATGTGTTGGTATATATCGGTTGTAACGAGTTCTAATATATATTTGTTAAACTGGTTGATTTTGTAAAATGTATTACTTTTATTTCAATCTTATATGGGCTATCATGTCACTATATAATAAACGAGTTTAAACAAGTGAAACGAAGATGACTTCTTGGAGTAAGCCTGTTTATATAGCGACCCAAGCATGAATATATATGTGAGAAATTAAAACTTGAAACCTAATTATTTTAATTTGTGTAGTGTTTGTATCATTAAAAAGTATATATATATTATATTTATCATAAATGATCATGTAAAAAGCATAAAGTAAAAATATAACGTGACAATGATGAATATAAATACAAAATTACACAGATTAAATTCCCATATCATTTTTACAATATTATAACCTTCATGTACGTGTTTCACGATTACATTTTTTACAAAATGCACGTAATGTACAGTTTGTGAAAATCAACAAAAAATATTTAGAAAAAGCACTCAAGTGTTTCACAATTACAAATTTCCATATATCTATTTAAAGTTATATATATATTTTTTAATTTATGTTTAAAGTGTCAGCACCTAAATCGATCGTTATGGGTTCTAATTTATTTTTGAACTTTTCTATAGAAAAAGCACCTTGTTTGCAAATATGCATCAAAATATATTTAAGAAATTAACAAGCTATATGCAACTAATTTCTTTGGATGCTTTATGGTTCCTATTAAAACCCAACTTTGCATGCATGCATACATAAAGGTTTAAAGTTCTATACTTTTATGATTTAGATTAGTTAATGCTTAATATACATACCCTAAAAGTCATGAGTACTTTTTAATTCTCTTTTATTAGTATTTAAATTTATCCTTTTGTTAGCATATATATACTAATTCTTCCATTTTGTACGTGATTAGCTCAAGGAGACTCTTCTTCTTCTGCTATATCAACTAAGCAAACTGATATGACGACCGGATTACTGGACGGAACCGGAGAGTATACCTTAGTTTACCAGGACAATGAAGGAGATAGAATTCTTGTTGGTGATGTCCCTTGGAAGTGAGCATCATATCTAATCTGTTAACATATATTACTTTCTTTAGTTTAATTTTTCAAGTAAATATCAACAAACGAACATATATACGATCGAGTTACTCATGAGATTGATCATTTGTGTCATGTTTTGTGTAGCATGTTTATATCTTCAGCAAAGAGGCTTCGCGTGTTGAAGACATCTGAATTATCCGTTTTTCATCAGCGGGATAACTAACTGATTGTAAGTCATTGTCAAGATCAACTTGATTTCAAAGTTTGTTGACTTGAAAAGAATTGAATGTTAAGTTATATTGTAAAAGTTGTGCAAAGGTCTATGATAAAATAAATTTGAGCTTGCTTATTGATGTTTGATGTGTGATACTGATCAATATGTACAATTCACATAAAGGCCAAGCTAGCTAGTAGGCCATATATTCTGTTCATAGATGTCTAATTGACTATAATATATGTATGTATTAGATTAGATCATGGCGACGGTATACGCCGCAGAAAACACAACAAATTAACACACATCGATAAATCGTTTAATTAAACAATTAATTATTGAAATATGAAATGTATTTGAATTATAATGTATAGTAAACATACAATCATATATAATTAAAACGATTTGAGGATTGTTTTAAATTTAATGATAATTAAGATAATCAAGTTTATAATAAAACAATTTTGTCTCCTTAAACTCCTAGAAATTAACGTAACAAGACAATCCCATCCTCCTCACATGTATTATAAGACCGTGTGGACTGCATGACAGCTGAAAACGCACAACACACCCCTCCTGTAACACCCCAACCCGAGTAGGGCTGACATGTCATTCATACAGTAAACAGAGATAGTCACAATCCAAATTAATTAATAAAATACTTAAAATGTGATACAAGTTTTAAAAAAAAAGTGTAACATGCCCAAAGAAATATCTTAATTAAAGAATAAAGTCTTAAAAATAGGTGTTCGAGGACGAGGGGTGCAGGGCCTAAGAAGGTTAGAGACTATAGTTTGCGTTTTGCCTCTTGGAATGTAGGAACTTTAAATGGTAAGTTATTGGAGTTGGTAGATGTCCTTAAGAGACGTAGGTCCATATTGCTTGTCTTCAAGAAACTAGGTGGAAGAGTCGTAGTGGGACCGAGTGTAATGGGTACATGTTGTGGTATTCTGGGTCTAATGGAGCTAAGAATGGGGTAGGAGTTTTGGTTGGGAAAGATTTGTACGATAATGTTGTAGAGGTGACTAGACACAATGATAGGATTATGGTGTTGAAGTTAGTTTTAGGCAAGGAGGTTGTGGCTGTGGTCTGCGCCTATGCACCGTATGTGGGAATACGTGACTTGGAGAAGAGAGAGTTCTGAGATTGTTTAGATATAGTTGTGGGGGCCATACCTAGGGAAGTGAAATTATGTTTACGAGGTGATTTTAATGGCCACATTGGTAAGGATTGTGATGGTTTTCAGTTTGTCCATGGGGATCTTGCTTATGGTTTTGGAATGAGGCTGGTAAGGATCTCCTTGACTTTGTAGTGGCTCATGTCCTGGGTATCTTAAACTCGTTTTTCAAAAAGAGGGATGCTCATTTGATCACGTTTAGCAGTGGGGGACGTCAATCACAGATGGATTATTTATTGATGATAAGGGGATCGTCGCTCGTGGAATGATTGCAAGGTTATTAAGGGGGATGAGGTAGTGACTCAATATCGCTTGCTGGTTGCAGATATAGGCATGAGAAAAAAATTTACTAGTTGGGCGGGGAAGAACAAAGGATTCGATGGGGTATTTTGAAGGACGAGAAGATTACGGTGTCCAGATATAAGGTCATCTTGTCATCAACCCGTTTAGATGGGGATTCAAACCAACTATGGGAGGCAATGGCGACCAACATTCTACGAGTTGCTAGGGAGATCCTAGGGGCTACATCCGGTAAGTCGAACGGGCATCATGAGTCTTGGTGGTGGAATGAGGTACGTGGTGCAGGAAAATATAAAGGTCAAACAAGGATATTTTAGGGAGCTTCTGGGTTGCACGGACGAACTGGAACGTACAAGATTAAGGGAGGACTACAAGAAGGCCAAGAAAGAAGCGAAGATAGCAGTTTCACAGGCAAAGACTTCAGCTCTCAAAAAGTTTTACGATCAACTAGAGACTAAGAAGGGGGAGAACTTTATGTTTAAGATCGCCAAGGTCAGGGAGCATAGAAGACAAGATCTTGGAGTTGTGAAATTTTTTAAAGGTGATGATGGTCGGGTTTTAGTCAAGGAGCGGGACATCAAGCTAAGATGGTAAACCTACTTCTACAGTCTCTTCAACAGCGGGAGGGCGCTTAATGATGGTAGTGATAACATGCTTGCACAGCAAAGACATTAGTGTAACTTTTACTATCGTGCTATCACAGAGGAGGAGGTGAAGGTTGCCCTTAGAAAGATGGGAAGGGCGAAGGCAGTTGATCCAGACAACATACCTATCGAGGTGTAGAAGTTCTTGGGGGATGTAGGAGTTCAGTGGCTAATCAACACTATCTTCAAAACCACTAAGATGTCGGATCAGTGGAGGTCTAGTGTTATAGTCCCACTTTACAAGAGCAAAGGATACGTGCAGTCTTGCGGGAACTAGAGGGGCATTAAGTTGCTAAGTCATACCATGAAACTATGGGAAAGAGTTATTGAGATTAGAATCAGGCGGGAAAATCATGTTTCTGTAAACCAATTTGGTTTCATGCCAGGACGATCCACCACGAAGGTGATACACATCCTAAGGAAATTGATGGAAAAGTATAGGGAGAAGAAGCGGGATCTGCATATGGTGCTCAGCGACCTTGAAAAAAGCTTACGATAGCATACCACGACAACTGATTTGAGATAGTCTTGAGGGTAGAGGAGTCCCAGGGAAGTACATAGACATTATCATGGATATGTATTCACGAACAGTGACATGCATCCGCACTCCGGTGGGGGACACTGATTCCTTTCCTATCGGGGTGGGCCTCCACCAAGGGTCTGCGTTGAGTCTGTTTCTCTTTGTTGTAGTAATGGACGAGTTATCCAAGTCGATCCAGGAAGCAGTGCCATGGTGTATGCTTTTCGCTGATGACATTGTGTTTGTCGCGGAAAGTAAACTAAGCCTTAACGGGAAGCTCCAGGAGTGGAGAGCTGCTTTAGAGGCTAAAGGTCTAAGGATTAGTCGTTCTAAGATCGAGTACTTACACTGTGCGTTTAGTGGTGTGAGTAGCATAGAGGATGTCCAGATTATGATTGAAGGCCAGGCGTTCCAACCGTAACCAAGTTTAAGTATCTAGGTTCATTTGCGTAAAACGAGAGGGAAATTGATAGTGATGTGTGTAACATTTCGTGTTTTTGATTATTAGATTGTATCTGTTTTGTAACCCGATCCGATGATTGATAATCAAATATATGGTTATTGATCGATTTTGATGTTTATTAACTTAAATTTATGTTATTGAATTCATTATCATGTTTATTGATCGATTTGATGTTCGATTTACCTTTATTTCGGATTTTACGCGAACACGTCGCTAAATTACGTTCAACTAGGAATTTGATCAATCTGAACATGTATGACCCTTTTGTTTAATACTAGTTAGACACACAAGTGAATACAAGTGAAGGTTGGTGTGAATTCAAGGTCTAGAAAGAAAACGGTGAAAATTTGGTAAATCCCGCGCGATTTTTATTTTAACCCGGACAACACTCGTTTGTTAAGCAAGTTACATATAATCTACAATCCAACACGCTGCTCAACTCTATTGATTTTGCTGGTTTCACAAGCATCATGCATCAGCGAGAGGGGGGGTCACGGGGGTCAATTGATGTAACATTCTGGGTTTTCCGATTGTCTGATTTTATCCGTATTGTAACCCGATCCGTTGATTGATAATCGAATTTATGGGTATTGATCTATTTTGATGTTTATTAACCTAATTTCATGTTATTGGATCCATTATCATGTTTATTGATAGATTTGATGTTCGATTTGCCTTTGATTTGGATTTTACGCGAACATGTCACTGAATTACGTTCAACCAGTAATTTGATCAATCTAAACTTGTATGACCCTTGTGTGTAATACTAGTTACACACACAAGTGAATACAAGTGAAGGTTGGTGTGAATTCAAGGTCTAGAACGAAAACGGTGAAAGTCCGGTAAATCCCGCGCGATTTCGGTGTTAACCGGGAGATCACATTTTGAGTTTTGTATATCAATTTTATCATGCTTATGATTCATATGATCATTTACCATGTCATGAGTCATCATACACTTAATCGGATCGCAAAACGTTGGTGAATTGCTTAAAAACGAGAAAAAAAACGACAAAACCGACCAAAAATACACTTTTTATGTAGTTTTATCGATTGTTAATCGTTATGGGACATATCATATATTGAATTTAGTGGATTAAATGTGGTTGACATGATGGTAAACTTAAAATGAGGAAATTTGGTGAAAACGGGGGTCGAATCAGAGTTTTTACGTGAAATCTGGAGTGAAAATGGCGTGCGACAACCCTCCCAAACACGCCGCATATCGCGACAGAAGTTTGGTGGGTTGGCGCGTACCGCCCACCGACCACGCGACGAGTTTTCGAGATTTTCCCCTAATCCTCTAGTATTTAAGGTCTCTAACTCATTCCAGCCCCCATAATTCTCATCCTTAGCCCCCATAAAGCCCTAGAACGGCTGAAACAATCCCATATCAAGTTTCTTGAAATTTTTGGAGCCAAGATTGGTGATTTCGAGCATTAAATCGAGTCGGTTTCTCGTATAAAAGGTTAGAATCATCAAACCAAACCTCCATCTTCTTGAATCTTTCATCCCCCATCATCAAGATCCAACCTTTATGCCTTTTTAAACCTAGATTTTGCATTCCAAGGCTAGATCTAGTGATTTTTAACAAAAACAATGGATTTTTATCAATTTTTTAGATTTTTATGACACTTTTTGTTGAGATCTTGTTAAATTTATATAGATCTTGCTAGATCTAAGTTATGGCTGGAAAATAACATATTTTTAAACATGATTTGTCATATAGATTCATCATAACCAATAGATCTAAGGTTCTTTTGATAAAAACTTGGTTTTTATGATAAAAAGTCCACCACTTTTTTTACTTGTTTTTCTTCCATGGATCTTTATAGATCTAAGTTCTACCTAATCTACTTGTTGGATCTTGACATGGACACCATTACAATGGTAGATCTAGGGTTTGGGATGAAGGAATCATCACCATGATTATAGATCTAGGGTTTCATGAAGTAAAAAGACGATTTTTATGTGTTTTTCTTTATTTTCTCATGCTAGATCTTGATTAGACCATGGAAATTGTTAAACTAGTGTATTGATTCTCGTATGAAGCATGATTTTGGATCTAGATCTAGGGTTAGGCCATGTCTAGAATAAATCTTGAATGTTTAGTTATTTTGATTAGAATAACTAGTATTTTTTTGGATTTAAAAATAAGTCATTTTGAGTAAATCATTGAGTTAGTATTTGAGTTATGTCTTGAAATTTTATTTGGTAATTATATATATTTAGATCAGCCCCAAATTAATTTTTAAAGACTAAATTTGGTTCGGTTGATTTGATGGAAAATAATTAAGGTTTGAGACGTCGTAAAGTTTTATGGTTGAATAAATAATTATTTGCTTAACGTTTGACCTAGATATAAGTTTGATCACTTGATTATTTATATTCTCATATTATTACTCAAATACTCCACCAACGAGGCGCGTATCCGATCGAGTCCGTCGTGTCATGGCTAGTCGCACGTTTTATTCGTTCGAATACTTATTTAGTTATTTATCTTTTGTCGGTATTTTCTCCATCACGTTCGATCGTAAAGGCGATCTCCGGGTTTGATTCGCGCCGCTATTCTTCGGTGTTACTCTCGACACTTTCGCCATCATGTGATTTTTCATAGCCCTTTTTTACTTAAGTGTTTTTGGGGTGCAACATGTTTTGCTTATCAAATTCTATTTCTTCATGTGTATTCTATGTTCGATGATTACATGTTTATTATGATTGGTTGATTGAACGATGATCGATTGAACGATGGAACGATGAACGATTGAACGATGAACGTAATTATTAACATTAAACATGTTGGGGTTACGATAATAGATTTATTGGCCTGACAAGTCCACTTGGCTTGCCTCACGTGTGGCGTCTTGTGATTGAAAGCCTAATTGTCAAGGGTTAGATGTTAACTTATTATCAATTATCAATTATCATTTTGTTAAACTTGTACGCATGATTTTGAACATTATCATTAAACCTATAAATTCTCACCAACTATTTTTAGTTGACTCTTTTTATAACATGTTGCAGGTAATGTGGTTTGATTTGGATGTCATCACTTTAGGGTTGCATCGGCTTTAGAGACCTTATTAAATAATGAACCATTATGCTTAGACTATGTGATGTGTTGCAAACACATCCTGTTTTTCCATGTAATTTGTATAATATTTGAGTCGGTTTTGCATCATTTTATTTGGTTTTTATATATTTTATAGTTATTTGAGTCTTAATGTGTTTTTGAGTCATTTTTGTATATTTTGGTGTGGTTTAGGTAATTATTTGAGTCTTGTATTTATTTATGTCAGTGTGCTTAAAATGTTTCAAATTATGGTTATTTGTAGGTTGGTATAATTGATCAAGGGGATAGTATGATATTTTATCAAAGTTTAAGTGTTAAAGAATTAATACTTGAAAGATTGAGGACCGACGTAGAGTTTATAAGAAGATCGGGGGCTGAATTGTAATTACATAGAAGATTCATTTATTTAGAATTCGGAAAAGCCACGAGAAGCACTTCTATAACACGACAATTCTTTAGAAAAAAAGCTTCATGTAGAGGAGTCTTAAAAGCACTAAGGAGGGCTCAAATGACGTAAGCAGAAAAGAATATAAATTAGGTTGCCATTTGTTTTGGGCTGCATCGTAGTCCACATGGGCTTGTATAGGCCATAAAGAAAATAAAAGAGGAGACTTGCGAACAAAGAAAAGGGGAGAGCAATTATATATTTGGAGTAAATAATTCGGAGGTAAGCGAAACTTGGGAAGGAAGTTTTAGACGGCAGAACTAGGGGAAAATTGGAAGCAAATGATTCGAAGGAAATTACGCAGAGCAAAACTTGAGACAACAACAATTAATTCGAAGGAAGCAATCGGAGAGAAGAGAAATATCAGTGGCCTCTCAAAGCATTGTGGTTTGATGGTTATAATTGTTTGAACATAATTTGTTCTAGTTTTAGTTATCTTTACATCATGAATATAATTATGACTATGGATTTTATGCTTTTGGATACTATGATGTTCGGCTAATTTTTTATGACTATCTAGGGTTAGATTAATACTTTGTGATTCTCGATTTACTTCGGTTCATTGTTAATTTTTGATGGATTAATATTTTTAGTAAAGAACTTATTAATTACTGTTTTGATGCGTGTGAGTGCCTAGGTTAGATTTGTGATTGGTTTTTATTTCATTTGTTACCTGCGAATGTCTTTCGGTTTGGGTAGCGAATTAGGTCATTGACTATGTGTTATGACTATTTTATGGTTTGTTGATATCACGATCCATAGGAATATGAATTAATTATTTATCTAATCTTTGTGTCCTGCTTAACCTAGACAATCCGGGAGGTGATAGGTTAGTTGCGTAGTCGGTCGCGCGAAGGTTTTAGGTGTAAATGCCTCGGGAGAGGGTTTCCCTAGGGTTCTTAGTGTTTCTACTATTCCATGTCATTACGTGTAGTTTTTAGGTTACTCCTTGCGTCTTAGGATGTATTGAGGTAGGAACAATCTAGAAGGTGACTTACTTGTTCGAGTACTAGGGTATTGTTGGAGACAATCCGGGAGGTGATCTGACTAACTAGTGAGCATATTACGGTTTGTAGGTATCCTTTTAGGTACGTCCGGACAGTGATTCGGGGGCTACTAGGGTTTCTATAGATTGTCATTTAAGATCCCAGTTCCATCATAGTTATCCATAGCCGAGAGAAACCGAGAGTTACAAGTAGGATTCTTAGCCTAGGTAGTACTTCTTCCCTATCCGTTTTCGTCTATCTTTGAGGTTTTCGTTGTCGGTAATTTAGGTAAACTCTATTTAGTTAACATCAAGTCAAAAAACCAATTCACTCAAATTTCCATTATTCATAAGTCCTAGTTGAGTCTTGTATTCTAGTGTCCTTGGGGTTCGATTCTGGACTTCTGTAGCTATACTGTTTCCGACAGGTACACTTGCCTTTAGGTTCGGTTTAGTTTAGGTTTTCTGTGGTTTAACTTAGTGTGTCTAGGTCTAGGATTAGGTCTAGGTTTATTAGATACTTTTAAGTATCGTTCCGAACACATTACTATGTTTTATATTGTTTATCGTATGTTGTGACTTGGATGCTATGTTTTGTTTATTTGCTATGAAATGGGTAATTATTTATGATTATCGCAATCTAATTTAGTGTTGTGAGCTTCTGGTTAATCTTCGCGCCCCAGACGTATTTCGCCGTCGGTTGGGGTGTGATAATTGACCCTCCGGCGAGTCAAGGTGTACCCTCCGGCGAGCCAGGTCTCCTGTGATATAGGTACAGAACTTCCATCATTTTTGTCTACTTGACTCTCCTTTGTCGGTGAATAATTAGCTGCAATGAGAAGATAACAAAATGACAAGAGCAACAGAAACATGTCTTTTAACCCAGTTGTTGTGTGGCTCCGATGAGAGTAGCGGTCATGCTATGTTAGTCCGTTGTAAATAAAAAAAGAAAGGATTGAGAAAGATAACCTAATTATGATGGGTAAATTGGGCCTTTAAAGTTTAACCAACAGCCGAATATCTAATTTAAACACTCTACAATGTTTTATTTGATTTGTTAATTTATTTATTATTCCTCTATTCTATTATGTTTTTGTAGTTTATTTGTTTGTTATGTTTTTACAATTATTATTATTACATACATGTGATCGAAGGCGTTTTTCTTAAGTAGACATGTCTTCCATCAAGATATTTTTATTAGAAGATTTACCTATTATTAAATACTTTAAATCATTTTTTAACGGCGTTTGACACTACCATGATATTCTAGTGAGTCTTTCTGAGACGAAATTATAATCTGTCTATACTATATTTGACATGTTAAGTTTAACTCATCCAAGAATACTATCAAGGATGAAACTTAACACCCGAAAAAACTTCTTGTCAGGTTTTGATTTTGAAACCTCAATGTTCTAAAGTCTCAACCATCATCCCCATGTCACCTCGTCTAGGAAGAACTTACTATAGATGGATTGTTAAAAAAAAATATTAAACCCTCTTATCAAAAAGTTCTAGTTCCGCCAATGCAAGCATGTGTTTCTCCTTTAAAATGAATAGTTCATTTCAATGAAACTTGATCAACCTGACCAAAAATAGAGCTTTATTTATAAACACTCACCCCACAAAACTACACATTTCACCTAAAAGAAGCACATAATAACTTAGACTCACTATTTTCATCAACCCTTTACAATCTGCCATCAAGTATATCAATACCTTCATTTACCACCTTATTCCCACCCCGACGATAGTTCGAAAGATAACTTTCTCTCCTTAAAAGCGGTGTGACATCGATCTCTTCTCCCACTTTCCGCTCTTCACTTGACGGATTATCACATCTTCTAAGAATCTCAAGTACTTCCTTCATTGATGGTCGGCTTGAAGGCAATGTGCTAGTGCATATGAGTCCTAGTTTGAACACAAGGCTAATTTCTTCCATGTAGCAATTGGCTTGTTTGATCTCAGGGTCCAAAGCTTCCTCCATGGTGGACTTCCCTTCACTAAAGTGTTTCCAAGTCCATTCTGCAAGATTCATGTCACCATCTCCTTCGTGTGGCTCTTTTCCCGTTACTAGTTCTAGTAGCACCACACCGAAGCTGTATACATCTGCTCTTTCGGTTATTGTTGTTGAGTATGCATACTCTGCAATCAGTAATTAGTAAACTATGTTAAAAGAGGATCATATTTTGACTTTGGAAGTCAAATGCACTAGCATTCATATCTGAAGTTATCATAATGTATAGATTCTTGAGGACAATCCGATATTCGAATTACTCTCGACGATATAATATAAGTAAACAATACAATTATAGGGTTTATTTGGAAAACCCAAGTCAATTTGGGACTTTCTATTCACTTTGGTTTGACCAAAAAAAGTCAAGAGAAGAGTTGCACTTTGACTTTTAAAGGTCAACAGTGAACCAATGACTGATTTTACAGTTTTACTTTTACCATAGTGAGATCCTACAAGTGAGAGTGTTTTGATTTGAATTTAGTTTAAAGGAATCCATATGCTTTTCAATCTTACTTACAAAATGACCTTTGGAGTCAAGGAGTTCTTACCAGGAGGAATGTAACCAAATGAGCCAGCTATAGCAGACAAAGTATTGGCCTGACCCGGCTTCGGCTTGGTCAAAATCTTGGCTAATCCAAAATCCGCAATCCGCGCTTTAAACTCAGAATCCAACAATATATTGCTTGATTTCACATCTCTATGAATGATCGGCGGTGAGCAATCATGGTGCATATAACAAAGCCCTTGAGCCACCCCGATTGCAATCTGAAGCCGCCTGGGCCAATCCAATACCACGTAATGAACCAATCCGCGGTGTGTTTTCATCTTCTTATTCCCATGTAACCACTTGTCAAGACTCTGATTCTCCATATACTCATAAACAAGAAGCTTAGAATCCTCACTTGAAAAACAGCATAACAGTTTAACTATATTCGAATGACGAATAGAACCCAATATTTGAACCTCAGACAAGAACTCTTTTTCGAGTACTTGGTCTACTTTTCTAGTGTTCCAAATCCTTTTCACAGCAACATACTCCCCATGCCGCCCGACCTCTATCTGATACACTTTCCCCGACCCGCCACTACCGATCAAATTGTTGTCGGTCAAACAACACAAAATGTTCGCTTCTGTGAACCGCAATGTGTGAAATGAAGTCAGTTTCCATGTGGTTAAATCCAGTTTCTGTTTCTTCTTAAGGTAGCCTCTAAACATGATTATAGTGCATAGAATGGCGAAGACTATGACGAATGCCGATATAACAACGATTATCGCGATGATTTTGGGTGAAACTTTCTGAGAGTGTGAGGATTTGGTATAACCAACTGCTGCATTACAGTTATGAAGGTTTGGGATTGGGGATGAGGCACATAGATCCGGATTGTTTAAGAAACTGTTTTCGTAAGCCAGGTTATCAAAAGCATTCGGGATTCTCCCGGTGAGTTTGTTGGAAGAAAGATTCAGACTGGTAAGCCTTAAACTGCTCATCTGTGGTGGAATTTTGCCGGAGAATTGGTTTTCTGATAGATCTAGATCTAGAAGGTGAGGTAAAGAGGTGATTGCGGGTGGAATCTCGCCGGAGAGATTGTTTCTGGCGAGATTCAATGTGGTTAGTGAAGTCCATGAGCTAACTGTTGCCGGAAGTTCACCGGAAAGTGAGTTACCGTCGAGGTAAAGAACAGATAACTGAGAAAGATTGGTGAATCCGGTGGGGATTTCGCCGGATAAAAAGTTGTTACTAGCTATGAACACGTTTAGTTTCTTCCATGACGAGATTCCTTCCGGAATTCGGCCGGAAAACTTGTTGTCATCGATCTCTAATCTGGATAAATTCCACGCTATGCTGCTCGGAAGCTCGCCGGAGAGAAAATTTCCGCTGATCCGCAAGCTGGATAGATCGGATAATGACCAAATTCCTGACGGAAATTCACCGGTGAAACTGTTGTCGTAGAGTTGGATCGTATGAAGTTTGTGGCATCTCTGGAGAGATCTCGGGATCTCTCCGGTGAGATTGTTGGAGAAAGCAACCACCACGAGCAAAGCACCTCCGGCGCACAAGTTTTCAGGCAATTTTCCGGTGAGTTTGTTCTCGGATACCTCGATTGCTTCGAGATTCGAGTGAAGGCCGATTTCTGGAGGTAATTCGCCGCTGAGATTGTTTCTGAAAAGCCGGAATATCTTCAGTGTCGGAATTTGAGAAATACTCGCCGGAATGTAGCCGGATAGTCGATTTGAAAACAAATTCAACACCTCCAGCTGCTGCAATTTGCCGAAATCTTCAGGAATTGATCCGGTTATCTTGTTCATTGAGATATCGATTTCAGTCAAGTTTACAGACTCGACCGCCGACGGAATTTCGCCGGATAGATTATTTTTGTACATATATAAATTTCTCAAATTCTTCAACAGAAACAATCCAGAAGGAATTTCACCTTCCAAATTATTCGAACTCAGATCCAACAATTCGAGATTATACAAGTTCCCCAAACTTTCAGGTATTTTTCCGATCAGATTAGTTTGCGGCATCCATAACTTCGTCAAATTCCCCAACCTCCCAAACTCCGGCGGTATCTCCGGCGTTGCGAAATTGTTATACGCCAAACCTAAAATCAACAGATTGGATAAGTTCCCGATCTCCGACGGGATTGAACCGTCAAACAAGTTCTGATACAATTGCAAATACATCAACTCCGACAAGTTCCCGATCGCCGGAGGTATGTCGCCGGTGAAGTTATTAGCTCCGAGATCAGCATACTTCAGCCGCGATAACCGATCGATGTCGTCCGGCAACGTTCCAACAAAAGCGTTCTGCGAGATGTCAAGTTGAATTAGCTTCGAACAGTTATACAAAACCCTAGGAAACTCTCCGGTGAGGTAGTTATCAGTTAGAAGCATATTTTCCAGATTCTGAAGGTCACATATCGGCGGCGGTAAAGCTCCGGTCAGGCCCTTGCTCTCGAGTTTGAGAACAATAACAGAGGCGTTGGTGTTGCACGTAATTTCCGGCCAGTTGCAGGGAGATGAAGAGGCGTTCCAGTTGGTCAGCGATGGCGGATTCCCCCATTGTTGCTTGAGATTAAGCAATATGGTTTGTTCGGATACTAAGAACTTCTGTGAGTTTACGTATAAAAACTCGATCACGATGATGAGAACGAAGGGAATTGTGCGTAGAGGCGTCGGGAGGGACGGTGGGGGTGATAGTTTCGTCATTTTCCGGTGAGTGCAGATTGCCGGAGAAAAATTAATGGGTAGCCGACATTTATGACAAATTTGGCAGACGGTTGTTGAGTTTATGTAGGTTTGTGCCACGGGTGTTCACTTTCGAGATAGTATTTAATTTAACTAAAATATTTATTCATCTAGAAACTAGAATGAGTGGTGGGGTAGGCACGGCGGCGGCGGCATGGCAGCTAGGCACCGGAAGTCAACGGGAGGAGTCGTGGTCTTATTCTGCCGGCTAAACAGTCAAGGTTTCGAGTTTCGACTGGATCCTTGTCCGGTGATAATAATGAAGCCATGGTATAGGTAAGATGATATATAAGCTGGTAACTTCTTTCCAGAATGGCAAATTTTAGTTACCATTTAAAACTGGTTTTAAACTCTTTTGAACGGCAAATTTTAGTTGCCATTTAGGGTGGGTGGTATGGGGTATATTTTTTTTCGGCATAGGGTGATTTTCGGCAACAATTTGGCAACCATACCCTTGCATTCGGCAAGGTGGATATCGGCAAAAAAAAATCAAAAAACGGCAACTACTTGCCGAGTATTGCCGAGAGTGATTTTCGAACGTTGGGCTTTTTTTGCCCGTTATTTTTCAACCCAACTTATGCAACCCAACTTATCCCACCCATACCATTCAAAAAACACAAAAGACATATACTTTTTTTTCTCTCCTGGTATTACTCTCCTATTGGCCAAAAAACTTATCCCATTTTACTCATCCTAAAAAATTTATCCCCCACACCGCCCACCCTTAGAACTAGTATTCAAGTGTATGAATACGAGACTTATTTTTTTTTTTTAACGGTAAATTTGGATCACTGACGGAAATATTACACCATCCACCCAATCATCTTTAATCCCTATCAAGAGGAAACTCACTGGATCAAATTGTAACCTCCATTTTTTTATTCTTTTGTTATACGTGAAACTTTAACCCAAAACCTTTTGATAAGAGGTCATACACCTTTATCACTATACTAAGCTAGCGGGTGTGAATACAAGTGCTCTTGAGTCTCATACTGAATAATAGTATATTATTTATATTATTAGGGACCAGGGTGGAGGTATGGTTATGGTAGTTTTTTTAGCCAAATACCTTAAAGCATTCACGATAGGTATTCTAAAAAATATGAGTGTAAATCTTTAAAATTTGAGGTTTGGTTGTGATTAAGTTTTGAATAGAGGATAGAGAAAAAGTTTAGAAAATCTGCATATTTGACAAAAAAAACATGATAACTTGCTAAAATTTGAGAATTGGAAGAGAGATAAAAAGTAATGATAAAGGTATAAAAATATTATTTAATTATGATTGTGAGTGAAAAAGAGAGAAAAAATAATAATAAAAGTATAATTATAGGGATGCTGATGGAGAACCTATTGTGAATGATCTTAGGATGGGGGGTATAGAGGCAGTGGAGTAGTGTGACTTCATTTTTAATAGCCAATGAAATCATGACACCTCATTCTTATAAAAAAAGAAGCCATGGAAGTCTAGATCACATGATATGGAAGCCACAAGAAGAAAATGAGTAGTGTGGCTTCATTAATTGTTGTGTGTGTGTGTGTGTGGGGGGGGGGGGGGGAGTGGTGGTTGGCAACGCTCAAGCACTAGCTTGGCGCTGCTTAATCAAGCCATGGAGACTCCAAAATGAAGCAGCAAAATGGAGCAGTGGAGGGGCGGTACAAACAATGTTTTAAAAACCGGTTTTTTAGTTGAACCGGAAAACCTTTCGGGACTGGTTCGACCGGTCGGACCGGTTAGACCGGCTGGTTGAACCGGTTAGGGGATTTATATATATTTTTTTATAAAAATGCTAATAAACTTGTACACCCCAACAAAAGTAGTTAAAATACAATTATAATCCACTCAAAAATAATATCAAATATGTATTTCATAAGAAAATATAAGTTTTAAACTTTAAAAAATAATAAAAAATAAAAAAAAGTTATAAAAATAAAAAATAAAATAAAAAATCAGAAAACCGGTTGAACCGGAAAAAACCGGAAAACCGGCCGGTTCGAAGCGGGTCGGTTCAACCCAAAAAACCGGACATTAAAGAACCAGAAAGGTGGCCGGTCCCCGGTCGAACCGGTTGAACCGGACGGTTCGACCCGGGTTTTAAAACATTGGGTACGAAAGCGGCGAAGGCGCATAATTGGAGTCGTGTGAAGCAACGATCGATACCGCCCATCCTTATGCCATATGAGAGAGAATACAAACTACTTTTAGAGTATTCATGGTAGAGTCCCTATAGATTTGTGAGTATAGTCCTTAAAATTTGAGGTGTACTTGTGAGTGGAGTAGAGAAAAAATATTACTGTTTATCTGTAAATTTGATTAAAAAAAATTGTTAATTTGGTAAAATCTGAGGTTTGATGTGATAGAAAGAGAGAGAAAAGATGATAAGGGTATAAAAATTATTATTTAATTGTTATTGTGATTGAAAGAGCAAAAAAATTTAATTATAAAAATATAAATTATAAGGATAAGGATAAAAAACCTATTGAGATAGTTTTACATAATTAATAATTGATAGAAGTATCTAAATCACCTATTTGTTTAAATAACGAAAACCCTGAATTCATGAAGGGTTCATAGGATTGATTGCAAAAACGTTCAGGTTTCTCATGTAATTTTTTTTTTCAAATAACTTTTTTGAAAAGATAAATGGGTAATTTTATTTGAAAAGAGGATATATATAATTGATTTTTTAATTTGGATATATATGTAATTAAAAGGGTTAATTAAGGGGATGTATGTAAATTATTCTATAATTACAGATAATATGAAGATAATATGAGTAGTTAGAATTCTACAAATAATGTTTCATTTAAGGGGTTAAAATACCTGTATATAATTTCATAACAATAATATATTTTATGGAAAATCCTTAACTACAATCAAATTATATAATTTTCAACTTATTAATATAAAACTCATCATGCAACAATTAATATTACATTAAGATTATTGTATATACACATGTTGAATTTTATGATGAAATATAAAGTTGCTTTTATATAATTATTAATTTCATAAAGCAACAAATTAAAATCAAATGATATGTTGTTTCAAAGCATATATGTGTTAGTTATTACAACTCATTTTTAAAATAAACTAAATAAAAGTTAAAGGAATTTTAAGAATGAGATATTCAATAATACGAACGGCACAACATATTAGACTTTTGTTGCATGCTTTAATTTTGAAAAATATGTGTATATGCGCGTTTTTATATAGAAATATAATTAGTTAAATATACAATGATATTACGTAACTAAAAAAAAAAAAAGATTAAGAGCATCATGGACTCGTGGTAGCAAATTTTAATCAACTCATTTCTTAATCATGCCTATTATTTGACTTTAGTTTAAATTATCTAATTTCTTTTCAACCTTTTTTACAACTAATAAAATCATCAAACCTGAGTATAAATATTAACCTCAAAATTCTTTTGAAACAATTGAAGATAATAGTTATCATCAAACAAAACAAAGATGTTTGTGTAATATAGATGTAACACAGAAAAATTTGGGAATAAAGAAAACCAAGAGTGTTTATAGGTATTAACCTAAAAATTATTTTGAAACAACTGGTTCCAGGTTACCATTTATAATAACTCTTTTTATGAACTACTTATGTGTTAAAAAGACGTTTCCGTAGACAAATACTTCAAAAGTTTTGACAATAATTTTATATGAAATTTTATATTTAATATTAGCGACAAATTCACAAGTGAGCGCACATCCAAAAATGGTTCTCATCGACTACGTATGACAGAATAGTCACCCACAATTTCATCCAGATCATTACAGATGACCAACATGACTAAACAAATAAGTATCACTGATGGCTAGTTATCAATGACTGGAACCTTTCGATGAGGGAATTCCATTGGAATTCGGTCAAAAGTAAAAAAAGAAAAGTTTTCAAAGTCTATTATTAATTTCGATTGGTACACATTGTTGACACGATATTTGTTGTAACCAGTTGGTAAACTGAGGATACGATTTCTGGCAAAATTCTTACTCGCACTTTTAGGTAATGTGTTGATGTGGGTCCATATGCGATAGTAGTCGTCGGTAATCCCGTCGGTATAAGGGCCGCAAATATCAACCAAAACCTATCATAAATGTTAACCCGTCTGTAACATCCCACATTGGTTGGGAAGGGGAACGAAAGCTTCCTGCTGGATACCTTCCCTATCAGACGCGTTTTAAAACCGTGAGGGGCGGATGCCTAAGGGCATGCTGGCTACCAAAGCGGATAATATCTGATACGGTTGCTTGGGCTGTTACAAATGGTATCAAAGCCAGGGCCGGGCCGGTGTACCAGCGAAGACGCTGGGTGTCACACCCCCAAAATACCACTAACGGAGTTTATACCGTTAAGGGGCGCGACTAGACCAGGATCCACAACCACAGTTACAAATACTAAACGAATCAGGGTTAGTTCAAACACAAATTACAAATCAAAGTTTCAAACACAACGCAGCGGAATAAAATATTGTCTTAGCACTAACCACGTGCTTTACATAAACATTGTTTTAAAATTCCCAAGTTAAGTTTTAAACAGAAATAAACGTCTTCTTGTGCCATGCCAACCTCCAGCGGATACTCCTTAGCGATCTGCAAAAGTTTAAACCACGCAAGTGTCAACCTAACGGTTGGTGAGTTCACAGTGGGCTTGTCATGCATTGGCCCGGTCTCATAATCATAGTTCGTATCAAAATGTACTTACAAATTATTCATTTGTGAAAAGCAATGCTTGTAATTAATTCTCAGTTTATAAATGTTTTGTCCGTGACCACGTCATCGGGTATGTACTAGTTCCGTAAAGTTAAAGGACTCAACCGATATCGCGGGTAGCTAATCCGTTGTTCCATGCTCTAAGGAAGTTTGTACCAAAGCTGACTTATTTTGTGGGGGCCGAGCCATCCCGTACAGTGCGGACCAAGTCATCGCGTTTTCTGCCTCCCCCGTGTCCTCTCGGGACCACGGGCAAATAGGCTGATATTGTACCTCCGTGCACTCCCCGTGCCACGGGGCGGAGTTTGTCAAACTCCAGTAGATCTACCCAACATCCCCTCGCTTTACAATTAATGGCACAATTTTAGTTGAGGACTTTAAGTTATAAGGCATCCTTAGAAAACATGTGATATCATGTGGTTTAGACTTTAACCTACACTAGCCATATTAAAACAGTTTTCGTCTCAGAAATCGTTTATTCAGAATTCACAAGTGTTCCCATAAAACACTTCAGTTTATCAAGTGGGTGCCAAGCATCCCGTGTTCTCAAGTTTATCAGTGAGGTGCCTAGCACTCTCGAGTTCAATCAGCATTGTTTTCGTTAAGTTATTCGGTGTGGCCCAACGGACTCACGGTATGCGGGTTAGTGACACTCACCTTTGGTTGCACAGCTACACTTCAAGTAAATCCAATACTGTTGTTTAACGAAGACCTAGAACACGTTTAGGTCTTAAGTATTAGTTTCGTGTCTAATCTTTACTTAACGTCACTATGGCCCATAACATAGCACGTTGCAACTATGACTCGACATACCGACACACGACACCAATGGTTGATCATAAACAAGGGTTCATATAAATCAGATATCAGGCATGTTTCATCATGGCATAATCATGTAAGTCATGGCATAACACTTTAGGCAAATTTCACAAGTTTGGTTTTTAGGTCAGGTCTTAGTTTCGCTAGCATAGTTTCGCTAGGCAGTTTCGCTAGGTGCACGGGCAGCACTTTCGCTAGGCAATGCCCGGTAACACAGTTTCGCTAGGCTAGTTTCGCCCGAAACTGCTGACGCAGTTTCGCTAGCCTAGTTTCGCAGGGAAACTGGTTTGAACTTTCGTTCAGGTATTTCGCTCGATAGTTTCGCTCGAGCTGGTCTGGTCAGGTTCCCGGCGACACTATAGTTTCGCTGGTCAGTGTCGCTGGAAGGATGCACAATTTCGCTACTTAGTTTCGCCCAGAGAACAACAGTTTCGCTGGTCGCGAAAAACATACGGATTTGCCTAAAAATCAACCTAACAGCTTCTGATCATACATGCAATTCATTATCTAGCATCTATGGGCATTTACTAACATAAATCAAGCAACTTTAACATGTTTTACATGCATTTTGTCATCAAATCACCAAGAACACATATAAAACCCTAAAATGACTAAAATGGCATAAATCTCTATCATGGTTGGATTTCATACGCAAAGTTATCAACTTTATTACAGATCTAGCATCCTAAAGCATACATACAGAAGATCAAGCAATATTATGGAGGTTTGGGCATGCTTTAAGAAGAAAACATATAGAAAACACATAAAGCATAGATTTTGGGACTCACGGTTGATCCTAGAATCGATAGAGGAGAAGAGATGATGGTCTAGAGGCTGAGATCTTGGTCTCTTGATGGTATTCTCGGCTGACCAGGTTCCAGAGAGTATGTGTGTGTGTTTGTTGTGTGGTTGAGCAAATGAGGCTACTAGGGTTCATTAAGTTTATTTATATCAGAGGCTAGTTTCGCTGGCAGTTTCGCTGGCTGGCGAAACTGGCTCTGATCTCGGGTACATTGATCAGTCTAGCCTGCTACCGGGCGAATCTGTAGTTTCGCTCGGTAGTTTCGCTGACTACCAAATTTAGGCAATTTTCACATAATTCAAGTATTTACAATTAATCATGCTATTCACAATAGTAAGTCATGTATCTAAATCACGTTGCACATAAAGATAATCAATGATGAACACATAACACATATGGACGGGTTCGGTGATCAACCAAAGGTCGTGGACGTATTCGGCCTAGTTATGCATTAGCTACTTATAACGTAACTAACGGGTTTGTCTAACGGAAGTTAACCTTGAAATTCTCGGGTGTCACATCATTCCCCTGAAATTGGAATTTTCGTCCCGAAAATTATTCTTGCGTCGTTGCGTTCGCAGCATCAGCTGTCGTTGTTGCTATCGTCGCTGGGGAAAGAAAGCAAAAAGTTTTAGGGTTGTCACATCCTCCTCCCGTTAAGGAATTTTGGTCCCCAAAATTAAATCATACCATGAGTTTCCGTGGACGTTTGCTCAAACAGGTGAGGATACTTTTTCTTCATCTGATCCTCACGTTCCCAAGTATATTCAGGTCCACGTCTTGAGTTCCATCGCACTTTGACGATCGGAATCTTGCTACGTTTGAGGGCTTTCTCCTCGCGTCCCATGATTTCTACTGGTTGCTCAATAAATCTCAGATGTTCGTCAATTTCCAATTCCTCCAAAGGAATTATTTCGATGTCTTCAGCCAGACATTTCTTTAAGTTGGAAACGTGAAACACGTTGTGAACTCCATCGAGTTCAGCAGGGAGTTGCAATCGATAGGCCACCGGGCCTACTTCCCCAATAATTTCAAACGGACCGATGTAGCGAGGATTTAACTTCCCACGCTTTCCGAAGCGTATCACTCCCTTCCAAGGAGATACCTTCAACAATACTTTGTCACCCACCTCGAACTTCAGAGGTTTTCGGCGTTTGTCGGCGTAACTCTTTTGTCGATCCCGTGCTGCAGCTAGCCGTTGTCTGATTTGAATAATCCGTTTGGTCATATCATGGATAACTTCCGGTCCAGTGAGCCCTTTCTCACCTGTTTCAGCCCAACATACGGGCGATCTACATTTTCGGCCATAAAGTGCTTCAAAAGGTGCAGCACCTATACTTGAATGATAACTATTGTTGTAAGAGAACTCCACCAGTGGAAGGTGAGTCTCCCAATCTTTCCCAAAATCCAGAACACAAGCTCGGAGCATATCTTCTAAGGTTTGAATCGTTCGTTCCGTCTGACCATCAGTCTGCGGGTGATAAGCTGTACTCATGTCTAGTCGGGTTCCCAGTGCTTCCTGCATTGATTGCCATAACCGGGAAGTGAATCGAGGATCTCGATCAGAAATTATAGTCCTTGGCACACCGTGAAGCTTCACAATTCGGTCAATGTACAGCTTTGTCAACTTATCCATATTATCACTTTCCTTCATCGGAATGAAATGTGCAGATTTGGTTAACCGATCGATGATAACCCAAATCGCATCCGGTTGATTTGATCGATGAGGTAATCCCGTTACAAAATCCATGGAGATGTCCTCCCATTTCCATTCTGGGATCTTTGGTTGTTGTAGTAAACCAGAAGGCTTTTGATATTCGATCTTGACCCTTGAACATGTTAAACACTTAGCCACATATCGAGCAATGTCGGCTTTCATGTTCGGCCACCAATAAAGATTCTTCAAGTCCTGATACATTTTATCCGATCCAGGGTGCACCGAATACCTTGATTTGTGAGCCTCGTCCATCACGAGCTCACGGAGATTTCCAAACATTGGAACCCAGATTCTGTCATTGTAATACGTGAGTCCATCGGACTTAACTTCAGAATGGCCATCTACACCACGTAGTGCTTCAGCTGCGAAGTTCTCTGCTTTCAAAGCTTCTCGTTGGCAGTCACGGATTCGATCCGGTAATCCTGAATGTATTGTAAGTTGAAGCGCTCGTACCCGACGAGGCTTTTCGTACTCTTTTCTGCTTAGGGCATCAGCCACAACGTTGGCTTTTCCAGGATGATACTTAATAGCCAAATCATAATCGTTCAGTAACTCGACCCACCGTCGTTGTCGCATGTTGAGGTCTTTCTGATCGAAGATGTGCTGTAGACTTTTATGATCGGTGTATATCGTGCACTTTGTTCCATATAAGTAGTGTCTCCAAATCTTAAGTGCATGAACAACGGCTCCCATTTCCAAATCATGCGTTGTATAATTCTTTTCTGTATCCTTTAGTTGCCTGGACCCATAGGCAATTACTTTATCTCGTTGCATCAACACGCAACCGAGTCCTTGGATTGATGCATCGCAATAAACTACAAAATCGTCAACTCCATCGGGTAACGCAAGAATTGGAGCCGAACATAACATATCCTTGAGCGTTTGGAATGCGCGCTCTTCCTTTTCACCCCATCTGTATTGCACTCCTTTGTGCGTTAAGGCCGTTAAAGGTTGAGCCAATTGAGAGAAACCCTTAATAAACCTTCGATAATATCCGGCAAGCCCTAAAAATTGTCGGATCTCTGTTGGCGCTCTTGGGGTAGACCAATTCTTAATTGCTCCCACTTTGGCTGGATCTACATGGATTCCTTCCTCATTTACAATGTGTCCAAGAAACTGGACTTCGCGGATCCAGAAGTCGCACTTCGAAAACTTGGCGTAGAGCTGTTCCTTGCGGAGCAATTCCAAAATAAGACGTAGATGTTCCTCGTGTTCTTCCTTCGACTTGGAGTAGATCAAAATATCGTCGATGAAGACTATCACAAACTTATCGAGGTACGGCTTGCACACTCGATTCATCAAATCCATGAACACAGCAGGTGCATTGGTTAGCCCAAACGGCATAACCAGGAACTCGTAGTGTCCATACCGAGTTCTGAAAGCTGTCTTAGGTACATCCTCATCACGAACGCGAAGCTGGTGATATCCAGACCGTAGATCAATCTTTGAAAAGTAGCTTGAACCTTGCAGTTGATCGAAGAGATCGTCGATGCGAGGAAGTGGATACCGATTCTTGATCGTAACTTTGTTAAGCTCTCGGTAGTCAATGCACATGCGGAACGTTCCATCCTTCTTCTTAACGAACAGTACCGGAGCTCCCCATGGAGACGAACTTGGACGAATAAACCCCTTGTCGAGTAGCTCTTGCAGTTGTGAGGAGAGTTCGTTGAGTTCACTTACAGCCAATCGATAAGGTGCGCGTGCGATCGGAGCGGCACCTGGAGCTAAATCAATCCCAAACTCAACTTGTCGAAATGGAGGCAAACCAGGCAGATCTTCAGGAAATACGTCTTGGAAGTCGCGAACTATCGAGTAATCATCAATTCTGCGCTCGGGATGTGTCGTGTCTGTGACGTTTGCAAGAATCGCGAAGTGACCCTTACGGAGGCATTTCTGAGCTTTGAGAAACGAGATAATACCAGTTACTACTCCACCTTTTTCGCCTTGAACCGTTAATTCTTTGCCGTCTTCGAGTGGAATACGAACCACTTTTTCCTTACACAAAATTTCAGCCCGATTCTCGGATAACCAATCCATTCCTACTATAACGTCGAAACTACCAATTGGGAAAGGCATAAGGTCGATTCCTAGGGTATGGCCCGCTAGTTCTAGCTTACAATCCTTAACTATCTGGGTAGTATAATGAAGTTTACCATTTGCTAGTTCTACCACATATTTAGCGTCTAGGGCAATCGGTTTAGCATTAATTATTCTAGCAAATTTAGTGGAAATAAAACTTTTCTCAGCACCAGAATCAAATAAAACAGTAGCAAAGAAACCGTTCAGAATAAATTTACCGTTGATCACGTTGGCATCATTGCGAGCTTCACCCTGGCCCATGACGAAAGCTCGGCCTCTACCATTTCCACCATTCCCGTTTCCACCATTTCCATTGCCATTCCCATTACCATTTCCTCCACCGTTACCATTCCCACCGTTATTTCCCTGATTACCATTACCTTGTCTTCTTAACTGAGGGCAGTCTCTCTTGATGTGACCTTGAGCACCACACTCGAAGCAGCCACGGGCTCCCCCATTGTTGTTGTTCTGGTTCTGACCGTTGTTTCCATTACCCCGATTGTTCCCATAGTTGTTGTTTCTTCTGGGGCGATTTTGTTGTTCGGGCAAGGTTGCCCAACAGTCCTTTGCTTCGTGACCTCCCTTGCCACACCTTTTACAGTTCACATTCTTCCTACAAGCACCAGCATGATGCTTCCCACATCTGTTGCACAAGGGCAGGTTACCCCTGTAGTTGCCTTGACCATTACCACCCTGGCGGTAGTTGTTGCTGTTGTTCCCTGATCTCTTGCTCTGACCTTGGGAGTTGAAAGACCTCCCAGTGCTGTTACCCACACTCTGAACATTCATCGAGTTCTCAGGAGCTTCATCTTCAGCTTTTCTTTTGCCACTTAAGGCAGTCTTTTCAGTGGCTTTCGCAGGTAGCGTACCTTTCTCGACCTCTTGATCAGTAAGCTTGTGAGCCAAACGAATGGCTTGCTGCACGTTTGCGGGGTTGCTGGCGGTCACCAATCCCTTGATTTGAGGCGCGAGGCCTTCCAGGTAACGCTCAATGCGTTTGAATTCAGCGTCAACCATTGAGGGGCACAAGACCTCATACTCGTGATATCGTGCAGTGTACTGTTCAACCTCAGACCCAGACATCTTCAAATTCAGGAATTCGCCTTCAAGCTTCTTCACTTGGTCACGTGGACAGAATTCTTCCATGATCAGCTCCTTAAACGCTGCCCACTGCATGTTATCAGCCGCTTCTAGCCCAACCATCTGAATCTCAGCGTTCCACCAGGAGAGGGCAGCTCCTTCAAAAGTACCAGTGGCGAATTTCACTCTGCTTTCAGCTGGGCAGTTACACATGGAGAAGACCTTCTCGGACTTCTCAATCCATCGGAGGAGTCCTACAGCTCCTTCTTCGCCGGAAAACATCATCGGCTTACAGTCCATGAAGGACTTGAACGTACAGTGGTGTTGGTTTCCTGATGCATAAATAGTTCGGATTTTAAATTTAAACAGGTCATGATATAATTGCTTTGCGCCTTAACCGGCATAATAGTTACCCTGTGCGGCATATGCAGCTTGGACGGCTGCCACCGCGGCTTGCACATGCTCAGCAATCATCGCTTGCAGCTGTGCAGGCGTCATGTGAATACCACCTCTTCCGTTTCCTCTTCCAGACATCTTGCTGAACAGTTAAAGTAGCCAGTGTTCAGTCACAGTTATATTCTATACATATCCCATAATATGTATATTAGCCAGTTCCCGTTATCCCTCTATTAGTCTAGAAAATTTTGTGCAAAATCGAGGCGTCGTCGAAGAACGTCGTAAATGCCATCGTCGAAGGTCGGCTTCCCATAAAGTCACCGTCGGCGTAGTCGTCGTAGTAGAAATCAGGACGTAGCGTGTAGCATCGTTTCGTTGTCGCTTTCCCCAGAGTAGTATGCGTACTTGCGGTCGCATTTCGTATTCGTGTGTGAAAATTTCCTAAGGTCCTTCCGTTAGACTACTAAGACACGGTCTATATATATACTTATATATATATATATACATATATCTGTACGTACTAAGCTTTTACTTACACAGCAGAGCGAGTATCCCAGGTTGGCACGTAAAAATTTTGTCTTTGGGAATTTGTTTGTTTGTTTTGTAACCAAGGTTTTCAAGTTGCAGTTTCCAAATCGTTTTCAAAAATGATTCCAGTTCTCTGCAACCTATGGCTCTGATACCAATCTGTCACACCCCCAAAATACCACTAACGGAGTTTATACCGTTAAGGGGCGCGACTAGACCAGGATCCACAACCACAGTTACAAATACTAAACGAATCAGGGTTAGTTCAAACACAAATTACAAATCAAAGTTTCAAACACAACGCAGCGGAATAAAATATTGTCTTAGCACTAACCACGTGCTTTACATAAACATTGTTTTAAAATTCCCAAGTTAAGTTTTAAACAGAAATAAACGTCTTCTTGTGCCATGCCAACCTCCAGCGGATACTCCTTAGCGATCTGCAAAAGTTTAAACCACGCAAGTGTCAACCTAACGGTTGGTGAGTTCACAGTGGGCTTGTCATGCATTGGCCCGGTCTCATAATCATAGTTCGTATCAAAATGTACTTACAAATTATTCATTTGTGAAAAGCAATGCTTGTAATTAATTCTCAGTTTATAAATGTTTTGTCCGTGACCACGTCATCGGGTATGTACTAGTTCCGTAAAGTTAAAGGACTCAACCGATATCGCGGGTAGCTAATCCGTTGTTCCATGCTCTAAGGAAGTTTGTACCAAAGCTGACTTATTTTGTGGGGGCCGAGCCATCCCGTACAGTGCGGACCAAGTCATCGCGTTTTCTGCCTCCCCCGTGTCCTCTCGGGACCACGGGCAAATAGGCTGATATTGTACCTCCGTGCACTCCCCGTGCCACGGGGCGGAGTTTGTCAAACTCCAGTAGATCTACCCAACATCCCCTCGCTTTACAATTAATGGCACAATTTTAGTTGAGGACTTTAAGTTATAAGGCATCCTTAGAAAACATGTGATATCATGTGGTTTAGACTTTAACCTACACTAGCCATATTAAAACAGTTTTCGTCTCAGAAATCGTTTATTCAGAATTCACAAGTGTTCCCATAAAACACTTCAGTTTATCAAGTGGGTGCCAAGCATCCCGTGTTCTCAAGTTTATCAGTGAGGTGCCTAGCACTCTCGAGTTCAATCAGCATTGTTTTCGTTAAGTTATTCGGTGTGGCCCAACGGACTCACGGTATGCGGGTTAGTGATACTCACCTTTGGTTGCACAGCTACACTTCAAGTAAATCCAATACTGTTGTTTAACGAAGACCTAGAACACGTTTAGGTCTTAAGTATTAGTTTCGTGTCTAATCTTTACTTAACGTCACTATGGCCCATAACATAGCACGTTGCAACTATGACTCGACATACCGACACACGACACCAATGGTTGATCATAAACAAGGGTTCATATAAATCAGATATCAGGCATGTTTCATCATGGCATAATCATGTAAGTCATGGCATAACACTTTAGGCAAATTTCACAAGTTTGGTTTTTAGGTCAGGTCTTAGTTTCGCTAGCATAGTTTCGCTAGGCAGTTTCGCTAGGTGCACGGGCAGCACTTTCGCTAGGCAATGCCCGGTAACACAGTTTCGCTAGGCTAGTTTCGCCCGAAACTGCTGACGCAGTTTCGCTAGCCTAGTTTCGCAGGGAAACTGGTTTGAACTTTCGTTCAGGTATTTCGCTCGATAGTTTCGCTCGAGCTGGTCTGGTCAGGTTCCCGGCGACACTATAGTTTCGCTGGTCAGTGTCGCTGGAAGGATGCACAATTTCGCTACTTAGTTTCGCCCAGAGAACAACAGTTTCGCTGGTCGCGAAAAACATACGGATTTGCCTAAAAATCAACCTAACAGCTTCTGATCATACATGCAATTCATTATCTAGCATCTATGGGCATTTACTAACATAAATCAAGCAACTTTAACATGTTTTACATGCATTTTGTCATCAAATCACCAAGAACACATATAAAACCCTAAAATGACTAAAATGGCATAAATCTCTATCATGGTTGGATTTCATACGCAAAGTTATCAACTTTATTACAGATCTAGCATCCTAAAGCATACATACAGAAGATCAAGCAATATTATGGAGGTTTGGGCATGCTTTAAGAAGAAAACATATAGAAAACACATAAAGCATAGATTTTGGGACTCACGGTTGATCCTAGAATCGATAGAGGAGAAGAGATGATGGTCTAGAGGCTGAGATCTTGGTCTCTTGATGGTATTCTCGGCTGACCAGGTTCCAGAGAGTATGTGTGTGTGTTTGTTGTGTGGTTGAGCAAATGAGGCTACTAGGGTTCATTAAGTTTATTTATATCAGAGGCTAGTTTCGCTGGCAGTTTCGCTGGCTGGCGAAACTGGCTCTGATCTCGGGTACATTGATCAGTCTAGCCTGCTACCGGGCGAATCTGTAGTTTCGCTCGGTAGTTTCGCTGACTACCAAATTTAGGCAATTTTCACATAATTCAAGTATTTACAATTAATCATGCTATTCACAATAGTAAGTCATGTATCTAAATCACGTTGCACATAAAGATAATCAATGATGAACACATAACACATATGGACGGGTTCGGTGATCAACCAAAGGTCGTGGACGTATTCGGCCTAGTTATGCATTAGCTACTTATAACGTAACTAACGGGTTTGTCTAACGGAAGTTAACCTTGAAATTCTCGGGTGTCACACTGGGCTCCCTAAGGGGGGTGGATTTGTAACATCCCACATTGGTTGGGAAGGGGAACGAAAACTTCCTTATATGGGGGCTGGATACCTTCCCTATCAGACGCGTTTTAAAACCGTGAGGGGCGGATGCCTGAGGGCATGCCGGCTACCAAAGCGGACAATATCTGATACGGTTGCTTGGGCTGTTACACCGTCATCAACCATAACCATAAATGGTAATGGTTGTTCGTTTTTGTTCGATTTTACTAATTTTAGTATGATTGGATTGACTATTATGTGAATTATAACTTATATTGGTCGAGTATAGAGGTGCGGGGATAATAAACTCTTGTATCAATAAGGTTGTAAGTCGGAAAACTCAAAAGGGGTTCCAAGGGGGCAACGCCTTGACGGGGGTTCGTGGGTATCGCCCCCGAAAGAGCGGGGTCCAAAGGGCGACAGCCCCTGGCTGGAATTGAAATTTAACTATAGTAGTTTTGTCCAAAAAATTTAACTGCTTTGCCTCATGTAATTACACTAGAAATTTATTTTGTCCAGAAATTGACTATTTATTTTCACGAGGACTAGTTATGTAAATATCGTAGTTTTATTCGAAATTAAAAATTCATATAACTGTAAAGCAGTTATCTGAAAATACACTCCTCTAATATATCGACGTTTTTTGGTCATTTACGTTCAATTCTGGTTTGATTCATCAGTAACAATAATTCTCTGTTTCCTTCTTTCTTCTGATCAACAGATCATATCCGATTAAGTATTATCGAGTAAACCAAGGAATATTCAATCCAAAAGTGCTTATAACTCCGATTGGTTTCTTCGTCCTTGAGTCAACCTCTTTATTTTAGACCTCTTTGTTTTTTTTCCACCGAGTCATCACTGATGATGTCACAGGGATCAAAAAAAAAATTTGTAACGGCGAATGCATTAAAAATGGCCAAACCTCGAGCAAGACGCTAGAGGCGGCAAAACAAACAACATTACAACGAAAAGAAAGACCATTCCGGCCAAGAAATAGACCGGGTGTTATAACGATTCGAGTACCATATAAAACTCCAAGATTTGATCTCCATAAAAAGCTGTTGATACGAAGGTCTCGTGTGTTTGAAAATAGTGTTGTTTCTTTCTCTCCAAATGCACCAAACCGCTGACAGGAAAATAGCTTCCACCACTTTATGCTTCCATGAAAGCTTTGGAATCCCTTTGTAAATATCCAGAATATCCAACACCAAAAACGCGAACATAGGAGGTAAACGGCACCACTGAGTCACCGCAATCCATATCAAATCAGAGAAAGCGCATCACGAAAAGAGATGAATCGTTGTCTACACCGTTATCACAAAGAACACAAAAATCGGATTGAACCTGGATATTCCGTCGAATGAGAGTGTCTTTCGTCGGAAGCCGATTAAGTACCGCCCTCCAAGCGAGAATGTTGACTTTCGCCGGAACGGAGCTGCTCCATTGAAATGGATCCAATGAATGCGTCCCTGAAAACAAGCAAACTGACCTCCTAAGATTTTGCACAGAGAAGTCGTTCCCGACTTCGCCAATCCACTGCCATACTCCGTTCACCAAAACAATCCTTTCCTGTAATATAAAACCATCCTGTGAAAAATCCGAGATAACTTTCGTGATAGCCCGCCAGATTCCAGAAGCTGCCGGACGGGTGGGAATGAATGTAGTCGAGTTGGGTCTGTGGTGGATGTTGTATATAACATGGCGCCACAAACTATATTCCTCATTCTTGAACCTCCAAGCCCACTTTGCAAGTAAACAGTTATTAGAAATTTGAAAAGGAACTAGCCCAAGGCCTCCTTCCCTCATGGGTCTGCACAACACGTCCCTAGCCACCCAATGAACTTTGTTTTGACCCGAGTTACCACCCCACATGGACCATTTCTCTTTAGTGATTGTTATAACATCCTGATTGATTTGTAAATCCTTAAACAAGTAAAAGCCAATGGTGTGTTGTCACGTCGTATTTTTATTTTATTTTTTAGTTTTGGGTGTGTAATTTATTGTTAAGTAAGTTTGTTTTACAAACCGGGAGAAAACAACTTTTTGCCTTTTCCATCATGGACATGATCAACTTTCACAAAACTATTCAGGGGTCAAAGGAAATGCAAAAGCTCATTCAAGCGGTTATCTCTGTCTCTTGTTGGTGCATTTGGAGAGCCAGGAATGAGCTTATTCACAATCAAAAGTTTATGTCGGTGATGTCTATCCTTGAAGAAATCAAGATTTTGTCTCATCTTTGGATCAACACCCATTCTAACAAGTTCTTGGTCATTGGGAGAACTGGAGGGATTTTATTGTAATCTTGTAATGTTTTGCCTTGTTTGGGCGTCCTTGTTTCTTCTTTGTTTTGTTTATGTTGTTTTTGTTTTCTGTTTCTCGCGCGGGGGGGGGGGGGGGGGTTAGCCTTTTGCTGGCTTCTTCCTCAATAATATTTTGTCGTTAAAGAAAAGGTAAGTTTGTATTACAGCATTTGAAAAGTTATTTTCTTTGGCCTAGTTTATTATCATTTTTTTAGCGAGAAATTTTCCATCAAATGTCACCAACCTTGTAATTGTAAGGATTTGACCTCTCACCAATTATATAGAAATTCAATCACTATACTACGAGGCTATGAATCCTAGTTAATTATCTAAATACGATAACTTCCAACCAAAGCACATCTGAACGGGACTCCTGTGACTTGTTTTGTTATAATTCGACTTTGAGATATATGCTTCCGTTTCACTTGTCTTGTTATAATTCGATTTTGAGATATATGTTGTTGAGCTAAAAAAAGCTTTATAAACAACTTTACAAAAAGTTGACTCTCTTTGCTAAAATAGCACCATTGACCAATGTTAAATGGGTAGACCCACACTTCGCGGCGTAGTCGGACCATTTTGTACATTCCGTTACCTGCTTCCTGCTTTTTGTTTTGTACCGTCGATCATTTTAGTAGACGTGCCATTAAGACCCTAACATTAAGATATTTTTAGTATGGTTATAAGGCATTTACAAATTACAACCCTACCTGTGCATGAAAGTACCCTATGCATAAATGCTAATGCAAATTGATGTGCACCTATAAGTGCCATATGTGTAGATTTACAATGATAGCCTAAATTGTAACACCCGTGTACAATTTGATGTCAAACATAACAGTTTATAACATTAAAAATTGGTCCCATAAATTTTTAGTTCAAAATACATAGTTGTCAACCATAAAACCCAACACTTGGGGTTACATTTACAAAATATACCCTTAGGTATTGTTTGACATTCGTAAGTTGCTAAACAACATTTATAAGTTTTTAGACCCAAAATACGAAACAGATTATCTGGTCTTCACGTGAATCGGTTCTTGTAGCTGATGAGCATCCTTCAAGCTTTCGCCTTACCTAAACATACTCACTTTCAATAGTGAGTTTCTAGGGCATAACAAGTATAGTTAACAATTAACAATGAAGAAAAACCACAAAAATCAGAATTTACATCCCAGGCGTATCGCCTAGAGGAACTGAGGTTCCAAGCGATACGCCTGATCCTTTAGGCGTATCGCCTGCTACTCCAGATGCTCCAAGCGATACGCTTGGAGCCAAATTTCCAGGGATTTGGCCAAAATTTGGCATGTTCTACACTTAGCCAATATTTTGGCTATTTACCCTGTTCTTACCAGTTTTGCACCAGACCTGTTGGGACTTGTTATCTACCTTTAGATTGTCTCAAAACACATTTTTAAGCATAAAAGCATACACATTAACATACCTTAGCCATGGTTACATTACGATAACAAACCCCGGGTTCACCCGACCCATTTGACCCGTTAAGGGATTTCTTTGAGGCAACCAGTCATGAACCAGATTCAATCCACACACATATATATTATGCAACTATGTTCACATTTTCTAGCAATTGGCATAAACATGTTTGTATGCACACATTTTGTTTGGTCTCATACCTCTACTATGTGTTTAACTTCACTCATTACCAATTCCTTGAGTTTTATAGACACAAACAATATAACCGCATTTTCATTATTTCACTTGTCATTGCAATTAATTCCCATTGAAAGGAACATCCACATAACCCAATTTCTTCTTTTTGACCCGTTAAGACGGGTCCTTGCCTTTGGTATTTCCCAACGGCTCATTTGACCACTTCTAAGCATTGGGGATCTATGGTTCTATAACCATTAATGATCCTCCTTTCTTTGTTACATGGCATGGATTCTATAAACCCATTTTCGCTCAACGTAACTTGTTGTTCTTTTATTGATTCATCCGAATCTTTCTTGTGGTCAAATCTAGTCGTTTGGGAACTCCTTGGCATTCGGGCTTCATGGTTCCTAGAACATGGTTCCAAGAACCATTCGTCACACCTTTAGTAAAACTCATGGTTCATTCTACTTGTATGAAATTACATATTTTCATATCTATTACTTGAAACATAAACGATGTTACCTTTAGAGCTTGAACCTCCGCTTCCACCAACACCGTGGTTACTTCCTTGTCCAACTTGATCACCTAATAGGTCACCAACCATGTTAAGACCTTTTATGCCATAGCATTATTATCACATTTTCATTAACATGATTTTTATGCTACACATACAAATTTTCACATATTTGACAATCAAGCATATTCACAATGTTCAATTCCTACATACATGGTTCCACAACGTTGCAATATCAATTCAAGCATTCACCAACCAATTATAGCTATAGATCCTAATTTTATCAAGGTTGGGTCAATTTATGCACATAATGCCTCCTATGATCATTCAAGCTCAAAATCTAACAATTTGCTTGTTTTTATCATCAAATAGTTTCTTTTAGGCATTTTATCAAACACCTTGTGTGCACACATGTATGCACACATAAAACCAAATCCCTTGAACGTCCAACTTGACCATTTATCATGGTTTAGGTGAATTCACCTCTAACTCATCTTTAATTCATCATATAGCATCAAATTCATGTTAGAATTCCATTGTTAGAACCAATTTTATGACCATCTTAAGTAGTCACCTAACATGGAAGTTCAAGTTTAAGGAATTGGTTACTACTCCACCAATTGTTAATCAATTTAGAAATTTATGCAACATATAAGTTTTCTAACATCATAGAATTCACATAACAACAACAAATTGCAGATTTTTAGTCTCAAATTTTCGAGACCTAGCATGAGGAGTCGGGGTTTTGCTTACTTGCTTCAAGGATGAGTTTGGGGCTTGAAAACACTTCAAATTTCAGTTTGGATGCTCCAAAAATCACAGCCTAAGCTCCAATTTGCAGAATTGAGATTTTGAAGAGTGGAGAGGGTTGGGATCGAGATGCAGATCGTGATCTGCGATCTCCCGCTCCACCTCTTCTATTTTGTTTAATTTTTATTACATAATTTCAGTTCTGGCCCCTAAAGTTTCACCCTTGTTTTAATATTTAACCAAAACAAAATTTTATCCTTTTAACCCCATAGTTCTCATAAGAGTAATTCCTACTAAAATTTAGGGGGGATTTTAACTACGAAAAGAATTTTAATTGACTAGAAGTTGACGAGAAATTTAACTATTAGAAATTTGGGATGTTATAGCTCCACTCCTCTTAAAGGGGTTTCGTCCCTGAAACGATGTACGCACCGAATAAGTGAGGGTAATAGCGTTGCATTTCATCCTCAACTTCCCACGTCAAGTCGGATCCTTTTCTATGCTCCCATTGAACCTATACTTGGTTCACTTCTTTGTTTCGTAGCTTCTTTACCTTGCTAGCTAAAATTGCGATAGGCCTTTCCACATAGTTGAGCTTTTTATCCACAACCAAATCATCTAATGGCACGTAGGCAGTTTCATCCGCCAAGCACTTTCGTAGATGAGACACGTGGAATGTGTTGTGGATTTCGCTCAGTTCTTCCGGTAATTCCAACTGGTAAGCATTATCACCCACTCGGGCCAAGAATTTGAAGGGTCCTATAAACCTAGGACTTAGCTTACCCCGCTTTCGGAAATGGATCACACCCTTCCAAGGGGATACCTTTAACAAGACCATATCACCCTTTTTTAAATTCTATAGGCCTTCGTCTTTTGTCCCCGTAGGACTTTTTTCTATCATGGGCCGCCTTCAGACGAGCCCTTATTATGTCGAGCTTTTTTTATGCTAGTTTAACTACTTTCTTACTAGCTAGCTCACGTTGACCCACTTCACCCCAACATACGGGTGTTCGGAATTTCCTTCCATATAGCATTTCGTAGGGCGATATCCCAATGCTCGAATGGTAGTTATTGTTGTAAGAAAATTCGACGAGAGGAAGGTAATGATCCCAACTCCCACCAAAGTCAATAGCGCATGCCCGTAGCATGTCTTCGAGTGTCTGGATGGTTCTTTCACTTTGACCATCCCTCTGAGGGTGGTATGCGGTACTAAGTAGAAGTTTGGTGCCCCGCCACTCCTGAAATTCCCTCCAAAATTGGGATGTGAACCGGGTATCCCGGTCGAACACAATCGATACAGGTACACCGTGGCGTGATATTATCTCGTTGATATACACATCCGCCATCCTCTCAGAAGAGTAAGTTTCCCGTATCGGGATAAAATGAGTACTTTTGGTTAACCTATCCACCACAACCCATATAGCATCATAACCTTTGGGTGTCTTAGGCAGTTTGGTTGGTAGATCCATAGTCACGTGCTCCCACTTCCACATAGGAATTTCTAACGGTTGGAACTTACCATAAGGCTTTTGGTGCTCCGCCTTGACTTGTGAGCAAGTCAAACACTTTCCCACGTACTTGACTATGTCCCGCTTCATACTAGGCCACCAATAATCACGTTTCAAGTCGTGGTACATTTTTGTCGCCCCCAAATGAATCGAGTATCGCGCCCTAGGGCTTCATCAAGTAACAATTTCTTCACTTCACAAGTGTTTGGAACCCAGATTCTTTCGAATGGGGTTTTAAGCCCACTTTCTTCTTCCACCAAGTTTTTCACTTGGCCCACAATTCGTTCTTTCTTTTGGTTCTCCACTCTTATAGCTTCCACTTGAGCTTCTTTGATCTTGGTGATTAAATCGGATGTCACCACCAACTACATTGACTGCACCTTTATAGGAGCGTAATCCCCCTTTCGACTAAGGGCATCCGCTACCATATTGGCCTTGCCCGGGTGGTAGTGGATTTCACAATCTTAATCCTTGATGGTATCGAGCCATCTTCATTGTCTTATGTTTAACTCTTTTTGCTCGAAGAAGTATTTGAGACTTTTATGGTCGGTGAATATGGTACATCTCACCCCATAAAGATAGTGTTGACATATTTTTAAGGTGAACACTACCGCTGCCAACTCCAAATCATGAGTTGGGTAGTATTGTTCATGAACTTTTAATTGCCTTGAAGCATAGGCAATACCTTACCCATTGCATTAAAACACAACCAAGGCCCATTTTAGAAGCATCTGAATACACCACCATATCTTTTGTTCCCTCCGGGAGGGTTAAAACCGGTGCTTGTGTTAATTTCTGTTTAAGGTTTCGAAAAGCCTCTTCTTGCTCGGCACCCACACAAACTTGGTGTCTTTCGGGTTAATTTAGTCATGGGTAGGGCTATCTTCGAGAAGTCTTGTATGTTACTCCGATAGTAGCCCGCTAACCCTAGAAAACTCCGCACCTCCGTCGGATTCTTTGGGGGTTCCCATTTAGTGACGACTTCAATCTTTGCCGGATCCACCATAACCCCTTCTGCGCCGATTACATGGCCTAGCAATTGCACCTCCTTTAGCCAGATTGCACATTTGGAGAATTTTGTGTATAGCTTTTCCTCCCTTAACTTTTCTAGTACCTCCCGTAAGTGTTTCATTTGCTCCACTTCATCTCGGGAGTATACTAGAATATCATCGATGAAGACTGTTTTGGCTAAAAATTACTAAAGTAGAATTAGCAAGATTTGAACCAAATTTGAATGTGTGGTTTGATGCTTAAATTTAAGGTTTGAAAAGTACTTGCTTAAATCCTGGGGCAATAATTGAATTTCCGGGTCAAAAGTCCAAATCCTGGGTACAGAACCCTGGATCGGTTTGCCAATTGTATGTAAAAACTTAGTAACACAAATGAATACTCAAATGCATGCGAAAACACCGAGATTTTGACTAGGGAAAAGCCCTTAGCCCTTAGATGTCTCTAAGGCGCCGCCGGCATAAAAACCCCGGGTAGCGATAACACACGCTACCAATTTACTGATCACTTAAACGTTTGAGTACACTTGAATTTGTAGGTGAAAAGTACGAGAATACAATGAGTAAAGCTCGAATGAATTGAAAACTAAGTCTAAGTGTCCTATATATACTCCGAGAGCTTCAATGACTCGTCCGATATTCCAGGGATCTTCAACAACTTGTTCGATATTCCAGGGATCCTCTCTTAAACGTCTCTTTCAGTTGGTTGACCGAGTTTCCAGCTAACTGACTTTGACCACGTGCTAAATGAGTCTCTAGCTTCTTTTATTCGACCGTTGGGAGACTTCGTCAATCTGTCCTCACTTAGATAAAGGTACAAAATACGTTAGTAACGATGCCCTAGCATGCAGGGTCATTTCCACATGCTGGGTCATCTATAAAACAAGGGTAACCCTGGATTATGCACATTTTATATCATATTGAAATAGAATAACATGAATGTAAATTTTCCTGAATTAAGTCGACATCCTGGGCCATCACTTTACTATGGACACATTCAGGGTCATTTGAACGTTACCTGCCAAATTCTGGGTCATACAATTCCTGGGTCACTCCTGCCCTTGGCCTTTACCTGCGCCTTGGATTATCAGTCGAGAATTCAGGGTATAACAATTGCCCCCAAATTTTCGCGAGTTGTGGATAGAATTCACAGCTGTGAAAATTTCAAATTTTGGGTCACATCGCCCCTTGCTTCAATCGTGTCCGTTAATTTCGCATCCATGATGCCACGTCCCGAGCGACCTCCCATTACCTCTGTAACTTCTTCTTTTCTTTAAATACTACCCTTAACCTCTCCTTTTCTTTTCACACAAATTTCTCGAGAGCAAGGGTTTTCCTCCGACGTTTCCAGCTTCCGATTTTCTTCATTCAGGTAAACTTCTTCTCCCCACTTTTCCCATTATTCCCCGATCATGACCCGTAAGAAAATACGAGCGGAGACAACGGCTGAGGAGACTGGAATCGAGGATTTCCTCGATCAGTTTTATTTGCAGAGCCGAGCGCTCGAAGCTTGCACTTTTACCGACGACGACATCGCTGCATTGTTGTCGTCGGGCCTTTTCCCCGAATCCACTGAGATCAGACCCTCCGACAAAAGGGTTCGATCGGATTTCTGCTCTGAGACCTGGGTCTGCTTTCCTTTTACCACTTTCTCTATGGGGCTATCCTACCCTTTCACCGGCCTTCTGGCCGAGTTCTTCAAGGCTACTGGTCTTGCATTTGCCCAAACCCTTCCTAATGTTTGGAGAATTCTGGGTTCCATCGATCGTCTCAACAATGAATTTGACTCCCTGGTCGGGCTGTCTGAACTGGCCCTGGGTTATGAGCTCAAATCCCACGGTAACAACCGATTCTTGTTCAAAGCCTTGAACAAAGAAATTCAGATGATTCCTCGGGCTTCGCTTCACGAGGAATGGAAAGGGAAATTTTTCTTTGTGAAGAGGTCAACTATTCCAGGGGGGGTGAGCCTTCCAATTAGGTGGAGAGTAGACGGTAGGTCTTTACCTGCATTAGGGATTAGGATCTTATCTTATTCAAATACTGACCTTGGATTTTTGTTCTGCAGTTCCCAGCTTAAGCTCCATTGGACCTGTAAATCCTGGAGTGTTCGAGAGATTTGAAGCTTTCCTCAGCATCAACGAAGTGGACCGAGAATTCAGGACGGACCCCCACCAAGCTGCTTCATCTACCTCCCACAGCATGTCAAGTTGTAAGTATCTTGGTACTCTGCTTTTTAGACCTAGGATTTTCTCTGGATTCTGCTAACTTTTTATGCTTTTTGTTTCTTAGCTGCTGCTGCTATGAACCTTGAAGAAGTGGATCTGGACGCCTATTTGCTGAGTGATGATGACTTCCAAGTCCTGGCCACGGTAAAATCCGAGCCTCCATCAGTTCCCAAAGCTCCTCCCTCCAAGACCTCGGGCACCAAGCGCAAAACCAGGGCCACCAGCTCCGCCATATCACTACAGCCCCTGGAGAACATGGACGCCGCTGGGCTACTTTCACATGCTGAGGCTACCTCTCGCCAAGTAAGTAAATCCTAGGTACCCCTGAATTTCCCTGCATAGTTAATCCATTCAGAGTTTAATTTGTTAATTAACTTACCTTTGTTTGCAGATTGCTGGGCGATTCTTTGAGTTGATCCAGGCCGCTGAGAGGCGTGCCCAGGATGCTGAATCCTTAGCTAGGAAGGAGGTCGCCACCCTGAAGAAGGAACTGAGCTCGAACAAGATCGTTGCTGATAAGAACCTGGGGCTGGTGCAGGCGCTGGAGAAGAGGGCTGTTGAGGTGCGGTCTGAGCACGAGGCTGCGCTGGTTGCGAAGGGTGATGAGGGTAGGTTGATAGCTCGCATCTCGCTCCTCCAGTGCAGGCTGAAGATGGCGAAAGAGGCCAGGGACTTGGGGTTTCAGAACCCCAATTGGGATGTGTCCGACTGGGCAAACAAACTGCGCAACTTAGGCGCCACCATCCCTGCAGGGTGTGACCCTGAAACCGGCCCTGGATCCAGCAAAAACACCCCATCCAAGGGCTCCACTGGTCACGCCATGGACATCGACCAGCCCAAGGGAGGAGAGCAGCCGGCCCAGGACCCGAAGGCAGCAGAGAAGGCAGCAGAGAAGGCAGCGGAGGAGAAGGAAGCGAAGGGGACGACCCAGGATGATGCTTGAAGGTTGTTGGTCGTCTTTTTCCTGTTTTTATGTTTGTTCTTGAAGACAATTTTAATTTCTTGTTTGTGATGGTATACCGGATGATGTTTCCCGGTTTATTTTATTTTAGACAATATCCTACCCCTGGATGTGATATCCAGGGTCTTTTGACATGCCCCAGCCTGGGATGTCCGGAGCTTTTCCGGGCCCAGGTTGGGTTTTATGAATATATATAACTGCTTTAGTTACATACCTGTGTTTGAAATATTTGATTGATATTTGTCAATGTATGAAATGGTTCTAGGGTTTACCTTAGTAATCCTGGGTTGCCCCCAAGATTCTAGGATTCCTCGTAGCTTTAGCAGGCTCGTGAATGCTTCCTGTAACAGGAACACATCAATCAGAATTAACTAGACAAGGAGTTAATTTTCTTAGGCTTTGACCGTTATGACCCTGGATTAGATTAATAATCCTGGGTCACTAGGTAATCTTTGAATTGTTTCTGGGGTTAAGCCCGATAACAATTTTAGAATTATTTCTGGGGTCAAGCCCTTAAATACTGGGGTCAAACCTGGTGCCGTACTGGCGAACTAGGGTCAAGCCCGGTGCCGTACTGGCGAATTCTAGGGACCACCTCAAGCCGTACTGGCGAACTAGGGTATTGCCTCGGGTGTCTTAAGTTGGTACGTTAGCACCAATCGTCTTGAAAACGCGTTAATCGTTTTAAACCTTGAGAGATCCGCATATGTCCCTGGATTGCAAGGTTGCCACCAATGCTATTAACACGGATGATCTCACAATCCCAGGGTTTCATACTTGGATCACGTGCGTCTCGGGCGAGGCAAAAATTGCCAACGTGCGCTCCAGGCGAGGCGTGATAGCCCATATTCGGATGAAGGACGTATGATCCTTAAACCTTAGGAATGGGTTTAAAATTTACCCATACGGAAGTGAGATGGCCAATCCCAATACTTAGGAGAAATACGTTTGTTGCAGTTGACTTGGAGTACCTTGAGTATTCTTCGCTTCGTATGCCTTGAATTTCCGATCATCCTGCATCTTGAGTACCCTGAATCCTGGGATACCCTGGATTTTAGGCAATCCGTCTTGCAAAACATAGATCTTAGTGAATTCAAAACATTAAATAACAATTTTAAAAATGAAACGTAACATGTAATTAATATCAGCAACTAAATGACGAAAGCAAAACATATAAGGGGAATAAGTAAATTAAGTGAGAAGAACTGACCTGAATTTCCATTGTGAAATTTCAAAATAAAACACATACCTGAGCCAGTGAATCCTGGGACAGAAGGCCTTACATGAAATATGCTTTGAGGTGTATCGCATTCCAAGGTCTTGGCAATAGGTCTCCTTCCATACTAGCCAGCCAATATTCCCCCTTACTAGCTTCGGAATCAATCAAATAAGGACCTTCCCACTTAGGAGCTAATTTCCCGTCTCCTGGATTTGTTGTGTTCTGAAACGCCTTTCTCAGGACCAGGTCTCCTACCTTGAATCTTCTGATCCTTACATGCTTCTTATAGGTCTTCGAAATTCTTTGCTGATATGCTGCCATTCTCCAAGCCGCCTGATCTCTCATCTCATCCAGGGTATCCAAGTCTTCAACCAGGGACTGGTCATTCAAATCCTGGGTCTGACCACTGATCCTGAATGTTGGGATCATCATTTCCGTCGGGATGACTGCTTCTGTGCCAAATACCAGGGAATATGGGGTTTGGCCCGTGGCATTCTTGGAGGTAGTCCTATCTGCCCATAATGCTAAGGGTAATTCCTCTGCCCATCTTCCCTTCTTCTCCTTCAGTCTCTTCTTCAGGTTGTTTATGATGATCTTGTTGCTTGACTCAGCTTGGCCATTGGCTTGAGGATGTACTGGAGTTGATGTTATCATCTTGATACCCCAGGATTCACAGAATCCTGTGGTCCTACTTCCAATAAATTGAGAGCCATTATCACAGACAATCTCAGATGGCACTCCAAACCTTGTCAATATGTTCCTTTTAATGAAGGATATAACCTCTTTTTCCCTGACTTGAACGTACGCTTCGGCTTCAATCCATTTTGAGAAGTAATCTGTCATTGCTAACATGAATACCTTTCCTCCAGGGGCTTTGGGTAGCTTACCAACAATGTCCATCCCCCACTTCATGAAGGGCCATGATGCTGGAATTGGATATAGAGGCTCTGCAGGCTGGTGAGGCACGTTGGCGTGTCTTTGACATGCGTCACATTTCTGAGAGAAATCCAGGGCATCTTTTCTCATTGTTGGCCAATAATACCCCGTTCTTAGGATCTTGGACATCAGGGACCTGCCCCCTGTATGGTTTCCACAATCACCCTCATGGATGTCTCTGAGCACTTCCTGGGCTTCGTCCTTCTCCAAGCATCTCAAATACGTACCTGCAAAAGATTTTTTATATAGTACATTTTTTATAACTACATACCTGGCTACTCTTATGTTGAATGCACGGGCGTCTTTCTCGGTTTCTGGTATAGTACCATCCTGCAAATATTGAATAATCGGCCTAGTCCAGGATTCCTTAGTAGAATCCTGGGTACTGGATACCAGGGTCTCACCTAGTGTGTCAAAATCCTGGGAATCCATACCTTGGTCTATGGCCGGTGTTAGTATGTGAATAATAGGAATATGAGTATCTTCAAGTGTTTTGAATGCTGAACCTAAGTTTGCTAGTGCGTCTGCTTCAGTATTCTCTTCCCTTGGTACTTGTTGAATATTAAAATTTTGAAAATCCTGGGACATTCGTTTACCACTTCCAAGTACTTGACTAATTTCTCTCCCTTAGCTGCATAAGAGCCATTAAAATGGTTAGCTAAAAGAAGAGAGTCTACATATACCTGAATGTGTTGAATTCCCAGGTGTAATGCTAGGTGTAACCCAGCAATTAGGGCCTCATACTCGGTTTCATTGTTAGTTGCTTGAAATCCACATCTAACAGCCTGGGGTATCATGTCCCCCTGTGGCGATTTCAGTACTATTCCAAGGCCTGTTCCCCTGATATTTGATGCTCCATCAGTGAACAAGGTCCAGCACCCTGAAATTTCCTCTTGTTGAAGCTGCTGTGATTCATGGTCTGCTTCTTGCTGTATGTCGGTACTGAAATCAGCCACAAAATCAGCTAGAGCCTGAGATTTTATAGTTGTTCTGGCCTCATAGATCAGATCATATGTGCTGAGCTTCACCGACCATTTAGCCATTCGACCTGACATTTCTGGTTTTCGCAAAACAGACTTTATAGGGTAGTTAGTTCTAACATGAATTGTATGAATTTCGAAATAATGTCTAAGTTTAGTAGATGCCATACATAGGGCTAATATAAGTTTTTCAAGGTGTGAGTACCTGGATTCAGCATCAAGCAAACTCTTACTTACATAATATATAGGGTGTTGCTGACCTTCTGCATCCTTGGTCAGGACTGCACTTACCGTGTTTCTGGACACCGCCAAATACAGGGACAGGGGTTCCCCTGGATTAGGCTTCATTAACAAGGGTGCCGTGGATAAATATACCTTCAAATCCTGGAAAGCTTTCTCGTATTGCTCCTTCCATTCGAATTTCTTGTTTTTCTTCAGGATATCATAAAATTCCCTGCATCTTTCCGAGGATTTTGATATAAATCTATTAAGGGCAGCAATTCTACCTGTAAGTCTTTGAACTTCCTTGGTGCTGGTAGGCGATTTCAGGTTGGCAATTGCCCTGATCTGCTCTGGACTTGCCTCTATTCCTCTCTTTGTCACCATGTACCCCAGGAATTTACCTGCTCCGACTCCAAAGTGGCATTTTTCTGGATTCAGCTTCATGTTGTATTTATCCAAGATATCAAAGGAATCCTTGACATCCTGGACATGATCACTGGTGACCCTGGATTTGACCACCATATCATCGATATATACATCCATCGTGTCCCCCAGCTTTTCTTTGAACATCATGTTGACCAATCTCTGGTATGTTGCCCCTGCATTTTTCAGTCCAAAGGGCATAACTATGTAACAATATATACCTGTTGGTGTTATGAATGCTGTGTCTTCTTGATCCCGGGGTTCCATCTGAATTTGCTGAAATCCTGAAGTTGCATCCATGAAGGTTAACATTTCATGGTCTGCCGTTGCATCGATCATGGAATCTATGTGAGGTAAGGGGAATGGATCTTTCGGGCATGCACGGTTCAGGTCCGTGTAATCCACGCATACCCTCCATTTACCATTCTTTTTTCCCACCACCACCACGTTGGCTAACCACCTGGGAAACTTGACCTCTCTGATCATCCCTGCTTTTAGTAATCTGTCCACTTCCTCCTGGATTATGACGTTCTTCTCTGGCGCAAATTTTCTTCTCTTTTGATGTATTGGCCTGAAAGAATTATCAATTCCAAGTTTATGTGTGATAATAGATTTGGAAATACCTGTCATATCGTCATGAGACCAAGCGAAGGTTGATATCCTGGTCCTGAGTAGATTCACTAATTTCTTCTCTACCGGCCCTGGAATATTCGTCCCAATATAGACCTTTTTCCCTGGATTTGAGGGATCTAGCTCAACAGCCTTGACGTCTTGCTCCCTTGCTTCCAAGGCTTCCCGGGCCTTCTTCTTTAATTGCTATGCTTGCCTTGGTTCGGACGATGTCTTCATCGCCGTGGTGTAACATTCCTTAGCTTCCTGCTGATCACTGTTAATTGTGATCACACCCCAAGGTGTCGGTATCTTCACACATTGATGATATGTTGAGGGTACAGCCCTGTTGTCGTGAATCCAGGGTCTACCCAGGATTACATTGTATCCTGATGGCGCGTCCATCACACAGAAGCGCTGGACTGAATTGAGTCCCTCTACATAGACTGGAAGCTTTACTTCTCCCAGAGTGTTCTTCGTTTCACCACTGAAACCCACAAGTACCGTGGATTTCGAGATGATCTCTGTGTGCGGGATTCCCATCTTGTTCAAGGCTTCTAATTGGATTATATTTACTAAGCTTCCTCCATCAATCAGAATCCTTTTCACGACGATGTTGGCAATATGAAGAGTTATCACTAGCCCATCGTGATGAGGGTCTATGATGTTACGTCTATCATCTTCTCCAAATGTAATTTCTTTGACATCTTGCTGAATGGAGCTCTTCCTAGGTCTTTGGTCCCTGTCTGATTTTGATTCCTTGCGTGTCTCTTTGCTGCAGAATAAGAAGTACCACAGATATCAGAACCACCAGAAATAAAATGAACTACCTTAGCATCCGGGGGTGGTGATGATGCTCTTTCGGGATAGTCATCGGAGCGTCTATAATCCTGGGACCTTGCATCGTTGTCCCTGGATTTTGGATTCTGTTCCCTGGATTTGTCCTTCTTTTTTCCCAACAGTTCCTTTAGATGGCCCTTGCTGAGTAGATAGCTGATCTCTCTTCTCAGGGCCATGTAATCTTCAGTTTGATGACCAAAGTCTTCGTGGCAGGCACACCACTTGGACTTGTCCTTCCATGTGGAGGGTTTATCGCTCTTTCTGGGCCACCTTGCCTTGTCGCCGAGATCCTGCATAGCATACATCACACCAGAAACGTCAGTAGTAAAGCAATAGTCATTAAAAGAAGGATATTCTTCATCGTCCTCATCATGTTCCACACTGTTTACTCGGCGCTCATCAGGCCTTGAATAAGGCTTGGACCTTTGTGACCTAGGATGTGTGGATTCTGACTTTCTGCTGGAACCGTTGAATCCTGGGGAGGACTCATTCTTTCCCAGGATTTTCCTATCCTCCTCCAGTCTGATGAAGCGGAGAGCCCTGTGACGAACTTCATCCATCTTATGATATGGGTTCATGACTAGATCCTCGTAAAATGATGAGTCCTTGTTCAGCCCCATTTTAAAGGCTTGGACTGCAGTTGCCATGTCCATATTCGGGATCTCCAAAGCTTCTCTGCTGAATCTGCTGACATAGTTCCTTAAGCTTTCTCCTGCATTCTGGGTTATCCTATACAAATCACTCGTTAGTTTTTCGAAACTACGACTACAAGAAAATTGACTGTTAAATAAGTTGACCAATTGCGAAAATGAAGCAATGGAATAGGGAGGAATGTTTAGGAGCCATTTGAGAGCTGCTCCCGTCAAGGTGGACCCAAACCCCTTACATAGGCAGGCTTCCTTAATTTCAGGTGGCATGTGGATAATCTCCATTCTTTCGCGGTATTGTGCCACATGCTCTTCTGGGTCTGTTGTGCCGTCGTAAAGCTTCATGCTGGGTGTTTGAAACCTTTTGGGAATCTCCACATCACAAATAGATGGAGCAAATCTGGATATCCTATGGCTTGCAGGCCCAACTTCAGGGATAGGCTGCACCACTCCTGGGACACTCGAGATCATTTGCTTGAGCTTTTGGATTTCTCGTTCCACAGATGGGCTTATTCCTGAATCCTGCACAGAATTGTTAGTAGTAGCATAATGAGCAAGAGTTTGAGGAGTGTTACCAACATCCTGGGGCACATTTATCCCAGGACGAACAACAGGGTCCCTAACAGTGGACACCCTGGGTGGATCAGTCTAGGTCATCTGAGGAGTATGGAACGCCGATCTCCTTTCTGGTTGTGTAAAGTCGTCACGGATCCTGGAACTGCTCCCAGGAGTACTGAAATTGAGAATCCTGGGGTCGAGTGGTGAAGGCTGAACTGGCGCAGTCCTGGGCACCCCTGATCTTAAGCTTGTTAGTTGGGCTAGAAATTCTTCGTTCAGCTTTTGTTGATGTTCCATTTGGCGCTCCATTCTGGTGAGCGAAGATAGAATATCATCATTGGATATCAGAACAGGGTCTTCATTGATGTTATCCGTCTGTACTCGTTCATGGTTACCCGTTGATCCATCGTTGTGTGTTGCTGGGGCTGAGGCGTTGACCCCTGGTGGAATGGCCCCAATCGTTGTAGTGCTTGTGAAAATCAAGTTCAGGATGAATCTAAAAAGCGTTTGACAAAAGATTGACACCAATTGCCCCACGGTGGGCGCCAAATTGTTTTGGCTAAAAATTACTAAAGTAGAATTAGTAAGATTTGAACCAAATTTGAATGTGTGGTTTGATGCTTAAATTTAAGGTTTGAAAAGTACTTGCTTAAATCCTGGGGCAATAATTGAATTTCCGGGTCAAAAGTCCAAATCCTGGGTACAGAACCCTGGATCGGTTTGCCAATTGTATGTAAAAACTTAGTAACACAAATGAATACTCAAATGCAGGCGAAAACACCGAGATTTTGACTAGGGAAAAGCCCTTAGCCCTTAGATGTCTCTAAGGCGCCGCCGGCATAAAAACCCCGGGTCGCGATAACACACGCTACCAATTTATTGATCACTTAAACGTTTGAGTACACTTGAATTTGCAGGTGAAAAGTACGAGAATACAATGAGTAAAGCTCGAATGAATTGAAAAATAAGTCTAAGTGTCCTATATATACTCCGAGAGCTTTAATGACTCGTCCGATATTCCAGGGATCTTCAACAACTTGTCCGATATTCCAGGGATCCTCTCTTCAACGTCTCTTTCAGTTGGTTGACCGAGTTTCCAGCTAACTGACTTTGACCACGTGCTAAATGAGTCTCTAGCTTCTTTTATTCGACCGTTGGGAGACTTCGTCAATCTGTCCTCACTTAGATAAAGGTACAAAATACGTTAGTAACGATGCCCTAGCATGCAGGGTCATTTCCACATGCTGGGTCATCTATAAAACAAGGGTAACCCTGGATTATGCACATTTTATATCATATTGAAATAGAATAACATGAATGTAAATTTTCCTGAATTAAGTCGACATCCTGGGCCATCACTTTACTATGGACACATTCAGGGTCATTTGAACGTTACCTGCCAAATTCTGGGTCATACAATTCCTGGGTCACTCCTGCCCTTGGCCTTTACCTGCGCCTTGGATTATCAGTCGAGAATTCAGGGTATAACAAAGACTATCACTGACTTATCCAACATAGGCTTACACACCCGGTTCATGAGATCCATGAAAGTCGCGGGCGCATTAGTGAGTCCAAAGGATATCACTAAAAACTTATAATGCTCGTATCTTGTTCTGAAGTCCGTTTTGGGGACATCTTCCTCTTTCACCTTCAGTTGATGGTACCCCAAACGTAGGTCTATCTTTGAGAACCATTTCTCCCCTTGAAGCTGATCGAATAAGTCATCAATTCTGGGCAACGGGTACCTATTCTTCACTGTGAGTTTGTTCAACTCCCTGTAGTCTATGCACATCCGCATGTTACCGTCCTTCTTCTTCACAAATAACACCGGTGCTCCCCACGGAGAGACACTAGGCCGTATGAACCCTTTATCCAACAACTCCTAGATTTGAGTCATCAATTCTTGTAATTCCGTCGGTGCCAACCTATATGGTGGTTTGGCCACCGGCTTAGCATTTGGCACTAAGTCAATTTTGAATTCCACCTCCCGATCGGGTGGTAACCCCAGTAAGTCATCCGGAAATACATATTTGAATTCTTGCACCACGGGTAAGTCATCTATTGCGGGACTTTGAACTCTAGTGTTCGCCACCATAGCCAAGTAGGCTTGGCACCCGTGCATCATGAGCTTTCTAGCTTCCATCATCGTGCATAAAATTGGAGCATTTTGCTTTTCACCATAAATGGTGACCTTACTCCACCTTGGCGAAGATATCTCTATCGCCTTCCGGTCACAAATGACCTTTTGCGTGGTTGTGGGATAGCCAATCCATTCCCACCACCACCTTGAATTCTCTCATCGCCATTGAAATGAGATCTATCAAGTATTCCTCGTTATCAATGGAGATTTTGCATCCCCAACATACATCAAAAACAAGAATACTCGTATCATTTCCTATTTCTACCTCTAAGGGTACATGCAACTTTTCAACTATAAACGAAGGATTTTTAATAAAATCATATGAAACAAATGATTTATTAGCTCCCGCATCAAATAATACGTGAGCAGGTATCGAATTAACAAGAAATGTACCTGCCACTACGTTGGGGTCTGATTTGGCTTCTTCGGCCGTGAGTTGGAATGTCCGGCCCGTAACTTTTGGCACTTCCATCTTTCCCCCACTTCTTGCCCCCTCCTTCTTGAGTTTTGGGCATTCAGATTTCCTGTGCCCCGTCTGATAACATTTGAAGCATCGTGGTGCTTCAGACGGACAGTTGGAGATGACATGCCCCTTCTTGCCACAATTTAGACAAGGGCGATCTTTGAATATGCACTCCCCCGAGTGCCCTTTTCCGTAAACCTTGCATTTGGAACCACCTCCTTTTGCGTCCTTTTTCTTGAACGACTCACCCACCTTTTGCTTTTTGGGGGGTTTGGATTTCCCCCGGTAGGTTTTCTTGCCTCCCGGGCTTCTTTCCGGTTGATATCATTCTCTCTCGCCCGAGCGGCGTTAATCATTTGTTCTACCGAAGTGAACTGGTCTGGGGGCATGAAATTCTTTATCTTTGCCTTCAACATGTTCCGGTAAAAGAACATTTGTGCCCCTTCAATGGGTAGCACATCAGAACAGAATTTCACCCTATCAAGGTAAATACCGGTGATCTCATTAACGGTTTGAGTCTCCCTTTGCTTCAGCTTGAGGAACTCTTGTTTCAATTCATTGACCGCGGAGGGTGGGTAGTGGTGTTCAAGAAATAATTCTTTGAATTCCGCCCAAGTTAGGGCGTCTGCCACCGCCTGGCCTTTTTCTAGGAATTTTGTGTCCCACCAATCTTTTGCCCGATCTACTAGTAGACCCGTGGCAAAGATAACTTGATCAACCGCCTCACAATGGCTTCTTTTAATTACCCCCTCCACATTGGTCACCCATCGGTGACTAGCTATCGGGTCAGAATCGCCCGTATATTGCGAGGGTTTGCACGCCATAAAGTCTTTGAAGGAGCTCCCCTTCTTCTTTGGCGTACTTTCCTCCCCTTTGTTCAGGAGGGCATTCTTTAATTCCTCGAACTTTTCGTTCAAGGTTCTCAGTAAATCCTCCTGGATCTTATGCACATACTCGGGAATAGTCGCATGAATGGCACTTCCCACTTCTTCAGAGATTTGGGCTCTCAAGGCCTGCCTTCTGTGTTCCTCCGTGAGATCATCGCCATCATGGGCCGTCATTGATCTAACGTATTAAAGTTTTCGTTAGTTTAACAGCTTTCATTTACCTTTTCCCGCAGCAAGGTTTTTATACATTATATTGGTCGTGGCCAATCGTTGATACAAACAATATCCAAATACCAAATTCGCCTTCTAGAGAACCTTCGCGAAATAGAAGAAACTCTTGGAAAGGTCAATGAAAAAACTTTATACGAGGTTTCTAGCCTTAGCATAACCCCGTTTCTACCTGGGACACTTCACCCTCGCACTTCCCAGTTCAGGTGTGAAAACACCTCCTCGTGTGTTTCCCCGGGTGATAGCTAATAACTCCGTCTTTACCAGCATATAGGACTACCATTCCTATTAAACACAACAATAATAATCAATTCATTGTTAAGTACCTTACCGAGACGCTTCATCAAACTTAAACCGGCCACTATTCCCCGTTCCCTGAGCTCAAGGTTTGAGTTCAAGTACTCCTCGAGCACTTAATTCCCTCAAACCATGGCTCTGATACCAAATTTTAACACCCGTATACAATTTGATGCCAAACATAACAGTTTATAACATTAAAAATTGGTCCCAGAAATTTTTAGTTCAAAATACATAGTTGTCAACCATAAAACCCAACACTTGGGGTTACATTTACAAAATATACCCTTAGGTATTGTTTGACATCCGTAAGTTGCTAAACAACATTTACAAGTTTTATGACTCAAAATACGAAACAAATTATCTGGTCTTCACGTGAATCGGTTCTTGTAGCCTTGATGAGCATCCTTCAAGCTTTCGCCTTACCTGCACATACTCACTTTCAATAGTGAGTTTCTAGTACATAACAAGTATAGTTAAAAATTAACAATGAAGAAAAACCACAAAAATCAGAATTTACATCCCAAGCGTATCGCCTAGAGGAACTGAGGTTCCAAGCGATACGCCTGATCCTTTAGACGTATCGCCTGCTACTCTAGTTATTCCATGCGATACGCTTGGAACCAACTTTCCAGGGATTTGGCCGAAATTTGGCATGTTCTATACTTAGCCAATATTTTGGCTATTTACCATGTTCTTACCAGTTTTGCACCAAACCTGTTAGGACTTGTTATCTACCTTTAGAATGTCCCACAACACATTTTTAAGCATGAAAGCATACACATTAACATACCTTAGCCAAGGTTACGTTATGATAACCAATCCCGGGTTCACCCGACCCGTTTGACACGTTAAGGGATTTCTTGAGGCAACCCAAAGAGTTATGAACCAGATTCAATCCACACACATATATATTATGCAACTATGTTCACATTTGCTAGAAATTGGCTAAACATGTTTGTATGCACACATTTTGTTTGGTCTCATACCTAACTATGTGTTTAACTTCACTCATTACCAATTTCCTTGAGTTTTATAGACACAAATAATATAATCGTATTTTCATTATTCCACTTGTCATTGCAATTCATTCCCATTGAAAGTAACATCCACATGACCCAATTTCTTCTTTTGACACGTTAAGACGTGTCCTTACCTTTGGTATTTCCCAACGACTCATTTGACAACTTTTAAGCATTGGGGATCTATGGTTCTATAACCATTTATGATCCTCATTTCTTTGTTACATGGCATGGATTCTATAAACCCATGTCCGCTCAATGTAACTTGTTCGTTTATAGATTCATCTGAATATTTCTTTTGGCCAAATCTAGTCGTTTGGGAACCCCTTGCATTCGGGCTTCAAGGTTCCTAGAACCATTCTTCACCCCTTTAGTAAAACTCTTGGTTCATTCAACTTGTATGAAATTACATATTTGCATATCTATTACTTGTAACATAAACGATGTTAGCTTTAGAGCTTCAACCTCCGCTTCCACCAACACCGTGGTTACTTCCTTGTCCAACTTGATCACCTAACAGGTCACTAACCATGTTAAGACCTTTTATGCCATAGCATTATTATCACATTTTCATTAACATGATTTTTATGCTACACATACATATTTTCACATATTTGACAATCAAGCATGTTCACCATGTTCAATTCCTACATACATGGTTCCACAATGTTGCAATATCAATTTAAGCATTCACCAACCAATTATAGCTATAAATCCTAATTTTATCAAGGTTAGGTCAATATATACACATAATGCCTCCTATGATCATTCAAGCTCAAAATCTAACAATTTGCTTGTTTTTATCATCAAATAATTTCTTTTAGGCATTTTATCAAACACCTTGTGTGCACACATGTATGCACACATAAAACCAAATCCCTTGAACCTCCAACTTAACCATTTATCATGGTTTAGGTGAATTCACCTCTAACCCATCTTTAATTCATCATATAGCATCAAATTCATGTTAGAATTCCATTGTTAGAGCCAATTTTTCGACCATCTTAAGTAGTCACCTAACATGGAAGTTCAAGTGCAAGGAATTGGTTACTACTCCACCAATTGTTAATCAATTTAGAATTTTATGCAACATATAAGTTTTCTAATATCATAGAATTCACATAACAACAACAAATTGCAGATTTTTAGTCTCAAATTTTCGAAACCTAGCATGCAAGGAGTCGGGGTTTTGCTTACTTGCTTCAAGGATGAGTTTGGGGCTTGAAAACACTTCAAATTTTAGTTTGGATGCACCAAAAATCACAGCCTAAGCTCCAATTTGCAGAATTGAGATTTTGAGGAGTGGAGAGGGTTGGGATCGAGATGCAGATCGTGATCTGCGATCTCGCCCTCCACCTCTTCTATTTTGTTTAATTTTTATTACATAATTTCAATTCTGGCCCCTAAAGTTTCACCCTTGTTTTAATATTTAACCAAAAAAATTATTTATCGTTTTAACCCCATAGTTCTCATAAGAGTAATTCCTACTAAAATTTAGGGGACATTTTAACTACGAAAAGAATTTTAATAGTAACAATTTTGAGGCACAATGTTGTTGTCAATATACTTTAGAGGATAGTAACAATTTAAAAGCCATAAAGAAAGTCAAAATGTTAAGGTCTAGGAGCTTACCAAACCGGATTTCACATGAGGAAGATAAATTCATCTTTTTTGGTACAACCCTTTAAAGCCCAGAATGAGTTGTACTTTTTTTTTTGGGTAAAGGGTTACCCCGATGATTTGTATATATATACGAAACAAGAAACACAAGTAGTAAGGAAAAACCCTTACTAGATCATACTTGGGACATGCCCCTAAGTATGTAAAACAAACACAACCAAACCAAACCACCTAGAACAAACAGACTAGGAGCTCAACAAAACAAACAAAGACTATAATACGCTATCATAATCTTTTGCGTCATTTCCAAATCCCCAACCATCCAGAATCTGTTGCACTCTGGATGACTTCTTAAGCTTCAAGGTAAGTAACCTGTTACAGACAACTTCAAAAAGCTGCTCAGCCAATGTATCCAGTTGGCGCGCATGATTATTAAAGATCCTGATGTTCCTCTCCTGCCAAATAAAATAAGCAGAAGCTTACACCAACAGCTTATCATTAACCACAGCAACCAAATTCAGAGTTTACCCACACACAAAAATTCAAGATATCTATCCAAGAGGAAGGAATATCCCTCATATTAGTTCTAGCCCGAACCATCAACCAAACCTACGAAAAAAACTCACACTCAGAAAAGAGGTGAGAATGGGAATCAAAGTTTTTGTAGCAAAGATGACAGCACATCATATTCATGTTTTTTCTTCTAAAGACATCCTATCGCAGAATCTTGTCTTGCGTTGATGTGTTTGCAAACACATCTCTATTTCTTGAGTCTTTTATTTATTAAATTGAGTCAATTGAGTCGTTTTATGTGTGTTTTGCATTACTTTTAGTTATTTAGTAGATTTTGTACCTTTATCGTGTGTTTGAGTTGCTTTTACAGACTGGTGGTTCAAATCCCGATGCGAAACAAGAGACGGAGAAATCTGAAGATCAAATAGAAGAATAAGTTTGAGACGGCTATTTCATCTCAATTGACATTCATGTAGCATCATTATAAATTAGATGGAGTTGGTCAATACAATGAGATGATTTATTTGAGTGGTTAAGTACCATGTCAAAATATGACTTAAGATGGTCACGTGGGATTGCATAAGAAAAATGGCTGCATATATTTTGAGTTTGGAAATTGAGGATAATGTTGAAGTTAATTGAGAGCAAGAAAATGAATGTTGTTTAGGAGCTTGGATTGCACGTGAAGGCTGCATAAAAGAGAAAATAAAACAGAAATCAAATTTACACAAGTGTGGGCTGTGATTTGTTGGACGTAATTGGGCTGCTAAGGACCTAAAGGAAAAAAATAGAAGTCCAATATTAATTCACACTTCACGTGGATTAGAGATTTAGGTCTGACGCACAAATCCCTACGTAAAAAAACAAAAGAAAAGAATTATTTGGAGGGATAATTCGCAAATGAGGAATCGGTGTGACGCAAAAAAATTTAATTTAAAGAGGTCGGTGGAGGCATGCGGCAACATTAACTTGAAAAAAAAAAAAAAAACCCGACGCATATATTAAGCTTTCGACGGCAGAAGTTGAGGGTTTTTTTTTTTCGAACGGGGAAGAGCTTTCGACGGCAGACGAATCCAGAAGGGGCAGTGGCGAATTTCAGAGATCAAAGAGGGCTGAAATCAAGAGGAGATCAACCGGGAACATGAACTCATCATCAAATCATTAACCCGGTTCAATCTTTACTTTCAATTTCTCGTATTTAATTACTTAATCAAGACCATGTATTGCACTGAGATTTTAATTTCTATATGTGATTTTACTGTTATCATGGTGGTTGGCTATGGCTAAGTAATTAGCCACCACCTAGACCGTTATGACGTTTGTTTGATATTTTGTAACTTGTTCGGTTTTTTACAATGTTACGTATAGATTGATTATTCTTTAAAGTTTGCTATTTTTCTGCTATTAATGCGTATAACTTCATGATTATGGTTTGTGATTAGTGATTGATTCTTGCTCTGCTTGTGGATGTCTTCCAGTTTGAGTAGGGTAGTTATAATTGTGTGACTGTGTGTTTGCAATTTAACATGTTTGCTTACTAGTAACCATAGAATCAGTTATTAATTGTTTATCTGAATTGTGTGGACCGCTATCCTTAGACAAGCCAGGAGGTGATAAGGGTATTAATTAGTCAGGTTGGTTAATAGCTTAGGATCAGGTTATCTCAAAAGGAAATTCCCTAGGTTAGTTAGTTAATTAATCTGCTAATTGAGTTAATTGTGGAACTTTAGTGAGGCTTCGTCTATCTTAAGGTGCCCGAGAGTATTTCGGAGGTGGTTAGGATATGTGGGTTGGGAAGAACTTAAGAGGTGAACCAATCGTTCAAGCGCTAGAATAATTAGTTAGGAAGGACTTAAAAGGTGAACTAACCAACCAGTGAGTGTATTCGATTCTTAGGGTTTCCTATTGCGTCACACTCGGTAAGTGATCTGGGGTCCACTGGGGATTTCTTAGAGTTGTCGTTAAGATCCTGGTTCCATCGTATTTGTCAATCGTCGAGTGAGTTGTGAGTATCGAATAAGAGTCTAGGTCTAGGTGGTGTCTTTCTCGCATCTGATCGTGTCCTCAATTTTCCTGCTTTCGTTTGTTTGTTGCGTTCATTAGTTAATTTAGTTAATCTTAATTCAAAAACCAGAATCATTCAATCTTTTTATTTCGTTAAGTCCTAGTTGAGTCTAGCTTCGTAGTGTCCTTAGGTTCGATATCCGGTCTTCCTTAGCTTTACTATAATCCGACAGGTACACTTGCCTTTAGGGTTCGGTTAGTTTAGGATTTTTCGGTAAAATTAGGTGTGTCTAGGTCTAAGTTAGGTCTAGGTTTTAATTAGTATTTTTAAATATAGTTCCGAACACATCAAGTTTTTGGCGCCGTTACTGGGGATCGAACCCGGGTCACCCGCGTGACAGGCGGGAATACTTACCACTATCCCAAAGGATAGGTGGGTTGGGAAAGAGACATCCCATTGCAGAATCAAACCCGGCAATGGGAATCAAAGTTTTTGTAGTAAAGAAGACAGCACATCATATTCATGATTTTTCTTCTAGAGACATCCCATTGCAGAATCTTGTCTTGCGTCAATAATCTCTCACGCATTATCAGCCATACCAAAAATGCATGACGAGGAATATATTGCACAAACCAAACAAACCTTAACCAAAGGACTTCCAAGTTAGACTCACGAACCGAATGCCAAACTAGAGTGAACGAAAAATCACAACGCTAGCCACCAATTCTCCGTCTCAGTCTATCATTCAAATCTGGCTGTAAAACAATAGGAACCACCTCAATTAGAACCGGGAACAAATCATACCAAGCCGTTGGCCAATTCCAACCATGCTGATCATACAAATCAGCCACCCGAGTATTAGAAGTAAAGCCCGCAAAATAAATGGCACGATGAGAAATAAATTTGCACAATGGACTAGATTCAGTCCATTTATCAAACCAAGCAGACGTACTTCTCCCATTACCCACAACAGTCCACACAAACTGACGAATATTAGTCCGAATAGCCAAGATCTTTCTCCAACTCCAACAACAATTTGTGGGACACTTGCAATCCCAGAAATTCCGATTCTTGATTCTATAGGAAAAAATGAGTTGTACTCTCGCTTTAAAGGAAATGGACTTTTGAGACCTCCGGCCAGGTACGTCCAATTTAAAACGAAGATTCTTGTGTAGAAATAAAATTTGGACATAAGAATAATATGTAGGGATATGATCATGTAATAGTAAGCGTATGTCCGGATATTATTTAAGCCTACGGGGTCACACGTCTCGACACCAAATGTATTAATATTAATTAATGGTTAATTAATATTTATCACGAACATTTAACGAGGTTTCGTTAAAAACTGACAGTTAATTGTTAACAGGGGTGTTAGTTGTAATTAGAGAGAGTTGTAATTGGATTACAATTGGGAGAGGCTTTATGATAAGCCTTTAGGCCGAATTCGGTTAAGGGATTATCCAAATCCTTTGCTTGTTTATCAAGTATTCTAATCCTATAAATAGAGCCTATGGGTTTAAGGATTAGTTGCTGCTTTTATCAGATAAAAGAAAACCCTAATCTCTCTCTATTCTCTCTCGATTTCGGCAACAAGGAAAACCCTAGGGGTTTCGGTTCTTGTGTGGTTCGACCAAGCCTACATAAAGAGGAGTTCGTGATCGGTTGCTAGCACATAGCATTGGTGTGTCGTGTGTGCGATCGTAGAGGGATTTGTATCAAATCCTCCAAGAGATCAAGTCAATCCGAGCTCATAAGGTAAACATGTTCTATCCGGTTAGTTAGATTAATTCATAGGTTTCTTTCCGCTGCGTACTCGTGTTTTGATAATAGTTATATAACCCAACAGTGGTATCACGAGCCACCTATGATTTTAATTAATTACCGGGAATAAAACTTGGAAGGGGGGTAACCAAAACAAGATTCTAGCTTTTCGATTCATTTAAAAATCGTGTTTTACAATTGGAAAAGGTTTCGCAATTGGTAAAAACGAAAAAAATTCGATGGAATAGGACTTTTCGACCCGATCGAAAAGTCCCTGATCGAAAAACACTTCTCGATCCGATCGGAAACCCTTGATTTCCGATCGGAAAACCTATTCCGGTGCGGAGACCCTTGATTTCCGACCGGAAACCCTACTTTTCGATCGAAAAGTACCCGATCGTAAACCTGTTTCCGATCGAGCACTAATCGTAAACTGTTTACGACCTGATCGAAAAGTACCCGATCGGAAACCCTTGTTTTCCGATCGGAAAGCCTTGTCCCGATCGGAAACCCTCGTTTTCCGATCGGAAAGCCTAATCGAAAAGTGGGGTTCTCGATCGGAAACCCTGATTCCGATCGAAAAATCCCATGTTATGGATCGAAAACCTCTTGCCGAATCGGAAACCCTTAATTTTAGCTCTAAAATTTGATTTTTGTGATCTAAAATTAATAAATCCAAGTTTTTGTTATTATTAGATAATTGTTATGAACAACATGTTGTACCTTTAAGATTTTAAAGTGTTAAAAAGAAGTAAAAACCATGATGTTTCATGCAAATTGTTCATGGTTATTACTTAAATGAAAGAGGATTAAATTAAAATTATATTAGATAATTAGAAACCCTAAGATTATGTGATTATTTGATAATTGTGACATAATAAAAGGTTTTAACTGCAAATTTGTTTTATGAAAATCGAAATTTGCTAAATGAACTATAGAAATATGATTTTGTTTATAAAATAAAATTTGTGTCCTAAAAGTCAAAAGAAACACCGGCTCACCCATTTGAACACACTCTAAGAGAGGTATAAGTCGGGTCGCTCTGCTTCCCTAAAGTGGGTAGGTTTTTAATTGCAAAAGTTGCAAACCTCACCCCTACGCTTCTTTGTGTGTTGCAAATGGAGCTACCGAGCTCTTTTGATTTGGAAGACAAACTAAGAATTTTATAAACACATTATGTGATGAAGAAGTGCATGAATCTTCACACATAACCTTTTTGATCACGCATCAAAATTGTTTTGACCCAAACCAAACTTAAGTCTTTGCCATCCACCTTGTAAAGGACACTTGTGGATGTCATCTTACTCATTGGTACACAATGGTAAAATGGCATTTGCATGACAAATTCCCACTCATTGGTACACAATGGTGGACAATTTGTGCGTTCTTGGCTGGACGACTTAAAACGAGCTAGGCGGTGAGACCCTTGGCCCGTGGCAAAAGATGGGATGAAACATGACTACAAATCACTTGGTGCAAGTTGTAGGTCCCATAAAATCTAGGAATTGTATTTGGAATACAATTAGTGATCGTCACTTACCCTTTTGAGTGCATCATTTCTAGCAGATCAACTGATGAAATGATGGCAGGTCAAATTGGATCCTAGCCTTAATAAGCTTAATTGTTTAAAATGTTTAAACATTGGGTAATTAAATTTATTAAGGAAAAGATTATCGAAAATACTGATTTTTGAACTTAATCTGTTTTGTAGATGGCAACAAACCCTCCTCAAAACAATGTTGGTCATGCTTTTCGTCAAATGTTTGAAAGAGAAAAGCTGAATGGATCTAACTTCAATGACTGGTACCGTCAACTAAGGATTGTCCTTAGAGTTGAACGGAGGACCGACGTCCTTGAACATCATTGGCCGACCGAGCCAGCTGCTGATGCTTCTGAACAAGAGAAAGCGTTCTACAACGCAGAGTATAGCAGATACGATGAGGTTGCTTGCATGATGATCTCGAGTATGACTCCCGATCTTCAGAAGCAATACGAATTTCATACACCTTGTGATATGATCAAAGAGCTGAAAAAGATGTATGAAAAACAAGCTGGTGTCGAATTGTTCGACCTAGTTGTGGAACTCCACGACTTGAAGCTTGAAACTGGTAAATCGGTCAGTAGTCATGTGCTCAAGATGAAGAGCTACTTTGACAAATTGGAATCGCTCAATTATGGGTATAATCGTGCTGTTGCAGTTGGCATGATCCTCAAATCGCTTACGAAGGATTTTGAGGGTTTTGTGCGCAACTACAACATGCATAGTATGACTAAGACTATACCTGAGCTTCATGCTATGCTTGTCGAGTATGAAAAAACGATTCCTAAAAAGGCCACTGAAACACCCCAAGTTCTTATGATCAAGGGGGGTAAGATCCAAAAGGCTAAACGACCGCAAAAGGGGAAGGGCAAGATTGATGGCAAGGGTAAAGGCAAGGCTGTTGCCCATATCCCTAAAGCCAAGCAAACCCCTCCGGCCCCTAAAGAGCATCAGGCTAAGGACCAGATCTGTCACCATTGTGGTGAAGTCGGACACTGGAAGAGGAACTGTCCTACCTACCTAGCTGAGTTGATGAAGAAGAGAAAGAATACTAGTGGGACTAGTACTTCAGGTATCTTCACAATTGAATTATTTTCCTTTTCTAAGAGTGATTCATGGGTGTATGACACCGGCTGTGGAACTCACATCTGTAATTCGTTACAGGGTCTTAGAAAGAGGAGGAAACTGAAGCCTGGAGCTTTGCAGCTGTTCGTTGGAAATGGTTTGCCAGCAGCTGTGGAAGCTATATGAGAATTTCATTTAATTCTGCCTTCTGGGTTATCCATTGTATTAGACAATTGTCATTATGCACCTTTCATCACTAGAGGTGTTATTTCAGTTTCTTTGTTGAAAAACCAATGATACATTAATGTTTTTAATGATATCAGTATTTCAGTTTCTAAAAATAATGTTCATTATTTTGATGCTATTCCTTGTGATGGCATTTATGAAATTGATATGCGTGGTTGTGTTTCAAATAATTCAATGTTCACTGTTAGCAAACGAGCCAAAACTAGTTTGGACTCTACCTATCTTTGGCACTGTCGTCTTGCCCACGTTGGCAAAAACCGCATTGAAAGACTTCAACGTGAAGGGATCTTACAATCAAATGATGAATCATTTGAAAATGTGTTTCCTGTATCTCAGGAAAGATGATAAGAAAACCCTTTTCCCACTACAACAAAAGTAGCTTGATAGGACACCCAAAAAGGTCCTAAAATGTTATTTTTTAGGACGCATGAGATAATAGGACCACTAATAAAAGTGTCCTTTCTAAAGGGGTCCTATAAACTTAGAGCGTCCTAATAAACCATAAAATAGGACACGTTATAGCGTCCTAATAAACCACAAAATAGGACATGTTAGAGTGTCCTAATAAACCACAAAATAGGACACATAATAGCGTCCTAATAAACCACAAAATAGGATACTTTATAAGGTTTTAAGATGCATATAAGCATACCTACTTTAAGGACGATTACCAACATCCTTAAAATTGTTCTTATTAACATGATTTATAAATACAAATAAGATACCATCAACTTATCGATAGATAAACTTCAACTAACTGAATAAATAAAGTTTAATTATCATTGAAATAAGTCATTTCAATAACAACAGAATTAAACAAAAATAAGTTATAATATTATTATCCAAGATCCTAACATTAAACAACTTAAAGTAATAAACGACACTAGAAGAATACAGTCTTCAGTCATCATGCATCCTTCTCAGTACTCGTCACAAACCACCTACAAATTAATCATCCATATATAACCCAAAAATACAATGCTTATTTCGGTTAGTAGTCATTACTTCAGAGCAGTCAAATAAATCCAAAACTTCTAATACTTCTTTAACTGTAATTCAAAAGTAAAATGAAATTAACCTTTACCAATCATGAAGATATCCGAATGAAGCCTGCGATAAGAAAAAAACGAAACTTAAATCAAAGAACAATTTTAAACCACTGTGATATGCATACAAAATTATATATATACCATTAGTATTACATCTAATACACTATCGATAGAAACAATATAGCAAAAGAATTAATGGGAAGAAACAAAACAGAAGTCTAACCCTACTTCATTTTCTTGGAATTATACCAGAGCCCAAAACTTTCCTTACTACATAAACTAAACATCTCTCCACCTACAAAACAACTACAAGATCAGATTAAATTAACATAATAAAAAATAAAATAAAAGAGAATGGAATGCTTTTTCAATGATGGAGCAGTTTCAGTTTCTGACATTACTTCACTTCATCCTGAAAACTTTAAATGGATAATATACAATATACAGTCTTATAATAATATATAATTATACATAAGAACCCAATGACACTACCTCAATGACGATATCTTCTACACGCCTACTGAATGCATTATGGTCCATTTGTTATGATCCCTAAATTGTGAAAGAAAGAGATCTTTAGAAATCATACCAGATGCAGCCATCGGATATGGTAAAATCCACATGCAGGTCGTAGATGCAAACAAATCCACTAAAACAAATCACTCTAAGAAATTGAAGTCTGATATAACAAAGAAAATTGAAACAAAAATACCCAAATGAAGAAAAAAAAACTCACCACACATTATATAAACTAACAAAGGTTTAACATTCCTACACCTAAGAAGACATATTACAAAGAAAATTAAGAAAAACAAATAAAATCACAAACCTGGAACAGAAACGAATAAGAATCATGCATAGCCCATAGCCAAACAGCAACACACGAATCAGTATAGGACGAAGCGACCACCTGATCAGAAACCAATCCTAAGAGAACTAAGCGTGATATTCGTAACAGATCCTGGATTAGTAAATAATTATATTCTTTGAAAAATCCTAAAATCATATCAGTATAGGATGATTAGAAGTGACCACCTGATCAGATAAATTGTTAATCATTTAGGGTAATTGGGGTTGAACTTATAAGAATCACAAAATTAGCATTTGAAGATACCTCCACATCCAACTTTGAAATTTTTGAATAATTGTCTACTTCTTCTGGCAAACAGGTCACGCCATTGTCTGACGCCTATAAGAAAGCACAAATTACAACATAAAATAACACCTAAATCATAAGCACAAATCTTAAAAATATTGCATTACACAGTGAAACCTTGAGATAAAAAAATAATATTTAAACATGTCAAAATTAGTCCCATGTGTAGTTTAATACAACCGTTACAACTCATCACCCCCACTACAACTGATAAATTATGATCACCTTGTCCTGCTTAAAGAAACAAAACTGGAAAGTGTAGACGGGACATGAGGATCTTTGGAGGTGGTTGTATCTGAAAAACCACATATAAATGTGAGTGCGCGGAATGATTAGCGAAAATAAATTTAAAAAGAGTGGCAGAACATTATCTTTTTGCAGGCTTGCTAGTTTTTTTGAAGTATTTTATTCTTTAATAGTTAACCTGTCATGTAGCTAAAATCATAAATGAAAGATGTATTGACAATCAAAAAAAAAAAATTCACTCAGTGTAATATTTGTATATGTAGACTATCATATATTTATCTTCCTTATTGACAAATCTTCATTTGTATTTGATACAGTAGTTAAAGGTGGTGTTCACTGGTTAACATCAAAAACCTTTTTATGTTCACTGAAGTAATGAGTTGTTACTAAAAAAGCTATATTGACAATCCAAAAAATTTCATTCAGTGTAATAGTTATATATGTAGAGTATCATATATCTCTCTTCCTTATTGACAACTCTTGATTTGTGTTTGACTATTTGATGTAGTAGTTAAAGATGGTCTTGGCTGGTTAACATCCAAAAATTATAGTGAGGAGTTGTTACTATATGAGTTGAGTAAGACCCCCTCTATAAATACATATGTAACTTCCTTTAAAATCTTATATATATAATCTATTTAAAAGATGTTGTTCACTGGCCCCCTCTATCAAATAAACATAACAAAAGAGTCTCCCATGTCAAAGTTTATATTATATATATAATCTATTTACTATAAACCAATAAAACTGACATTGACACCAAATATAAAAAAGTATTTGAAGTATCTAATCATAAAACGATAGAGTAATATAAACAACCTAAATGATAACTAAACCTTATTAATGTATTTTCTTGTTTAGATTAAATCATAAATAGAAGCTGTATTAACTATCCAATACAATTTAGGCCAGTGTAATATTTGTATATCTTGTTTAAATTATCTTCCTTTTATCCTTAACAGTATTGCCAACAATAACATTGGAGAGCATATGAATAAAGAGGCAAAAATTATTTTTAACAACACATCCCATTCCAGCACCTTTATGTTTTTAACATCCTATGACCTATACATGAATTGTATAATCTATCGACGGTAAAAAAAAAGAGATTTGTACATGTAATTGTCATTGACAGATAAAAAATCCAAGCCAAAATAACAATCAATTTAGTTTAGTTTCTTCCTATTCCATTTTGTGTGTAATATATTGAGACTAATCAATAATCAATAAGAGTCTCAAATCAAACAAAGGCACAAAGTAATCATTACCTTAATAAGGAAAACCCACTTGAAAACCTAAACAGACGACCCAGTTAAGTGACCTGCAAATTCAGCAGAACCCTAGAAAGAAGAAGAAATTAAAGATGTAATAGGCAAACAGGAAACGTACCAAAAGAAAAAACTTAACTTACATAGGTAATTAACAGAAATCTTGAAAGGGAAGATGAAAGAGAAGAGGCGTTAATCAGAGGAGGCGGTGGTGAAGAATGGGGAAGAGCGCACGTATGCTGATGATATCAGGGTAAGGTAAACACGTGTATAGATCGTGTAAATAAAGGATGAGTCAGCTTTAAAAAAATTACAAAAAAAAAACCGGTTCCAAAACCGGTAGACAAAAGAATCGAGATAGCGGCACAAAGAATCAAAGCATAATACCTAACCATCCGGAGAAATGGACATCTTTTTAATTATCTGAGACGTCTTCTATATGTATATAAGAGTATATTTAGGTTTTTTCAGCCAAAAGTTACTGATTGTATATATATAGAATATAATACGACTCTAACAAATAAAGTTCTTATTACACTGAACTTTTATGACTTAAATATCAAGTGTGCTATTAAGTTATGATACCATACGACTCCGACAAATAAGGGTCCTATTACACTGATCTTTTATGACTGAAAGTCCAAGTGTCCTATAAGGTTATGCTTTAATAGGACCTTCAATGATTAAGTTTCCTATTACATTACCAAATAATAAGACATTAACTACTAAACGTCCTATAATATACTTTATTAGGACCCCAAACACTAAGCGTCCTATTAAGTTATATGATAATAGGACCCAGAATATTCATCTGTCCTATTACATAGTTTTTTAGGACACCGGTTTAATTTCATATAATATAATAGGACCCTGAACACTTATTTGTCCTATTAGATAGTTTTTTAAGACATTATTTTAACAGCGTCCCACACGAAAAGTCCTAAAAACCCCTTTTTGTTGTAGTGTCCGAATAAGCCGCAAAGGGCTAAAGAGCTACTTGGACTCATCCATACTGATGTATGTGGCCCATTTAGACATGTGTCAAGAAAAGGTGCTAGCTACTTCGTGACTTTCACGGATGATTTCAGCCGTTATGGTTATGTTTACTTGCTTAAACATAAACATGAGGTGTTTGAAACATTCAAAGAGTTCAAGAACGAAGTAGAAAATTAACTCGGAAAGACCATCAAGATCCTTCGATCGGATCGTGGTGGAGAATACTTAAGCCAAGAGTTTAAGGATTATCTTAAAGTGTGTGGAATTGTCCAACAGCTTACTCCTCCATATACTCCTCAGCATAATGGAGTGTCTGAGAGGAGGAATCGTACCTTACTAGAGATGGTGAGGTCGATGATGAACCTTACAACTCTCCCATTATCATTTTGGGATTTTGCTCTTGAAACCGCTGTACGCGTTCTAAATATGGTTCCAACCAAGAAGGTTGAAAAGACACCATATCAATTATGGCATGGAGAAGTCCTTGTGTTGTCTTACTTAAGAGTCTGGGGATGTGAGGCACTTGTGAAGCGTGATACGCCTGACAAACTACAACCCAGGACTACTAAGTGCATCTTCGTGGGATACCCAAAGGAAACAATGGGTTACTACTTCTATAATCCCTCCGAAAACACTGTTCGTGTTGCTCGATATGCTGAATTCTTTGAAAAGAATTTTATAGCTCAAGAGAACAGTGGGAGAATTGTAGAACTACTAGAAGATGTGTCACCTTCTGAAACAACTAGCAATCATCAACTTGGGGGGGGGGGGGGAAATGTTCAAAGTGGTGAACCTCAAGTCGATGATGTTGCGATTCCACTTCGTAGATCCGAAAGGGTCATACGTAATCCGGATAGATGGATTGGTCTAGTCGAATCCGAGGATAACGTATTAGGAGATCTCAATGAGCCTCCGAACTTCAAAGCTGCATTATCAGATCCGGAATCTGACAAATGGCTTGAAGCTGCGAATGTGGAAATGAAATCCATGCAAGATAACCACGTTTGGACCCTGGTTGATCTTCCTCCTAATGCAAGAACCGTTGGGAGCAAATGGCTCTTCAAGAAGAAGTCCGACATGGATGGAAATGTACACACCTATAAAGCTCGTCTCGTGGCGAAAGGTTATACTCAACGTTTTGGCGTTGACTATGATGAGACCTTTTCACCAGTAGCAGACATTAGAGCTATTAGGATTCTCTTAGCCATAGCATCGTACTATGACTTTGAGATATGGCAAATGGATGTTAAGACTGCCTTCTTAAATGGTTACTTGGATGAAGAAGTCTATATGGATCAACCTGAAGGGTTCATTGATCCAAAACATCCCAACCAAGTATGCAAGCTTCAAAGGTCCATTTATGGACTAAAGCAAGCATCGAGGAGTTGGAATAAACGGTTTGATGAAGAAATCAAAAAGTTTGGTTTCGTTCAGAATCCCGATGAGCCATGTGTATATCGCAAAGCTAGTGGGAGTAATGTTACTTTCCTTGTCTTATATGTAGATGACATATTGATAATAGGAAAACACATTCCAATGTAGCAAGATGTAAAATCCCATCTTGGAAAGTGTTTTGCCATGAAAGACTTGGGAGAAGCAGCATTCATTCTTGGAATCAAGATCTATAGAGATAGAACTAAGCGGTTGATTGGACTAAGTCAAAGTGCTTATATTGATAAGATCTTGAAGCGATTCAAGATGGAAAATTCCAAGCGTGGTATAGTACCAATGCAGGAAGGACTTGGTCTATCGGTCAAACAAGGTGCTTCTACACCTGATGAGGTGAAGCGTATGCAAAGAGTCCCTTATGCTTCGGCTGTAGGCTCTATAATGTATGCGGTGAGATGCACTAGACCTGATATAGCGTTCGCGCAGAATATTATTAGCCGTTATCAACAGAATCCCGGTGAAAGTCACAGGACTGCTGTTAAGACCATTCTTAAGTACCTACGGGCTACTAGAGATTTGTTTTTGGTATATGGGGGAAATCCAGATCAAGAGCTCAAAGTGACCGGATACTGTGATGCTGGATTTCAGACTGATAGAGATGACATGAAGTCTCAGTCTGGGTACGTCTTCGTTATGAATGGAGGCGCTGTGGATTGGAAAAGCAAGAAACAAACCACAGTTGCTATGTCTGCAACAGAGTCTGAGTACATTGCTGCTTCGGAAGCTGCAATGGAGGCTGTCTGGATAAGGAAGTTTATTAGTGGGCTAGACATTGTCCCCACAAGTAACTTGCCGATTGATATGTACTGCGATAACTCGGGTGCATTGATCATCGCCAAAGAACCTGGAGTTCAGAAGGGCGCCAGACACTATGCCAGGAGATATCACTATGTTCGTGAGCAGATCGAACTAGGTGAAATCAAATTACTCAAAGTTCACACAGATATTAACTTAGCTAATCCTTTCACGAAAGCTTTGTCGAGGCCGAAGCTTGAAAGGCATGCCGAGGGCATGGGACTTAAATTGGCTAGTTAAATCATGTATGTCTGATGTTCGGTATTTGGATAAAGGACATTAAGCAATTTCTGTTTATAAAATGAAATAAAGTATTTGATATGTTTGATTTCATTTAATGGTTAAGTTGTGTCATATATTTGCATGTTTAATCCTTGAGTACTTGTCAAGTATTCTAAATTAATAGTTAAACTAAGACAAAATCTGAGTGATTGGTTAGGATGGTCCCACCAAACTCACATGGTATTCATTGGATGCATACTGGACTGACCCACTAACGAATTGTCACTTTATGGATCGGCATCATTAAGTGAAATTCGTAAATGGTTGCTTTATTTATCCTTAGACTTGAGATACAAGCAGGTCATGCATGTATGGATTGCACCTACTTGATATAGGTCTAACTATCCTGAATAAGGTAGTACAAAAGGGCTATTTTCAGTAAGTGTAGTGAAGTATGTGACTTGACACGTGTAGTCAAGAGGATTTGTTCCTTCAGCTTTGTGCTGAAGCAGATACCACTGGGCCCCTCATTGGACTAATTAAGATGTTTGCATGGCCGTGCCCAAATGAAATCTAGAGATGTCTCGATTTGCAATTTGGTAATCTTAAGTTAGTTGTGAGAATGAGAAACAGAATCGTTAAAGTATGGAATGACTTTGATCCATATCCATATTTAACACGGTATCGGTAACAAAGGGATAGTAAATGACTGTACCATTTAAATACACTTTGAGAAACTGTACTTAAATAATTCTGGGAGCATTGGCGTGTTGCTAGACGCTAACCAATGTTATTACCTTTACTATTGCAAGCTCAAGTGGGAGCTGTAGGGATATGATCATGTAATAGTAAGCGTATGTCCGGATATTATTTAAGCCTACGGGGTCACACGTCTCGACACCAAATGTATTAATATTAATTAATGGTTAATTAATATTTATCACGAACATTTAACGAGGTTTCGTTAAAAACTGACAGTTAATTGTTAACAGGGGTGTTAGTTGTATTAGAGAGAGTTGTAATTGGATTACAATTGGGAGAGGTTTTGTGATAAGCCTTTAGGTCGAATTCGGTTAAGGGATTATCCAAATCCTTTGCTTGTTTATCAAGTATTCTAATCCTATAAATAGAGCCTATGGGTTTAAGGATTAGTTGCTGCTTTTATCAGATAAAAGAAAACCCTAATCTCTCTCTATTCTCTCTCGATTTCGGCATCAAGGAAAACCCTAGGGGTTTCGGTTCTTGTGTGGTTCGACCAAGCCTACATAAAGGGGAGTTCGTGATCGGTTGCTAGCACATAGCATTGGTGTGTCGTGTGTGCGATCGTAGAGGGATTTGTATCAAATCCTCCAAGAGATCAAGTCAATCTGAGCTCATAAGGTAAACATGTTCTATCCGGTTAGTTAGATTAATTCATAGGTTTCTTTCCGCTGCGTACTCGTGTTTTGATAATAGTTATATAACCCAACATAATAGACTTCCTCACACTTCAAAATTGAAAACTCGAAGGAACGTCATCAATTAGATTTTAAAATTCAAGTAGAAACCAGTAATCAACTTACATGATCAAGAAGATTGGTAGACACCTTGATGCAATGTTCGATTGAAGGTTGTGACTTGAGATGAGCCATGACTATCACAAAGATCACCAAAAAGACATTTATTAGAAATTAATTGGATATGATTATAAACTTGTAACATGCCAATTTATTAATCAAGGATTATAAACATGTAACATGCCAATTTATTAATGAAGGTAAGCCTAAACGAACACACGCATAGTGATAAAACATATCTTTTTGCCTCCGGTAGTAACTGAAGTATCTATCAAAGGAAAATAGAACTGGGATAATTCTGTGTAACCCTCCAAACCCAAAACGGTGAGAAGCAAAAGAAAAAACACTTACAAGGGTATAATTCTTGAATTTTAAAAGGACTGTTAGAATGTTTGATTTGGCTCATCTCAGGTTACAACATTCAATTGAACTTTTTTTTGGCAATACGAACATCAATGAAAGGACTGAGATGAAATCACCATTCAAAGCCCTATCATCAAATTGGAAGTAACAAAGAACAAAGAAAACAAATAGAGATCACGATTAACCCTAACAAAAAAACGAACAAAAGAAAGATATCACCTACAATGAAATCACCATTCAAAACCCAATTCATCTACATCGGCCGCATCAAGAACACCCCCATCGCATAAACAAACCACCACTGTGTTATCAATTTCTAGATCTAGGAGTTATCGCACACGGATTTCGAAATCCTTTAAAGGATGCCAGATACAGGAGGTGCTGGCGGTGCAAAACTACGACGACAAAACAGATGCGGTGGTGTTGATCGCCGATTTCTTCCCACCGTAAAAGCACCATCGGAAGTGATGACAGAAATAGCAGCAAGGTTCCATAGAGAGAGAGAGGGATGCAAATTTGAAATTGTAGAGAGAGAGAGAGATAGCTTTAAATAGAGAGAGAGATAGAGAGCTAGAGGGGGAAGATGGTGAAGTAGATCGACGATGCAGCCATGCCTATACAATGTTCAAACAGTCTCCCATGTTCTCATTGTATCTAGGAACCTGTTGAAGGAGCACTGCATTAATTGATTGGTGAAGGAAAGTGAACAAAAAAAAGAGCAGCAGGTGAGCATAAAGCATGGAGGGACAATAACCGAGCAGGTGAAGATGGGGTGTGTAAATGGGCCCATATGTATAATTCCCTGCTTTATTTGGTGAACGCGAACCTCAACTTGGCTCCTTCTAAAGTCTGCATATATGGTGTTGTAAGGCAGGCTTTATAAGATTCACGACATGTTTCAAAATTTGTACCATAAGTATGTCTGCATTATAAGTTGTAACCAAATGCACAATTTGATTGTACATCATGTTTCAAAAATTGTACTATCGGTTGGTGTTTGTATATATGGTATAATAGGAAACTTTGTTAAATGAGAACTCAGGTGTGTTATTAGAGCATTCATAGTCCATTATCTATTATGGGTGTGAGTGTAAACGGTAAAATTTGATGTGTAGTTATGAGTGGTTGTGAGTAGAGGAGAGAGAAATATTTGAGGAAAAATTTGGTGAATCCCTATATTTGAGGAAAAATTTAGTAAATTTGTAAAATTTAAGGTTTGAAGAGAGAGAAAAGATAATGATAAATGTATTAAAAATATTATAAAATTATGGTTGTGAGTGGAAAAGAGAGAAAAAGTAATGATAAATATATAAATTATAGGGATAAAGATATAGAATGGGCTGTGAATGCTCTTAGGGTTGTTAAACTGATATGGTGGATAAAGATACACAAAGAGAGAATAATTATACTATATTATAGTACATATATTTTAAAGATAATAAATTTTCTTATTATGTTATTTTTTAAAAGTTTAAAGAGATAAAATTGTCTTTTAAATATATTTTTTTTACTAAATAATAGAAATCTAATTACATAAATAATCAATTTTCTATTTAACTAGATTTTCATTTAATCATTTATAATTTATATAATTGTTATAAACTTTTATTAAACTTTCAAATTTATATGATAACTCACCGATTAATAATTATTTCACCAATATTTGAGAGTTATTATATCGTGTTCCCACTAGAGGTGCAAATCCCAAACCGGTTTGGGCCTTCAAACCGGTTCTCAAACCGGTCAAAACCGGTTTTGACCAAGTCAGTTCTCAATCCGGTCAAACCGAACCGGTTCCTATCGGTTAGGGGTATTTGTGAAGAAACCGGTTTTCAAACCTGTTTCTTCACATTTCTTGAACCAAAAATCTAGCCGTTTTATAGCCGTTGTAAACGGTCATATAGCCGTTTTTTTACCGTTTGGGGGGTGTTTGAACCTAAAAATTGGTATATATACCCCTTGATGTGTTCTAAACATTACCCCCACTTCTCAATCTCTAAAAAAAACTCTTAAATTAACAAAGATTACCACTCATTCACTAAAAAATGGCCTTTTCAAGTGCTCAAAGCAACGCTACGTTCAATGTTGGTAGTGGTAGTGGCGACGACGCGTACTCGATTGTGAAGATTATTCCAACAAAGAGGGCTCCGCATTTGTTCGGGCCGCATTTCGACTTGGTTGAGTTGAAAAATGGTTTGCAAAAGGCTCGGTGTCATTATTGCGGTTTGCTTACAAAAGGAGATTCGAACTCGAATCTTAAAAACCATGTGGAAATTTATTGCAAGAAGAACAAGAATAACTCAAGTAGTGATCAAACTCAAGTTGGGGTCGATGGAGGCTTGTGGAATTTTGATCCGGAGATGGTTCGTGAACGAATGGCTAACTTTGTGATTCAAGAAAGTTTACCATTTGATCACTTCGACAACCCGCGCTTGACGGCCTTGATTCAAGAAACACTTCAACCACGATATCGTCATGTAAGTCGTACAACTCTTAGAAATGATTGTGTTAAAAGATGGAGACAAGCAAAAAAAAAACAATTAGTTTTTGATTTTGAAAATTTAAATACCGGAGTTAATTTAACTACCGATGTTTGGTCGGCTCCGCATGGTTTACCCGATTCTTACCTTTGCGTAACCGCACATTGGATTAACCCCGATTCTTGGCAAATGATGAAAAGAACCATTTCTTTTGAAAAATTCGACTATCCTCATGATGGTGATCACTTGTTTGCTATTTTGGATAGTGTTATTCAATTTTATAAACTTGAAAGCAAAATATTTTCAATTTCTTTTGGTAACGCTTCGAATTTTGGTAACGCTTCGAACAACACAAGTGCGGTTTCAAAATTAAGACTAAAATATGTACCGATTTATCAAGGTATCTTTTTTCATACTCGTTGTGTCGCACATATCATTAACTTGGTTGTGCAAGATGGGTAACCATGAGGGGATTGGGAAAGTTAAAGATGATTTTAGACAAATGTTAAAGGATGTTTTTCATAGTGGAAAGAAACGAACAACCGACTATCGCGATTTTTGTCACGAAACGAATTCGCTCTATTTGGGTCCGAATTGGGATGTTCCAACTAGGTGGAACTCAACTTGGAAAATGTTAGAGTGTGCGGTTAGGCAACAACCTTCTTTAGAGTTGTTTCATGACAACCTTGCTTCACAAGGTGTTGTGCATGTCTTTCCTACTACGGTTTGGGCAATTATCAAACAATTAACCGAACTACTTCAAACATTTAAAGAGGCCACTACATACTTGTCGGGAGTTTATTATCCGACAAGTAACTTGGTACTTCACCAATTGTTTATCATGTGTGGAAAACTAAATGAGTTTGAGTTTGAAGGTGAAATTTTTGAAAAAATGCTTGAACCTATGAAAGACAAGTTTAAAAAATATTTTACCGATTTTCCGGCCGTCTTTACTTGTGCTACCGCTTTAAACCCTTACTTCAACGCATCCGGTGTGGATGTATTAATTGATGATACCTCCAACGCTTTGAACTTAAACGATGAAAATCCTAATTTTAGTGAAATTGCAAAACAACGTTTTAATTCACATGTTCAAAGCATGTATGAAGTTTATTACCAAAAGTATGGTAATATAAGCAACATACATGAGGCGATGAATTCGGCATCGGAAAGTACTTCAAAATCTAAAACTAGCAAAAATCTTTTGAACACGTTAAGAAACATCAGTAGTAAACGAGCCAAGAGTTCCACCCCAAGTAGTGAGTTTGGGAGATACACCGGGACCGATTATCTTCCACTCCTAAATGAGGATGAATTTGATGACTTTGATATTTTGGGTTGGTGGAAAGGAAATCAAACAAATTACCCGGTCCTTTCCGCCATGGCCCGAGACCTACTAAGTGTCCAAGCTTCCACGGTAGCTTTGGAATCGGCTTTTTCTCTTAGTGGCAGGGTGTTATCCATTCGGAGAACTAGGCTCACCGCGTTGTCGCTTGAGACTTGCATTTGCTTGAAGGATCACTTGGACGCAATGGAACGTATACAAAACGTTTCTAACCTTGAAGGTCAAATTGACGCGGAGGTGATTGTACACGATGATGAGGTAGCGGCGGGGACGCGTTTCCACTTTCCGATGAAGAAGTTGAAGCCGATGCTAGACAAGCAAAACAACGAAAAAGGGCGGCGACGGCAATGGATTGTACTCGACTACCCGAACAATAATGTTTAATCTAGTTAAAATAATTTGTATTTTCTTTCAAATTAGGTACTTTTGCAATTGTTTAGGTGTGAACTTCTTCTCTTTTGTAATGTTTTATGTTTTTTTTTCAATAAAAAGTATATTTTTTTAGTTTTTATAAAGTTTAAAAAATATATATATATATATACAAAACCGGTTCAAACCGGTTTGAGATCCCAAACCGGTTCGGTTTGGAACCGAAACCGGTTTTATCGGATTCCAGAATTCGTGCTTAGAACCGGTCTGATCTCAAACCGGTTTTGACCAAAACCAATTTTGATCAAAACCGGTTTGAGAACCGAACCGGTTTGGTTTTAAAACCGATTTTTACACCTCTATTTCGCACTCCACCAGAGGAAAGGGAGGCATATAATTGCTCTATTTTTTTAGGGAGGCTTAGAATTGCTCAATTTTTGGATACCGTTTATTCTACCCACATCTTTGTTAGGTAGCTAGTAACAAGCAACTAACTTTCAAAGTGTTGTACAATTTTTTTTAAACAGCGCGTTTGGTACTACCTCTAAATCTTCAATACCCGAATGAGCCTTTCTGAGATGAGACTTCAACCGTCTATACTGGATTTGACACATCAGATTTAACTCACACAAAAACACTACTGAACAAACCCACCATTTGAAAAAATCCCTTAAGTCAGGTTTAAACTTGAGACCTCAAGGTCTTACAAGCTCTCACCATCATCCTCATACCATTGGGTTGGACCAAATGCCCTTTAGTGTTAGTTGTAGTATTAGCTCTTTCTCTTTACATAAAATACAATTCACTCTCTTTGCTCTCTCCTTTTCAATTAAATAATATATTTTATAAATTTATCATTACATTCTTTTTTTCACTCACAATTACTTTAAAAAAATATAAGAAATATATAGTGTTTCCTCAAATATAGAAATGAACGGTAATTTTTTTTCTCTCCTCTACTAACAACCACACCTTAAATTTAGAGACTATATTTAATATTTTTAAGAATGGATTGTGAATGCTCTTACATGTTTATCATGAATAGCTCATGTAGTCATGTTTGTATGTTGAACCTGACACGAACTTAAAAATCATATAGTACACAACCCATGAATTGCATCAGGGGCGGATCCAGAAAAAAAGTTCAGGGGTAGCGTTCAAATTTTCTTTTAGCCATAATTCTTAACGTTCAATTTTTTAACCATAATTCATACAATGTAAAATTAAACACAAACCTAACAGATGTTTCCTCTTTGGTTTTTGAAAGCTTGAAATCCATTACAAATAGGTTTAGTCGGTTTGGATCGGATAAGATTGATCACGCAATAACAATACCAACATACGCTAATTATTTATATAAAGTTAACTATTTTAATAAACACGTATAGTCGTATGCTATTGTATAGTGTAGGAAAAAAGCATATAAATGTAAAAATAAATAAATAAATCCTGTAAATGAGGAAAAAAGGCTGAAAATTAAAAGAAGTCTTCATTTTAAATAAATATAATAGTGCAAGTAACTTAAATTGGGCTCTAGATCAATTGGACATGAAGTTTCTCTTTGGATTCACAGGTCTAGAGTTCGAATCCTTTTCCATACAAGTCTTTTTAATAATATGTTAACAAGTCCCATATCCTTTAAAAAATATATAGAAAAACCGCTGGAAGCGAGATTCGAACCAAGGCCACCTAAGTAAAATTTGGAAACCCTTAACCACTACTCTACAAGTTAATAGTTGTTATAGGATCCACTTTACAATTAAAATATCTTTCCAGGAGTAGCGAAACACATAAAACGTAAAAATAAAAAAAAATTCTCACTACGCGGTACGAGTTCAGGGGTAGCGGACGCTACCCCTACTAATAAGCTAGGCCCGCCCCTGAATTGCATGTTAAATCAATATCGTGTAAAAAAAATACCTTATCAAGGAGATACATGTGCTTACATGAGTCTTGCATCATGGATTTTAAAATACTGCTTACCTATTAAATTTCATACTTTCAGGAAGCAAGGATATCTTTCATGAACTAGCCAGCACTAATATACAGCATTTCAAAATGAAAGCGTTACGGTTTTTATATACTAAATGGGGCATGAAGGAAAAGAAACAAGAGAGTACTTATTCAAGACTTGTTTCACAATCTAAAACATACAAGTGCAGAAACTTGATCCATCAGTAACAGCTTATGCAAACTATATCAACACAACCATTATAGGCTGATGCGTATAACAAGTTTAAGAAAGCACCTCGCTGCTACAAAAAACAGGATCAGAAAACATAGAGTTTCTTAGGATGGGTTATCATAAAGGGTGCGTGTGTTTCGCCTAGCACACTCCAAGATAGTTTTGTCAGCAGTGATGAAGTACGCAGCAATCGAAGCTGTTACAAAAATTAAAAAAAAATAAGAACTATAAAAAACAATTGATGATAAAAAAAAACTAAAATAAAATTAAAAAAAAAAAAAACTAGAAATTGCAGGATCAGATGACGTCCTTTAGATTTTAGTCTAACAGGTCATATTTCTGAATCCAAACTCCAAAGTTGAAATAGGTCCATCTAAAGTTGGTGAAAATCTTGTTTAAGTAGGTTAGTGGCTTGGCTGTGTTTGGCGCGCCATAAGCTAGCTTATAAGCTAGCTGATAAGCTAGCTTATAAGCTAGCTTTTTGACGTTACCAAACGGGGCTTTTTTAATAAGCTAGCTTTTTTTAAAAGCCCCGTTTGGTAACGTCAAAAAGCTAGCTTATAAGCTAGCTTATAAGCTAGCTTTTGAAAAGCTAGTTGGAGTAGCTTTTCAACTAGCTTTTCAACTAGCTTTTATAATATTTCCAATTTTACCATTCCCTAACTTATAAATAAATATCTTTATTTACATTTATGACATGTACTTTTATGTCATTTTATATTTTTAAGCTAGTTTATCAGCTAGTTTTTACCAAACGTTATTTTTTATCAGCTAGCTTATAATTTATCAGCTAGCAGCTAGCTTATCAGCTAGCAGCTAGCTTATCAGCTAGCAGCTAGCTTTTCAGCTAGTGCGCCAAACACAGCCTAGGCTGTGTTTGGCGCGCCATAAGCTAGCTTATAAGCTAGCTGATAAGCTAGCTTATAAGCTAGCTTTTTGACGTTACCAAACGGGGCTTTTTTAATAAGCTAGCTTTTTTTAAAAGCCCCGTTTGGTAACGTCAAAAAGCTAGCTTATAAGCTAGCTTATAAGCTAGCTTTTGAAAAGCTAGTTGGAGTAGCTTTTCAACTAGCTTTTCAACTAGCTTTTATAATATTTCCAATTTTACCCTTCCCTAACTTATAAATAAATATCTTTATTTACATTTATGACATGTACTTTTATGTCATTTTATATTTTTAAGCTAGTTTATCAGCTAGTTTTTACCAAACGTTATTTTTTATCAGCTAGCTTATAATTTATCAGCTAGCAGCTAGCTTATCAGCTAGCTTTTCAGCTAGTGCGCCAAACACAGCCTTAGTGCACACTCCTTCCGATAGCAAAGTTGGTATTCTTCAGAATAATACGTCAACTTACATCTAAAACAGGGGCGAAGCTTGAGCCAAAATGGGTAAGGGGCCGGACTAAAGACGGATGCCGGACTAAGTATATAAATTTTTTTCGGACCAAAGGAGTATAAATTTACACTATGAAGCAAAAAAACAGACAGGGCCGGGGCCGGGGCCGGGGCCCGGCCCCTTAAAAGCTTCCCCCTTGATCTAAAATCCCAAATAGTCTGAGGTATGTCCACAGCCCATGCAAAAGAGGAGGTATCTCAAACGGGCTTAGATTGTTCTTATTAGTAGAAAGTTATTAGGAACTTGAAGCAGGTTGTCTCAATAGGAGTAACCTCTATATCCCCTACCAATAGCCCACTATAAGTGGGATCTTACCGGGTATGTTTGTTTGTTTGTATGTTTAGGACAAGCAAGTAGGAAAGTAATAAATAATGTAAGATTGATGAAAAATCACTAAGCTATCACTTGTTTCATAGAACTGTTGTTATAATAAGCGTCGATTTTTTCATCTAGGTTTTCAAATTGCAAAAACAGACTAAAGATAATTATAGCAAGAAAGTCAAGAATGTACCAGCAGATATTATGAGTGCCTGAGCAGTATAATTCAGATTTGCCTTTGCCCAAGGAATTGTCCGAACAGCAATCAACTGAACCAGGAGAATTACAAATATACTGTGGCAATTAGATAACATGAATAACAGAACGGCTCTATAATTTACATATCATGGAGCAAGGCACATCATGTGCCATTTTCCATATAAAGCAGCATAAAATTTTTATAAAATGTAGCAAGGATTGGTCGTAATCTAAAAATCTATTATAAAACATTAAAAACCCAATCTATAAAATGTAGCAAGGATTGGTGATCGATCAATACTTCACCGCAAAATAAGAAAATAAAACGGAGAGCAAGAGCAAGTTGATAAAAGTTTGTATCTAAGCATGACTGCAATGAACCCCTTTCTGTAGATGGTGCTTTCTTATTAGTATATACTGTAAGACACTAACAACAAACATAATATTTACTTAGTTCAATTAACTACCAACGGGCATGTGGCCTAGCAGTACCAAAGTGTGTAAGAAAGGTAAGCTACATGGGTTGAAGTCTGATGGTGAACAAAAGGTGTAGCTTTAACATAAGGATTAGAGGGTGTCTGAGTTAGCTATTCTAAAAAAAAAAACAGTTTGCTGTATCTTTTAAGTGAAAAGAGAGAAATTTACAAGACCAATAAACACATACCATTGCCTCTGGGTTTTATAAAAAAAATATGCGAGAAAAAATATATCAATTGAAATAAAAAGATATAATCCATTGATGTTATGTAGAATAGAAGTGCATCAAACTCTTAATCCCCATAAAATGAGCTGCTAGGTTACAATTCAAATAGCAACAGTACCCTTTCATCCTGACCAATTAACTTCTACTTTCCAAATCGAAGTAATCTTGTGAACAAAATCAATACAATAGCCTTACGCTTATGACTCAAGGTGAAACCGGTAAAGGTGATTTGCTAAGAAAGATAACAATGCCATGCCATTAACTTATGACATTCAAAATATAAGCAGCTGCAAAAAGTTTCTGTTGATACAGTAAACTTATTGTTGTGATTATCAGTTGTCTTTTAGTATAGTAAACTAAATTGATATGATCTCACAATCCAATAACAATTTCCTTTGCATTTAGGAGAACTTAGGGTTATATTTCAGAACCTCCTTCACTAAATTGAATATATATACACCAAAATCCGAAGCAAAAATGTAATAACAGGAAGATAAAATTAAGGTACCAACCGTAGGGACTGCACTGGCAACACAAGCAATAGAAGCTGACTTGACTCCTGCACGAACTCCCTCTGCAGAATCATCATGTAACCAAAGGTCAAAAATCATAACATACACACAGACACTAGAAATGTTGCATCTAGAGGATGAAAATTGGATTCACCTTGAGTACACATTTGCGATCTGAGAAACTTGAGATCTTCATCCGGTGACGGAATCATGAAATTTGACGATTTGGTCCTGTGGTTTACCCATGCGTCTTTTAGATCCGTTGGAATCCCCATTTCTTTCTTTCCTGTTAGGTTATCTGATGAAAAAAAGGTGGAGCTTTATTTCGACCGATGAAAAGTCTCAAAAATCAAAAGCTATGCGATGATTGAAGAAGAATCGAGGGAGGATGAATTCAGCTTACGTATATAATTACTTTACAGGAATGAATGAGGTGTGATTTTGGAATAATCATAAGTCTCGATTCTTATCATATATTTTGGGGGTGGAATTAACAATCCTGCGGCAGCTGTTTTGAAATACCAGAGGCCAACAAATCGAATTTGGTTTTGTGCTCTCTTTCATACCTCTTTACTTAACAGAAAAAGTTAACCCAGTTAGTCAGAGGGATTCATATGATAATGAAATACAAAAACTAGGTGAAATTTGTTAATAATTTATAATCGGATATAGATAACAAAAATATAGCCAAACCTCAAGGATGCAAATAATAATTTACTCTATTTTTTTTATTCACCGAGTCTATTATCATTGATTTATAGCCAACACTATTAGTAAATTTTCAGTTCAGGGACTAATCTTATAAGTTGATAAGACTTTCATATAGCATAGCAGAGGGTTGTTTTGTAATTTATTAAAGAATTTAAACCATAAATATCATTAAATAAAAGAAAAACTGAAATGTATGGGCCCCATGATAGAAATTCATCCTGATATAAGAAAGAGATTCATCTTCATCTAAGTATGAGGAAAAAACAATAGTCAGAAACTTCAATCAATAAAAACTCCTTCAAATCAGATCGAATCATAAAAATGAAAGCACCATGATGATCGAAATCGAAACCCGGTCAAAACTGTGAATAATCAAATATTCTGTATTGATTGATCAAATATTCTATGGATACAAGACCCTATATATAACAATACAATTTACAGAACGCACCCTATATATTAATACTAATGACAAGTCTAACATAAATATACATACTAATACGCCCCCTCAGACGGAGCGGGAGGAGGACGAACGCGTAGACTGTCATGAAAACTGTAGAACAAGGGACGAGAGAGGCCTTTGGTGAAGATATCAGCATACTGGTACTCGGAAGGCACATGAAGAACACGAATCTAGCCTATCCGAACCTTTTCTCGTACAAAGTGGATATCAATTTTCACATGTTTGGTGTGTTGATGTTGCACAGGGTTACCGGATAAATATACCGCGGAGACGTTGTCACAATAAACTACAGTAGCAGTGACAAGAGGAACATGCAGCTCTAATAATAAGTTGCGAAGCCAACTGACCTCAGAAACGGCATTCGCAACACCACGGTACTCAGCCTCAGCATTAGAGCGAGAAACAGTATGTTGTCGTTTGGATGACCATGAAAGCAAATTATCCCCCATAAAAACGCAGTAACCGGAGGTCGATCGCCTCGAATCTGGACACCTGGCCCAGTCAGCATCCGAGTAAGCCGTAAGGGCAGTGACTGAGCATCGGGAAAGTCGAAGACCATAATGTAATGTAGCCTATAAATAGCGCAGTATGTGCTTCATGAACTGAAAATGAGGTACACGAGGCGCGTGCATGAACAAGCATACTTGCTGAACTGCATAAGAAATGTCTGGCCGCGTAAAAGTCAAATACTGTAGGGCACCAGCAAGACTGCGATATAAAGAACCATCGGGAAGAAGGTCACCATCACACTCACTTAACTTGGACTCAGTGTCAACAGGCGTGGTAGATGGTTTGCAGTCGATCATAGAGGCCCGCTGAAGAATCTCCCGGGCATACTGGGATTGCTGCAAAAATAAGCCTGAAGGATCCCTGGTAAATGTAAGACCCAAGAAGTGATGTAAAGGCCTCAAATCTGTCATGGCAAACTCCTTAGATAAAGTAGCAATCAGCTGGTGCAGAAAACCTGTATCGGAGGCAGTGATGACAATGTCATCGACATATAATAATAAGTAAGTTGTAAAGGCACCGTGGCGATACACAAATAACGAGGAGTCAGAAATACTGCTCTTAAACCCATTGGCCAAAAGAAATGTCGAAAAACGAGTGTACCAAGCTCGAGGGGCTTGTTTTAGGCCATATAATGAACGCTTCAACCGGCAAACATGATCTGGTCGGGTCCTGTCTACAAAACCTGTTGGCTGATGCATAAATACTGTCTATGCAAGATCACCATGAAGGAACGCACTTTTTACGTCCAACTGGTGAATCGGCCAATCTCGTGAGATGGCTAAGGATAAAATTGTGCGTATCGTGGCCGGCTTAACAACCGGACTGAACGTCTCCATGCAATCTATACCAACGGTTTGAGACTTACCGTTGACCACCAGTCGCGCTTTGTAGCGCTCAAGAGACCCGTCAGATTTAAACTTATGACGGAACAACCACATGCATATAATTATCGGTTGTCCGGCTGGCCGTGGCACCAACTCCCACGTGTCGTTTGCCTGTAACGCCTCAAATTCATTAGTCATAGCCCGGTGCCAATGTGGATCAAGTAATGCTTTATTATGGGAGGTGGGGACGGGAGAGATGGGTGTGGAGCAATCGGTGTGAAGATTTAGCCGAGTAACAGGTTTGGTGATGCCCGAGCGAGCACGGGTGGTCATGGGGTGGATGTTACGGTTAGTTGGTGGTGGCGACTGGCGAGGCGTTGTGGCCAGAGGACGTCGAAGTGGGGGAGGGGGATCGAGTGGGGGAGCTGGGCTGGGAAGTGGCGGAGGGTGTTGACTAGCTAGGTCGATTGGGTCGGCCGTGATGCGTTAGGCGAAGGCAGAATTGGGCTGGACGGGTGAAGGTGGTTGGAAGGGGAAGTAGGTTCATGGGCCTGGGTAGGAGGGGTTTGGGCTGGGGACTGTTGTGGCGGAATAGAGTGTTCAGCAAAAGAGGGAGTGGGCGAAGGGGGTATAGGTGGGGTGGCGTAAGGGTAATCAGAAGGTGGGGGGGCGATATTATTCTCACCGAAAGGAAAATTCATTTGACAGAGCGGGTGTGAAGTTTATTGGGTTGAACGACGGACATGTTTGGGTAGCAAGTGCACCCAAAGGTACGTAAATGGTCATACGTCGGGTGCCGGTGATATAGGGCGAAAGATGGGGTGGCGTAGTTCAATATTTTAGTGGGAAGCACATTATGTAAATAGACCGCCGTATGTAGTGCTTCGACCCAAAATGGAGGAGGGAGTGTCGATTGAACCAATAGGGCACGGATATAATATCATTAATGCGACGAATCATCCGTTCGGCACGACCGTTTTATGGGACAAGGCCATTACCTATGAGATTTTTAATTATGTGTGGAGCTAAGAGGACATGGTTGAGCTTATAGGCTTTGTTGGGAAGGTTATATAAAGCATTACCTGATCCAACAATGGGCAACGTGTTGCCATTACCTGCATAAATTTGAGAAATCATAGACTTAGACAGTGGTTGTTGAAAAATACCTGGTTTAGCAGTTACATGTTGAGATGCCCCAGTGTCCATGAACCAGTTAGGTGGAGGCTGCTAAAAATTAACCGACTGATAAGCTGCATGCCCGAGATCAGTGGGGTTGAGGGCGTTTAAAGCCGTGGGAGGGGTGGGGTTGACAAACTGGACCGATGGGTTATTAGGATGGGGCAGGTAATTTGTGTTTGGCAGGGAGTAGGCGATTGGGCTTGGTAAGGTGGGTAGTAGGGTAAAGATGGATACGGTGTAGGAGGTGGAGCCCAACCGGATGCCCATGGGGGCTGTTGTGGGTAATTGGGCCGAAAACGATTGTTTTGCCGACCATTGTTGCGGTTATTATTTCGGCGCCCCCTCCCACGTGAAGAATTTGGTTGGTAATTGTTTGGTAGCGAGGATAATGATTAGGATCAAAGGGTGGCTGTTGATAATTATGGGGAGAAGGGGGTTATTTGGATGAGGGTTGGTAGGTGGGGCGGGGTTGGGTGGGTTTTGTGGTGGGTTTGGGTTGTTGTTATTGGTGTTCAAAACATGTTGTTGAGGGTGTTGTCGGGCAGCAATTCTTTGAAGCTCTAACTGGACCATGTTTCTTGCCTCGTCCCACGAGGGCATGCCTTGATCGATGATAGTCGCCACCGTGTCATACTCAGATGGCAACCCGCGTACGAGTTGCAAAACCTTTCGATTGTCATCAACAACTTGGCCGAGTTCATTGAGTTGTTCGGCTAGTTCGTGGATTCTCTAGAAAGTACGCATCCACATTCTAGCATGCTGCAAGAGTGAGAGTAGTAAATTATGTTTTCAACGTAGCCGCTCGTGAACCTTTGTTATTATTAAAAAGCTTTTCTATTTTGAGCCATGCGTCGCGAGCGGTTGTGTCATTCTCAACAATTCGGACCACGTATTCGTCCGATATAGTGCCATAAAGCCATTGTAATACCACCGAATCAATTTCGACCCACGTAGAGTAGAGAGGATCGGTGGTGGCAGGGGGCGCGGTGCCATCAATGTGGTCCGCGACTTTATAGGCTTCAACATGTAATTGAAAAAGTTTAACCCAAGTTGAATACTTAACCTTTATGCCATCAAGAACCTTGACCTGTAGGTGTATGTTCGAGACCGTGTAGGCATGATGTAGTTTCTCTGTGGCTTCTTTAAGCGCCGCAGCAGCAGCAGTAGCGTTCTCATCACCCATGATAGTGTTGGTTGTAGACGTCGGGCTCGAAGGAGCAGAGGAGGCCGGAGAAGTGGGCGGCGACGGCGCCGGATGGGAGGGGGTGTGCAGCGGCGAGATGGGGTGAGAGGAAGCCAGGAAAAAAATTTAGGGTTTTTGGTTTGGCTGTGATACCATGTGAATAATCAAATATTCTGTATTGATTGATCAAATATTCTATGGATACAAGACTCTATATATAACAATACAATTTACAGAACGCACCCTATATATTAATACTAATGACAAGTCTAACATAAATATACATACTAATAAAAACCAGATCCATTGTGATATGGTTTTGTGATGATTTGAGGCATCCGAACATGAACACGGATAAGACAATGAAGAACACGATTTTATAATCTGATTCAAGAAACCAGATCCATTGTGATGTGGTTTGTTATGGGGTTGGATTTCGAAGGTTTGTGGTTAGGGATGTTGGTGGCGCAGATGTCTGTTGTGGTGGTGATGGTGGTGGAGTTGGGGCGGACGGATTGCGAGGTGGAGGCGGAAGAAATCACAGATCCAAAAGACGAAAAATCAGTTAACGAATAGCAGGGGAATGGCTGATTCGTCGAAGAGCAGAAGAAGATAGTGGAAGGTGCAAATCAATTTTGAAACGGATTAAGGAAAAACAGAGAGACATGAATGGATTAAATAAGGAAGAGGAGTTAAAGTTGAGAAATCCACCTCTAGATCCCCGCGAATCACAATGAAATCGCTCGTCTCCTGCTAGCTCCACATCGGCACCCTCTCGTCTCTTTTCAGAAACTCCTCCGTATGGACCGTATCTCCGACTACCATCTCCGATGGCGGAGGAGGAACAATCATCATCATATGCGTCAGTCGAGCGGAGGAGACGAGAAAGACTAGTTCTTTGAGGCGTTGGATAGTGAGAAAACGACCAGTGGCGGGGTCGGCACGGAGTGGTGGCAGTGGTGGAGGTGAGCCGGCGGTGAGATCTGAGAGAAGATGATGATGTGTGAATTTTTTTTACAAATACACCCCCTCAAAATTTTGCTCTTAGTTATTTATTATGTAAATTACAAATACACCCCCTTAAAATTTAAAGTTGTGAAATTGTTTTTTAATAATTACAGAACTAGTCCCTATCTATAAAATTATAGAAATACCCTTTCATTTAACAGAAAAATCTAACCCATGTTAGTCCGAGCGACTCAGATGGCAACAAAATGCAAACCTTAGGTGAGATTTGTTAATAATTTGAAAATCGGATGCATGTGGCAAAAGTAGCCAAACCTCAGAGAAGTAAATAGTAATTTACTCTAAAAAATAACTTAAATTTTTTATTATAGAGTTTGGTACGATATAAACTCTAAACTAGGTAATTATTTACAGACTTAAAATGACATATACTTGAAATGAAAAATGCTTTGGTGTTTATAAAAAATACTTGACCTTTATATAAAAAGCTAAAACAAAAAATGCTTTGGTGTTTTTCAAAAACTTAAAATGACAAAATGCCAATAAATTAATAAGCGATTTTTATAAGAATCACAAACACCAGCCGATAGTTACTTAGTTAGGGTTATGGTTTGGTAATTTTGTTCTTTTTATTTAAATTCTTAAATTTTGTTATTTTGATACTCATTTTCTGCATGCAGGGTTGTAAAAGTTATTAGGTGTTATCAAGTTAACCTGGAAAGTTGCGAGTGTCCAGTTTAGACGGGAGTACTCATACATGATAATTATAAAAAAAATAAATTTCTAGAAATTATATACATGTTCTAATACTATTTTATAACAAGAGACGTGAACATTAATATATGTCAATAAATGTTTTATAATACGTGAACATTAATATGAGTCTTGTATATTGGTGGAATTAATTTTTTGTTTAATGGAGATCAAAATATAACTTTATATATTTAACAGTATGCATAAAGACAATAAGCATCGACCTAGAGAGGGGATATCAGTGTCGCCGAACAAACGCGAACTTTGACCGCTTATACCGGATTTTAACCGCCAACAACCGAGGTTGACCGAGTGCGCCAACCCTAGGCGGATTACAACGAAAGCGTCTCAACAACCGGCGCCTAGCGACTCCTTGGCAAATACTCGATCCGCCTAGACCGATTTTTACAACATTGTGTGTATGATGACTAAATTAAATATAACATCCTTCAGGTTTATTGATAATTTCAGATATAATCATTTATGTTTAAAAATCGTTAATATCATCATTTATGTAAATAATTTGTTGTAAATTTCATCATTTATAATAACTTTAAGAGTAAATTACTGTTTACGTCCCTATGGTTTGCATCAAATAATGATTTACGTTCAAAAGTTTTAATTTTCTCAATGATGTTCTTGTGGTTTGCGAATTGTCTCCAATCAAGTCCAAAAGCTTAACACTGTTAAAATTTTCTGTTAAATTTTGATGAAATGACCAAACTACCCCTATTAATAAAAAAAAAAGAAAACAAAAAAAAACCATTGTGCCCGTCTCTTTAGTCTCTCTACCTACCCACACTTATATCCCTCTTTCTCTCTCACTAAAAAGCATCAGAAAACCCTCCAACACCACCACCGCTTCTGCCGCCACCATCGCCTTCTGCCACCACCACCAGCATTGCCTTTACACCTTAGCCACCGCCGTCTAAATCCGTCTCCACCCACATCGACCACCTCCTTCTAGTGTCGTCGTTAGGAAAACCGAGATAGAGGAATCGGGTGATGAAGATGAAGGATGGGAATCAATCGGCTCGGAGTCGCAATGAAGGTTGGGAATTAATCGAGTCTTTAGTGCAAAACGTTTCAGACCATCGACTCTCCCTCTGTTTCAGACCATCGACATCACCATCATCATCGTTCTCCATCTGTTTAACACCAACGACATCCCATCTTCATCTCCTTCCTTGCTCTCACCACATTACCGCAACCAGTGATGCGAATCAGTGCGATGGTGGCTGGTGTTCCTCCTAAACCTCAATCGGCCAAACCTAATCACCGGTGACCTCCGGCCAGATCTGGAACTTAATTGTTTCTTGGAGTTGTAAAAATTGAAATTTTCTGAGATGCATTGAAATTTGTTTCCCCTAAATCTACTCCCTGTGTATTCATATTTTATATTCGAACAATTGAATTTTTTTTAAAGATGGATTGGATTTCATCTTTAATTTTGAAAAGATCTATATGTTTAGTGGGGTTCAAATTATTCACTGATCTAAGGAGGTCGATTTATTCTCCCTGCTTACAAAATCTCCCAAATCAATGTTAGTCGCCGAAAGAGATGGAGGTGGCCGGAAGTGGTGGTGTTGACTGTTAAGTTGGTAGCCGGAAGTGGTGGTGGTGTTAACCGGTTGGTAGCCGGAAGTGATGGACTTGCCGGAAGTGGTGGTGGTGTTAACCGGTGGGGTTAGAAGAAGATTTAGTTGGTGGTTTGTTTAAGGGTATTTTAGTCTTTTTATTACAAACTAACAGGAAGTTTTAACATTGTTAGGATTTTGGACTTGATTAGAGACGATTCGCAAACCACAGGGACAACATTGAGAAAATTGAAACTTTTGAACGTAAATCCTTATTTGATGCAAATCACAAGGACGTAAACAGTAATTTACTCTAACTTTAATTAAATACTTTGGTTAGTTTTTTAACAATAAAAATCTTATCCTTATCCCTAAAGAACAAAATCTGCAATTTTCATAATTATTTTTTATTTTATTTCATTGTTTTCCATTTATTTTCTATATTTCTTTTCATCACTTTTAAATTTGTAAATTATTCTAAATTAATAATTAGTTAATTAATTGGATTTTTTTTTTCATGAGCATGACGCGCTCGAAATACAAAACAGGGAGCAAAAACATAAAGTAAATTTAAAAAGAACGACTGAACAACATAAATAATTAAATTAGATACTAGTTTAATAAGTAAATAAAAGACCAAATAAAAGTCCAAAGAATTATCAAATAACTTAAAATTGAAAAGAAATTTTATAAAATTTAACTTTATTAGAATGTACAATAATAAAAGAATTCTTAAAACGGTTTAATAGGTTAACTTATGTTGCTATTTTAATGTAATTAGGATTGGCGGCGGAATATTCGGATGCGATGATTGTCCAGATACACACATCATTAAATTAATGTTACGATACTCTTAATCAACGCATTTCATATAAACTATTCAGATATAATACAACAGTGATAACATATTGTCTCATATAATTTAGGTTACACTAAGTTCACATTATCCTAAGGTGTCATCAACACTATCATCATCAATCAAACACTAGAGCCTACAACATTACAAAATAAATGCAAACTACAAATAATTGATGAGTAAACATAGGTTTGATGTACTAATATAGATTAAAACATGCGAAACAATGAGTTAAGTGAAATCTAATATGATAAACATGTAACAAACCAAATCATATAAGAGCGACGCACTCAAACCCTCAGCATTTAGGTTTTTTAATCACCCAGAGCCAAAACCAGGCAGGCCAGGCGGGTAGCCACACTAACAGATCCATTATTGTAACTCCAGCTTAATAAGTTAATGAGATACGTCTAAAGTTCGAGTTAGAGTTTCACAGTTCGAGTTCCACAACCAATCGATCCAGCAATAATTCACACAAGTTCACATATAAGAGCACACATAACAACATAGAGTTCGCATATAGTTTTGAGTAACGACTAAAGAACATTGGTTTGATAACGATACATGTTGCACCCCTAAACGTCTAAAAGAAAGAGGGGCTATAAATACTCACCTAGTATAGGAGATATGAACAGACAACGACACCAAGTGACGAGACGGTTAGACCCCAAAGACAAACTTGACGGCTAAATGAGACAGAGAAATAAATAAGTAAATAATTATTTTAATTTCACTACAAAATTGACTCGACGACTCGTTGGTGAATGGTTATGATGATACGCACGATCTAGGTTTTATGAACGTAAATCCTAGAACTAAGATATATGATAACAAATAATTATTAACACGACGATTTGCTACACAACATCCTAAACATATATATATTTTCATGCAAATCAAATAAGGTCAAATAATGGTCATGTTACATTATTAATTTTTTATTTTTTTTTACATTCTATATGTTTGTGGTATGATAAACTAAAGTCAAGTAGATTAAAGTTGGGTGATGGCAAGTTGGAGAAGATGAAGGATGTTGAATATATATGTAACACTTCGGGTACTTGGTGTATGAAATTACCATTTGACTCCTTATGTGATACACACGTAGGGCTGGCCTAATAGACCCGTCAAAGAGTCGTTAAAAGTTAGGAATATAAACCATAGATTCTCATTTACAAACAAATAGAGTATTAAAGAAAAAAAAAACTTAAAAATGTAGTCTGACTATTTAGATAAACTTTAAAGACGTAAATCACATTTTATTCTACCATATAAATTTAAGTAAAATGTAACCGAATAAAATACGAGTTTGAACTGCATAAATATGAATATGAAGGCAACTTATGGTCACTTTAAGCTGATTAAACACATGTAATCAAGGATTTCCTTTTAGCTTTTACATTTTCGATAATTTTGTATGTTTGAATTTTGTACGCTATTTTCGTAAATATGAAGGCTTAACTTCAAATGTTTATCACAAAGGATCTGTGGCGCAATGGTAGCGCGTCTGACTCCAGATCAGAAGGTTGCGTGTTCGATTCACGTCAGGTTCAATTTTTGGTATATTTTTCCTCTTTTTAGCTTAGCTGTATGATGGAAAATTAAAGTTGTTTAAAATATATATACTCCATACTATGCCTGATTTGGTAAAATGGCCCTATAGTCATATAGGCGATTGATTCAAGTTTGCTAAGGTATGTTGGAGGGTAAACGTATTAAATGGGGAACCATAAACAAATACTAAAATACCAAACGACCCGTTCAACTAAATTTGTCAAGTTATCCGGACATAAAGACAACTTGTTTAATTATATGTGTTAGTTAACGAACATGACATGTTTAACACGATTAAACATAACGTGTTTAAAAAATATGTTAGTTGAACGATTAAAATATGTTCCATACTAAAAGGGATTATGGCTAAATTCTTTTGGGGGGATGTGACATTAAGAGAAAGTTTGTTGGGTTAACTAGGATCTTATTTTATCCGATAAACAAAAAGGTGGTTTGGGTGTTGGAAGCGTGGTGTCTCTTAATCAAGTGCTTATTTTGAAATGGAGATGGAAGTTTTTATAATGGTGATGGTGTTTGGAATCGAATTGTTAAGACATTTCATAAATTGCATGATAAAAAAATCATTCCTTATAATGCCCATGAAGAGGGTTGTGGGTAGAGGAGATAATACTTGTCTTTGGAAAGACATTTGGGTGGAAGATATTTCTCTTTCGTGCAAATTTCCAAGGCTTTTTGCTATTGAAATTAACAAAAGTTGTCGGGTGTTGGATCGTAGAGTTGGGGATGGTTGGAGGTGGGATTGGAGACGGAATATTAGAGGTGAGGTCGAAGAGTTACAATTACATAGACTTTTAATGATGCTTAATTCAGTTAGTTGAGGGTCTAATTTAGATTTTTGGAAATGGAATTTTGAGGATCATGACGACTTTGTGGTGAAATGGGTTAGAAAGACGATTGAAAGGAAGATTCTTCCGACTGTTAAGCGGAAGGGTAGGTGGAACATTAGTGTACCAAAAAAAGTAAACATATTCATGTGGCTGATATTCTTGCATCGCCTTCCTACACGAAGTAATCTTTGTAGCAAGAGGTTGAAAATTCCGGATATTTTGTGCCCGTTTTGTGATTTGGAGATTGAGACGGTTAATCATATCTTCGGCTCATGTAATGTGGTGAAGAAGGTATGGCGTTCGATACGTAGATGGCTTAATCTACGGGGTCCGGAGGGATTAGCTCCTCGTGATCATTTATATTTTGTGGCTTGATGTGTGCCGTCTTTCTCGAAAACGAAAAAATCTAGTTAAAGGGGTTATGTTTTGCGTTTTATTTGAAAGGAACGGAATGAGATTGTCCCTAAAAAAGATGATCTGAAGGTTCGATTCATATTCGACTCGATCGTCCATTTCTCCTATCACTGGATAATGTTTAGAGAGAAAATTTATTGTATGTCTTGGGTTAGTTGGTTAAAAACCCGCTTATTTCTGTGTAATTTTTTTTCGTTGAGTGGTTGGTCAGGTTTTTCTTACCGCCACGTGTTTTATTATATATTTTTTTTGCCATTCAAGAAAAAAAAAACATAACATGTTTAGTAACACGACATGACATGATACTTTCCGACCTGTTTAAAACAGTAAAATACCAAAAAAAAAACAAAAAAAAATCCATAATATGGATAAACAACAATTCGCAAGACCTATTGGCCTAAATATATAAATATTTATTTCTAAAAGTTTTAAAAGTATATATACACATGTTTTGGTTGTATAATTGATATAGTTGTGTGAATTTATTAAAGTAGTTAGGGCCTATTTGTTTTTCTATAAAAATCTTTAAGTCTGGCCGAAACATAGATTTTAAGAGGTCGGACTGTTTGTGTTTTATTTGTTAATAAGATGCCCCCCCCCCCCCCTCGTGCCATGCTCCATCTTTTATTCACAACTCGTCGCACAAATCCAAATCCAGCCTCCAGCATCGCTGCTCAAATCCGACCTCATCTCTTCACATCGCTGCTCAAATTCGGCCTCCAACATCTCGTCGCTCGCAAATCTGGCCTCCACATCAATTTTGAACAAAAAATGGAATCGTGATATGATATGAGAATTGATTACCGATGAGAAGAGAGATAATAGAACCTATGGCGGCGTAAAACATGGCCGAGAACGACGATACGAAGGTTGATCGATCCTGCTAATTAGACCTTTGGGAATGAAACTGACCCTCTTTCACTTTCAGAAAGGCTTGACGGCGCAACTTGTTGCCCGTCTCCTTACCCGCCGGGATGATTGTCCACTTTATTTGTATTTCTGTGTGTAACATTGGAGCTAAGAAGTTTAAAATGTTGATTTGAATTTTATGAAGTAATTTTCTTTAAAAAAAAAAATCAAGTGATTTACATAAAAGGTCCTTAACTATTGTTTAATGTCACGGACTTCCTGTTTTTTATTTGATTTTTAATTTAGTCCTTAATGTCAATTTAAGGTCATGAAATTAGGTAATCTAACTTAGGAAATTAAGAATATTAGCGTTATGATGGATTGTAAGCCTCTAATAGGAATGTAGAAGATGGTGGTGACGTGAATCATGACGAGAATGATGATGATGATGAGCTTCCGTCACATGAGAGTAGTGTAAATCAACAATATATGATAAATTTGAGAGATGAAATTGCGCCACAATTAATGCAAAATTAAGTTTGAATCCTTAGAAGTATTGGAAACATTGTATTTGTTCTTGTACTTCCTTTTATAATGTTTTATGTTAAACAAGTTTATTTTTAAATTAACTGCATAAGTTAAACATGCGTTTATTAATATTCAGATGTTTTACAAAAACAAACAACTTTAATGATTCAGATTTCAGACATCTGAACCACCTCTTAACATTCAAAAGTGGTATTCAGATTCAGACATAAATTTCTCACAGAAACACACGGGGCCTTAGTGTTTTGTTAATGATGTAATAGGTACACAGAGTCATAGATTTTCTTAGATACAATCATATAACATAGTTTTTAGTTTTAAGTGTTTTGGTCGTTACACATTTTTAAATTTATGTTTTCTTTACGTGACGTTATGACAATGTAACTGTTTTCTGTGCCCGCTTTACCACACAACAACGCATTTCACACCATTGTCTTAAGGTATCCAATTGTTTATAGTGTTATATTTAACAAGACTTCTAATTTTAACGTTGTTGCATTGTTTTTTTTCTTTGATCTTCGAAACTAACATGTGAATCTAATATGTAAAACGACTGGAAGACTATTAACACTTGAGAGCCTAAGGCTCTGATACCAGTTGTTAGCACAAAAATTATGGAGGGGTCGCACTTAAGTTCACATTAGGCTCAAGTGTTGTTTCTTTTAATTTCTTTGCTTGACAGTTGGTCTTGGGCAGTGAGACAGTTAGTAGTTCATGTAGACCTACTAAGTTTACTTTTGAATGAATTCGAGATTTGATTCTAGTTGAGGACATCACATCAGATGTAGAAGTTCAGGAGATTCCTTGAGTTCACTATTAATAGTGAGGGCATAGATAGAAAGAATGAAAAGAATAGCAATGAGGGTAGAGGCAAAAGTCAGTCCAAGCATCACAAGGAAGTTACATGTTGGAATTGCAAATACGCGAGACACTTTAGGAATATGTGTCCGGATGATAAAAAGGAGTGAACTTTATGGAATACGACACTGAAGATGCTTTGGTTTCTAATGTTAAGAGTGTGGATTCCTAGGTGATGGATTTTAGAGCTTCGTTTTATTCATGCACAATAGTGAAACAACGAAGAATCTAGAACTTTATGACTTTGGAATTATATAGTTAAGAATATCTATCATATGGACTATCTTTATTACAAGTTAGTACACAACCAAAACTTTACAATTATTAATTTATACGTTAGTACATAGACTTTCCCTGTTCTGTTAATAATTACGCAACAGATGTATACAATTACTCAAGTTACCTTTTTTTTTTCTAAAGCATACCAAGAATATACTCAAACTAAAAGAATAAAATGTTTGATTTTAAGATATTATATTTTTTTATAAAAAATAGACGTTTAAAATTATAGGAAAATCTTTAAAATAACAGTTATCTTTTTCATGGGTGAGAAATTTCATCTAATTTCATCATTCGATCTAAACAATTGATCTCGTAGATCAATGGCTCGCAATCCTTTTCACGCTTTGTACTGAATGAATATTTGGATTACTTTCTTGTTCTTCTGAAGCCTTAAACAAAAACAGAAAACATAGATAAATACAATAGGAGCACATGCCATGCACAATGCATTTCATCGTTTTAACAACAATAAAATGATATGATACAACAAATCAAACAAGCTTCCAAGAACAACATATCTTAGTATGGATCAAAGAATGAACGGACGATAATCAAAGAAGCATGCGGCGGCTTTTGTAGAACGCAAACATCATACATTAATATCATTACGTTTGGATCTAATGGTGTTCAATTCTTGAGCTCCACTCAAGTTGAATCTCGGGAAGCTATAGTTGTTTTCAGGTGTCAAAACCGGCTGCTGAGGATATAGCGTCGGAGGTGGGGTCAGGTTGCGCTGAGCTGGAAGCGGCGGTAGAACATTGTACTTGTATGGGTCACCAATTGCCCTGCAAATATGAATTCACATTTATCTGGCTACCTTAACCCACAAAACCAATTATGTGATCTACAAGATGTGATCTAGTAATGGTCATACCGTATATTGGGGTACGATTGATCTTCCTCGATCAAATTGTCCCCGGGTCTCTGTATTGGTCTTTGTACCGAGGTAGACCATGGGCTTGCCATGGGTAACTCGTCTGAAAAGTATCGTCTTCTTACCAACTGAAAGGTTAGTCACAAACTTTGATCATTCACTAAATTGATCAAATAAATTCCAGGTATAAAGTAAATAAATAAAGATGCATACCGTGCGGAAAAACTTCATCACAGACTCCTTGTCATATCTTGCTTCTTTTGCAGCCTGGACATTTTTAAGAGTTAATAAGATAGAAACAATAATGCATAAAATTGCTACACATAATTAACACTCGTAGAAACATTGGATGAGTTGTTCACTATTTCTGTCTAGAGGTGACAATTTTGACTCGTTTAATTATAATTATGAATGGGTTGATTTGGGTTGTGTTTTATCCCAAAAGGATCAAATAAAAAAGTCTTAGCTAAAAGGGTTCAGGTCAAATGGTTATTCATGGTCGGTTGAACATTGTTGAAAGTAATTTTAATGCATAAAACTTTCAAAATCGTCTTTCTTCAAAGAATAAGATTACTATTGTATTAATCTTGTTTCTGTATCCATACTTGAAGCATGCATTAAAATTTAACCCAATCCAAATGACTAGTTTGAAACCAAGTTCGCCTGACCCATTACACAACCTGCATATCTTGATACTTTCGATAGTTCATTAAGTGAGAGTTTTATCCAAATCATACCGCCATAAGTCCACCACTCCCAGGAAAACTGTCAATCAAAGGAAGTTCCTCGTTTGACGAAAGCAAACCCTGCTTTTCGACCCATTGGAGGGCCATGTCAACAAGATTGCCACTGCTACCTCTTGTACCCTCTTTGGAAGCCACATCAGCCTTGTTACCAATCACAATGAATGGTACAGGTAGGCCACCTGGACCCCCATTTGCTAGCGGGGCCGAGAATGTCCCTGTTGCTGCAATTTCAGCTGCCCATTTCTTCAAACTTGTTTTTGTCCTTCTTTGAGAGAGATCGTGTACAAAGATAACACCTGCACACATATTAAATCCAAAATAGCAACTTAAAGGTGGAGGCAAAAAGTTAACCACATGGAACATAATTCTGATTATTTGTTGTATTTAAAAAGCAGCCCCGGGGGGAGGGGGGGGGGGGGGTGATGATGAGAATAAATATGAACATATATTCAGATATTGCATCATTCTTGGTAAACATACTGAGGAATGTTTCAATGTATTGCACAGGTTATAATTGTGACTTGAACAACCGGTTTCCTAGCATTAAAACTCATTATGATTTAACTTTTGGTGACAGAATAATCACATTTAGAGATTCAGGTATGAAGTCTTGAAAGTTGAAAGAGAAGCAAGCAAGCAATCAATGAGAATAAATGTTAAAATACTTGACTGTTTGCAAACTATATTCAAATAAAAACAAACATACCCAGAAAAAAAATTCTACTCATTAGTAGGGTCTAGGGAAGTGGCCCTTGGCTCAGAATTTTTTTTTAATCTTTTTTTAGAGGAAAATATAGAGAACATACAAGAAAACAAATATCATACCATGACTTATTAATAGCATAAGATAAGGGAACATGAAAGGCTTAAGTAGCTAAGACTAAAGGCAACTTATGTTCAAATGATTATGTGAATATCAAACTATATAAGTCTGATTCTTGAAGTCACAGTTATCAAATTTAATAACATACGGAGTAGTATATGTGCTTAGAATATATGATATACACATATTTTGCATCACGACAAAACAATTAAAAAAACCAATTTAAACTAAATTATTGCTACTGAGAAGAGAGAATATTATGTTTTTCAACAGTGTTAAGGGCTGTTTCAAACTTCCAATGTGTGGTCGAAGGTATAAATGCAAACCTGAGAAGTATTATGATTTTATGCTACATAAACATATATGAATTTTCTGAAGAAATTGATTACTAAGGATAAATGTAGATACACCCAACTTTAATCAAAAGAGATTACCTGATTATCTAATTCTGATTCTTTTTAGCAATAATTTAGTTTAAAATCCTATATCCAATTATCCAAACACCCCCTAAATGCAACCGAAATAAGTACAAATACTCCCCTTTATCCAAAGTCACCAAAATATGAACCTACTAGCCAAATAGCACAATGGAGACCATAAGCAAGGGTGAAGTTTTAATATATACCATTTATCTGAGAATAAAATATGGAACGACAATCTGTATAGCGATCATGTCCAGATACATCCCAAAGTTCGATAAAGAATTCCCTATCCTTGTCACCGTTACCACTATCTGAAGAGCTACTATGACTTCCATAAGTAAAATGCTGCATAGAAATAACAAAATCATTTCATGAAAACCCTTATTTCTTCAGTACAAGTTATCTATAGAGACAAAATAATGTGTGACAGACCTTCACATCTACTGTACAGCCAATTGTTTGAGGAGGATGTTTTGTTGTTGTACCTTTTACAATCAGATTAACAAGAGAAGTTTTTCCCACACCTATAGTTGCACAACAATACACTTATAAAAAGGGAATAATATACATTAAAATTTAAAAATGATAATAGAACAACAAGAATGATATAAGAAATTAAAGCAGATGAAACTGGAACATACATATACATGCATATATGACCACCAGTACAAAAGTATGGCATGGCATCCATGATTTGCAATATGCTAACTATTAGACTATATATTCATTGATAATGAACATCATACTTAATTACCCTAAACTACAGAAGATTTACATAAAGAATATTATAGTCTAACACTAACTGAATTGCCTACTACAAAAAAATGTTGATTTAACCTAGAAACAGGGGTTAAATCGAGTAAATACTAGCAGATCGGAGTCTAGCACCCAATTGCTAACTGATGAACATCTGAATCTCTACGAACAACCATAAAACAAAATCTAATCGAAATCAAATCTGGCGATTGAACAGAAGAACAAATGAATGGAAACTAGCTAGTAATTAATTACCTGAGTCCCCAACAACAAGAACTCGAACCTGGCCGCAAGGAGGACCTCCATTTTGATCTTTGTTGATCTCCTTTTCACGTTCCCTCCAAAACATGTTATGCTATTATAACCTTCTTCCTTGCCGCATTAAAATGGGCCGGAGTTTTCGGCTCCGAATTGACCCGATCTATCGATACTCGGTTCGTGAATCAAGGTTTAGATTCGTGGGATGCGATTTATGATAACCGATTTCCTCGACTCTCAGTGGATCTAAACAGTGGTAGTTGAAGAATCGGTGTTCGGAAGTGTGTTGAATTGATGGAAGTTATAGAACGTTTCGAAAAGCAAGTTTGAGGCGCAAGATTCTGAAATCCAGTCTTCACCGGCTCACATGAATGATTTAAGTTTATTTAACCTACTAAAAACAAATTATATATATTTTTCTTCAACGGCATATTTGCATCTTGAGTGGGGTTGAAGCAGTGTTGTAGAAAGCGCTAGGCGGTAGCTAGGCGGTAGCTAGGCGGTCGAGTACCGCCTAACATTTAATCGAGATTAATCGGGATTAATCGATTTGTAATTTTTTTAATTTATATATATATATATACACATTTATATGAAAATAATACTTTCAAATCCACATTAATACTTCATAATTTATAGAATTCAAACTTAGTTATAACAAAACAAGTACTTATAAATCCATATTTTTCAATTTTGAGCGATTTTTTTCGGTTTTGACCGATTTTTGACCGGTTTTGACCGATTTTTACCGATTTTTACCGCCTAGCTATTCCACCGATAGTTGACCGCCTAGCTTAAAATTCCAAGAGAAAGTACCGCCTAGCGATTAATCGCCGCCTACGCCGATTTTTACAACATTGGGTTGAAGGTCTTCCACCCGATTATCTCCGATTCAAATCCAGTGATATAGTATCTGGCTCCTTATAGAGGAAACTCGTAAACTCGTACATCAGTTAGTCACCGATTCAGGAGGAAACTGGCACATGTCAGAAAAACCTTCTTAGAAGATTCGAACCTGTGACCTTTCAATCACAAGCTCTAACTCCCGGTCCATGTCCACTGAGCCAAAGCCCTTTGACAAAAAAAGAAATTATATATGACCATTAAATTTGTTATTAAGATCTAACGAATGGTTACAATTAAATTGATTTTTGAGTAAATTACGGCTATAGTCCCTGTGAGTTGCACGGATTTCACCTTTCGTCCCTATTTTTCATTTATTACGGCTACGGTCCGAAGGTTTTGTCAAATCATTTCGGAAATAGTCCTTATAGCTTGCGTCTATTAAAAAAATCTATTAAGTGTGTCTCAAATGACCATTATACCCTCCTTGATTTGGTGATGAATAGAAGATCTGATGATGAACACGGTGCGACGTCGAGGATGAACTGTAAATTTGATCTCAAATCAAACTTGAATGAACCTCAAATCTAATTGCACCGGTATATTCGTATGATCAAACCGAAGCTAATGACATTAACAATGAATTGAAAGAACATGTTACATAGAATCCGCCATGGACGAACTCGGTAAAGAACCCAGAACGATGATTAGCGATTTGCTTCAAAGATGTATCAAAAATGATTTTCAAACAATAAGAAGATTCGTGTTAATAAACCAAGTCCTCTGGAATCAACCAAAACAAGTAATCAAGTTAATTTGAGGTTCAATTGCATGATCAAAGTAATAGCAGTTTGACTTCAAAAAGTCAAACATGAAGAAATCCATCGATTTGAACTAGAATTTCGATCCATATTTAGGAAAATATTAAACTCTTTCATGTAATGTTCTCTATTAGGTTTGAAAATCATAACTTGGTTCATCATCACCATCCGTCGGCGAGATCTATATCCGTCACCCCCATCTCTGACTACTATCGCCATTACTGGCCATCGTAATCGCGTTCATCACCATCACATACTCCCGAGCAATTTCCGGTTGATTCCTCCTACTCCGGCGTCGTGGGAGTTGCGTTTGTTTTTAACGGAGGAAGATGGGGGTTGGGGTTATAATATCTTTTTTATTAAAATTGAATAAAAGAGTAGGAGCATAATAGAAAATTTAAAAAAGTTAACAGAAGTTAGCTGTAAAGACTATATCCGAAACGATATGGTAAAACCTTGGAACCGTAGCCGTAATAAATAAAAACTAAGGACGAACTATGAAATTCGTGCAAACCACAGAGACTATAGCCATAATTTACTCTTGATTTTTTTACCAACCAACCAAAACTTTCTTAATAACAACACCTCAAGCAAGATGCTAGAGCAAAAAGTACATAAACAAAAGCAAAACAGAAATATAGAAAAATCACACCCAGACTTTATGAAACTCTCAACGAAAGCGAAACATTACGAACACAAAAAGCAACACAGGAAAGCTATTCAAGATCAACCAGTGATAGACACCGCCAGGTCCAAATGATGTTGGTTAAAACTAATTTGATGAAGGAAAATTATGGAAGGGTATTTCAGTCTTGACCACTTTTGTTGACTTTTTATCAAGCTCCCTCATTTTTTTTCAAGCGTTTATAACTTTTATATACTACATTATTTTTAAAACAAAATACACCATAAAAACAAGCATTTTTTAATCTTTAAAACGAGTATAGTGTTGCTATATATAAAATTAATTTTTATACTTTTTAAGCTCTAGTGCGTCATTATGTCTTTTTGCTAGTCATTGTGTCTTTCTATTGTCATTGTGTTTTTCTTAAATTATTAGTTTTAAATAACATAATTGTAAAATAGCACTATTGTGTACTTCTAATCGGTGAAACACTATAATAAAATAATAATAAATTTATCTAGATACATAAAAAAACAATAAAACACAATGATAAATGCATGTTACACAATGAGATAAAAATATGAGACACAATAATCTAAACATAAGACATAATGACTAAAATACCCTCCTTTAACAATAATAAAAAGACACGTGTCATGCCCAAAATCCTTATTAGACTTCCTTAAAATACTTCTTATATGAACCTAATTCTTACATTTAATGTCCCTAAAAAGGAAAAACCACCATTATAGTCAAGTTGACCACCATTTTTATCAAAATGATTAAGATTTTTTTCTTCTTCTCATCATAACCATTGAATAAAATGAACCAATCATGACATGACATGTCATGGAGGCGCGACCGGCATGCATAAATTCGGCCACGTTGTCACCTTACAATCATTAGATATTATCTGGTTTCACATGTCAACGAATCAACTTTATGCTTGTCGTCTGAGCCGGCGGTACTTACGTGGGGTCGTCTAATTGGCCCAACTTGGTCGATGGCTATGGTTAAAAGAAAAAAAAATCTTGGTCATTTTGATAAGAATGGTGGTCAACTTGGCTATAAGGTGATTTTCCCCTGTAAGAACCTTGGGTTTATAAGGATTTGAACGGCTCTTTACTTTTGTAAGAATTCAATCACCATACCAAATAATTAAATGGCTTGTCTTCTACACACGGTCACTTTTTCCAACACCAAAACACTCCCACTTCATCGTGAATTTCAAAAGCAATCGTGCGTTTAATAATTTGTCATTATTGAGTGTTACCCAATGAGCGGTGATACAAATATACTGTGACAACCCGTCAGAAAATACAAGGTCAAACATATAATTTGACTATATATATGTATATATATATATATATATATATATATATATATATATAGGGTTGGGGTATTTTGGAACCCACTTTTAGTTGGAGAATCGTTGGAACCCGGTCCAAAACGCGGTTAAAAAAATGTTTTTTTTCTCTTAATTTTTTTATGGTGGTTCTTTATGTTATAAACTACTGTTAAATGAAAAAAAATAAAAAAACCGCCTACTAGATTTTTTTAAAAAAAATATCAAAAATGTCTAGGTTACACATGTAACTTTTACGTAACTGCAAATATATGCATAAAAGTTACAGATGTAACTTTTTTCGTAACTGAAAATCTACTAGGCGTTTTTTTTTGATTTTTTTTCATTTAAGGGTAGTTTATAACATAAAGAACCACCATAAAAAAATTCTGAAAAAAAAAAACATTTTTTTACCGCGTTTTTGACCGGGTTCCAACGATTCTCCAACTCAAGGTGGGTTCCAATTTATCTTTTCCCTATATATATATATATATATATATATATATATATATATATATATATATATACATGTGCATGACTTGATTTAATAGTATTATTAGTAAACACTATGCATAAAACGTCCAACCTTGACAATTCCCGCTGCAATCTGTGTTTGAAATTTTGTCAACATAGTTTGGAACAGATCAATCTGAGAGTATGATAGCACGTTCGGAGAAACATTAATGTTAAAATCTGGAGATGCATGTACTGTTAATGTAGTGGTGGTTGAAAAAACTGGAACAAATGAACCTCCGAGTGGTTGATTCACATATTGTGCACCAACACCTGTTGAATGTGTTGTGCTTGTTGCTGCAGACACATATCCAATGAACTGCCCCACAATATCAGATTGATTCAATTGATAAATAATTTTCTCAAGCGCTTCAAATATAGCTGGAGTAGAACCCAATGGAGGTGGAGACAAAATACGTTGTGCCAGAGTAGAAGAGGAAGTAGACGGACGTTTGCCCTTGCCCTTATCTTTGTCTTTGGAAGTAGGATGAACATAATCTTCATCATTATCGGAAGGAGGATTGTTCAAGAAACGATCTTAATAACGTTCATTGCTCTTCCCGAGTCTGGCTTTGTATGCTAAATGTTGTTTACTGCCCTTCAGAACCCACAACTCCTGAGCACTAATAGAAATGAATGTACGAGGCTCATTAAGATCTGATTTGGATTCACTATCCTCATCATCAACATCACTACCAGTTCTCTCATCATCATCTTCATCCATCACATTCATGGGAATTGATGCAGCAGTACTAACCTCTGTTTGATTCACAAGAGGATTTGGAACAACCGGGGATTGATGTTGTTATTATGGTTGTTGTTGTTGTTGAACGACCGGTTGTCGAACATGTTCTCGGTAACGCTCTTCCAACCAGCTGTAATCAAGTTCATCACTTGAACTGTCATCGTGCCTTGGTGCATCATTAGCCGGAGCCCGATAATCAGCTCTTGCTAAGTGACCAATTAACCTTTTCATCGGTGGAATCTCATCAGGCTTTTTATTCTGGTAAGTAGTTAAAGTTCCAACACTGCTCTCATTCATATGCTTCAGCAACATCTTGTCAGCTTCATTCTTGACCAGTTGTGGGTAAAGATCATCTATAAAAACCTCGGATACATGATTACACTCTTTTATCTCTAAGTAACATGATATCTCATATACCAGAATATTAACCCAGCAAAGTTGTACGGTCTGTTAAGAATCAATGCTGCTATAACCGACAACATCTTTTGACTATTGTATCATGACCAGACAACCTATTCCCCAAGCAATGCAATAGTACATATGCCAAATACTTGTATGGAACACCAAACTTTCACCCAATCTAGGTTTGGATCTTCATTATACCATATTCTCCTCAGCAAAGCAACAATATCTGGTTTGTCAAATTCCAACGGAGCATCAACATCATCACCATCAAAATTCAAAACTCTTCTGATATCGGCCTCAGTAACTCGAACTTCAGTTTGTTGTACTGTGCCGGTGATGTAAATTGGATCTAGCGTTACTGTTCGAGCGGTATTGCAGAACTCATTGCTTATGTCGTAGTACGGATCACACTCTATTGTAATTGAATAATGTATCCTCGAACATCTTAGGAAATCAGATATACCACCGAACTTCACCGCCTTTGATTTGACAACACCAAGATGTGCACACATGTTGTGCCTATCACCAGCTTATAATTGCTCAGCCATTTCTAAATACACATAAAACAAAATATTCATTAAATTCAATGTGATAATAAAAAACGTTCACCATTTTTGTTAATTATTTCTCAATTGCTTGAACGATTAACTTTTGAATTTTTTTTATTATAACGAAGTCAGAAATGAACTTAAAAATAGACACAAACCGATTTATGAACTGGTATACGAAGGGGTTTTGTAACAGCCCAGACCCGTCGCACCAAGATATTGTCCGCTTTGGCAGCCGGCATGCCCTTAGACATCCGCCCCTCACGGATTTAAAACGCGTCTTGGTAGGGGAGGTATCCACACCCTTATAAAGCAGTGCTTAGTTCTCCTCCCCACCAATGTGGGATGTTACAATCCTCCCCCCTTTGGGGACCAGCGTCCTCGCTGGCACACTGGCCGACGACTTGCTCTGATACCATCTGTAACAGCTCAGGCCCGTCACACCAAGATATTGTCCGCTTTGGCTGCCAAAGCGGACAATATCTTGGTGGGACGGGTCTGGGCTGTTACAGGTGGTATCAGAGCCAGTCGTCAGCCAATGTGCCAGCGAGGACGCTGGTCCCTTATGGGGGGATGATTGTAACATCCCACATTGGTGGGGAGGAGAACTAAACACTGCTTTATAAGGTTGTGGATATCTCCCCTATGAAGACGCGTTTTAAATCCGTGAGGGGCGGATGCCTGAGGGTATGTTGGCTGCCAAGTGGACAATATCTTGGTGCGACGGGCCTGGGCTGTTATAGGTTTACGAACCCAACAACAACAAAACAAAGTCAACTAACGAAGTGGACTTGATCAACACACGAACTGACTCACGAAGTTGACCGTCGACTTTGACTAACCAGGTCACAACCTGAAACGAAGTGGACCACGAAGTGAGTTACGGACTCTCACTTCATTTTGCGAAGTGACAGTTCGTTTTTGTGAAGAAAAGAGAACAATTTTTCGATCATAACTCAGATCTAGGTGTTTGTTTTATGAAAAACCGGTACCATTCGACTTGTTTCAATAAGCCGAATACTATTGCATAAGATTTAACACCTAAAATTGGTTTACAGTGAGGTAAATCTTGGTCTAAAACGAGTTCGTAACCCGAAATTGTTTTCCAAATATTTGACGATTAAAACACGGTGAAAACTTGAAATTAAATACACCCTATGGTCGGAATTCCAATCCCTACCTGTTTTTTAAACAAAATTTGGCCAGAAACTTGCTATAAATCAAAACTTAGAACGAAACGAAGTGACAGCTTTAGGGTTTACGTAGTGTAGGTTTTGGGAAAAGTGAGTCACGAAGTGACGCTTTGGCTATTTATAGCCTGTTCACTTCATTTACATGAAGTGAGACTTCGTTGATGATAAACACTAAATTATACATATTTTTATTATCAAATTTACTCACTTATTGGGAATAAACCTAACTACTAACATCAAAGCAATTCGATTTTGTTTTCTTTTTAGTTTTTCAGGTTTTCTAAGGCCAAAATACCAAAAGAATCATAATCTTGCAGAAAAGTGAGGAAAATGCTAACTTTGGGAAAAACCAGCCTTAAAACGGCCTGTGCCCAGCCCGTACGCCCCGTGCCCGACCCGAATACTCAGAATCTTCATCTGATTCGACACAACCCCGTGCTTCTGATGACACACTTTGCTTCCACATGGCACGAGTTGTGCCCAACTCAACACGGCATGTGCCTCTGATGACTAAAGATTTAGAGATCAAGCTTCTGACACGGCACGGACTGTGCCCAATTTAACAAGGCCGGTGCCCCTGACGAAGGAAGATTTGAGTCACTGACACAACACGGCCCGTGCCAAGCAGGGAACGGCCCGTGCTTGTCTAGATGTTTTGCCTATAAAAGCCAGCCTCCACCACTTTTCAATTCGCTCAATTCTTTCCTCTCCTCTCCCACTTTTAGATTAGTCGAGCCACTTGGCATTTTCGAGTCTTTAAGTATGTCGGAGTCTGTAAGAACTTTAACCAACATTAGTAAATGAAAGCATTTTGTCTATTAAATTCTTCGTTTACTACCTGGCACATCTTTAAGCTAATCAACAATGATTAGTTCAACTATTACACTTGATTGGAGGTAACCAACTTTTAATGAGTTTTCGAGTTGTCTTTATAACATTGTTTTAAGGTGTGTCTAATGACTTTATGAAAACCCTTTTTATTGAAAGTTTATTATTAATTTTCTGAACCAAACGTGCTCTTCGTATCACAGACCATTTGGGGAGTCGAAATCCCAAAGACCGGACTTGTGACACCCTGTAGGGGGACGATGCATGATCCGAAAGGTGACTCGCGCCCCATGCTACATGATACGATCGAGGTCCTTATGTCTATGTAAGCAAACTTGGATGACTACGAAGGTGCGGGCTGAAAGTATCTGGTTGGGAATGAGGGTTGTTAATATTTTGTCACTTCACGGAAGCCGAGATGGTACGTGTTTGTGAACTTGGCTATGGTTACGTCGGACGTACACATGCGGAGAGCTAGGTGCGAATGAAACGGACCAGAGTCACGTAAAAATGTCATTTTCATAATAAAATAATCCGGCACGCAGGGTTGTTCCCCTGCTGGTTCATGACGGCGTGTCGAGTACGTTAAGTCGCCGGTTTGAGGGGCCCCGTAAGTAAGTGGCATTATACCACTTTGTTTGTTTATCAGTGGCACCTTCCCACGGCATTTGTACTCCTCATAGACGGTTGATCGTGGAGATGGTGAATCAATCTAAGATTCCGAAAGGTGGTTGGTTTTCTGCTGATAAACAATCTTGAAGCAAAGTCATAAAGTAATAACTCGGTTTCAAGTTAATGGTATGTTTCTCCAATCAATATTGACAATGACTACTTAAATCTCAAAACCCATTTTATTTATATATATATATATATATATATATATATATATATATATATATATATAGGGGATGGTTATGGTGAAAACCACTCCGAGTTGGGAAAACTTTCGAAACTCTTTAAAAACGGGGTCAAATTTTTTTTTTTTCATTCAATTTTTTTATGGTGATTCTTTAGGTTATAAGCTACCCCTAGGTGGAAAAAAATAAAAAAAATCCCGGCATTTTTTTTTTAAAAAAATATCTCAAAAACGGTTGTTACATATGTAACAAATATATGTATACAATGTTACATATGTAACAAGACCATTTTTTGACATTTAAAAAAAAAAAAATTCCCCGAGACGTTTTTTTTGATTTTTTCCACCTAGGGGTAGCCTATAACCTAAAGAATCACCATTAAAAATTGAATGAAAAAAAAAACTTTCTGACCCCGTTTTTGAAGAGTTTCGAAAGTTTTTCCAACTCGGAGTGGTTTTCATTTTACCCTTTCTCTCTCTCTCTCTCTCTCTCTATATATATATATATATATATATATATATTACTGACTTGTTTTCTAAAAACCCAAAGATAGAGTCTAGTTAAACGTCAACAAAGGTTGAGTATTGGGAGCTCTCAATTTCCATTGTGTCCTGATCGACCCTGATTCAACTTACCACTACTATACTGCCCACGATGGGTGCACTTGCCCGTGTAACGTGGTGAAATGGTAGTTGTCAAGTAAATAAGGTATTATAAATTTAAAAGCTTCAAGTTGCTAAAAAAGTTAAAGAAAAACTGCCATATTTTTAGTACACCTCAACACACGTCAGTTGATCTACGAACTTGCTAGTTCGTATCATGTGAACCCACACTTCGCACCACAGTTCGTATGACTACAAGCTGACACTTCGTGTGATACGAAGTCTGTTAGAGCATAACCGGTTCATCGTGTGAAGTATCTGAACAAGACGAAGATGCAAAATTGATATTACACGAACTGGATTCCGAAGTGACACGAACTGGGATCCGAAGTCACACTTCGGGTGATTTTGAAACCACACGAACCGTGGGTTCGAATGAGTTTGTGAACAGGGGTATAAATACTCATTTGTTCTTTGTAATTCAGTAACGATTGAGTGAGAATTATGAGCTAAATGTGTGTTTCAGTAGTGTTTCCTATCTGTGAGTTCCATATTGTACTTTGTTATTTTCTAGATCAAGAAAACAATCTTTTAATTACTTGTTCGTATCCGAAATAGCTAGATAGAGTAGACGATCAGATGCTCACGACTTTTCAAGCGGTATCAGATCTATCTGGTTCATTCTACTCATATGTGGTTGCTATTTTTGGATTTTTTGAAACAAAAAGTATCATTTTTTAAAAATTTGGAGTGTTTTTGCTAGATTTTGATCAGTTCAGTCGAGTTTCTTGTGAAAATTTCAATCCTAAATCATTAATTGTCACTTTTTCTGATCTACTGCTACAATACTTGTTAAAATTAGTCCATAATAGTATTTTTTGATCAAAATATGTCCGGTTCGTCTCAGTTCGGGTGAATAACATCCAGTTTGAAAAATAACTATCACTCGAAGCGACACTTCGCTTCACTTTGGTTCAGTTCAGATAACCGAAGTCTCAGTTTGGACTAGTTCGGATCATATCCAGTTCATATAACTTCAATTCGCTCCAGTTCGCTACAGTTCTTATTCGGAGCAGTTCGGGTGTTATTGTAAAGTCATATTTCAAATCTAGTTCGGTCCAGTTCGGTTCAATCATATTCACTTTGGTTCTGTTCGGTTGAACAAAATTTGAAATCTATCAAGATGTCTGATTTCTAAGATTTTGCCCTCATGCAAAACGCGATGCAAAACTTGATCAATTCTGATAACGAAATTGGAACAAGTCAGAAAGCTACTAAGTTATTAAAATTGGAAGATTATCACAATTGAAAGCAACGGTTTTCAGCTTATGTCAGCACAAATGATATTGATCTATGGATTCCAATTCAGAAACTTTACACACGTCCAACTGATGGAGGCGAGTACAAGGAAATGAAAGATTTTTCATCTGAAGAAAGGAAAAAACTCTGAACTTGAACAAAAGGCTTTTGGTTATCTTACCATGGCTTTACCTACTAAATTGCTACCTCAATTCAACACTTGCAAAAAGACAAAACAATTGTGGGATGATTTATTGGCAAAATGTGAAGGAAACGATCAATACAAAAGGAGTCGACGAAAGGTGTTGAACAAAGAATTTGACAACTTTCAGAATTATGATAAACAAAACACCACATCTCTTGTGACAAGATTTTCACATCTTATCAGTGAATTGAAAGTGGTTGGAATAGAGAAAACTAATGAAGAATTGAAAGAAAAGATACTGGAGGCATTACCGGAGAAATGGGAAAATTATGTTTTTCTTGATTACACATGACAAAGAATTCTCAACATTATCATTTCATGAATTAACTGGTAAACTTCATGCATGGGAAATGAAAATGCTGAATTCAAATAAATCAACTGCTCAATTATAAAACCCAGAATTGTATCATGGTTAGAATGCACCAAGCATAAATGCAAAAGCTAAACCAATGGGTGTTAGTTTTGCACCAGGTACAACTTTTATTGGAAATTTTTCGGGAATGTCTAAAAATTCTGATTCATCAAAGGGTTGCAGTTTTACAACTCAAGGTTTAACTAATCAAAATGCTTTTTCTGTCCAGACAACTGAGGAGTGTGCTGCTTTAATATCGGATTTAATTTCATCTTCTCTTGGAATGATAATCAACAATGGTAGTTATGCTAAGATGGTGAAGGAAGATTTTGATGAAATTGATGATAATCATTTGGATAATATGGATATGGCATGGCAATTGGCTATGTTAACTCAAAGAGCAAGAAGATTTCTTAAGAAAAATGGAAAGAGATCTATTAATACAGATGGAAATATGGAATTAGACAAATCAAAGGTGAAATGTTACAAGTTTTCAAAACTTGGACATTTTGCAAGAGAGTGTTAGCAGTCTCAAGCAAGTAAATCTGATTCAAAAACTACCAATGGTTCTCAAGCTCATCGAGTACAAAAGCATTGGTTGTTCAAAGTGATGGAACTTATGATTGGGGCAAAGTATTTGATAAATCAGCATTGATTGTCATAGATGTCCCAAGATGATTATTATTCAGACTCAAGTTCTTATGAATCAGCTGAGAATGAAAATTATGGAACTAAAATTTATAATTTGTTGAAAGAGAATGATTCTTTGTTTAAAGAAGTTAGAATTCTTACTGCTGAACTTCAAATAGTAAAGAAGAGTTGGAGATGTATAAGAAAGAAGGTAAGGATTGTGAGTTGAAGAATGCAAAACTATCTGAAGAAAATGCTGAGTTAGTTCAAGAAGTCAAAAAATAGAAAGCTGAAGTAAAAGATGTTGAAGCTGATTTTAACAATCTGTTTGAGAAATCAAAGATTAAACTTGATGTGCTTAATAAGACTTCTGATGAACTCGCTGCTAAAGCAAAAGGTTATCATATTGAGAATGAAGCATTGTTGGATGAGAATAAGGAATTAGCAAGGTGAATAAGTTGTTGATTACAAACATTGATATACAGAAAAGAAACGAGGATAAATTGACGAAAGAGTTATTTGGTGAGTTAGACAATTTAAAGTTGCAAAAATCGGAAACAGATAGGATTGCTAAGAAGTTGATTGCAACAGAAAAGGAATTAGCTGAAGCACAACAGAATATTTTTTATTTGAAGATTCAAGTGATTGATAGTCTAGGGGTGAGCAAAATACCGAAAAAACCAAAAAAACTGAACCGAACAAAAAACCAGAAAAAACCGAACCAAAAAAACCGAAACCGAAATTCATAGTTCGGTTTCGGTTTTTTGTTTTCCAAAACCGAAAAAACCGAATCGAACCGAATTTGTATATAGTTATATAAAATATTAGTTGCAAATTAAGATAAGAGAAATGTAACTGAAAATATAAACAAAAGCCTCCTTGGCATAATTGGTAGCATCCTTTTCTTAGGACCAGGAGGTCCTGAGTTCGACCCTTCCCCACAATGAAAGTTTATTTTTAGCGTACCAGCTTAGCTTGCATTCCTCTTCTTTCAAATCTTCCTTTCCTTGAGTTTTGTTCCTATCCCACATCGGCTCTCAACATAATTTGAAGCTCCTTCCTCTCCTCTGTATAAAAGAAAGAAGACAACCCCCAAACACCAAGCTTGCTCATCAGCTTGTAACCTATTTTGATCCATATGAGCCTATGGATTTGAGCACGGGTCGACCAGAAATATCCAGAACTTAAAACAAAAAAGAATTTTTTTTTAACATCAAAAGATGAAAAAAGCTTGTCACTTCATTTCTTACACCAACCGAACTAAAACATTTAAACAAAACTTTCATACCCTTTCCACCAATTAGAATCAAATGAACTGAAATATATCATTAAACAAACTATATGTAGTATTATATTGCATATTATTAATGCATGCTTATTCTATCTAATGTTGTTATCCATTTTTATATCATATATTATAATAGTTCTTATCAGATTCGAAGTAAATTAATGTATATGACAACAATTGAAAGCTGGCATATAATATTTAGGTTATGAACTAATAGAGATTTTGAAGTATATTTTAATCTTGAAAATTACAGACCTTGATATGTTTATGTGCAGGTGTTCCAAACGATATGTTTATCTGCAGGTGTTCCAAACAAAGTTTGCAAATATTGGAGTGGGTATGAATTTTTCAATCTTCAGATTGAAAATCATCCAAAGTGTATTTCAAGTGCATGAAACCTTCCAGATTACTTTTTCTGATATTTAAATCAACATCGAAATAATATTGTTTTGTGTAGTCTGCAATTAGAAGCAAATGAACTAAAATTAATATCATCAAACAAATTATATGATATGGTTCCAACCTCAAGAACCCCTTTGAAACTTCAATGTATATAAGCAACAATCCCACATGGAAGCTTTAAGAAAAATCTGGATGAGAATTCCACAATAAAAGATATCCCACATTGCTTATTTGAAAAAAGTAACTTTGGTTCATGCCTTATAAAAAAGGAGGCTCATGAGATTCATTGCTAAATATTTTGCTGAGTTTGTTCAACTTAACTGCTAAATTTTAAGTTCAGGCTTTAGGTTTTTCTTGGTAACTTTTAATTTTCGGTTTTAAAACCGAAACCGACTGAACCGAGATTAAAAACCGAAAAACCAAAACCGATAAAAATCAAAATCGCTTGGTTTTTCAAAATGAAAAACCAAAATTTTTGGTTTCGATTTCGGTTGGGGTCAAAAACCGAACCCAACCGAACCGTGCACACCCCTAATTGACATAAATTGACTTCTGAATAATTTCACCAATTCACAATCATTCACAAGTTTCTTGGCAAAAGAAGCTATCAAAGAAGCTATCAATAATATGAAGGAAAAGGTTGAAGACTGTTATTATTCAAAATTTTCAACATCAAATTCAGAAGAAGAAAATGCTGTGAAGAAAAAGAAGAATAAAAAGAATGGTAAGAAGAATGAGAAGAAATCTGAGGTTCCTTAGTTTTCACAATTGTGTCTGGTTCGTCATCAACTGAGAATGAGCAATCAGCTACTTCTACCGAGAAGATTCGTTCTCATACTGATATTGATGAGACAATCTTATATGCAAAGAAGAATGTTAATGAACTAAAAGCTGAGTTTTCAAGGTTGGCAAAGAACGGGCATAAATCTGCTAGTTTTGAAGAGAAGATTTCAGGAAAGAGTGCTGGTATGGGTTTTAAGACAAAGATTGTTGAAGATAGTGGTGCTCCAACACAACAAAAGCTGAAGAAAATCAATTTGAAGCAAGTCCAGAAAGATGTCTTTGGAGCTGAAAAAAGTTCATCCTGAGAGATTTTACAAGCTCAAGGGTTCGGAACAAATCTTTCTTGACAAAGAATTTCCGCTTCATTGCGTGGATGCTCAGAAAATTTCTAAAGTTTTTGTGAAACATGCTGATCAAAAGAACAAGAAGAAGCAAACTGCACAATTTTCTTCTGGTGGTTCTAGTTCTACTCCAAAGAGCCCGACTTTAAAGTGGGTTCATAATCACAGGCATCAGGTATATGATACTTTCTTTGATCATTTTGGAGATAATCATTTTTGTGAAGCTATGTAGATTCCAAAACGGAAGAACATAAATAATCGTTTGTGTTACATTTGCATCAGGTATATGATACTTTCTTTGATCATTTTGGAGATAATCATTTTTGTGAAGCCATGCAGATTCCAAAAAGGAAGAACATAAACAATCGTTTGTGTTACATTTGCCGACAAAAAGGGCATATGACACAAGATTGTCCAGTTCCTACTGCTTCTACTTAAAAACGAGGAAAGGTTCCAATTGTTGGTAAAACTGCCAAACAAAAGTTCATTGATGAACATGGCAGAGTATTTGATGAACTTCGACCTATTTTTTACAAAAAGCAGGAAAGATTTATTCCAAAATTTTCCAAGATTCCATTTGTTAGTTGTTCCTCACAGTCAACTTTGATTGATTCATCAGAGACTGATTTACCAAAACAATAACAATAATGGTAACCTAAGGTGGTTTCGAAGAAAAACCAAGACAGTGGTCGACCAGAAGCGATCCGCTTCGGGTCATTTATAAACTGATCTGTTTGACCAGTGTGTAGGTACTTCTATAAGACTTATCAGTGATTGAAAAGTTGCTGATGGGGGAGTATTCTGCTTATATTAATTTAAATTTCATGATTCATTTTTCTAACCTGGAATTTTTCTGAAAGCTAAAACAGACAGGTATCTGTGTCAGTTGATCAATTTTCTTTTCTTTACTTTCTCGTATGTAGTTTTGGGGGAGAAAATTAAAAAAATTAAAAATAGTATCTTGTTTTTTATAGAATGAAAAATATCCAAAAATAGAGTTTTTCATTTTAGGGGGAGAAAAAGCATGTTTTGGAAGAGAAATGCATATGGTGAAGGTGAATACATGCAAAATATATAGAATTATGAGAAATTGATCATTGAGAAATGATAGTACAATGGCCTACGTATCTGACTCATGGATAGAGTAGATGAAAACGCCATAAGATTATTGTTTGATATGCGTGGTAGGCTTGGCGAATCCGAAAGTATTTAGATGTGATATACACTAAATACTATGCTTGATCATGTGGATAAGATCTTGAAGCGTACTTCATGACAAAAAGAGGAAAATGTGTGAAAAACAAAAATGAGAAGTCACTGTGTATACATGTGTTCATTTTGAGGTTCTGCTTTATTTTCTTTGGTATTTCGTATAATTCATCAGACTTTCTCTGCGTGTCCACAAGACCGACCTGATTGTTGTTGAGGTATACAATTTCAGCTTGTTTTATCTTTCTTTTTTTGTTAAATCGGAGGCCTTATCTGCGTATCGAAAGATCGACCTTAAGGTAGATAATTTAACATTCTTATTTCTTTTTGCATGGAACACAGTTGACGATATCATGAATACAATACATTATGTGATAAATCATAAGTGTAATCACACGAGAAAAAGAAAAAAGTCTGAATATGTCTAATAGTATGTGATACACTGGTCAAAGAAAATCTAATCAATACCTTAACATATCCAGATGTTATGAGTATGATTATGTCTGGGTTTAAGATGGACAAATTATAACAGCAATCAACATGGCTTGTGAGCTTCAATTAGTTGAAATTAAAGAGTAGTTCAGTGGGTCATGTTCAATATGATCCCAGATAGTGATCTTTCTCAAACCAAAAGTAGAGTTTAATCCTGTATTGCAATTTCATTTTATTTCAGAAAATTTAAAAAGATTTTTGGTGTGCTTTAGCATAAGTTTGAAAAATAAAAAAAAATTATGTTTGTTTTGATATAAACTTTCTAAATGCCAAAAAGATTTTGTTTCTATTTTGTTTTCAATCTGATCGACACGGGATACAAATTAAAATTTCAAAATCATATCTTGGAGTCTCAAAGAGACGTTTTGCACCAAGATTATTTCTGAAGCTGTTAAAAAAGATGAAACACAATATGCATCGTCAAGTATTCAATTCAGGCTAACCATCAAGTTGAGGGGGAGCTTGATTGAAGATATAGTTTTTATGGATGAATAGATACTGCACACGTCGAGGGAGAGTTTGTTAGAGCATAATCGGTTCGTCGTGTGAATTATTCGAACAAGACAGAGATGCAAAATTGATATTACACGTACTGGATTCCGAAGTCACACGAACTGGGATCCGAAGTCATACTTCGGGTGAGTTCGAAACCGCACGAACCATGGGTTTGGATGGGTTCGGATGGGTTCGTGAACTGGGGTATAATTACTCATTTGTTCTTTGTAATTCAATAACGATTGAGTGAGAATTATAAGCTAAGTGTGTGTTTCAGTAGTGTTTCCTCTCTGTGATTTCCAGGTTGTATTTTGTTCTTTTCTAGATCAATAAAACAATCTTTTAATTACTTGTTCGTATCCAAAATAGTTAGATAGAGCAGACGATTCGATGCTCACGACTTTTCAAAGTCAGTCAGTTCGTTCACAATTTTCACTTTGCTTCCCTGAACTTTGTGATATTTGTCATTCTAATTCAAAAGTTTTAAAATTCCCCAATTTTCTCCAACACTTTGAATCTCTCACTTGATGAACTTGGTAGTTTTCAAGACAACTTGGTTTCCCGGCATATGTTTAAAAGTTTTGAATTTAATCGTTAGTTGATAAAAAATAAATCAGAAATAAAATCTTTTTGATTCTTATGAAACAAGAAAAACACACTGAAAATCTTTTTGGAATTTTCAAATATCAACTAACAAAACTGAAATGAAATTCAATTTACTTATATTTTTATGAGAAAGATCCTAACGCGAGATCATATCAGCTATACGCATTGAACACACTTCAATTTCAAAATTAATCAGCATGTAAGACATGTTGACCAAGAATACAACATTTTACAGTTTATTTCAGCTTTAAGCAAATCAATTTTTATAGTTTTTTGATATCTATTATTGGTATATTTATCAAGCACAGATAACGTTGAAGTTCTTCTTGCATCGCTTCTACCCACGAACCCTCTTTGAGTGCTTGATCTACATTTGCGAGTTCGACTTGCGATAGAAAGCATGAGTGAAACACTTCCTCTTGAATACCCGATTCCCGAATAGCTAGAAGAGCACCAATTTCCACTTGACGTCTCGTCCTCACTCCTACTTCCAAATCACCAATAATTTGATCTTGAGGATGATAGGTGTTGATCCAGAGTGTCGAATGAGCTGGAACCTCAATATTCACATTCAGATTGTTGATATTATCATCCTCTACCGCAATGTTATCAATTGAACCTATACTTAATAGTGGTACAGGAACATCAACTGGTTCCGATTGAGCTTCGTGAAACTCATGCTCATCATCCGAAGATGTATCATAGATAACTTCATTTGTGGTTTCGGTCAACATATCTTCAGCAGGCACAATCGGAGTTGTCAGAGATGGAGTATGCATAGCCGTAGAATCACCTTGTAGATCAATATAAATTGACGCAATTTGCTTATTGGTTAAACCTTCTTTTAAGTCAAAATAATCAAATAATCCCTTGTAATCGAACATCGAATCTGGACCGACACCATTTGGTGGTAACGTGGGATTCAAAATCAACGTGTAACCATTCCTCCACTACACCAGTCACCGAATTAAACACCCGCATTTTCGGTGTGGAATGTCCAACAAAGAAGCCCTCTACGACTTTCTCGTCAAATTTCCCAGCTAACTGTAGAATCGTACGGGGAGACCCAAACGGTTCCAAATATTTCAAATTCGACTTGTGGTTCTTCAGCAACTCATTACATGTCTTCCCGAGTCGCTTAACTGTCAGAACCCTATTTAGAACAAAACAAGATTTGCTAACTGCCTCAGTCTAGAAAATGACTGGAAGTTTTGAGTCAGCTAACATGGTTCTAGCCGTTTTAATAATCGTTCAATTCTTTCTCTCCGCGACACCATTTTGTTGGGGGTGTATAGGGTGCACTGAACTCATGTACAATACCCTTCTCGAAACAAAATCTCCCAACAATCACATTTTTAAACTATGTGCCTTTATTGATGCGAATACGCCGTACTTTCAACTTATAATATGAATCCAAAGTAGCGATTAAGTTGATAAGTACTGCTGCTGTCTCATCTTTCTTGACTAGAAAATTTACCCATGAGAATCTTGAATATTCATCTGTGACAACCAAACAATACCAATGCTCAGAAATCTGGACTGAAGATCCATGTGAAGCAATTCCAATGGAACGGTAATTGAGTGATACTTCTTCAATGGGTGTGATTTTTTTTCTGCGTCCCTTTCTTGCAACTCACACAGACATCATTAAAGATAAATTGATTCTTCAGGACATCTTTTACAAGATCCTTCTTAACCAATTCGTTCATTTTTTGATAGTTGATGTGACCCATGCGACGATGCCAGGGAATCTAATCTCTCTCGGAAGCTTTTGAGACGAAACATTGACCAGTCACATTCGCTTTTGTCGAATTTATATCCAAAACATACAAATTTGACAATCTTAGAGCTCTCATTACTATCCATTTTTCCGATATCACAAAACCAGGTTTCAGAATAAGACAATAATTCCTAGTGAAAGTTGTCGTGTAATGCTTATCACAGATTTGTGAAACACTAAGAATATTGTACTCCAATTTTTTCACGTACTCAACATGATCAAATGATATCTTGCCATTTGACAATTTACGGGGTCCGGTGATTTTCCCGCCTTTATTTCCTGCAAAAGTAACACTCCCCCTATTGAATGGTTTCACTTCTTCTAGTAAGTAGATGACACCTGTCATGTGCCGGGACGCTCCACTGTCGACTTCCCATTAGTTGTTCACAGACCGTCGTGGAACTCCCTACACAAAGCAAGAAATTAGTTAGATTTGGAGGGACCCAAGCTTGGAGCTTTGGGTCGTCCTGTATCCTCCACAAAATCAGCATCTGTTGTGGATGAACCATTTTGTTTCCACGATTCCTTCTGCTGATTCGATGATGATGCATCTGAATTTTTTAAAATTGATTTTATCCTTTCATTGTTATCATCTAGTTTCTTATCTGATTTAACAGGTTTAGACTTAGAAGCTGATGGTTTCAGATCATCATACACCTTATCATTCAGATCAATAAATTTCACCTTTTTCTTATCAGCAGAAACATGTTTGTCTATCTGATATCCATCAGAAACCTAACCAGATTTTTCAAAATTTTCTCTCAGCAAAGGACACTTCTTGTACATATGTCCTCTTTTTTTTACATTTATAAGAACGACGACGGTCGGTTATAATGATTGAAACATGATTTCCAAATTCATCGACTGTGCCATCGTCGTAAACAGTTTCTATGACCGGTTTTGGGTTTCTTTTGTTTTGAAAACTTTTTTTGACTTGAGAAACCATGATAACTATGAAAGTCATCATAAAAACCAGAATCATAACCATTTTCACATTCATCATAAAAACAATCATTATAATCATATCTTGGATCATAAAACCTTCCCCCACCATATCTCGATGGTCCCGCATCATACTGGAAACCATAATCAAAACTAGACTGTCCCCTACCATAACCCGATGGACTAGGATCAAAACTAAAATCATCATAAAAACCATTATCACAAAATTGGGTTTTCTTGTAAAATCTGTTTAGTTTATCGAAATTGACTTTTACTTTTTCAGCATACGGTGATGGAGAATGAATTCGTTTCTTTGAAAATTTCTTTGATTTTTTAAAAGAATGGTCAGAATGATTTGAACCAGAATGGTCAGAATCAGTGGTATAATTCGGTTTTAAATGACCATCTTTTCCCCTCCATGGCACAACCTTTTGATTAGGATCATAATTTGGGCCATATTCACCTTTGAAATATTTTTCAACTAAATCCGGGTTTACCATGCTCAAGGGAAAATCTTTATCATGATACATTTTATCTGACCCTTTTAACATTTCTATCAAAGGGTTCATATTTCCCTTTGGCACCCGATTTTTCAGAATGAACATTCGGTGTTTTGGAATTAGAACCCTTTTTAGAAAATTTAGCTTTCTGTGTCACATGCTTCCGTTCATATCTAACACCACCTTTCTTTAGAATCTTTTTAGAATCAAACTGAGATTTGGTAACATTTTTCTGTTCAACCTGACTTAACTTTTTAAGTTCAGTCTGAATCTGCTCAAAATTGTTATTTAAAATGATTTCTTCTTGTTTTGAAATAGATTTAGTCTTTGTAATATCAAATTCAGTGTTAGAAACCAGATCATCAACATTTTTAAAATCTTTTATCTCTAAATCAATTTCTCATCAAAAGGACCAGGGCTTGTCACTTTTGGATTAGCAGATAAATTTTGGAACAGAACTCTTAGAGTCTGTTTGGTTAGGATAGAATGACCTCTTAATAGGCTTTAGCTCTTAACGAGACAGAATAAGAGTGTTTGTTTGAGTTTTTTCCACACTCTTAATCCTCTTTTTCGGTCAGATCTCAAGCAACCCCTAAACCATTAAGAAAAGAAAAAAGACCATCTTTTTCCCCTTCTCCCTTGCGACGTCACCCATGACGGAAGAAAGGGAAAAATCTTTCTTTTTCAAATCGTATGAACTCTTTTCTAAATCATGTGAAGTCTTAAATATAACATAAAATTGATCGCCTGATCATGATCGAAACTGAATTACAATCATAACAAGATCCATATTCACATGATTTGATGACGTTTTGAAGGATCAAATGAAGAACACGATGTCGCCATGAAGAAGATAAACTGAGATGTTGAATTAATCTTATACCTCAATGAAATTCGAAACTAATATCTTTATCCATGCAAGTCGGCATATATAATTAAACATAGAAGTTGGCATATCTTTATCCCAAAGAAGTAGAAGCAGAGGTCAACTACATACCCCATGTTTCAGTTACTATTTAAGAAGAAGATATACATTGCAATTGACAGACAAACAAACGAGTGTTTATTTAAGTACACACACCTAACTAATTAATGAGATGATTTGCTTCATGATCAATATATGTATGATTTGTTTCAGCTAAATAATCGTAGAGAAAAAGCTCAAGAAATTGATTTTGATTAATGAATTATAAAGCATAAAAGGGGGCAAAATAGTCATTTTATACAATTACTAAAAGATCCTACCAAACAACACTTACTGGTTCAGGACTTCTGAATCTCTTACTCAATCAGACATCTTACCGGTTCAACACTTAATGAAACAGAAACTACCAAATGGCCCCTTAGTTTGTTTCTTTTCTTGTTTCTTGAAAAGTGATTTTTCAGAAACTGTTTCTTTAAAAGACGAGTAATCCCACATTTCTATAGATGGTTGATCAGATAATGGAGTATCTGTGATCACCGTACGAGATGGAACTTGGTTCAATGTAATATCTTTTTCAGAAACTTGATTTTGTTTACATTGATGAAGAAAATTTGTAAAAGACAATGACCCTTTTGAATTTTCAAGTTTGTTAGTCAATCTATTTTAAGATCAGACACATGTTTTTGAATTCTCACATGTTCGTGTTGTGCTACTAACTCCTTTGTGGTTTCCTCCCATCTCTTTTTATAAATTTCCATATCAGATTTTGCTACTTTATGCAAATCAACCATATCACTCTTTTCCTTAATTAAATTTCCATTTGCCTTAGCAATTTTGGCACACAAATCATTAGAACACATGGAAGGATTTACTACCTTTTGGATGTCAGCCATGAACGCCACTGCTGATTCTTTCTGAGCATTCCTTTTGAAAGTTGAATTTTCATCTTTCAACCGCATATTCTCATCAACCAGCTTTGCATGTTTTTTTTGCGCTAGAATTATCTTTTCGGTAGCTTCGACAACAATTTGATTTGCTTTTTCATACTTCTACTCAACCGGATAACTCTTAGCAAATAACGCATCGAAATCATCTGCGGCTTCTTTGGCTTGAGCCTTTGCTTTTTCACACTCTTAAAATAAAACATCCTTCTCTTTTCAACACCATTTCTAACTCCTTCTTGACCATAACTAATTCCACAGATTCAGAATTTGTCACAGAGTCAACCATCAACGCAAAATTTTCACTTGAAAATACATCTTCATTATTAGAAACATCATCAAATTTCACAAACTTCAGAACATGGTTCCGAAGTAGTATCATGCCAAGACACATTAGAACTTGAATCAGTTAGCTCATCATCTACCTGCACATGAGTCACAGTTAATGCAGAGGAATCAGAAAATTGGTTACCCCCATTGTATGTTCCATCATTTTGTGAAACTAATGCCTTAGTAGAATTAGAAGTAGAGGTAGAAGTACTACCTGAATTTGTCAATGTGGAGTTAGTATTACCAGTTGTTGCAACATTATTTTGAATTGACTTCTGATAGTCTTGTTTCTTTGGTTGTTGACACTCACGTGCAAAGTGTCCAAAATTAGAACAGTTGATACAGCGAACCTTTGACTTTTCAAAACCAATCCGGCCACTAGAATTTAAATCTTTCTGCCTGTTTTCTTGAAGAATCTTTTCACCCTCCTTGCAACCATGGAAAATTACCAATTGATATCCATTAATTCTAAATCATCTGGGTCAACCTGATCATAATCGTCTTCAGTTAAGTTTGCATTGCTGACTTTCCCGGTAATCACCCCATAGTAAGATGAAACTAAATCCGAAACCAATGCCATGTAGTCTTTAGTTTTGTTGACCGACAATGCTAACTTGCTTGCGCTAGAAGTGTTTCTTGTAGGAATAGACACACTACAACCCCTCGACTCATAATATCCAGAACTTAAATTGTTACCGTCTTCATAAACATTCCCAGCCACAAAAGCTGTAGCCGGTGCAGAACTTGCATTCTTTCCTGATTTTCTAGGAATTATAGCAGAATTTTGTCCATAATATAACTATGGGTTTTGAACTTGAGCAGGAGTTTTATTCATATTCTTCATCTCTAAATCACGCGCTTGTAGCTTCCCAACTAATTCCAGAAACATCATTGTTGAAAAATCTTTATCATGAGTCAAAAGAAGAACGTATGACTCCCATTTCTCTAGTAAAGCTTCCAGAAGCTTTTATTTGAGCTCATCATCATCCTTTTTGAGATTTACAACATCCATTTCTGATAGAAGATGACTAAGTCGAGAAATCAAGTCTGAAACATTTTCACCTTCAAAATATTTGAATTTATCAAACTCTTTTCTCAGCACTTTCTTGGGTAACGCCATAGTCAACGAACCATAAATGGATGTTTGATAATTTCAAACATTTTGAAGGGGAAAATGTTTCAAGTTTCTCTGAAGTATTGGGCTCCATTGGCATCTGTTGGATAGGTAAACGGTTCATCAATCGCAATCCAGAAGTCACAATCAGATGTGCCAGGATTCGAAACGTTTACGCCAATTATAGTAATCTTCTAACTTCAACAACTTTGGAACTTTTTTACTAGTCCCAATTTCATTGTCGTAATTCAGAAATGCGTGCATAGACGTTTGAATAGCAGGAAATGCTTGGATATCCTTCATCTTGAGTTTTCTTGAAAACTGTGTCAACGAACTGAAAAATTCGACTAACGAATTGAAAACGAAGTGAACTTTCTTATGAACGGAAAAGTTTGACTAACGAACTGAAAGCTTAACTTAACGAAGTGAACTTTCTCACGAACTGAAAATCAAGTAACGAAGTGCAATGACTAATGAACTGAAGAAAGTAACGAAGTCAATAGAGTAACGAAGTCGGCTGCGAAGTGAACTTAGTAACGAAGTCATCGACGAAGTGAACTGATACGCGCAGTCATAACACAAACTGGACCTTCAACGAACTAAGTGCTAAACTGGACAACAAAGTGAACTGCGAACTTAGGGATACACCACTCACGGAGTGACAACGAAGTCTGACTTAGTGTGAAACGAACTGTTGGTTCGTGATGGCTATTTGCGCGAACTGTGACTTCATGACGGTTATTTTTGCGAACTGGAATAGCGACTAACGAACTGACGTGGATTTTGAAAAAAAATCGAACCAGAAGTTTGTGACACGCAAAAATCAACCAGATATAATCATTTTCATGTAACAAATGATCTATAATGAAAATATATAGAAAATTACACACTTTGATGGTCGAAAATGATGAAAACTTGAGAAAACGGACCGAAAAGTGACAAAAATCAACCAAAAGAGTATTTTTGAGCTTGGCATATCATCAATAGATATGATACCACTTGAAAGGGCGTGTGGACGGACTGGCTAGCTACGAATCGATTGGAAACATGATTGATGACACGATAAGATCTAAATAAAGCTCTATTTCATTGATCTGGACAAACACAAATTCCAACGAAATTAGTATAGAATTCTCTCAAGCTAATACACTGGAGAACACATACAAAATGACCAAGAAGCTTAAAATTTCTACACCTATCACACACACACACACACACACACACACACACATATATATATATATATATATATATATATATATATATATAGGAGAGTTAGGCTACATCACATAAAAAGCCTACATCCATTACGGATTGATCTGGGGCGTCCATCAAGATCATCCAACAGCCAAGATCTATGGTGTTTTCGCCTATGGCGTTTTCGGTAGGAAAAAAAACACCATAGGCGGAAACACCATAGATCATGGATGTTGGATGATCTTGATGGACGCCCCAGATCAATCCGCAATGGATGTAGCGTTTTTGCTTGATGTATTTTACCCTAAACCTATATATATATATATATATATATATATATATATATATATATATATATATATATATTATATCCCGTTGAAAACTTGTTATTATCATTTGTATCAACTAAGCATTTCGAACGGCTTATATATATATTTTATATTGATATATATGTACATATTTTATATACATATAATTTGAAATCTTGAACTTAGAAAATATATATTATTGTTATATATTATATTTTTTGCGTTACTTCGATAATCGCTCAGATTTGAACGTGTCATCCTTGACTTGTTCTAGACTTCACTATCATTTGTTTTCGTCATTTACGTTAGACATAGTCGTTTTAGTCGAACACACACTTATATATATATGCTCGTTAGGTGATTGGTAGATTACACAAGACCTACTACTTGCTACATGCTGTGGTTAATTATCCGGAATTGATGTGCACCCAGAGGTGAGTTTCACGGCCCCATTTTACTGTTTTAAATCCTGTTAGGGGAGATTAACATGCAAACACTTAAATTGTTAGATAATTATATCACCTGAATGATAGTGGCACACTTATGATAAAGTCCTCACTTTAGAGTTACTGTCAATGTGACATCAGTGGTAATTTAATTAGCAGATCTACTTGGTTTGACAGCCCCACCTGGGTCAGTCGCGCTGGCACGATCGGATATCGAAAGGGGGTATGTGACATCCGAGAATTTCAAGGTTTACTTCCATTAGACAAATCCGTTAGTTACGTTATAAGTGTTAACTTAGTAACTAATGCTTAACTAGGCCGAATACGTCCACGTCCTTTGGTTGATCACCGAACCCGTCCATATGTGTTATGTGATTATTTATGTATTGTCATTATGTGCAACGTGATGAAAACGCATGATTTAGTATTAGGAATAAAGTGAAAATTTGTCTTCTTGGTTGCCAGCGAAACTAACGGGCGAAACTATAGTGTCGCCCGGTAGTCGGTTAAACTATTGGATCTCATGAAATCAGAGACAGTTTCGCCTGGCCAGCGAAACTAGCCAGCGAAACTAGCCTCTGATATATAATGGCATAAAACCCTAGTTGTCTCATTTGTTGCACCATTTCTCTCAAACACACACACTCACTCTCCTGGAATCTGGTCAGCCGAGAAAACCACCAAAGAAACACCAACTCAGCCTCGAGACAACATCTATTTGAATCCTAGATCGAATCGTGAGTCTCAAAAACCTTTATTTATGCTTTTCTATGTGTTTCTCTTAAAAAGCATGCCTACACCTCTATGGAATCACTTGATCTGCTAGTATGTTGCTTAGGGATGCTAGATCTGTTATAAAGTTTGTAACTTTACGTGTGAAATCCATCCATAATAAAAATCCATGCTAGATTAGGTCATTTAGGGTTTTAAATGTATTTTGGTGATTTGATGATGAAAACCCATGTTTAAGGTGTTAAAGCTTACTGATTTATGTTGGTAAATGATTATGCATGCTAGATATTGAATTACATGAAATATGAAAGCTGTTAGATTGATTTTTAGGCTGAATTGTGAGTTTTTCGCGACCAGCGAAACTAACTGTTCTCTGGGCGAAACTATGTAGCGAAACTATGTATATCTTCATCCAGCGACACTATGAAGCGAAACTGTAGTGTCGCCGGGTAAACCAACCAGACCTGTCCGAACGAAACTACCGAGCGAAATTCCCTGAACGAAAGTTCAAACCAGTTTCGGGCGAAACTAGGCTAGCGAAACTGTGCCAACAGTTTCGAGCGAAACTAGCCTAGCGAAACTGTGTCATCGGGTATTGCCTAGCGAAAGTGCTGCCCGTGCACACAGCGAAACTGCCTAGCGAAACTGCTAGCGAAACTGAGACCTAAACCCAAACTTGTGCAACTTACTTGAACGCTATGCTACAACTTACATGAATATACTATGATGAAACATGTTTGATTTCTGATTTATGTGAACCCTTGTTTATGATCAACCATCGGTGTCGTGTGTCTGTATGTCGAGTCATAGTTCCAACGTGCTATGTTATGGGCCATAGTGACGTTAAGTAAAGATTAGACACCAAACTAATACTTAAGACCTAAACGTGTTCATAGGTCTTCGTTAAGCAAACTTGGATTATATAGCAAGTGTAGCAGTGCAACCTAAGGTGAGTGTCACTAACCCGTTTACTGTGAGCCCGTTTGGGACACACTGAATACCTTAATGAAAAACAATGCTGACAACCTTAAGAGAGCTATGCACCTCTCTGATGAACTTGAACACGGGAGTGCTTGGCACCCAC
>JBCNJP010000003.1:20424696-20593002 GCA_039602395.1 Deinandra increscens subsp. villosa
GCTAATTAGACCTTTGGGAATGAAACTGACCCTCTTTCACTTTCAGAAAGGCTTGACGGCGCAACTTGTTGCCCGTCTTCCTTACCCGCCGGGATGATTGTCCACTTTATTTGTATTTCTGTGTGTAACATTGGAGCTAAGAAGTTTAAAATGTTGATTTGAATTTTATGAAGTAATTTTCTTTAAAAAAAAAAATCAAGTGATTTACATAAAAGGTCCTTAACTATTGTTTAATGTCACGGACTTCCTGTTTTTTATTTGATTTTTAATTTAGTCCTTAATGTCAATTTAAGGTCATGAAATTAGGTAATCTAACTTAGGAAATTAAGAATATTAGCGTTATGATGGATTGTAAGCCTCTAATAGGAATGTAGAAGATGGTGGTGACGTGAATCATGACGAGAATGATGATGATGATGAGCTTCCGTCACATGAGAGTAGTGTAAATCAACAATATATGATAAATTTGAGAGATGAAATTGCGCCACAATTAATGCAAAATTAAGTTTGAATCCTTAGAAGTATTGGAAACATTGTATTTGTTCTTGTACTTCCTTTTATAATGTTTTATGTTAAACAAGTTTATTTTTAAATTAACTGCATAAGTTAAACATGCGTTTATTAATATTCAGATGTTTTACAAAAACAAACAACTTTAATGATTCAGATTTCAGACATCTGAACCACCTCTTAACATTCAAAAGTGGTATTCAGATTCAGACATAAATTTCTCACAGAAACACACGGGGCCTTAGTGTTTTGTTAATGATGTAATAGGTACACAGAGTCATAGATTTTCTTAGATACAATCATATAACATAGTTTTTAGTTTTAAGTGTTTTGGTCGTTACACATTTTTAAATTTATGTTTTCTTTACGTGACGTTATGACAATGTAACTGTTTTCTGTGCCCGCTTTACCACACAACAACGCATTTCACACCATTGTCTTAAGGTATCCAATTGTTTATAGTGTTATATTTAACAAGACTTCTAATTTTAACGTTGTTGCATTGTTTTTTTTCTTTGATCTTCGAAACTAACATGTGAATCTAATATGTAAAACGACTGGAAGACTATTAACACTTGAGAGCCTAAGGCTCTGATACCAGTTGTTAGCACAAAAATTATGGAGGGGTCGCACTTAAGTTCACATTAGGCTCAAGTGTTGTTTCTTTTAATTTCTTTGCTTGACAGTTGGTCTTGGGCAGTGAGACAGTTAGTAGTTCATGTAGACCTACTAAGTTTACTTTTGAATGAATTCGAGATTTGATTCTAGTTGAGGACATCACATCAGATGTAGAAGTTCAGGAGATTCCTTGAGTTCACTATTAATAGTGAGGGCATAGATAGAAAGAATGAAAAGAATAGCAATGAGGGTAGAGGCAAAAGTCAGTCCAAGCATCACAAGGAAGTTACATGTTGGAATTGCAAATACGCGAGACACTTTAGGAATATGTGTCCGGATGATAAAAAGGAGTGAACTTTATGGAATACGACACTGAAGATGCTTTGGTTTCTAATGTTAAGAGTGTGGATTCCTAGGTGATGGATTTTAGAGCTTCGTTTTATTCATGCACAATAGTGAAACAACGAAGAATCTAGAACTTTATGACTTTGGAATTATATAGTTAAGAATATCTATCATATGGACTATCTTTATTACAAGTTAGTACACAACCAAAACTTTACAATTATTAATTTATACGTTAGTACATAGACTTTCCCTGTTCTGTTAATAATTACGCAACAGATGTATACAATTACTCAAGTTACCATTTTTTTTCTTTCTAAAGCATACCAAGAATATACTCAAATTAAAAGAATAAAATGTTTGATTTTAAGGTATTATATTTTTTATATAAAAAATACACGTTTAAAATTATAGGAAAATCTTTAAGAATAGTGACCAGTTATCTTTTTCATGGGTGAGAAATTTCATCTAATTTCATCATTCGATCTAAACAATTGATCTCACACCATTGATCTCACAGATCAATAGCTCGCAATCCTTTTCACGCTTTGTACTGAATGAATATTTGGATTACTTTCTTGTTCTTCTGAAGCCTTAGAACAAAAACAAAAAACATAGATAAATACAATAGGAGCACATGCCATGCACAATGCATTTCATCGTTTTAACAACAATAAAATGATATGATACAACAAATCAAACAAGCTTCCAAGAACAACATATCTTAGTATGGATCAAAGAATGAACGGACGATAATCAAAGAAGCATGCGGCGGCTTTTGTAGAACGCAAACATCATACATTAATATCATTACGTTTGGATCTAATGGTGTTCAATTCTTGAGCTCCACTCAAGTTGAATCTCGGGAAGCTATAGTTGTTTTCAGGTGTCAAAACCGGCTGCTGAGGATATAGCGTCGGAGGTGGGGTCAGGTTGCGCTGAGCTGGAAGCGGCGGTAGAACATTGTACTTGTATGGGTCACCAATTGCCCTGCAAATATGAGTTCACATTTATTCTGGCTACCTTAACCCACAAAACCAATTATGTGATCTACAAGATGTGATCTAGTAATGGTCATACCGTATATTGGGGTACGATTGATCTTCCTCGATCAAATTGTCCCCGGGTCTCTGTATTGGTCTTTGTACCGAGGTAGACCATGGGCTTGCCATGGGTAACTCGTCTGAAAAGTATCGTCTTCTTACCAACTGAAAGGTTAGTCACAAACTTTGATCATTCACTAAATTGATCAAATAAATTCCAGGTATAAAGTAAATAAATAAAGATGCATACCGTGCGGAAAAACTTCATCACAGACTCCTTGTCATATCTTGCTTCTTTTGCAGCCTGGACATTTTTAAGAGTTAATAAGATAGAAACAATAATGCATAAAATTGCTACACATAATTAACACTCGTAGAAACATTGGATGAGTTGTTCACTATTTCTGTCTAGAGGTGACAATTTTGACTCGTTTAATTATAATTATGAATGGGTTGATTTGGGTTGTGTTTTATCCCAAAAGGATCAAATAAAAAAGTCTTAGCTAAAAGGGTTCAGGTCAAATGGTTATTCATGGTCGGTTGAACATTGTTGAAAGTAATTTTAATGCATAAAACTTTCAAAATCGTCTTTCTTCAAAGAATAAGATTACTATTGTATTAATCTTGTTTCTGTATCCATACTTGAAGCATGCATTAAAATTTAACCCAATCCAAATGACTAGTTTGAAACCAAGTTCGCCTGACCCATTACACAACCTGCATATCTTGATACTTTCGATAGTTCATTAAGTGAGAGTTTTATCCAAATCATACCGCCATAAGTCCACCACTCCCAGGAAAACTGTCAATCAAAGGAAGTTCCTCGTTTGACGAAAGCAAACCCTGCTTTTCGACCCATTGGAGGGCCATGTCAACAAGATTGCCACTGCTACCTCTTGTACCCTCTTTGGAAGCCACATCAGCCTTGTTACCAATCACAATGAATGGTACAGGTAGGCCACCTGGACCCCCATTTGCTAGCGGGGCCGAGAATGTCCCTGTTGCTGCAATTTCAGCTGCCCATTTCTTCAAACTTGTTTTTGTCCTTCTTTGAGAGAGATCGTGTACAAAGATAACACCTGCACACATATTAAATCCAAAATAGCAACTTAAAGGTGGAGGCAAAAAGTTAACCACATGGAACATAATTCTGATTATTTGTTGTATTTAAAAAGCAGCCCCGGGGGGAGGGGGGGGGGGGGGGTGATGATGAGAATAAATATGAACATATATTCAGATATTGCATCATTCTTGGTAAACATACTGAGGAATGTTTCAATGTATTGCACAGGTTATAATTGTGACTTGAACAACCGGTTTCCTAGCATTAAAACTCATTATGATTTAACTTTTGGTGACAGAATAATCACATTTAGAGATTCAGGTATGAAGTCTTGAAAGTTGAAAGAGAAGCAAGCAATCAATGAGAATAAATGTTAAAATACTTGACTGTTTGCAAACTATATTCAAATAAAAACAAACATACCCAGAAAAAAAATTCTACTCATTAGTAGGGTCTAGGGAAGTGGCCCTTGGCTCAGAATTTTTTTTTAATCTTTTTTTAGAGGAAAATATAGAGAACATACAAGAAAACAAATATCATACCATGACTTATTAATAGCATAAGATAAGGGAACATGAAAGGCTTAAGTAGCTAAGACTAAAGGCAACTTATGTTCAAATGATTATGTGAATATCAAACTATATAAGTCTGATTCTTGAAGTCACAGTTATCAAATTTAATAACATACGGAGTAGTATATGTGCTTAGAATATATGATATACACATATTTTGCATCACGACAAAACAATTAAAAAAACCAATTTAAACTAAATTATTGCTACTGAGAAGAGAGAATATTATGTTTTTCTACAGTGTTAAGGGCTGTTTCAAACTTCCAATGTGTGGTCGAAGGTATAAATGCAAACCTGAGAAGTATTATGATTTTATGCTACATAAACATATATGAATTTTCTGAAGAAATTGATTACTAAGGATAAATGTAGATACACCCAACTTTAATCAAAAGAGATTACCTGATTATCTAATTCTGATTCTTTTTAGCAATAATTTAGTTTAAAATCCTATATCCAATTATCCAAACACCCCCTAAATGCAACCGAAATAAGTACAAATACTCCCCTTTATCCAAAGTCACCAAAATATGAACCTACTAGCCAAATAGCACAATGGAGACCATAAGCAAGGGTGAAGTTTTAATATATACCATTTATCTGAGAATAAAATATGGAACGACAATCTGTATAGCGATCATGTCCAGATACATCCCAAAGTTCGATAAAGAATTCCCTATCCTTGTCACCTTTACCACTATCTGAAGAGCTACTATGACTTCCATAAGTAAAATGCTGCATAGAAATAACAAAATCATTTCATGAAAACCCTTATTTCTTCAGTACAAGTTATCTATAGAGACAAAATAATGTGTGACAGACCTTCACATCTACTGTACAGCCAATTGTTTGAGGAGGATGTTTTGTTGTTGTACCTTTTACAATCAGATTAACAAGAGAAGTTTTTCCCACACCTATAGTTGCACAACAATACACTTATAAAAAGGGAATAATATACATTAAAATTTAAAAATGATAATAGAACAACAAGAATGATATAAGAAATTAAAGCAGATGAAACTGGAACATACATATACATGCATATATGACCACCAGTACAAAAGTATGGCATGGCATCCATGATTTGCAATATGCTAACTATTAGACTATATATTCATTGATAATGAACATCATACTTAATTACCCTAAACTACAGAAGATTTACATAAAGAATATTATAGTCTAACACTAACTGAATTGCCTACTACAAAAAAATGTTGATTTAACCTAGAAACAGGGGTTAAATCGAGTAAATACTAGCAGATCGGAGTCTAGCACCCAATTGCGAACTGATGAACATCTTAATCTCTACGAACAACCATAAAATAAGATCTAATCGAAATCAAATCTGGCGATTGAACAGAAGAACAAATGAATGGAAACTAGCTAGTAATTAATTACCTGAGTCCCCAACAACAAGAACTCGAACCTGGCCGCAAGGAGGACCTCCATTTTGATCTTTGTTGATCTCCTTTTCACGTTCCCTCCAAAACATGTTATGCTATTAGAACCTTCTTCCTTGCCGCATTAAAATGGGCCGGAGTTTTCGGCTCCGAATTGACCCGATCTATCTATACTCGGTTCGTGAATCAAGGTTTAGATTCGTGGGATGCGATTTATGATAACCGATTTCCTCGACTCTCAGTGGATCTAAACAGTGGTAGTTGAAGAATCGGTGTTCGGAAGTGTGTTGAATTGATGGAAGTTATAGAACGTTTCGAAAAGCAAGTTTGAGGCGCAAGATTCTGAAATCCAGTTTTCACCGGCTCACATGAATGATTTAAGTTTATTTAACCTAAAAAGAAATTATATATATTTTTCTTGAACGGCATATTTGCATCTTGAGTTGGGTTGAAGGTCTTCCACCCCGATTATCTCCGATTCAAATCCAGTGATATAGTATCTGGCTCCTTATAGAGGAAACTCGTAAACTCGTACATTAGTTAGTCACCAATTCAGGAGGAAACTGGCACATGTCAGAAAAACCTTCTTAGAAGATTCGAACCTGTGATCTTTCAATCACAAGCTCTAACTCCCAGTCCATGTCCACTGAGCCGAAGCCCAAGGACAAAAAAAGAAATTATATATGACCATTAAATTTGTTATTAAGATCTAACCAATGGTTACAATTAAATTGTTTTTTTAAGTTGCACGGATTTCACCTTTCGTCCCTATTTTTCATTTATTACGGCTACGGTCCCAAGGTTTTGCCAAATCATTTCGGAAATAGTTCTTACAGCTTGCGTCTATTAAAAAATCTATTAAGTGTGTCTCAAATGACCATTATACCCTCCTTGATTTGGCGATGAATAGAAGATCTGATGATAAACACGGTGCGACGTCGAGGATGAACTGTAAATTTGATCTCAAATCAAACTTGAATGAACCTCAAATCTAATTGCACCGGTATATTTGTATGATCAACCCGAAGCTAATGACATCAACAATGAATTGAAAGAACATGTTACATAGAATCCGCCATGGACGAACTCGGTAAAGAACCCAGAACGATGATTAGCGATTTGCTTCAAAGATGTATCAAAAATGATTTTCAAATAACAAGAAGATTCGTGTTAATAAACCAAGTCCTCTGGAATCAACCAAACCAAGTAATCAAGTTAATTTGAGGTTCAATTGCATGATCAAAGTAATAGCAGTTTGACTTCAAAAAGTCAAACATGAAGAAATCCATCGATTTGAACTAGAATTTCGATCCATATATAGGAAAATATTGAACTCTTTCATGTAATTTTCTCTATTAGGTTCGAAAATCATAACTTGGTTCATCATCACCATCCATCGGCGAGATCTATATCCGTCACCCCCATCTCCGGCGACTACCGCCATTACTGGCCATCGTAATCGCGTTCATCACCATCACATACTCCCGAGCAATTTCCGGTTGATTCCTGCTACTCCGGCGTTGTGGGAGTTGCGTTTGTTTTTAACGGAGGAAGATGGGGGTTGGGGTTATAATATCTTTTTTATTAAAATTGAATAAAAGAGTAGGAGCATAATAGAAATTTTAAAAAAGTTAACAGAAGTTAGCTGTAAGGACTATATCCAAAACGATTTGGTAAAACCTTGGAACCGTAGCCGTAATAAATAAAAACTAAGGACGAACTATGAAATTCGTGCAAACCACAGAGACTATAGCCATAATTTACTCTTGATTTTTTTTACCAGCCAACCAAAACTTTCTTAATAACAACACCATAAGCAAGATGCTAGAGCAAAAAGTACATAAACAAAAGCAAAACAGAAATATAGAAAAATCACACCCAGACTTTATGAAACTCTCAACGAAAGCGAAACATTACGAACACAAAAAGCAACACAGGAAAACTATTCAAGATCAACCAGTGATAGACACCACCAGGTCCAAATGATGTTGGTTAAAACTAATTTGATGAAGGAAAATTATGGAAGGGTATTTCAGTCTTGACCACTTTTGTTGACTTTTTATCAAGCTCCCTCATTTTTTTTCAAGCGTTTATAACTTTTATATACTACATTATTTTTAAAACAAAATACACCATAAAAACAAGCATTTTTTAATCTTTAAAATGAGTATAGTGTTGCTATATATAAAATTAATTTTTTATACTTTTTAAGCTCTAGTGCGTCATTGTGTCTTTTTGCTCGTCATTGTGTCTTTCTATTGTCATTCTGTTTTTCTTAAATTATTAGTTTTAAATAACATAATTGTAAAATAGCACTAGTGTGTACTTCTAATCAGTGACACTATAATAAAATAATAATAAATTTATCTAGATACATAAAAAAACAATAAAACACAATGATAAATGCATGTTACACAATGACATAAAAATATGAGACACAATGATATAAACATAAGACATGATGACTAAAATACCCTCCTTTAACAATAATAAAAAGACACGTGTCATACCCAAAATCCTTATTAGACTTCCTTAGAATACTTCTTATATGAACCTAATTCTTACATTTAATGTCCGTAAAAAGGAAAAACCACCATTATAGTCAAGTTGACCACCATTTTTATCAAAACGATTAAGATTTTTTTCTTCTTCTGATCATAACCATTGAATAAAATGAACCAATCATGACATGACATGTCATGGAGGCGCGACCGGCATGCATAAATTCGGCCACGTTGTCACCTTAGAATCATTAGATATTATCTGGTTTCACATGTCAACGAATCAACTTTATGCTTGTCGTCTGAGCCGACGGTACTTACGTGGGGTCGTCTAATTGGCCCAACTTGGTCGATGGCTATGGTTAAAAGGCAAAAAAAATCTTGGTCATTTTGGTAAGAATGGTGGTCAACTTGGCTATAAGGTGATTTTTCCCCTGTAAGAACCTTGGGTTTATAAGGATTTGAACGGCTCTTTACTTTTGTAAGAATTCAATCACCATACCAAATAATTAAATGGCTTGTCTTCTACACGCGGTCACTTTTTCCAACAACACCAAAACACTCCCACTTCATCGTGAATTTCAAAAGCAATCGTGCGTTTAATAATTTGTCATTATTGAGTGTTACCCAATGAGCGGTGATACAAATATACTATGACAACCCGTCAGAAAATACAAGGTCAAACATATACTTTGACTATATATATATATATATATACGTATATACGTGTGCACGAATTGAGTTAATAGTATTATTAGTAAACACTATGCATAAAACGTCCAACCTTGACAATTCCCGCGTTTGTACTGTAAAAACATACCCGTAGCAAAAAGAAATTCAACCAAATGACTTATAGGATTTCAACAATAAGAAAATTAAATACAAAATGAATTTTCATGTTTTTCTTGACACGATATTGTAAGACATCATACCGACACCCGACGAACACTTTAAGCGAACATTTTATTTAAAACTTTAGTTAGTTTTAACTACGTAAAATATTCAAGCTTAAAAAAATTTAAATACATTATAAATATTCTAAACGCGGTACACGAGCTAATAAAGTAAATTTGAAAGTGCGTGAGCAGTGGATCGTCTACTCGGTCGTATCGAAATCAATGTAAAACAATGAACATGAGAGTAAAGACAAAGGATTTTGTATTATAACCACTGAGAAACACCACATAGTACACAAACAAGATCTGATCAAGAAGTTCTGTAGACAAAACAAGACAAACTATTTATACTACAGAGTACACACACAAGATCTGATCAAGAAGTTCTGAAAACAATACAAGACAAACTATTTATACTAGACAAAACAAGACCAGCCGAACCTCAGGTTCGGACCAGGTTCGTTTAGGTCCGAACTCTAGGTTCGCTTAGGGTTCGGCCTATAGTAAACTTGTATCATCTTGTCTTGTATTTGATACTTCACATGACGATCAGGAACCATGTATCTACAAACTCCCCTCGACATGTGCAGTATCAGTTTCCACTTTAAAACTTGTATCTTGTATCTTCAATCAAACTCTTCCTAGATTTAACGATGAGTCCAATCTTGAATACTTGATATTGTAGCATGTGTAAGCTCTTTATCAACAGCTTCTGAAGACTTGAAGTTGTGATATTCTTCTCTCCACTTAGAAACCTGCCAACATAAATAATCTTGGCGCAAAACCTCTCTTCGAGACTCCAAGATATTTTGTTTTTGAAATTTGGTTTCGTAATCCGTGTTGATTCAATTGAAAAGAAATAAGAAACAAAATATTTTTGATTTTTTAGAAACTTTATATCAAAACACACCTAAAATCTTTTTGGTATTTTATGATATGAAAAGTAAATGCAATACAGAATCAAACACTATTTTTGTCTTTTATGAGAAAGATCACAACTTGGGATCATATTGGACATAACATGCTGAACAACACTTCAATTTCGATTATTGTAGCACATAAGCCATGTCGATTGTAGATATAATTTGTCCAAATTTAAACTCAGGCATAATCATACTCATAACATCTGGATATGTTAAGGTATTGATTAGATTTGCTTTGACCAGTGTACCCCACACTATCAGACATACTCAGATATGCTTTTACTTATCACATTTTGTGATTTCACTTTTGATTTATCACATAATAATTTTATACATGATATAGTCAACTGTGTTCCATGCAAAAAAGAAATAAGAACGTTAAATCGTCTACCTTAAGGTCGATATTTCAATACGCAGATAAGGCCTCAGATTTAACAAAATAAGAAAATAAAACAAGTTGAAATTGTATAAACCACCAACAACCAGGTCGGTGCTCCCACTCACGTAGAGAAAGTCCGATGAGTTATACGAAACACCAAAGAAAATAAAGCAGAACGTCAAACGAACAACGATCAGGTCAATTTTTCGATACGCAGAGAAAGTCCGATCGTTTGACAAAATAAAGAAAATCAAACAGGTTTAAATCTTTGCAAAATGAACACATGTATACACAGTGACTTCTCATTTTTCTTTTCACGTATCTTTTTCTTGATATATCTTAAGATATGCATCAGGATGTTGTCCACTAAGTCAAGCCTCAGATTTAGTGTATATCACATTTGAATACTTTCTGATTTGCCGAGCCTACCTTACACATCGATCAAATGGTCTTATGGATTTTTCATCTAGTTTATCCATTAGACAGACATCGTTAGCCAATGTACCATCATTTCCCAATCATGTCAGATACAATTTCTCATTTCTAAATGTTTTTGAATTTTTGCATTTTTCAATGTTTTTGTCTTTTCAAATTTTCTCCCCCTAAAAATAACAAAATCTATTTTTAGATTTTCATTTTTAACATTTAAAAAACAACACACTATTTTTGTATTTTTTTTTTAAACAAACTCCCCCTCAAAATGAGACGGAGTGAAAAACAAAACAGAAATTGATCAACCAACACGAATACATGCAGTTTACCATTTTGAAAACAAAAGTGATTTTGAAATTCAATTTAATTTATCACAGATACTCAACAATCAGTAATTTTCCAATCACTGAAAGATCTTCATGAAATACCTACTGACACCAAATAAAACATTAGTCATTTGGGATCGACCCGATTCAACAGCGTCGGGTCGCCCAATGTCTTCCACATAGTCATTGTTGGCCTTGGAAACAATCTTTGGTTTCCATATTTTTAACAATTTTGAGTTTTGATCAGAACCAAAATCGATATCAACCTGCGTACTCGATTTAGACCAGGACGACTTACGAGTTGATTTGACCTTTGGAAACCATGGTTCATAAAAAATCTGACCTTTGTTATCCACATATTTAGCAGTGTTGTGGATATATGCAGTCGTCAGACAATCAGCAGCAAGATGTCCAGGTTGAGGACATGCATAACAAAGTCTTTCTCGAAATTGGAAAACATTTGAAAAATTCTTTGATTTTTGAAAACCAGAGGAATGTTCAGAATTAAACTTATCAAATAAATTATCATAAGAATCATACCTAGAGGATGGACTCCTTGAAGATGATGACTCTCCAGAATAATAAGATTTGTCCTTTGAAGGGGGTGATTTCTTTGGAACTTTAACTTTTGAAATTTTCTTAGCTTTTTCTGGCTGCTTAGTTTGAACCGTTGCTTCCTTGACCTGAAAACCCAAACCTTTGTGTTTATAGCCAAGTTTCTTTGACGAACTTGAAGAAGAACTAGAAGCTTCTCTCCCCTTAGCTTCTCTAGTGAATTTCGCTTTGATGTCTTTCAATTTGTTCTTTTCAACCAAAACCTTTTCTTCTTCAGTTCCAGATGAAGTACTTGATGCAACCTTATAAAAACCTGTTCATGTTCCAAGAAAATAGATTTATAATTAAATTTTGGAGCTTCACCCAAAGGTTTTTGCTTTTTCTCAGACTTTGATTTCTTGTTCTTGGATGAAGTGACAAACTTTGAATAATCATGCAATTCTTCTTTAGGATCCAGTGGAGCAGATGTAAATTCAGATAAATCCACCGGTTGAGGAACCATGTGAATATCATCATTTTTGGAACTATCTTCATTCCGATTCTGTTTGTATAAGAAATTCAGCAATGTCGGCGATAAATTGCAATTCTTCACTTGCCTTTTCAATTCCAAAATTTCCAGCTTCAATTCAGAAATATTCTGTTGAGTATCAAACACTTCTTTTTGAGACTTGATGAAATTTGTATTGAGATCATCATACTCGTATGTTTGTAACTTTCGAATCTCACATTCAGCAAACAATTCTTCAAGTACACTTTCTCTTTTCTTCTTGTAAATCTCAATGTCTTTTGTCAAAACTTCATTCTTATCATGAAAAATAACATTTTTATCTTGAAGTGTAGAAATCTTAGGCTGAAGTTTTTCAATTGTAGCATCCGATTCAATCACAAGAGCATTAGCTTTTTCATACTTTTGTTGAACCGAATAACTCTTCTCAAATAGATTTTAAAATCTTGTGCCGCATCTAACACTTCAGCTTTGGCTTTCTCACACTCTTCAGCCAATATACTATTTTCTTTCAAAACATCCTCATGAGCATGAACCAATTCATAAAATTTCTTTTGAAATTCTTCCAATTCTTTCTTTAGAATCACAATTTCTTCATACAATAATTCAGAATCCTTTTCAAGAGTTGCATTCTTCTTACCCAATCTTATACATTCAAGACATTTTTATTCTTCGACTTTAACTTCTTTGATCATTAATATTGTCGAATTGGAATCAGAATCAATCAGAATACTATCATCATCATCATGACGAGCAGTCAATGCAACAGTAAAAGGAGCATGTTTCATTTTTTCTTTAGAATCTGCATTCCAGGCAAATTCATCTGGATGCCAAAACATTTCTTTCAGTTTTTGTCAAAAGAAACAGATTTCTTCTCAACCTTGTGAGCTTCATTTGGTGAATGAATAACCAAATGAGCATGTTGACCAGACTTCAATTTATTTTCCGTTGAATTCGGTCATTCTCGTGCAAAATGTCCATATACAGAACACTTATAACATCTAACCTTTGACTTGTGCAGACCAATTTTCCCATCCTGATTGGTAGTTTTCAAGACAACTTGGTTTCCCGACATATGTTTAAAAGTTTTGAATTTAATCGTTAGTTGATAAAAAATAAATCAGAAATAAAATCTTTTTGATTCTTATGAAACAAGAAAAACACACTGATAATCTTTTTGGAATTTTCAAATATCAACTAACAAAACTGAAATGAAATTCAAATTACTTATATTTTTATGAGAAAGATCCTAACGCGAGATCATATCAGCTATACGCATCGAACACACTTCAATTTTAATATTTATCAGCATGTAAGACATGTTGACCAAGAATACAACATTTTACAGTTTATTTCAGCTTTAAGCAAATCAATTTTATAGTTTTTTGATATCTATTATTTGTATATTTATCAAGCACAGATAACGTTGAAGTTCTTCTTGCATCGCTTCTACCCACGAACCCTCTTTGAGTGCTTGATCTACATTTGCGAGTTCGACTTGCGATAGAAAGCATGAGTGAAACACTTCATCTTGAATACCCGATTCCCGAATAGCTAGAAGAGCACCAATTTCCACTTGACGTCTTGTCCTCACTCCTACTTCCAAATCACCAATAATTTGATCTTGAGGATGATAGGTGTTGATACGGAGTGTCGAATGAGTTGGAACCTCAATATTCACATTCAAATTGTTGATATTATCATCCTCTACCGCAATGTTATCAATTGAACCTATACTTAATTGTGGTACAGGAACATCAACTGGTTCCGATTGATCTTCGTGAAACTCATGCTCATCATCCGAAGACGTATCATAGATAACTTCATTTGTGGTTTCGGTCAACATATCTTTAGCAGGCACAATCGGAGTTGTCAGAGATGGAGTATGCATAACCGTAGAATCACCTTGTAGATCAATATAAATTGACGCAAGTTGCTTATTGGTTAAACCTTCTTTTAAGTCAAAATAATCAAATAATCCCTTGTAATCGAACATCCAATCTGGACCGACACCATTTGGTGGTAACGTGGGATTCAAAATCAACGTGTAACCATTCCTCCACTACACCAGTCACCGAATCAAATACTCGCATTTTCGGTGTGGAATATATAACAAAGAAGCCCTCTGCGACTTTCTCGTCAAATTTCCCAGCTAGCTGTAGAATCGTGCGGGGAGACCCAAACGGTTCCAAATATTTCAAATTCGACTTGTGGTTCTTCAGCAACTCATAACATGTCTTCCCGAGTTGCTTAACCGTCAGAAACCTATTTAGAACAAAACAAGATTTGCTAACTGCCTCAGTCCAGAAAATGACTGGAAGTTTTGAGTCAGCTAACATGGTTCTAGCCGTTTCAATAATCGTTCGTTTCTTTCTCTCCGCGACACCGTTTTGTTAGGGGTGTATAGGGTGCACTGAACTCATGTAGAATACCCTTCTCGAAACAAAATCTCCCAACAATCACATTTGTAAACTCTGTGCCTTTATTGATGCGAATACGCCATACTTTCAACTTATAATATGAATCCAAAGTAGCGATTAAGTTGATAAGTACTGCTGCTGTCTCATCTTTCCTGACTAGAAAATTTACCCATGAGAATCTTGAATATTCATCTGTGACAACCAAACAATACCAATGCTCAGAAATCTGGACTGAAGATCCATGTGAAACAATTCCAATGGAACGGTAATTGAGTGATACTTCTTCAATGGGTGTGATTTTCTTTTCTGCGTCCCTTTCTTGCAACTCACACAAACATAATTAAAGATAAATTGATTCTTCGGGACACCTTCTACAAGATCCTTCTTAACCAATTCGTTCATTTTTTGATAGTTGATGTGACCCATGCGACGATGCTAGAGAATCTAATCTCTCTCGGAAGCTTTTGAAACGAAACATTGACCAGTCACATTTACTTTTGTCGAATTTATATCCAAAACATACAAATTTGACAATCTTAGAGCTCTCATTACTATCCATTTTTCCGATATCACAAAACCAGGTTTCAGAATAAGACAATCATTCCCAGTGAAAGTTGTTGTGTAATGCTTATCACAGATTTGTGAAACACTAAGAATATTGTACTCCAATTCTTTCACGTACTCAACATTATCAAATGATATCTTGCCATTTGACAATTTACGGGGTCCGGTGATTTCCCCGCCTTTATTTCCTGTAAAAGTAACACTCCCCCTATTGAATGGTTTCACTTCTTCTAGTAAGTAGATGACACCTGTCATGTGCCGGGACGCTCCACTGTCGACTTCCCATAAGTTGTTCACAGACCGTCGTGGAACTCCCTACACAAAGCAAGAAATTAGTTAGATTTGGAGGGACCCAAGCTTGGAGCTTTGGGTCGTCCTGTATCCTCCACAAAATCAGCACCTGTTGTGTTTGAACCATTTGGTTTCCACGATTCCTTCTGCTGATTCGATGATGATGCATCTTAATTTTTCAAAATTGATTTTATCCTTTCATTGTTATCATCTAGTTTCTTATCTGATTTAACAGGTTTAGACTTAGAAGCAGATGGTTTCAGATCATCATACACCTTATCATTTAGATCAATAAATTTCACCTTTTTCTTATCAGCAGAAACAGGTTTGTCTGTCTGATATCCATCAGAAACAGAACCAGATTTTTTTCAAAATTTTATTTCAACAAAGGACACTTCTTGTACATATGTCCTCTTTTTTTACATTTATAAGAACGACGACGGTCGGTTATAATGATTGAAACATGATTTCCAAATTCATCGACCGTGCCATCGCCGTAAACAGTTTCTATGACCGGTTTTGGGTTTCTTTTGTTTTGAAAACTTCTTTTGACTTGAGAAACCTTGATAACTATGAAAGTCATCATAAAAACCAGAATCATAACCATTTTCACATTCATCATAAAAATAATCATTATAATCATATCTTGGATCATAAAACCTTCCCCCACCATATCCCGATGGTCTCGCATCATACTGGAAACCATAATCAAAACTAGACGGTCCCCTACCATAACTCGATGGACTAGGATCAAAACTAAAATCATCATAAAAACCATTATCACAGAATTGGGTTTCCTTGTAAAATCTGTTTAGTTTATCGAAATTGACTTTTACTTTTTCAGCATACGGTGATGGAGAATGAATTCGTTTCTTTGAAAATTTCTTTGATTTTTTAAAAGAATGGTCAGAATGATTTGAACCAGAATGGTCAGAATCAGTGGTATAATTCGGTTTTAAATGACCATCTTTTCCCCTCCATGGCACAACCTTTTGATTAGGATCATAATTTGGGCCATATCCACCTTTGAAATATTCTTCAACTAAATCTGGGTTTACCATGCTCAAGGGAAAATCTTTATCATGATACATTTTATCTGACCCTTTTAACCTATACGTGGTCCATGTGACATTTCTATCAAAGGGTTCATATTTCCCTTTGGCACCCGATTTTTCAGAATGAACATTCGGTGTTTTGGAATTAGAACCCTTTTTAGAAAATTTAGCTTTCTGTGTCACATGCTTCCGTTCATATCTAACACCACCTTTCTTTAGAATCTTTTTAGAATCAAACTGAGATTTGGTAACATTTTTTTGTTCAACCTGACTTAACTTTTTAAGTTCAGTCTGAATCTGCTAAAAATTATTATTTAAAATGATTTCTTCTTGTTTTGAAATAGATTTAGTCTTTGTAATATCAAATTCAGTGTTAGAAACCAGATCATCAACATTTTTAAAATCTTTTATCTCTAAATCAATTTCTCATCAAAAGGACCAGGGCTTGTCACTTTTGGATTAGCAGATAATTTTGGAACAGAACTCTTAGGGTCTGTTTGGTTAGGATAGAATGACATCTTAATAGGCTTTAGCTCTTAACGAGACAGAATAAGAGTGTTTGTTTGAGTTTTTTCCACACTCTTAATCCTCTTTTTCGGTCAGTTCTCAAGCAACCCCTAAACCATTAAGAAAAGAAAAAAAGACCATCTTTTGCCCCTTCTCCCTTGCGACGTCACCCATGACGGAAGAAAGGGAAAAATCTTTCTTTTTCAAATCGTATGAACTCTTTTCCAAATAATGTGAAGTCTTAAATATAACATAAAATTGATCGCCTAATCATGATCGAAACTGAATTACAATCAGAACAAGATCCATACTCACATGATTTGATGACGTTTTGAAGGATCAAATGAAGAACACGATGTCGCCATGAAGAAGATAAACTGAGATGTTGAATCAATCTTATACCTCAATGAAATTCGAAACTGATATCTTTATCCATGCAAGTCGGCATATATAATTAAACATAGAAGTCGGCATATCTTTATCCCAAAGAAGTAGAAGCAGAGGTCAACTACATACCCCATGTTTCAGTTACTATTTAAGAAGAAGATATACATTCCAATTGACAGACAAACAAACGAGTGTTTATTTAAGTACACACACCTAACTAATTAATCAGATGATTTGCTTCATGATCATTATATGTATGATTTGTTTCTGCTAAATAATCGTAGAGAAAAAGCTCAAGAAATTGATTTTGATTAATGAATTATAAAGCATATAAGGGGGCAAAATAGTCATTTTATACAGTTACTAAAAGATCCTACCAAACAACACTTACTGGTTCAGGACTTTTGAATCTCTTACTCAATCAGACATCTTACCAGTTCAACACTTAATGAAACAGAAACTACCAAACGGCCCCTTAGTTTGTTTCTTTTCTTGTTTCTTGAAAAGTGATTTTTCAGAAACTGTTTCTTTAAAAGACGAGTAATCCCACATTTCAGCAGATGGTTGATCAGATAATGGAGTATCTGTGATCACCGTACGAGATGGAACTTGGTTGAATGTAATATCTTTTTTAGAAACTTGATTTTGTTTACATTGATGAAGAAAATTTGTAAAAGACAATGACCCTTTTGAATTTTCAAGTTTGTTAGTCAATCTATTTTAAGATCAGACACATGTTTTTGAATTCTCACATGTTCGTGTTGTGCTACTAACTCCTTTGTGGTTTCCTCCCATCTCTTTTTATAAATTCCCATATCAGATTTTGCTACTTTATGAAAATCAACCATATCACTCTTTTCCTTAATTAAATTGCCATTTGCCTTAGTGTAGACTCAAGGAGCGATGGATCGTTTGCTAATCACGTGATAATGAGATGAAGACGAGATCAAACAAGTAAATACAAATGAAATTTGTATTAAGAAGTCTTGAGAGCACACACACAGAAACACACACAGAAAAGTAGAATATGGCAAGAAGTTTTTAACATTCTACACAAGTTACCTATTTATAGGTACGACTAAATGAGCTGCGGACCATATCTGGACCATCTGGTCCGGGCGGACCATTTGGTACGCAGGACCAACTGGTCCGCTGCCCTCATAGTCACACACACATATGCTCTCACATAGATACAATACACGAGACACAACGTAGCATAAGAATATGCTTCTACAAACTCCCCCTTAACGTGTAGTGTATCTATTCTAACTAAAACTCGAGTCTTCAATCTTCAACAATGTTGCATCCGATCGTCAACTTGAAATCTTGTCAGAAATAGAGCTTGCATGGTTGGATCATTCTTGAATAAATCTTTGATCTTCAAGATCCACTTGTGAAAGATATAACAAACTCCCCCTTTCACCATGCTTGAGTCTTGACACACAAAAACCTGCAACTTTAGAAGACAAAAGTGCGGATTTTCTTTGAATTTCCAAAAATAATTTAATCTTGGTGCAAAACTTCTGTTTGAGAATCCAAGACATTGATTTTGAAATTCTGATTTTGTATCAAGTGTTGATCAATCGAAAACAACTAAGAAATAAAATCTTTTTGGCGTTTAGAAACTTTAGATCAAAACACACCTAAAATCTTTTTGATTTTTCAAAGTTATGCTAAAACACACCAAAAATCTTTTTGAATTTTACTAAAATGGAAATATAAAGGCAATACAAAATTACACTCTATTTTTGGTATTTTGCGAGAAAGATCACGACACGAGATCATATCAGACATAACGCATCTAGCACATTTCAATTTCGGTCTTAATCAGCATGCAAGCCAAGATAATCGCAAATACAACATTTATGTTTATTTCAGCATGCACCAATCATTTTTTATCGTTTTCAGATATGCTTAAGGTAATTTTATCATGCACTGATAACTCGGCCTCCACTCTATCAGAAATACTGGCAAATCATCATATTTATCATATAAAACCAACTTTCTTAGAGATTTAATCATCCTTGATGAGTCATGCAAAAATAAAGCAAAACCCTAAACAAACAACAATCAGGTCGGCCTTGTGAGCACGCAGAGAAAGTCCGATTGTTTAGGAAAATAAGAAATATAAAAATAAAGCAGAAATTGTATAATCCAACAATAATCAGGTCGGTACTCCCGTACACGCAGAGAATGTCCGATGAATTATACGAAACACCAAAGAAAATAAAGCAGAACGTCAAGCGAACACCAATCAGGTCAATCTTTCGATACGCAGAGAAAGGCCGATCGTTTGACAAAATAAAGAAAATCAAACAAGTTGAAATTTTTGCAAAATGAAAACATGCATTCATCAAGATATCTCTTTATTCTATTTTTGGAATCATCACACAGCATTCATCAAGAAGCAAATAACCAAAGATCATCAGGCAAGCTTTATGTTTATATCTTACTTGCAGATATCAGATTAGTCATGCACATTCACAGATTATGCAAGTACCTACAACCTTTAGACTTAATCTATCCATGGCAGATAACATATATGCTGATGTACCATCATTTCTCGCTTTTGTCGGATTAATTTCTCAATTTTCCATTTTTTTATTTTTCCAATTTCTCCCCCTAAAATTCAAACAAACACTATTTTTTGAATTTTCAATTTTCTCCCCCTAAAAAATGTAAACATATGAACAAGAAAGAAAATTGATCGACCAACACTGACACTTTGCAGTTTTAGTTTTTAAAAAAAATGGTTGAAAAACATTTGAAAATGATATGTCGTTGAAACACTAAATTAGGCAAGTTCTTCACTACTAGCTAGCAACACACGCATAATAGGTCTTCTTGAAGAAACCTGCATACACCATATTAAACGTTAGTGATTTTGGGATCGGCCCGAGTCAACAGCCTCGGGTCGCCCGGTGTCTTCAACATGGTCTTTGTTTGCCAAGGAAACAGCTCGTGGTTTCCACATCAGTGGCGATTGAAAACTGTTCAATGAACCCACAAAATGATCAACTTGCGTCTTTGTCCAAGACGGCTTACTAGTTGATTTGTACATCGATGGTTGTGGTTCATCAAAAATATGACCATTTAAATCCACATATTTAGCAGTTTTGTGCACATAGGAGTGAATGCTCGCATTCGTAGGACATTGTGCAGCAAGATGCCCTGGTTTACGACATGCATAACACTTCCTTTGAAAAACATTAAGGGAACTGCTACCCAGATTTGATTCAAAATTTGTTTTTTATCAACAAAATTCTTTAAATTTCTCTTGTCTTGTTTGAACACATCATGATAACCAAAAATATTTTCTGAACCAAAGGAATCAAAGAAATCGTCTGAAGAATCATACCTTGGAGGTGGACTTCGTGAAGAATTACCAGAATTATAAGAAGATCCTCCAGAATAGTAATCAACATCCTTTGATTTGAACACCGTTTGTTTCTTCTGCTGTTTGAATTTGTTATTTTGATTTGAATCAGCAACATTCTTTGTTTGTTGTGTTCGAGAAACCGATTCTTCTTCAGCGTCATAACCAAGACCTTTATGCTTATACCCCTGAACTTTTGAAGAATTTAAAGAAAACTCTGGAGCTTTTCTTCCTTTAGCTTCGCTAGTAAATTTAGCTTTAATAGCCTTCAATTTATTATTCTTAATCAAAGCTTTTTCTTCTTCATGGGCCGAAGAAGAAACAAAATCAACTTTCTCACAAATCTTTTCCTCTGCCAAAACTTTGAAAGTTGAAACAAACTTTGGAGCTTCACCCAATTTCTTCTCCTTTTTCTTAGATTTGTTTTTCTTCTTAGTTGTTGGAGTTGCAAATTTAGAATAATCTTGCAATTCAGCTCTTGGATCAAATGACACAGATGGAGGATTTAATATAACCACCGGAGCTGGAACAGAATATAATTGCTCTTCTTTCACACTTTCGTCACTCTTTTCCTGATTGTAAATGTAATTCATTAATGTAGGAGACATAGCTGAATTCTTTACTTGCTTTTGAAGAGCGAGAATCTCAATTTTTAACTCAGATATTTTGACTTGAGCAGCCAACAAATCTTTCTGAGTACCAATAAAGTCATCTGATAATTCATTGTATTCAGCCTTCAGTTGCCTTTTGGTATCACATAACTCCATTAGCTCAGCATGAACCTTCTCCCACTTCTTAGTAAAATAAGCAACTTCTTTTGTTAAAATGTCATTCTTTTCACACATCTGAACATTTTCATCTCGAAGCTTTGAAAGTTCTTCTTGAAGTTCTAAAACTTTATCTGCATCTTCAACAGCAATCGCATTTGCTTTTTCATACCTTTGTTGAACAGGATTACTCTTTTCAAATAGATTCTCAAAATCTTGAACTGCATCAAGATGAGCAGCCTTTTCTTTCTCAAAGTCAGCAATTCATTTATCCTTTTCTGTTACCAACTCTGAATTAACTTTTTCTAAATCAGCACATCTTTGTTTTGAACATTCCAAATCAGCTATCACAACTTTGAGTTCTTCAGTTATCAAACCATAATCTTTCAACAAAGTTTCAAATTTATCATTTGCAACAACACATGCTTCACAGTTCTTTTGTACCCCTTTTGTAAGTTCAGCAACTCCATCTTCCAGTACTGTTTCACATGAACTTATTTCTGAATTAGAATCACTTACCTCCTTATTTACAACTTCGGCAAGAAATGCAGATTCATCAGGATACCACTCGACATACTGCAGACTCAAGGAGCGATGGATCGTTTGCTAATCACGTGATAATGAGATGAAGACGAGATCAAACAAGTAAATACAAATGGAATTTGTATTAAGAAGTCTTGAGAGCACACACACAGAAACACACACAGAAAAGTAGAATATGGCAAGAAGTTTTTAACATTCTACACAAGTTACCTATTTATAGGTACGACTAAATGAGCTGCGGACCATATCCGGACCATCTGGTCCGGGCGGACCATTTGGTACGCAGGACCAACTGGTTCGCTGCCCTCATAGTCACACACACATATGCTCTCACATAGATACAATACACGAGACACAACGTAGCATAAGAATATGCTTCTACACTTAGCAATTTTGGCACACAAATCATTAGAACACATGGAAGGATTTACTACCTTTTGGATGTCAGCCATGAACGCCACTGCTGATTCTTTCTGAGCATTCCTTTTGAGAGTTGAATTTTCATCTTTCAACCGCATATTCTCATCAACCAGCTTTGCATGTTTTTTTTTGCACTAGAATTATCTTTTCGGTAGCTTCGACAGCAATTTGATTTGCTTTTTCATACTTCTACTGAACCGGATAACTCTTAGCAAATAACGCATCGAAATCATCTGCGGCTTCTTTGGCTTGAGCCTTTGCTTTTTCACACTCTTAAAATAAAACATCCTTCTCTTTTCAACACCATTTCTAACTCCTTCTTGACCATAACTAATTCCACAGATTCAGAATTTGTCACAAAATCAACCATCAATGCAAAATTTTCACTTGAAAATACATTTTCGTTATTAGAAACATCATCAAATTTCACAAACTTCAGAACATGGTTCCGAAGTAGTATCATGCCAAGACACATTAGAACTTGAATCAGTTAGCTCATCATCTACCTGCACATGAGTCACAGTTAATGCAGAGGAATCAGAAAATTGGTTACCCCCATTGTATGTTCCATCATTTTGTGAAACTAATGCCTTATTAGAATTAGAAGTAGAGGTAGAAGTACTACCTGAATTTGTCAATGTGGAGTTAGTGTTACCAGTTGTTGCAACATTATTTTGAGTTGACTTATGATAGTCTTATTTCTTTGGTTGTTGACACTCACGTGCAAAGTTTCCGAAATTAGAACAGTTGATACAGCGAACCTTTGACTTTTCAAAACCAATCCGACCACCAGAATTTAAATCTTTCTGCCTGTTTTCTTGAAGAATCTTTTCACCCTCCTTGCAACCATGGAAAATTACCAATTGATATCCATTAATTCTAAATCATTTGGGTCAACCTGATCATAATCGTCTTCAGTTAAGTTTGCATTGCTGACTTTCCCGGTAATCACCCCATAGTAAGATGAAACTAAATTCGAAACCAATGCCATGTAGTCTTTAGTTTTGTTAACCGACAATGCTAACTTGCTTGCGCTAGAAGTGTTGCTTGTAGGAATAGACACACTACAACCCCTCGACTCATAATATCCAGAACTTAAATTGTTGCCGTCTTCATAAACATTCCCAGCCACAAAAGCTGTAGCCGGTGCAGAACTTGCATTCTTTCCTGATTTTCTAGAAATTATAGCAGAATTTTGTCCATAATATAACTCACGGTTTGAACTTGAGCCGGAGTTTTATTCATATTCTTCATCTCTAAATCACGCGCTTGTAGCTTCCCAACTAATTCCAGAAACATCATTGTTGAAAAATCTTTATCATGAGTCAAAAGAAGAACGTATGACTCCCATTTCTCTAGCAAAGCTTCCAGAAGCTTTTATTTGAGCTCATCATCATTCTTTTTGAGATTTACAACATCCATTTCTGATAGAAGATGACTAAGTCGAGAAATCAAGTCTGAAACATTTTCACCTTCAAAATGTTTGAAATTATCAAACTCTTTTCTCAGCACTTTCTTGGGTAACGCCATAGTCAACGAACCATAAATGGATGTTTGATAATTTCAAACATTTTGAAGGGGAAAATGTTTCAAGTTTCACTGAAGTATTGGGACTCCATTGGCATCTGTTGGATAGGTAAACGGTTCATCAATCGCAATCCACAAGTCACAATCAGATGTGCCAAGATTCGAAACGTTTACGCCAATTATAGTAATCTTCTAACTTCAACAACTTTGGAACTTTTTTACTAGTCCCAATTTCATTGTCGTAATTCAACAATGCTTGCATAGACGTTTGAATAGCAGGAAATGCTTGGATATCCTTCATCTTGAGTTTTCTTGAAAACTGTGTCAACGAACTGAAAAATTCGACTAACGAATTGAAAACGAAGTGAACTTTCTTATGAACTGAAAAGTTTGACTAACGAACTGAAAGCTTAACTTAACGAAGTGAAATTTCTCACGAACTGAAAATCAAGTAACGAAGTGCAATGACTAAGGAACTGAAGAAAGTAACGAAGTCAACAGAGTAACGAAGTCGGCTGCGAAGTGAATTTAGTAACGAAGTCATCGACGAAGTGAACTGATACGCGCAGTCAAACATAAACTGGACCTTCAACGAACTAAGTGCTAAGCTGGACAACGAAGTAAACTGCGAATTGAGGGATAAACCACTCACGGAGTGACAACGAAGTCTGACTTAGTGTGAAACGAACTGTTGGTTCGTGATGGCTATTTGCGCGAACTGTGACTTCATGACAGTTATTTTTGCGAACTGGAATAGCGACTAACGAACTGACGTGGATTTTGAGAAAAAATCAAACCAGAAGTTTGTGACACGCAAAAATCAACCAGATATAATCATTTTCATGTAACAAATGATCTATAATGAAAATATATCGAAAATTACACACTTTGATGGTCGAAAATGATGAAAACTTGAGAAAAACGGATCGAAAAGTGACAAAAATCAACCAAAAGAGTATTTTTGAGCTTGGCATATCACCAATAGCTCTGATACCACTTGAAAGGGCGAGGGGACGGACTGGCTAGCTACGAATCGATTGGAAACATGATTGATGACACGATAAGATCTAAATAAAGCTCTATTTCATTGATCTGGACAAACACAAATTACAACGAAATTAGTATAGAATTCTCTCAAGCCAATACACTGGAGAACACATACAAAATGACCAAGAAGCTTAAAATTTCTACACCTATCACACACACACACACACATACACACACACACACACACACACATATATATATATATATATATATATATATATATATATATAGGGAAAGGATCATGCGAAAACGCATATATTTTGCGAAAACGCGAAAACCATCTTAAAACCAACATAACTTTTTCATACGTCAATATATTTTTAAATTTTTTTCTCCAAAAGTCTTATAATTATGTTATCTTTAATTCTATAAAAACAAAAAATAAAAAGTTAACGTTTTTTTATTTTTTATTTTTTTCTGTGATACACATGTGTACCACAAAAAAAAAATCATACTTTAGTATGAGTTAAAATTTGTTTTCTCTAAGACGCACCATATGTGTTATATTTCTGTCATTTTTTTTTGTGTTTTTTTAGTGATACACATGTGTACCACACCAAAAAAAACCCTCATATATGTGGTATACATTACTAGTTTTAAAAGGAAATTGCACCATAAGTCTTATAGTTATGTTATCTTTATATCTAATAAAAAAAATAACACTATAACTTTTTTTAATTATATGTTGCACATGTGCACTATGTTTCATTATCATTAGTACCATAAATGTTTTAGTGTTTTTAATATGTTGTTAATATGTTTTTAACATAAGAAGTGTTTTTACACATGATAATTCGTTTTTGTGCAGTAGTAATGATGACGATACACATGTGTATCACATGAAAAAAAAAACCATTATTTTTTTTTAATATTTGTTTCCAGAATTGAAGATAACGTAATTCTAAGACATTTGGCGCCAATTTTATGAAAAAACATTAACGTATGAAGAAGTTATGTAGGTTTTAATATTGGTTTTCGCGTTTTCGCAATATAAAGGGTTTTCGTAGGATCCTTCCCCTATATATATATATATATATATATATATATATATATATATATATATATAACTTGCCAACGAATTGGACCACTTACGAACTGCCAGTTCGTGGCTCAGTTCATTCTTGGGTTCGTGTCCCAGTTCGTTGTCATTGTAGTAAGCTTTATCTTCACCTGTTTCTTCACACTGATCTAGCTTCAACCATTTCATGTTCTAACACAACTTTCTAATGTTGCGGTGTAGATCCGAAGCCATACTTTGGATTTGCTATACATCAATACCAAACTTCGGAAATAGTACTTTTTGAAGGGTTAATTCCAAGGCCCTATATTAGATACAAACATCGCATATTCGCCTAAGGTTCAATAAGTTCGTCTTAGCCCATTCACCAATGAAAACAGCGTCATCGGCAAATAAAAGATGAGAGAGTTTAGTACCATTTGGGGAGCATCTTATGCCACGCTATAGACCTAGCTCACAACCCCATTTAATAAAAAAGACAAATCTTGCATGGAGATGATAAATAAAAACAAAGACAGGGGGTCTCCCTGTCGTTTTCCATGCTAAAAAATAAATTCCGGAGTGGGGGGCCCATTAACCAGAACGGATGCTCGATAACAGGATACAATGGAAATTATCCATGATCTCCATTTCGTTGGGAAGTTCATTTTCTTCAAGACTTTATTCAAGAAACCCCAGCTGAGTGAGTCGAAAGCCTTAATTATGTCGATTTTGAATATCATACCCGACTTCTTAGACTGCTTAAACCATGAAATGACCTCATTTAGCATTAAAAGACCGTCTATGATACCCTGTTTGAGAAATAGGAAGATTGCTCTTCCGTGATAATACTAACAACTTTCATAACCCCATCCCTATAATTTAACTAAAAAAGTTTATCTTTTCTTTTTCCTTTTCAATTAAATAATACTTTTTTATACATTTATCCTTGTCTTTTCTACTTTCTTTCACTCACAACCACTTTAAAAATATAGGAAATCTATTGTGTTTCCTCACTATGGATAAACACTAACTTTTTCTTTTTCCTCCACTCACAATCAAACCTCAAATTTTAGGGACTCTACTCACACAAATATAGGGAACTTGCTGTGAATGCAGAAGGAATTTGTTGATACATGATATGTGCGTCGTGTGAAGTATCAAGCAGAGTTCAATTTCAAGCCAATTTTCTACTGGCCGAACCTGGTCCGAACCAGGAGTTCGAACTGGCCGAACCTGGAGTTCGGAAAGGGTTCGGATCAGGCTGTATAAATAGCAAACTTGTCTTTGTATTCAGGGGGGCTAGGTGTGTGAGATTGTCTTAAGTGTGTGTTTTTTAGAGTGTTTCTCTGTGTCTGTTTCTAAGTGTTTTTACTGATTGTAATTGTTCGTTTGTGATCAATAAAACAATTGATTAATTACTTTCGATGTCCGAATAGCTAGATTGAGTAGACGATCCTATGCTCACGCATTTTCAAGTGGTATCAGAGCTTTCTGGTTCACTCTACTGATTTGTTGTTGCTATTTTCGGATTTTTGAACGTTTTTGGTGTTTTCTCGAGCTTGTTTACAAATCGTTTCTTATCAATTTGTTAAATTTGTTTCTAAATCGTTTCTTATCAATTTTTTTGTCCTACTGCTGCAAATCTTGTCAAAATTCATAAAAATCGAGCGTTTTTGAAAAATTATGTCGAAGTTTGGAGCTTACTGGTCGAGTTCGGAGTAACCGCTCCGAAGATAGAGTTTAGACGGAGTTCGGTCCATGTTCGGTGAGAGTTCGGTCCAAGTTCGGTGTTCGGCCTAAGTTCGGTGGAGTTTCGGTCAAGGTTCGGAAAGGTTTGGAGTAAGTGTAGTTCGGATAGATTTCGGAACAATTCGGAAGGGTTCGGACTATTGCTTGAGGTTCAGAACGAGTTCGGAGGAGGTTCGGACATAGTATCTAAGTTCGAAGAGAGTTCGGCCACTAGAATTTATTTATTTTTCAACGATGTCAGAATATCAAGCATTTGCTGCGATGCAGAGCGCCATGCAAACCATTTTAAACTTTGACAACGAAATTGGAACAAGTCAAAAAGTTCCCAAGTTGTTGAAGTTCGAAGATTATCAGAATTGGAAGCAACTATTTTCGGCTTATATAAGTATGAATGATATCGATTTGTGGATTCCAATCAAGAAACTTTATCAACATCTGACTGATGCGGGAGATTTCAAGGATGTTCAGACCTTTGATATTGCTGAAAGGAAATCATACGAGCTTGAACAAAAAGCTTTCGGTTATCTTACAATGGCATTACCCACTGAGTTGCTACATCTATTTAGTACTTGCAAAAAGTCTAAGCAATTGTGGGATGCTTTATCAGCAAGATATGAAGGAAATGATGATTACAAGAAGAGTCGGAAGAAAGTGTTGAATAAAGAATTTGATAATTTTCAACATTATGAAAATGAGAACATCACTGCTCTTGTTTCAAGATTCTCACACTTGATTAGTTAATTGAAGGTTATTGGAATTGAGAAAACTGATGCTGATTTGAAGGAGAAAATTATGGAAGCTTTGCCTGAAAAATGGGAAAATTATGTTTTGCTACTTACTCATGATAAAGAATATTCTACATTGACATTTCACGAGCTCACTGGAAAACTTCATGCTCGAGAAATGGAAATGTTAAACTCTAAGAAGTCAACTGCTACTTTACAAAATCCAGAGTTGTACCATGGTGAAAATTCTGCAAGCATGAATGCTAAAGCTAAGCCACATCTGAGTTCTGCACCGAGTGTTGCTTTTATGGCTGGAGTTTCTGGACATTCTGATAACAATTCATCACGGGGTTGTAGCTTCACTATTCAAAATTCATCAAGTCAGAATGCGTTTTCTGCCGAATCACCAGATGATTGTGCCAAAATTATTGCCGCCTTGATTTCATCATCATTTGGTTTGGTTATCAAGAATTTTGGTGATGCAAAACTAACAAGGGATGATCTGGATGCACTTGATGATGATCAATTGGATGAATTGGATTTGTCTTGGCAATTTGCTATGTTAAGTCAAAGATCGAAAAGATTTTTCAAGAAACATGGAAGAAATATTTCTGATTTTAATGAGAAATTAGGATTTGATAAGTCTCAGGTAAAATGTTACAAATGTTCAAAACCTGGACATTTTGCTCGGGAATGTCAATAGGCACATGTTAACAAGTCTGGTGTCCCTCTATCAAGTAAGCCTGGTTTTTCTCAACCATCTTCTAGTAACACAAGCAAGACAACAACTTTAACTGTTCAACATGATGCTGTTTATGATTGGGGTAAACAATATGGGTATGATTCATCAGCTTTAATTGTCACTCATGATCATCAAGAAGATTATAGTTCAGATACAAGTTCTAAAACAAGTTCAACACCAAGTTCATATGAATCTGCTGAAAACTTGGAGAGTTTGTTGAAAGAAAATGCATCGTTGTTGAATAAACTTCAAAAGCTTTTTGAGGAATTCAAGTTGATTAATTCAGACTTGAAGATTTCTAAGGAACATGAGAAGGAGTTGGTTTTGAAGAATGAATGTCAGATTACCGTGGTCAAATTTCTGAATGACGCTTTAGAAATTTCAAAACAAGATAAAATGGATGCTGAAGCTGCAAAAACTAAGATTAGTGAAGAAAGGGATGAGTTAGTGAAAGAAGTTAAGAAATGGAAAGATGAAGCAGAGGATACTGCTAATGATTTTCAGAATTTGTTTGAAAAATCCAAAATCAAGCTTGATTTGCTTACAAAGGATGCCGGCGAATCTGCTCCTAAAATTGCAAGTTATCAAGCAGTGATGGAAAAAATATTTTGATGAAAAATGGGAGTTAGTAAGTGTAAATAAAGTTCAAACAGCAAATTTGGAAATCCAAAAGCGAAATGAAGATAAGCTGAAGAAAGAATTGTTTGAAGGAATGGAAAATCTTCGTATGCAAAAGTTTGAAACACACAAAGTTGCCAAAAGATTGATTGCTACTGAGAAGGAGTTAGCTAAAGCACAACAACAAATTTCTGATATGAAAATTCAAGTCATTGATGCCAAACGATTGCTAAACAATGTCTCTAATTCTCAAGTATTTACAAGTTTTCTAGCTAAGGATGAGAATTTTGAAAAGATGTTTGACAAAACAGCTTCGCCTCCTGCTCAATTTAAAGAAGCATATCAAAGAAGTGAAGGAACAGGTGGACGATTGTGATTATTCAAAGTTTTCGTCTTCGGTTCAAGAAGAAGAAAAAGTTGTTCAGAAGAAGAAAAATAAGAAGAATAAAAAGAAGAAAGGAAAGAGGTCTGAGATTCCTCCAGCTCCAAAGTTTGTATCTGGTTCATCTTCTGCTGACAATGAAAAATCAGCCACTTCAAGTGACAAGATTCAGTCTCAACCTGACTTTGATGAGACGATTTTTTATGATCAAAAGAATGTAACTAAAGTGAAGGCTAAATTTTCTCGATTAGCAAAGAATGAACATTCTACATCTGAGGAGAAGGTTTCTGGAAAGAAAGTTGGTTTGGGTTTTCAAGGGATGAAATACAAAGTTGAGGTTGTTTCAGGTTTAAACTCACGGAATTTGAAGAAGCTTAAAATGAAACAAATGAAGAAGGAGGTTTTCAAACCAGACAAGGTTCAACCTGAGAGATTCTACAAGCTCAAAGATTCAGACCAGCTTTTCTCTGATATATAATTTCCACTTCATCGTGTTGATGCCAGAAAGATTTATGAAGTTTTTATCAAAGATGCTGCTCCTTCAAACATGTAGAGTCGAAAAGCTAATGTTTTTTCTGACGATTCTTATTCTCGAAGCCCAACTTCCAAGTGGGTTCATGATCACAGGCATTAGGTATATGATTCTAATTCTGATCATGCTCGAGATATTCATGTTTGTTCTTCGCAGGTACATCAAAAGTGGGACAAAACAAAATGAATATGTTATATTTGCCGCCGAACAGGGCATATGGCAAAGGATTGTCCACTGTCTGCTGATTCATCTCAGTCGTTTCACAAGAAACCAGTTTTTGGTAAACCTGCAAAACAATTGTTCTTTAATGAACAAGGCAGAGTCTTTGATGAAGTTGAGCCTACATTATTTCTCAAACAAAAACGATTTGTTCCAATCTTTCAAAAGTCTCAAAATGTAGGTTCATCATCACAGTCACCTGTGACTGCTTCATCAAAAGCTGAATTACCAAAACAACAACACTGGAAACGTAAGGTGGTTTCGAAGCAAAACAAGGACACTGGTCAACCAGAAGCGATCCGCTTCGGGTCATTTATAAACTAATCAGTTTGACCAGTGTGCAAGTACTTCTAGAAGGCTTATCGATGATTGCAAAGTTGTTGATGGAGGAGTATTCTGCTTAACTTAAATTTCATGATAAATTTTTCTAACCTGCAAATTTTGTGAAATCCAAAATTACAAACTATCTGTGTTGATTAATCAGTTTTCTTTGCGTACAGTTTTTTCTCAACAACCCAAAAATAGAGTCCTGTTTTTGTGTAAAATGAAAATCAAAAATAGAGTTTTCTTTTAAGGGGGAGAATTGTAAGTAAAGGGGAGTATTTGAGAAAAAGCATGTTATGGGGAGAAGGTGAATACATGCCAAATATATAAGGAAGGTGAATACATACACAATTTATAAAATTGTGAGAAATTGATCATTGGGAAATGATGGTACATTGGCTTATGTATCTGACTCATGGAGAGAGTAGATGAAAGAGCCATAAGATCATCGTTTGTTATGTTTGGTAGGCTCGGCAAATCAGAAAGTATTCAGATGTGATATACACTAAATACTTAATGCTTGACCATGTGGATAACATCTTGATGCATATTTCATGACACAAAAAGAAAAATAAGTGTGAGAATAGTAATGAGAAGTCACTGTGTATACATGCGTTCATTTTGCAAAGATTTAAACTTGTTTGATTTTCTTTATTTTGTCAAACGATCGGACTTTCTCTGCGTGTCCACAAGACCGACCTGATTGTTGTTCGTTTGACGTTCTGCTTTATTTTCTTTGGTGTTTCGTATAACTCATCGGACTTTCTCTGCGTGTACGGGAGTACCGACCTGATTGTTGTTGGGTTATACAATTTCAACTTGTCTTATTTTCTTTATTTTGTTAAATCCGAGGCCTTATCTGCGTATCGAAATATCGACCTTAAGGTAGACGATTTAACATTCTTATTTCTTTTTGTATGGAACACAGTTGACAATATCTTGAAAAATATTATACTTTGTGATAATTCACAAGTGTAATCACAAAAGGAAAAAAAAAAACAGAAAATGTCTGATTATGTCTAATAGTGTGGGGTACACTGGTCAAAGCAAATCTAATCAATATCTTAACATATCTAGGTGTTATGAGTATGATTCTGCCTGAGTTTAAGATGGACAAATTATACCGGCAATCAACATGACTTATGTGCTTCAATTAGTTGAAATTGAAGTGTAGTTTAGTGCGTTATGTCTAATATGATCTCATATAGTGATCTTTCTCATACCAAAAATAGTGTCTGATTCAGTATTGCTTTTTCATTTCATATCAAGAAAAGCACAAAAAGAATTTCGGTGTGTTTTAGCATAAACTTTGAAAAATCAAAAAGATTTTAGGTTTGTTTTGATATAAACTTTCTAAAAGCCAAAAAGACTTTACTTTTGCGTTATTGTCGATCTGATTAACACGTGATACACATTCATTTGTCAAAATCATATCTTGGAGTCTCGAAGAGACGTTTCGTGCCAAGATTATTTAAATGTTTGAGCAGGTTGCAGTAGTGCAAGAGATCACAACTTCAAGTCTTCTGAAGCTGTTGATAAAAGAACAGAGATACTCTAAACATTGTCAAGTATTCAAGATCAAGTTTCAATCGAGTTGAGGAGGAGTTTTTTCGAAGATTCATTTTATTGGACGAACGGATTTTACACTTGAGGGGGAGCTTGTTTAAAGATACAGATTTGATGATGTTGAAGAGATACTGCACACGACGAGGGGGAGTTTGTTGATACCTGATATGTGCGTCGTGTGAAGTATCAAGCAGAGTTCAAGTTCAAGCCAATTGTCTACTGGCCGAACCTGGTCCGAACCAGGAGTTCGGACTGGCCGAACCTGGAGTTCGGACAGGGTTCGGATTAGGCTGTATAAATAGCAAACTTGTCTTTGTATTCAGGGGGTCTAGGTGTGTGAGATTCTCTTAAGTGTGTGTTTCTGAGAGTGTTTCTCTGTGTCTGTTTCTAAGTGTTTTACTGATTGTAATTGTTCGTTTGTGATCAATAAAACAATCGGTTAATTACGTTTCGATGTCCGAATAGCTAGATTGAGTAGACGATCCTATGCTCACGCATTTTCAGAATTATTACCATTACATTTGTTATTAGGATCTAATTAATGATTACGATTAAATTAGTAAAGAAAAAAAATGATGGAAGGGTATTTTAGTGTCGCCCACTTCTATTGACTTTTTATCAAGTTCCCACATCTTTTTTCAAACGTTCATAATTTTTATATACTACATTATTTTACCAAAATAAAAATATATTACACAAAAAATGAGGGTTTTTATCTTTAAAACGATTATAGTGTTTTTATATATAGAATTATTTTTTTATGTTTTTCAACTCTAGTGCATCATTATGTCTTTTTAGTCGTCATTGTGTTTTTCTTAAATTATTAGTTTTAAACAACATGATTGTAAAATATCTTGATTGTGTAGTTCTAATATGTAAAGCACAATATTAAGATAATAATAAATTTATGCAATACATAAAAAAATAATAAAACACAATGATAAATACATATTACACAATGACCAGAAACATTAGAAATAAAGATCTATTGGATATTTTATATATAAATATTATAGTATTTGTTACCATATATTTATAAATGATATGAAAGGGAATCTTCTAGAGTGTGTGCTTTTTATGTTTGTATTTGTTACAATATAAAGTTTGTGAATTATTATTATTATTAATTCATATGAGTTATGTAAGACTCTTCATATAAATTATTAATTCACTAGAGTTATTGAGACTCCCCATACATCCTTCTTTGTAGTATAAATACAAGGCATGTGTCCCTTGTTCAAGACACAAAAAAGGATACTCTACATGTTTGAGAGAACACACACAAGCAAAGTAGAATTTCCAGCATTCTTTGACCTTCGCGCTCTTGTTTCAGGTACTATTTCGGGTGCTAGGTTGATCCCGGCAGTACACACTGCTTCGGCTGTTGTATCCTAGGAGACAAATGAGTTTACTTGGGTAGCCTGAAATCTGGTTTAAGGGACATCTGTTGTACAAAAAGCCTCAGCCACCCTTTTATTTTTTATTTATTATACTTTATTTTTGTTATTGTTTTTCTTCTGTTCTTCTTCTCTGATTGTTATTTTCTCCAAGTTGTGTTTGGTATTTCTTCCGTTGTAATTCTCTATATTGTAATTCGAAATTTTATTTATTATTTTGATTTTATGTGAATGGTGTTCCTACAATCTTAAAACAGACTTTTGCTTTTACAACGTTCAAAAAACCCGATTACAAAATAGATTACTTTTCTTTGGGTTTTAAAATCCGGTTTGGTTTTCTGTCAAACAATTATTACCCGACCTTATGTAAAGTTGGGTTGAACTTTTAGAACACTTGTAATCAGTTAACTTTATTTTGTGCAAGCTTTTGGGTAAAGCTTGGCTATTGGGTTTTAGTAAACTAACTTTTCCTTGCTTTGATTTTTGTTCTTGTTTCAGAAATGTCTACTACAGTGGTTAGCTCATCTTCCACCATGGGACCTCTTGTCTCCACTATTATGGGACCATTAGTTGGTACCCAAGCGGCCCAAACTGTGGCCAACCATGTTGAAAAACTAGAAAAGTTTTCTGGTTTGAACTTCAAGAGATGGCGGCAAAAGATGTTTTTTTTATTTGACTACTCTGAATCTCACAAGATTCTTGACTGAGTCACCCCTAAAGTTGCTGAAGCAAATGCGAATGCTCAATCTATGAGTGCCCTTCAGGCTTGGAAGCATTCTTAGTACTTACGCCGGAACTCTGTGTTAAACAATCTTGCTGATGCTTTGTACAATGTGTACTGCAAGACAACGGCTGCCAAAGAATTGTGGGAGTTATTAGAACGCAAGTAAAAAACAAAAGATGCTGGAACAAAGAAGTTGTCGTGGCAAAATTCTTGGATTATAAAATTGTTGACTCTAAAACCGTGATTAACCAAGTTCAGGAATTGCAGGTCATTCTTAGTGACATTCTGTCTGAGGGAATGGTTCTTGGTGAAACATTTCAAGTGGCTGCCATGATCGAGAAATTGCCTCGAAATTGGGTGGATTTCAAAAATTACCTTAAGCATAAGTAAAAGGAAATGAGTATGGAGGACCTTGTGGTCCGTCTACGAATAGAAGAAGACAACAGGTTGGCACAAAAAGGAAGCCAAGTGGAGACATATGTGAAAGTTTGTGAGCATCAGATCGTCTACTCAATCTAGCTATTTCGGATACAAAACGTAATTAAAAGTTGTTTTATTGATCACAAGAGAACAATTACAACTCTGGAATCACTCAGAGAAAACACTGTACAAAACACACACTTAAGCTCAGACGCCTCTCTCTCAGTTACGAATTACAAAGCACAAACAACTATTTATACACGACTGTTTGAACTCAGACGAACTGGCGGTTCGTCTGGTCCGAACCCATCCGAACTGCTAGTTCGGATGACCTTGGTTTGTTCCAGTTCGGACCTAGTTCGCGAAATAGCTTTGTCTTATTCAGATCTTCCCACCATCTTGTTCAGATACTTCACACGACGCACGATACTTCACACGATGCACATATTATGTACCAACAAACTCCCCCTCGGCGTGTGCAGTATCTTTTCAACTCTTTCCGTTAGAATCATGTGTGCAGTATCTGCTCATCTAAACAATCGTATCTTTGAACAAACTCCCCCTAACTTGATGGTATCTTAATCTTGAATACTTGACGATGTACAGTGTTTCTTTGTCTTTATCAGCAGCTTCAGAAGACTTGAAGTTGTGACATACTTCTTCACTTAGCAACGTGTTCAAATATATATAATCTTGGCGCAAAACGTCTCTTCGAGACTCCAATATATTGATTTTGAAAATTTAATTTGTATCACGTGTCGATCAGATCGAAAATAAAGTAGAAATAAAATCTTTTTGGCTTTTAGAAAGTTTATATCAAAACAAACTTAAAATCTTTTTGATTTTTCAAACTTATGCTAAAACACACTTAAAATCTTTTTGATTTTTCTGAAATGAAAAGAAATTGTAATACAAAATCAGAATCTATTTTTGGTATGAGAAATATCACTATCTGGGATCATATTTGTCATAACGCACTAAACTACACTTCAATTTCAAGTAACTGAAGCACACAAGTCATGTTGATTGCAGATATAATTTGTCCATCTTAAACTCAAGCAGAATCATACTTGTAATATCTGGATATGTTAAGGTATTGATTAGATATGCTTTGACCAATGTAGCCCACACTATCAGACATATTCAAACTTTTTTTTTTCTCGTGCGATTACACTTGTGATTATCACATAGTGATTTTAACCATGATATTGTCAACTGTGTTCCATGCAAAAAGAAATAAGAACGTTAAATCGTCTCCTTTAAGGTCGATCTTTCGATACGCAGATAAGGCCTCGAATTTAACAAAATAAGAAAGATAAAACAAGTTGAAATTGTATAATTCAACAATAATCAGGTCGGTCTTCTGGACACGCAGAGAAATTCCGATGAATTATACGAAACACCAAAGAAAATAAAGTTGAACCTCAAACGAACAACAATCAGGTCAGCCTTATGAGCACGCGGAGCAAGTCCGATCGTGTGAGAAAATAAAGAAAATCAAACAAGTTTAAATGTTTACAAAATAAACAAATGTATACACAGTGACTTCTCATTTTCTTTTCCACACTTATTTTTCGCTTTTTGTCATGAAACTTCAAGTTGTTATCCACATGGTTAAGTATTAGTATTTAATGTACATCACATCAGTATACTTTCTGATTTTCCGAGCCTACCAAGCACATCAAACAATGATCTTATGACTTTTTCATCTACTCTATCAATGACTCAGATACGTAAGCCAATGTACCATCAGTTCCCAATGATCAATTTCTCAAGATTTTATATATGTTGCATGTATTCACCTTCTCAATATTTTGCATTTTTCCAATAACATGTCATTTCTCCCCCTTACTTGAAATTCTCAATCTAGCTATTTCGGATACGAGAAGTAATTAAAATGATTCTTTTATTGATCACAGAAGAACAACCGTACAATCAAAGACACTATCACACCCTCAAAATCCACCTGCGAAGTATAACCGCGAGGCGTGTGACAAACCAGGATCCGGGTCATTAGTCATACCAAACCATGCAAACACATAAAAAAAGTTTAAGAAAATGCGGAAGCGTAAAATGTAAGTAGAAGTGTTGCGCAAAACACGCGCCCTCAAACCAAACACGAAAATAAACCCAAAAGTAAAAGTTGAAATGCAAGTCAAAATGTTCAACATGTCATGTGTTATGCATCCTAGCGTGATCATACCTCAATAACCTACGAAAGACATGCTATGTGGATCAGCGCAAGACTGGTGAGTTCATAATTATCAATGCATGAAAAGTAAAGGTTTGTAAAGATGTTTGTACTATAAATGTTTGTACCATGGTAATCATAATCGTAATTGTAGCTAGCTAGGTCAATAATGCTATCACTATGTGGTTCGCAATCGAAGCGTGACTGTTTGTGTTTGTAATGCCTTCCATCATCGCCTAACACGGGCGATGATGATACTGTTTAGGCTAATATTACACCCATTCGACATCCAGTCGAGTTAGAGCGACTAACGCGGGTGACGTTTGTCAAACTCAGTAGTACTACTAAAGATTACATCGCTTTCTCATAAACTAATGGTTCGAAATGTAAGGATTATGTGTGCACATACGTGATCAGCCATACAATTATATTACCAGAAATGTTTGTAGCATGCTTTTCTCTCTCAAGGAGATACTTAGAGAGAAAAATGTTAGAGAACTCACCTTTAGGGGCTCTCAGAAGTTTGATATGATGCAGATGATTATCCTACAAATCACCTATATGTATGCAACTGTGTGAGACGACAGTGAAGAACACTTAGACTAACTCAGTGACCTTGACGACATGTTGGTGACTTAATAACTGATGTGTTTGTTTGTTTAGTTAACCTCTCTATTCTGGAGAGTTTCTATGTCAGGCAAGTTCCTTTAAATAGCAAGTTTTAATTATAACACGTAAGCACAACAATCGTTTCTAGCATGCATTCTAATCGTTCACTGCGATAACAAAGAGCACGCAGGGTTTCACAGTTTAAACATACATATCACAAGGTTTCCTAAAATAATCATGCTAACCAACTACACACGTTAATAAATTCCTAATTTCACCAATCATATTTCATGCAATGATTTCCCATTTACACGTGTTAGACACGCACGTAATCTCAAACGATTCTAACTAAATTAACACGACTTTTAAAATTATAGAATTACATCCTCTTCTTAAAATGCAAGGTACGTTGTGGTGCCACTAGATCGTTTAGTCCAATAAATACGCAAGTTATAACAATCTAAGAGTGTAGTCATATTTTGTGTGTCATGTTTTATATCAAGAGTACCACTTTTCATGATTATATAAATTGTGTGTCATGAGTTCACTAAATTTCATAACACTTTTTATGGTACACAATTCCTAAGTTTTTCAACAAAAATCATTTAATGCAATATCAACCTAAATGGCAGCAAAACAAATAAAAGGCAAAACTACGGGGTACTAGGTTCGAACCTGGGGCAACTAGTTACATCACAAGAGTCTTCACCACTAGAGCAAATTCTAAATTTGTTACTTACCGAGATCCAAATGTATTTAACCCTGCAGATTCGGTTTTATCTTCTTGAATTAAAATATAAAAAAACATAAGAGTTGGTGTGAGCAGGATTCGAACACACGACTCCCCAGTCTCAACACCAGCGCCTCTACCACTAGTCTAATTCAGATTTGGTGAACATAAGCAGGTTACGTGATATATAACTACTTACATGCAGACATCATCTTCTTCAGTGCAAAACCTACACATCGAATTTACCAATGAGGAACCAAATTCCATCGAAATTAATATCTAAGCATGCGATCCTAACATCACAGTAGCACATAATTTACATCTACTATCCATAAAACAATAGACTTGGAGGAACAGAGGTTCGTAAGTTTTTACGATTTCATACCAAACTACATAACTCATTCACGTAATTAAGCATCTTCGCTATCGTTACTAGCCTATCATGAACATAGAACCAACCAGTGGCCTATAAGGATTTTATCAAGCATACTACGTCTCGGGTTCATCGGAGATCTCGAAAAAAAGAAAAAAACAATGCCGAGGGGTTTACCTTTGATTGCGGTGGGTTCCTACACTCCTCGAGATCGGTTACTCAGGTCACGGTGACGAAGCGACCTCCTGGTCTTCCAGCAACAACAGCACAGGGGGCTGTTGCAGGCCCTGTTGATCGGAGAAAAAAAAAGGAAGAAACAAGAGAGGAGTTCGGTCGAGCAAGTGGGAGAAAAAGAAAAGATCGAGTTGTTGTGGTCGAGATGTGAGGGTTAGCAGTTGATTAAAAGAAATCAGGAAGGGGATGTCGGCAGCTTTCCGGACTTCGTTTGGGATTTATCTCAATTCAAAATTTGAATTGAGATGTTACTCTTAATACCCCTCAAGTCACAATAATTTTCGTCTAAGGTCCCTCCACATTTCTAACCGCAACTTTTACATGCGTGCACGATTTGTTCTAAGCTTGACGTCTACATAAATGCTCGGTTCATGTAATTCTATTAGCACATAATTCCACATGAAATCACAATCACGTAACATCAAATAGCACGCATGTACACATAATATTATAGAGTTGTAAGTTATTCATTTGTATTCGTTCGATAGTGTTTTAATAATTTAGTCACCAACGATTAGGACCTACTCAACTCGTGTGTGATTGTCTGAGGACTCGATGACCCATATAAAATTCCTATTAGATGTATGAATGCATGTATGTTTGAAATAAGTAGTTGTTCATGTTCGTGTTTGTCCAGAAAAATCACCTGGATTTACCGGGTGTCACATCATCCCCTTGTTGAAGGAATTTTCGTCCCGAAAATTAAGATCATTGCTAGTTTGCTAGGCACCAAGAAACATAAAACTTTCAGTTGTCACATCATCCCCTTTGTTGAAAAAAAATTTTGTCCCTGAAATTTAAATGTTACTTCCGTTGACTGGCCTTTTTCTGTTCGAATAATTGTGTATACTTTTCGTATATTATGTTCGTCGGGTTCTTGTGATCACTGATCTTTGCCTTAAGTTTCCAACGAACCTTGAAGTTTGATACATTTATTAATTTGCGTTGTTTCCCAATTCGGCTCATTGTTTTTCACTGGTTCCTAGTGAGTTATGACTGTCCATCGAGTTTCAACTTTTCGAGTGAAATGATGAGTGTTTCATGTGATAACCACTCTTCTGGTTAGATGCAGGAAAGGCATTGTGTTTGATGTGGGTACATTTACACCTTGTCGGTATGTTTTACTCTCATGCTGCAGGAATAATTCTATTTATGATCGTGAATACTTCCTCATGCGTTAAGATCGGTTTCCCTGTTTTTCACAAAACGGATGATCCTTACCAGGGTAACACCTTCGATATGATGTTTGCCGGCATAATTCCTCTAATGCTCGGAAGTCGTTGCCATACAGTCTCGGGTTTGCATGATCCTCTCCAGTATTTACCACTTATGATCTATGAGCTGAGTATCAGTAACTACTGCCCATTAGGGAGGTGACCTACACTTTTGTCCATAGGATTGCATCAAATGGTGCATTCTAAATGCTAGTGTGTTAATTGTTGTTGTAATGCACTCTGCCAAGTGTCAGAAGCATTTCTCAGTTGTTGCTGAAATCCATCGAACATGCCCTAGGCATTATTTTCTGATGATATGCGTGGGTTCATTCACTCCGCTCATAGGTTTGAGGATGATACGTAGCGCTCGTGTCTAGGCGTGTTCCCAAAGCCTTTTGTAATTCTTTCCGGAATGAGATGTAAATTGGATATCCTACCCGATATGGTTGAAGTGGGACCTCATGCCATGAGAGGATCTTTTACCTGCAGGACTGAAATAATTTCTCCATTATGCCAGTCCTTTTGATCGTTAGAAAGTGTGTGGGTTTGTCCTTTGACAAACGAGCACCGAGATCGTATCATGTTCGCTTGATGTTCGAGGTAGTTTGATGCTAGTGTCTATAGATGCTTGTCTCTACTTCACCTAAGGACGTTTCCGATTGTAATAGTTTGGATAACTGCTGATGTAGGATCTTAACCTTGGGTTGAATCAGACACTTGCCCACACAAGTTCTAATTTCGGCCTTCACTTCAGTCATTAGTAGAGTATTTTCCAATGTTTGTACCATTTATCCGTACCAACTGTGAGCTTCATAAGTTACTCTCTTTCTGAGATTCTAGTACCAGAACCCACATATTTGACGAATGTCGTCCAGTTCGCCTCAAAGAGTTTGTCGTTTTCTCGTAAGAATCCTGCCCCTACATTAGTTTCTTATAGTGCCTCGAGTTAAGCGTCCCAAGTTTGCTCTAGTGGTAATATAGTGAGTTGGAATGTCTGGGCTTGATTAAGTTAAGGGGTTTCCTTTCTGCTTAAGGAACCAACTACGCTGCTAGACTTGCTTGTATGATATATGGGGTTCGTTCTTGGTCCGACTCTTAGTCCCACCTCCAAGGCACCATTAGTGTTTATATATATGGTGTACCACAGCTAACCCACCACCCCTTTGGTATTTCAGAAGCGTACTAGTCGCCTACCAGAACCCCCTTCCATCTGATTGGTAAGTAGGCGAGTGTAGAGATATGATAAGATATGATAAGGGCTCATAATGACAGCAAGGACATACGGCTCCGCCACATGCCGTTGTGTCTACGAATACTTGTTTGCGTAATCTCTTTTAGACTACTATAATCTATGAAGGTAGTGCACCTGGTGCCATACAAATAGTATTCCCAAACTTTCAAATGTAAGTTCCATTACCTCAAGGTTCTATATCATAGGTAGTGTAGTTCCACTCGTGAATATTTAACTAGTGTGAAGCGTAACCAATATACTCCTCGGTGAATCATTTGTGGTATCCAACTAATTCTAGAAACTTCTGCACCCTTGTTAGAGTCATCGGTGCCTCCCAGTCCTTGATAGCCCCGACCCTTTCTGGGTCGACATATGATTCATTCTTTTTAACCATGTACACTAGGAATTTGGCCTTCCGAATCTAAAAGTCGCGTTTTGAGAACTTAGTGTATATCTTCTCTTGTCTCAATTGTTACAGGACCAATCGCAACTATTCCTGATGTTCTTCCTTGTCTCTGGTGTAGGTTCATATATCATTTATGTAGGCAGTGACAAATTTGTCATGGTACGATTTTACACAGTGTACATATAGAGTTCATGGGTATGCAGATGTATTGGTCATTTCAAAGGCATGTCTCAAAATTCGAAGTGTCCAAGCCCCATGTGGAACATTGTTTTTGAGATATCCTTCTCCAATATCCTTGGATGAAAATGATCTAGTCACAATTTTAATCCTTGAATAGGAGTTCGACTCCTCGTGCTGGTCGAACCAGTCATTGGTTCGGGATAAGGGTACTTGTTCTATGAAGCACATGGATCCTAGTTCAACAGGTTCTGTCCTAAATAGTTTACCAAGATTTGCGATATGAACGTTTACTAGTACAAGTGTCAAACCAGTATGTTAGTATGAAAGTTGTTCGGAGGAAAACTTACTAGTGATCGAGCTACAAACTTGCTTGTGCCACTTTCCTTTGCTTTGTCTGTGGATAATGCTTATTGAAATGTCCTGTTTTTCCACACTCGTAACAACCATGTTGTTTATGTTACTTTCCTTGCGCCTCACCCCAACAATCCTTCGCAAAATGGCCCATCTTGCTGCACCGTTTGCAACGATACTTGTTACACTGACCTTGATGGTGATAGTCACATTTATTGCACTGTGGGTATTTTCAAGCATAAGCAATCTGATCCTGTTTGCCAGAGATATTCTGATTGATGGTCTTGTCATTGTTAAACCTTACTCGTTTATGCGACGGTTAATTTGAAGATGACACCTTTCTTTCGTTGCCATCCCACTTCCTTTTATTGTCCATGGCAGTAGTCACTACACCGTGTCTAGGTAGGATACCCTGGTTTACTGCTTGATCTATGAGCTTGTGGGCTATATGGATGGCCTGTTGAATTGTTGTGGGCTTGGTAAACGTCACTCCTTCTCGGATCTATGGATCTAGACCGGCAATATACATTTCAATCATGTCATGCGCATGTTCCGCCAATTTCGGGAATAGAGTGGCCAGTTCATTAGAACGTGTAGTGTATGCTTCTATCTCGGAGCCTTCCATTTCTAGTCTCTAAAATTCTCCCTCTAGTTTATGGATCTCTTCTTGTGGATAATATTCCTCCTTATTCGTAGTCTTGAATTCGTCCCATGATAAGGCATTTGCATCTGTAAGTCCCAACATCTGTACCTGTGAAATCCAGACTTCTAGAAGCGAACTTCACTTGGTTAGAAGGCAGGCACTTGCACCGTATGAATATGGTCTCAATTTCTTCAATCCATCGGAGAAGTCCGATGGCCCCAGTTACACCCGTTTAAGTATAGGGTTTGCAGTTCATGAACGTCTTATACGCGCTCACCTCAATTCCTCCTTGGTTATGAGTTTGGGTATCGCTTCTAGGCTTGTAGTTTCTCTGTCGTTGACCGAATTCATGAGTTCTGTAGTTGACAACGTGATTTCTCCCCAACTTATGTTTTGTTCGTTACATGTAGATATAGTTCTTCCATTCACAAATATTCATAATGAGAAAACTTAATTACATATAATACATCACCCATATATAAAGTAAATAATAAAGTAAATGTTGACCACAACGCCATAAGTTTAAATAATAATCCTTGACTAAATAAATTGTAATTCGTTCACAAAATATTCAAAATCCAGAAATAAAAATTTAAAAGTATTTAGTTGGATAGGAACATTCTTCCCATCTAGTTTCAAGCTAAACTAAATGTTGTTACGAGCTGTAGAGACAACGGAACCCTCCTCCTCGGGCACGTTGTTTTTAACCTGCAATGCGTTAGCGATCATTTCCTCTGCTGCCACTGCCCTAGCCTCAGCCATCTCAGCTCTAGCCTCAGCTACGACAGCCAGCTTCTCAGCTTCCATTACCCTGAGATTCAGTGCATCTAGTCGTTTGCTTAGCATAAGTTGCCAATTAGTGTGGTGCTTATCGACCACACCCAGTTCATGATGAATTTTGTCTATACAATCCTTGGTGTCCCTCTTGTGACTGAGAATACTTGTAGTTGTGCTTGAAGTTCTTCGTATGTCCCCTAGTTCACGGTGCACACGGGCCACGACTGCTACGAGGACTTGATCTGTGTGATAAGGTAGGATTGGCAATGTGCGAGTAGAAGGTAATATGTCCGCTAATGGTGGCGGGGGCACATCCTCCTGATGAATCCAAGTTTCCACCAAGTCAATGCACCAATCCCAGTCTCCATTGTCTTCTTCATGATGGTAATTATACGTAGGTCCTTCATAGGTGTTAAAGTCATTGATCGGATTCGCACGACACTTCTTCAGTTCGGATAATGTTGATGAGGTGTGTTGCAGAGTTGGCTTCTTGTCGTTTCCAAATGATGAAGGGGATGAAGGTGTAGGGAAAATGATTGACCGTCCATGTCTGTAACATAATATATATATATATATATATATATATATACACACATATATAATGAATGAAATGCTTGCACAAAATAAATATCAAGTGTGTGTTCTCGTGTATGACTAATGCAACTCTAAGGCAATAGTTGGTCTACATGCAAGACCTAATTTACTATAACCAATGGCTCTGATACCAATCTGTCACACCCTCAAAATCCACCTACGAAGTATAACCGTGAGGCATTTGACAAACCAGGATTCGAGTCATTAGTCATACTAAACCATGCAAACACATAAAAAAAAGTTTAAGAAAATGCGGAAGCGTAATACGTAAGTAAAAGTGTTGCGCAAAACACGCGCCCTCAAACCAAACACGAAAATAAACCCAAAAGTAAATGTTAATATGCAAGTCAAAATGGTCAACATGTCATGTGTTATGCATCCTAGCGTGATCGTACCTCAATAACCTGCGAAAGACATGCTATGTGGGTCAGCGCAAGGCTGGTGAGTTCATAATTATCAATGCATGAAAAGTAAAGGTTCGTAAAGATGTTTGTACTATAAATGTTTGTACCATGGTAATCATAATCGTAATTATAGCTAGCTAGGCCAATGATCCTATCACTATGTGGTTCACAACCGAAGCGTGACTGTTTATGTTTGTAATGCCTTCCATCATCGCCTAACATGGACGATGATGATACTGTCTAGGCTAATATTACACCCATTCGATATCCAGTCGAGTTAGAGCGACTAACGCGGGTGGGGTTTGTCGAACCCAGTAGTACTACCAAAGGTTACCTCGCTTTCTCATAAACTAATAGTTCTAAATGTAAGGACTTTGTAATCCATGTTATGTGTGCACATACGTGATCAGCCATACAATTATATTACCAGAAATGTTTGTAGCATGCTTTTCTTTCTCAAGGATATACTTAGAGAGAAAAATGTTAGAGAACTCACCTTTGGGGGCTGGCAGAAGTTTGATATGATGCAGATGATTATCCTACAAATCACCTATATGTATGCAACTGTGTGAGACGACAGTGAAGAACACTTAGACTGACTCAGTGACCCTGACGACACGTTGGTGACTTAATAACTGATGTGTTTGTTTGTTTAGTTAACCTCTCAGTTCTGGAGAGTTTCTATGTCAGGCAAGTTCCTTTAAATAGCAAGTTTCAATTATAACAGGTATGCACAACAATCGTTTCTAGCATGCATTCTAATCGTTCACTGCGATAACAAAGAGCACGCAGGGTTTCACAGTTTAAACATACATATCACAAGGTTTCCTAAAATAATCATGCTAACCAACTACACACGTTAATAAATTCCTAATTTCACCACTCATATTTCATGCAATGATTTCCCATTTACACGTGTTAGACACGCACGTAATCTCTAACAATTCTAACTAAATTAACACGACTTTTAAAATTATAGAATTACATCCTCTTCTTAACATGCAAGGTACGTTGTGGTGCCACTAGATCGTTTAGTCCAATAAATACGCAAGTTATAACAATCTAAGAGTGTAGTCATATATTGTGTGTCATGTTTTATATCAAGAGTACCACTTTTCATTATTATATAAATTGTGTGTCATAAGTTCATCAAATTTCTGAACACTTTTTATGGTACTCAATTCCTAAGCTTTTCAACAAAAATCATTTAATGCAATATCAACCTAAATGGCAGCAAAACAAATAAAGGGCAAAACTGTGGGGTACTAGGTTCGAACCTGGGGCAACTAGTTACATCACAGGAGTCTTAACCACTACAGAAAATTCTGAATTTGTTACTTACCCAGATCCAAACGTATTTAACCCTGCAGATTCGGTGTCATCTTCTTGAATTAAATTAAAAAAACATAAGAGTTGCTGTGAGCAGGATTCGAACACATGACTCCCCAGTCTCAACACCAGCGCCTCTACCACTAGTCTAATTCAAATTTAGTGAACATAAGTAGGTTACATGATATATAACTACCTACATGCAGACATCATCTTCTTCATCGCAAAACCTACACATCGAATTTACCTATGAGGAACCAAAATCCATCGAAATAATACCTAAGCATGCGATCCTAACATCACAGTAGCACATAGTGTACATATACTATCCATAAAACAATAGACTTGGAGGAACAGAGGTTCGTAAGTTTTTACGATTTCATACCAAACTACATAAATCATTAAAGTAATTAAGCATCGTTTGCTATCGTTACTAGCCTATCATGAACACAGAACCAACCAGTGGCCTATAAGGATTTTATCAAGCATACTACGTCTCGGGTTCATCGGAGATCTTGAAAAAAAGAAAAAAACAATGCCGAGTGGTTTACCTTTGATTGCGGTGGGTTCCTACACTCCTCGAGATCGGTTACTCAGGTCACGGTGACGAAGCGATGAAATTGCTTGAGCGTGTGGATCTTCTACTTAGTCGTAATGAAATCAATGTAAATGAGTAAAACACGAAAAGTAAATACAAATGAGACTTGTATTAACCACAGAGAATCACAAAGTACACTCAGAGAATATATGACACGGAAGCTTTACAATTCAATACAAGATGAACTATTTATACATGCTAAAATACGATTGGCCGAACCTCAAGTTCGGCCACAAGTTCGGAGCTGTCCGAACTCCAGGTTCACTGGGAGTTCGGACTTCAGCTATAATGTGTGATCCATCTTGTATTCAATACTTCACATGACGATCAGGAACCGTGTATCAACAAACTCCCCCTCGGCACGTGCAGTATGATCTCCTCTATTCAAACTTGTATCTTGTATCTTCAATCAAACTCTTCCTCAATCTTGACGATGAGTTCAATCTTGAATAGTTGATAATGCATCGTGTGTAATCTCTTTATCAACAATTTTCAGAAAACTTGAAATTGTGATGTTCTCTTCCCACTTAGAAACCTGCCAACATAAATAATCTTGGTGCAAAATGTCTCTTCGAGACTCCAAGATATTTTGATTTTGAAAATGATTTCGTAATCCGTGCTGATCAATCGAAAACAAATAAGAAACAAAATCTTTTTGGCTTTTAGGAATTTTATATCATAACACACCGAAAATCTTTTTGGTATTTTCCTGATAAGAAAAGTAAAGACATTACAGAATTAGACACTATTTTTGTCTTTTGTGAGAAATATCACAACTTGGGATCATATTGATCATAACATGCTGAACTACATTTCAATTTCAATTATTAAAGCACATAAGCCATGCCGATTGCAGATATAATTTGTCCAACATTAAACTCTGGCACAATCATACTCATAACATCTGGATATGTTAAGGTATTGATTAAATTTGCATTGACAAGTATACCCCACACTATCAGACATACTCAGATAGGCTTTTGCTTATCACTTTTTGTGATCTCATTTGTGATTTAAATCACATACTGATTGTAACCATGATATAGTCAACTGCGTTCCATGCAAAAAGAAATAAGAACATTAAATCGTCTACCTTAAGGTTGATCTTTCGATACGCAGATAAGGCCTCGGATTTAACAAAATAAGAAAATAAAACAAGTTGAAGTTGTATAACTCAACAACAATCAGGTGGGTACTTCCGTACACGCAGAGAAAGTCCGATGAGTTATACGAAACACACAAAAAATAAAGCAGAACGTCAAACGAACAACAATTAGGTCGGTCTTTCGACATGCAGAGAAAGTCCGATCGTTTGACAAAATAAAGAAACTCAAACAAGTTTAAATCTTTGCAAAATGAACACATGTATACACAGTGACTTCTCATTTTATTTTTCACATATCTTTGTCTTGATATATCATGAGATATGCATCAAGATGTTGTCCACTAGGTCAAGCATCAGATTTAGTGTATATCACATTTGTATACTTTCTGATTTGCCGAGCCTACCTTACACATCGATCAAATGGTCTTATGGCCTTTTCATCTACTTTATCTATGAGTCAGACAATGTCATCCAATGTACCATCATTTCCCAATCATGTCAGATACAATTTCTCATTTTTCAATGTTTTTGGATTTTTGCATTTTTCAATGTTTTTGTTGTTTTCAAATTTCTCCCCCTAAAAATGACAACTCTATTTATAGATTTTCATTTTTACGATTTGAAAAACAAGACACTATTTTTGTATTTTTGCAAAAACAAACTCCCCCTCAGGATGAGACGAAGTAAAAAAACAAGAAAAATGATCAACCAACACGAATACTAGCAGTTTAGCATTTTGAAAAAAAAAATGATTTTGAAATTCAATTTAATTAGAACAGATATTTCACAATCAGCAATTTTCCAATCACCGAAAGGTCTTCCTGAAACACCTGCTTGACACCAAATAAAACATTAGTCGCGTTGGGATCGACCCGAATCAACAGCGTCGGGTTGCCCGGTGTCTTCTACAAAGTCCTTGTTGGCCTTGGAAACAACTTTTGGTTTCCAAATTTGTAAAAGTTTTAATTTTTATCGGAACCCGAATCAGATTCAACCGACGTACTCGGTTTAGACCAAGCCGATTTACGAGTTGATTTAATCTTTGGAGACCATGGTTCATAAAAAATTTGACCTTCGTTATTCACATATTTGGCAGTTTTGTGGATATATGCAGTCGTCGGACAATCAGCAGCAAGATGTCCCGGTTGACGACAGACATAACAAAGTTCTTCTCTAAAATTATATAAAAATTGTTTTGATTTTTGAGAATCGGATGAATGTTCAAATTGAAAGTTATCAAAGAAACCATCAGAAGAATCATACCTAGGAGATGAACTCCTTGAAGATGAAGATCTTCCAGAATAATAAGAAAATTCCTTCTGAGATGGTAATTTCTTTGCAACTTTTGCTTTAGGAACCTTTTCAGCCTTCACTGATTTCTTAGCTTGAACCGGTTCTTCCAACACTTTGTAACCTAAACCTTTGTGTTTAGATCCTTGAGTCTTTGAAGACTTGGACGAAGAACCCGAAGCAACTCTTGACTTAGCGGCACTAGTAAATCTATCTTTGATATCTTTCAGCTTGTTCTTCTCAATCAACACTTTTTCTTCTTTGGTTGCAGATGAAAAACTTGAAGCAAACTTATCAAAAACCTGTTCATTTTCCAGAAGCATAGACTTTGAAACAAATTTTGGAGCTTCTCACAAAGGTTTCTCCTTCTGTTTAGATTTAGACTTGTTCTTCTTGGGTGGAGTGACAAACTTTGAATAATCATGTCCTTCAGCCTTAGGATCAAGCGGAGCAGAAGTAACTTCAATTAAATCCACTGGTTGAGGAACCAAATGAACATCCTCTTTTTGAGAACTTTCTGAACTCTGATCCTGTTTGTATAAGAAATTTAGCAATGTCGGAGACAAATTGCAATTCTTCACTTGTCGTTTTAGCTCTAAAATTTCCAATTTCAAATCATTGATCTGTTGCTGAGCCTCAAACACCTCCTTTTGTGACTTGATGAACTTTGCATTGAGATCATCATATTCATAAGTTTGTAACTTCCTGATCTCACATTCTGCAAACAGTTCTTGAAGAACACTTTCTCTCTTCTATTTATAGATCTCAACATCCTTAGTTCATACTTCATTCTTGTCCCGGTACTAGTACATTCTCATCTTGAAGCATAGAGATCTTATTTTGCAATTTTTCAAAAGTAACAACAGTTGTAGCAATAAGAGCAGTAGCTTCTTCATATTTTTGCTGGACTGGATAACTTTTCTCAAACAGATTTTCAAAATCTTGAGCTGCGTCTAAAGCTTCAGCTTTAGCCTTCGCACATTCTTCAGCCAATTGAGCATTTTCTTTCAAAACATCGTCATGAACATGAACTAATTCATAATAATTCTTTTGAAAATCTTCCACCTCTTTCTTGAGCACCACAATTTCTTCAGTTGATAAATGACATCTTTGTTCAAAACCTGCAACCTGCTGAAGCAATCTTTTACATTTAAGACATTCAAACTCGTCAACCTTTGAACTTGTAGAAACTTTAGGTAATTCTTCTTGAACCAAAGATACACTTGAAGAAGAATCAGACTCAGTTAAAAAGCTGTCATCATCAGCATGTTGAACAGTTAAAGCAATTGAGATTGGAGTATGATTCTTTTCAACTGCTGAATCTGCATTCCAAGCAAATTCATTTGAATGCACAAATGTATCAGTCCAATCATGAGCAAGAGTAGCAGATTTTTGCTCAACCTTTTCAGCTTTATCTGATGGATGAAAAACTAAATGTGTATGCTGACCAGTCTTCAATTTACTTTCTGCAAAACTTGGACATTCTCGAGCAAAGTGACCATAAACTGAACACTTATAACATTTCACCTTAGACTTGTCCAATCCAATCTTCCCTTCCTGATTCAGTCTCTTCTTACCAGTTCTATTGAAAAATTTCTTTGTTCTATGAACCAACATAGCATATTGCCAATTTAGATCAATTTCCTCTAAATGATCATAATCAATCTGATCGTAATCTTCATTTGCTAACTCAACATTACTCACAGAACCAGTGATAACACCAAAGTATGAAGATACTAATGCAGACATCAACGCATTATAATCATCGACAGTTTGAACAGACAATGCACTTTGAGTCGAAGAACTTGGAATTGACACAGTACAACCAGCAGAAGAATAACTTGGAATTTCAGATTTACCTGCCAGAAATGCTGTAGGAGGAGCAGAACTAAGAATATTAGACTTCCCAGCATTCATTGTAGAGTCATTTTCACCATGATACACTGCAGGATTCTGAATTTGTGTAGGAAGTGATTTATTCACCATTAATTCCATATCTCGAGCCTGAATTCTTTGAACCAAATCATTGAAAGACAATCCTGAAAAATCCTTATCGTGAGTAATCATCATCACATAATTCTCCCATTTTTCAGGCAAAGCTTCCAAGATCTTTTCTTTCATATCAACCTCTTCTTTAGTAAGATTCACCAAACGCATTTCACTCATCAAATGAGCGAATCTTGCAATCAAATTGGGAATCATTTCATTTTGATAATGCTTAAAACTATCAAACTCTTTCTTCAAAACCTTTTGTCGACTTTTATTGTATTGGTCATTGCCTTCACATCGTTTTTCCAAAGCATCCCATAGACTTTTTGATGTGTAGTTACCAGCAAATTGATGAAGTAACTCTTTAGGCAATGCCATCGTTAAAGTACCATATGGCTTTTTCTCAGCTTGATAAGCTTTCTTTTGTTCAGATGACATTTTTCTTTGAAGAATAGGTTCACAGTTTCATCTTTAGGGTAAACATATTGCTCAGTGAAAGCTAACCACATATCAATGTCATTTGTATCGACAAACGCTTCAAACCGTTTAACCCAACTATGATAATCTTCCAATTTTAGCAATTTGGGAACTTTCTGACTTGTTCCAATTTCATTATCATAATTCATCATTGTTTGCATCGCAGCTTGAACCGAATTTTGAATAGCCGCGAACGCTTGAAAATCGGACATTTTTTAAAAATTGGTTACTGTTCACTCCGAACCTTGACCGAACCTCCTCCGAACTATCACCGAACTTAGTCCTCGCCGAACTCTCACCGAACTTGACCTTCGGACAAAAGAATAACCTCAACACCGAACTAGCTCTGAATGAGGACCGAACTCCCACCGAACTTGCTCCGAATTCTCACCGAACCAAGAAAAGTGACCGATCTCCGTCCGAACTTGGAGTTCGGAGCGGTTACACCGAACGTGTCCGAACCTCAAACGAGACAGATTTCACTTGACGTCATTTTCTCGATTTTCAACGTTTTTTACTGGAATTTTTGACAGAAATTCAAGTAAACTTGATAGAAACAACCCAGGAATGAAGTTTTGATTAAAAGCACATCGAAACAATCAAACGAACTCAAAAATGATTGACATTTTCGCAAAAACGTGAATTTGAACTCAAAACTCCGAGAAACACTGATTTCCGACTAGTAGAGCAAACCAAATGCTCTGATACCACTTGAAATTGCTTGAGCATGTGGATCTTCTACTTAGTCGTAATGAAATCAATGTAAATGAGTAAAACACGAAAAGTAAATACAAATGAGACTTGTATTAACCACAGAGAATCACAAAGTACACTCAGAGAATATATGACACGGAAGCTTTACAATTCAATACAAGATGAACTATTTATACATGCTGAAATACGATTGGCCGAACCTCAAGTTCGGCCACAAGTTCGGAGCTGTCCGAACTCCAGGTTCGCTGGGAGTTCGGACCTCAGCTATAATGTGTGATCCATCTTGTATTCAATACTTCACATGACGATCAGGAACCGTGTATCAACAAGCGACCTCCTGGTCTTCCAACAACAACAGCACAGGGGGCTGTTGCAGCCCTGTTGATCGGAGAAAGAAGAGGAAGAAACGAGAGAGGAGGCCGGTCGAGCAAGTTGGAGAAAAAGAAAAGATCGAGTTGTTGTGGTCGAGATGTGAGGGTTAGCGGCTGATTAAAAGAAATCAGGGTGGGGATGTAGGCAGCTTTCCGGACTTCGTTTGGGATTTATCTCAATTCAAAATTTGAATTGAGATGTTACACTAAATACCCCTCAAGTCACAATAATTTTCGTATAAGGTCCCTCCACTTTTCTAACCGTAAGTTTTACATGCGTGCATGATCTGTTGACGTCTACATAAATTCTCGGTTCATGTAAATCTATTAGCACATAATTCCACATGAAATCACAATCACGTAACATCAAATAGCACACATGTATACATAATATTATAGAGTTATAAGTTATGCACTTTGTATTCGTTCGATAGCATTTTAATAATTTAGTCACCAACAATTAGGACCTACTCAACTCGTGTGTGATTGTCTGAGGACTCGATGACCCATCTAAAATTCCAGTAAAATCACTCGAATTTACCGGGTGTCACAGACACTCAGAGAAACACCGTACAAAACACACACTTAGCTCTAGACTCCTCTCTCTCAGTTCCGAATTACAAAGCACAAACAACTATTTATACACGACTGTCCGAACTCGGACGAACTGGTGGTTGGTCTAGTCCGAACCCATCCGAACTGCTAGTTCAAATGACCTTGGTTCATTCCAGTTAAGACCTAGTTCGTGTAGCAGCTTTGTTTTGTTCAGATCTTCCCACCGTTTTGTTCAGATACTTCACACGACACACGATACTTCACACGACACACATATTATGTACCAACAAACTCCACCTCGACGTGTGTAGTATCTTTTCAACTCTTTCAGTTGGAATCAATGTGTGTAGTATCTGCTCATCTAAACAATCGTATCTTTAAACAAACTTCCCCTCAACTTAATGGTAGCTTGATCTTGAATACTTGACGATGTACAGTGTGTCTTTATCTTTATCAGCAGCTTCAGAAGACTTGAAGTTGTGACATACTTCTTCACTTAGCAACATGTTCAAATATATATTTAATCTTGGCGCAAACGTCTCTTCGAGACTCCAAGATATTGATTTTGAAATTTTAATTTGTATCACGTGTCGATCAGATCGAAAATAAAGCAAAAATAAAATCTTTTTGGCTTTTAGAAAGTTTGTATCAAAATTGACTTAAAATCTTTTTGATTTTTCAAACTTATGCTAAAACACACTAAAAATGTTTTTGAATTTTTTGAAATGAAAAGAAATTGCAATACAAAATCATATTCTATTTTTTGTATGAGAAAGATCACTATATGGGATCATATTGGTCAGAACGCATTGAACTACACTTCAATTTCAACTAATTGAAGCACATAAGTCATGTTGATTACTGATATAATTTGTCCATCTTAAACTCAGGTAGAATCATACTCATAACATCTTGATATGTTAAGGTATTGATTAGATATGCTTTGACCAGTGTAGCTCACAGTATCAGACATATTCAGACATTTTTATTTTTCTCGTGTGATTACACTTGTGATTATCACATAGTGATTTTAACCATGATATTGTCCATTGTGTTCCATGCAAAAAGAAATAAGAACGTTAAATTGTCTACCTTAAGCTCGATCTTCCGATACGCAGATAAGGCCTTGGATTTAACAAAATAAGAAACATAAAACAAGTTATAATTGTATAATTTAACAACCATCCAGTCGGTCTTGTGGACACGCAGAGAAAGTCCGATGAATTATACGAAACACCAAAGAAAATAAAGCAGAACCTCAAACAAACAACAATCAGGTCGGCCTTGTGAGCACGCAGAGAAAGTACGATCGTTTGAGAAAATAAAGAAAATCAAACAAGTTTAAATCTTTGCAAAATATACACATGTATACACAGTGACTTCTCATTTTCTTTTCCACACTTACTTATCTCTTTTTGTCATGAAATATGCTTCAAGGTGTTATCCACATGGTCAAGCATTAGTATTTAATGTATATCACATCGGTATACTTTCTGATTTGCCGAGCCTACCATGCACATAAAACAATGATCTTATGGCTTTTTCATCTACTCTATCCATGAATCAGATACGTAAGCTAATGTACCATCATTTCCGAATGATCAATTTCTCAAGATTTTATTTATTTTGCATGTATTCACCTTCTCAATATTTTGCATTTTTCCCATAACATGCCATTTCTCCCCCTTAGTTGCAATCCCCCCCCCCCCCCCCTTTAAAAATGAAAAACTCTATGTTTGGATTTTTCATTTTATAAAAAACATGACACTATTTTTGACTTTTTCAATATTCGCCCCCTAAACGATAAACAAAAAGTAAAGAAAGAAAAGTGATCAATCAACACGGATACGTGTCTGTTTTAAGTTTCATAAAACCTTTAGATTAGAAAGATGAATCATGAAATTTAAGTTAAGGAGAATACTCCTCCATCAACAACTTTTCAATCGTCGATAGGTCTTCTAGAAGTACCTGCACACTGGTCAAACTCATTAGTTTTTAAATGACCCGAAGCGGATCGTTTTTTTGCCAACCAGTGTCCTCGTTTTGTTTTGAACCCACCTTAGGTTTCCACTATTGTTGTTGTTTTGGTAATAAATTTTTTGATGAATCAATCACAGGTGACTGTGACGAACAACCTACATTTTGTACTTTTGAAAATTTTGGAAAAACAACGTTCTTGTTTTTTAAAGAATGTAGGCTGAAATTCATCAAAAACTCTGCCATGTTCATCAATGAACCTTGGGTTGGCAGATTTACCAAAAACTAGAACTTTTTGGTTAGTGTAATTAGAAGCAGCAGGAACCGAACATTCTTTTGCCATATGCCCTTTCTGGCGACAATTGTAACATAAATGATTATTTATTTTCCTTCGTTTGGGAACCTGCAAAGCTTTACAAAAATAGATATCTCCAAAATGATCATAGAAAGAATCATATACCTGATGCCGATGATCATGAACCCATTTGGATGTTGGGATTTTTGGAGTAGAACCAGAACCTCCAGAAGAAAAATTAGCTTGTTGCTTCTTCTTGGTACTTGAATCATCTTGCTTCACAAAAACTTCAACAATTTTCTGAGCATCCACGCAGTGAAGTGGAAATTCTTTGTTAGAAAATATTTGTTCCAAACCCTTAAGTTTGTAAAACCTTTCGGGTTGAACTTTTTCTGCTTTGAAATCTTCCTTCTTGACTTGATTCAGCTTCATTTTCTTCAGATTTTGTGTTTTTGAACCTTGAACACCATTATTGGCAACAATCTTTGACTTGAATCCCAAACCAACACTTTTGCCAGAAATGTTTTCCTCTGAAGTAGATGGATTATGCCCATTCTTTGACAAATGAGAGAACTCAGCTTTAACTTCATTAACATTCTTCTTTTCATAGAAAATCGTCTCATCAAAATCAGGTTGAGAACGAATCTTCTCGGTAGAACTAGCTGGTTGCTCATTCTCTGTTGACGATGAACCAGACACAAATTGTGAAGATATAGGAACTCCAGATTTCTTCTCATTCTTTTTACCAGCCTTCTTGGTTTTCTTCTTCTTCACAACTTTCTCTTCGTCTGAATTTGATGAAGAAAAATTTGAATAATCACATTCTTCAACTTTCTCCTTTACCTCATTAACAACCTCTTTGATACTTCCTAGGTGACACTGACTTATCGAACATTCTCTCAAAATTTACATCTTTGGCTAAGAAGCTTGTAAACGATTGTGAATTGGTGACATTGTTTAGAAGGCGGTTTGCATTAATCACGTGGATCTTCAAATAAAAAATCTTCTGTTTTGCTTCTGCCAACTCCTTTTCTGTAGTTATCAACCTTTTAGCAACCTTGTGAGTTTCATACTTTTGCAATCTTATATTTTCTAGCTCAGCAAACAACTCTTTCTTCCATTTGTCTTTATTCCTTTTCTGAATATCAAGATTTGCATTTTGTAATATATTCACTCTTCCTAACTCCTTCTTCTCATCAAGTAGCTTCTCCATATCAATATGATAGGTTTCAATTTTGGCAGCATACTCATCAAAAGTCTTGTTAAGCATATCAAGCTTAATCTTTGACTTTTTAAATAGGGGAACTGCATATATCCCCTTACTTTGGATAAAATTGCATATTTTCCCAAAATACAAGTTTTTAATGCATAATGTACAATGCTCTTAAAACATGATTTGGGGAAACATGCAATTTCTTAACTTTAGAGGGGGACATATGCATTCCCCTTTCAAATAACTCATTGAAATCTTTTTCAACATCTTTCGCTTCAGCTTTCCATTTTTCAACTTCTTGAATTAACTCATCATTCTTTTTAGACAATTTGACGAATTTCTGCTCAAACTCTTTGAATTCTTCCTTGGATGCCTTCAGATCTGATTTCACTAATTTCAATGCTTCGGTAAGTAAACTTATTTCTTTCACTAAACCAGCATTCTCCTTCAACAAACTTTCAATCTTTGATTCAGAACTTTCGTTCTCAGCGGATTCATAAGAACGTGAATCAGAATAATAATCATCTTGTTCATGTGTGACAATCAAAGCTGACTTATCAAGAAACACTTTTCACCATTTATAAGTGCTACCATCCTCATTCTGAGCAGTGAAAGCTGTTTTATTTGAATTACTTGAAGATGGTTGAGAACTATTGGCAGTTTTTGAATCAGACTTGTGAACATGAGATTGCTGACACTCTCTTGCAAAATGTCCAAGATTGGACCATTTTTAACACTTAATCGTGGATTAATCAAATCCCAACCTTCCTTCTAAAATAGCATGTTGTCTTCCAGTTTTCTTGTAAAATCATTTTATCTTCTGAGTTAACATAGCTAATTGCCAAGCTATATCCATATCATTAACTGTTCATCATCAAGTTCATCAAGATCATATTTAGTCAGCTGAGCATTACTAACATCTTTGATAATAATTCCAAACGAATATGAAATGAGAGCATATATCAATTTTGAACAATCATCAATTGACTTGACAGAAAATGAATTTTGATTTACTGAATCTGGAATTGTAAAACTGCAACCTCTTGATGAACCAATATTATCTGAAATTCCAGACACATTTCCAACAAAGGCAGTTGATGGTGCAGAACTAAGACCTGGTTTAGCCTTAGTTGTTATGCTAGCAGCATTCTCACCATGATATAATTCTGGATTTTGCAATCTAGCAGTTAACTTGTTGAAATTCATCATTTCCATTTCACGAGCATGAAGTTTACCAGTTAATTCATGAAACGATAATGTGGAAAATTCTTTTTCATGTGTAAGTAACAAAACATAATTTTCCCATTTTTCTGGTAAAGCCTCCATTATCTTCTCTTTCAACTCTTCATCGGTTTTCTTAATCCAAACAATCTTTAATTTCACTAATAAGATGTGAAAATCTTGATACAAGGGCCGTAATGTTTTCATTTTCATAATGCTGAAAGTTATCAAACTCTTTGCTCAACACCTTTCTTCGACTCTTCTTGTATTGATCATTGCCTTCGCATATTGTCGATAACGCATCCCATAATCGTATTGATTTCTTGCAAGTGCTGAATTGATGTAGCAATTCAGTAGGTAAAGCCATAGTAAGATAACCAAATACTTTTTGTTCAAGCTCATAGCTTTTCCTTTCGGCAACATCAAAATTGTGAATTGCTTTAAAATCTCCTTGATCAGTTGGATGAATGTAAAGCTTTCGAATTGGAATCTATAGATCGGTATCATTCGTACTAATGTAAGCAGAAAACCGTTGTTTCCAATTTTGATAATCCTCCAACTTTAACAACTTGGGAACTTTCTGACTTGTTCCAATTTTGTTTTCAAAATTAATCAAAGTTTGCATCGCGTTTTTCATAACGGCAAATGCTTGAAAATCTGACATTTTGAAAATCTTTAAAATCTAGTAGCCGAATTGAATCCGAACCCATAAATCTTTATCCGAACTGGAACTTAGCCGAACTGAGAGTTTAATCTGAACATGTGCCGAATTGAAAAGTAAGCGAATTGAACCAACCCAATTGAGAAATATCCGAACTAATGCCGAACCTATCCGGACCAGTACTTCGGATAACCGAACAGAACCGAACCAAACTTGTCTGAACTGAAAGAATGAAAGTGTCCAAACCTAGACTTCGTATGAGCCGAACTAGAACCGAACCTATATGAACTGGGAGTTCGGATGACGGTTAGCCCAAACTGAAAGTTGCTCAGCCGAACCTAAACGAACATAATCATTTTTCACTCAAAACTCATGAATTTGAACAGATTTGAACGAGATTTTCAATAGTGCATCAGAAAAATGATAAGAAATGATTTAGGAACACATTTTTCACAAAATTCTCAATTGATATGGTCAAAAAGTGTAAAAACACTCCAAAAAGTTGAAAAATGACACTTTTTGTTAAAAGAACTCCAAAAATAGCAACCATAGATCAGTAGAGTGAACTAGAAAGCTTTGATACCACTTTAAAGTTCGTGAGCATCAGATCGTCTACTCAATCTAGCTATTTTGGATACAAAACGTAATTAAAAGTTGTTTTATTGATCACAAGAGAACAATTACAACTTTGGAATCACTCAGAGAAAACACTTTACAAAACATACACTTAAGCTTAGACCCCTCTCTCTCAATTACAAATTACAAAGCACAAACAACTATTTATACACGACTGTCCGAACTCAGACGAACTGCTGGTTCGTCTGGTTCGAACCCATCCGAACTGCTAGTTCGAATGACCTTGATTCGTTCCAGTTCGGACTTAGTTCGTGTAGCAGCTTTGTCTTGTTCAGATCTTCCCACCATTTTGTTTAGATACTTCATATGACGCACGATACTTCACACGACGCCTAGATTATATACCAACATTATGCTAAGACCAATGTCGTGCAACATGGTCAAACTTCCAGGGGAAACAAAAGCCACAAGCCTAATAACAAAGGCAAGGCCAAGGTTATGGATCTTGGTCCAAAGAAAGGTGGTGTAAAGAAGAAAGTTGGTTCTTTTAAAGGGAGATGCTACAACTGTGGTGAAACTGGTCACTGTGCTGATCAGTGCAACGCTCCTAAAAAGGAGAAGGCTCATATGATCAATGATGACATGCCTCTTGTGGCTAAGATCACTGACCTCACTGCTATGGTGGAGGAGGTTAATTTGGTATCTAACAATACTAAGGGGTGGTGGGTCGACACTGGTGCTACCCTTCGTGTTTGCCTTAACAAGACTCTCTTTAATACGCTTAAAGAGATGGTGGGAGATGAGAAGCTGTACATGGGCAATGCTGCTACAACTGATATTAAGGGTGAAAGGGATGTGATCCTCAAGTGTACTTCAGGGAAGGAGCTCACTTTAAGCAACTTGTTGTATGTTCCTGAGCTGCGCAAGAGTCTTGCGTCAGGATGGTTGCTTAATAAGTTTGGTTTTTGTTTGTTATTTGAAAGTGACAAATTTGTTTTGTCTAAGCGTGGTATGTTTGTTGGTAAGGGCTATGCCCAAAATGGTATGTTTAAACTCAATGTAATGGTTGTGAAACAAAACATGAATAAGAATGCTTCTACTTCTACTTATTTGATTGAGTTTTCTAACGTGTGGCATGGTCATCTTGGTCATGTTAATTTTAATTCTATAAGTGTTGTTTGATTAAGTTAAATCACATACCTACTTTTTCCATTGAGCCAAACTCAAAATGTAAAACTTGTGTTGAAGCCAAACAAACAAGATCATCATTTAAATCAATAGAACGAAAAACTGAACCCCTTGATATGATTCACACTGATGTGTGTGACTTGAAATCGGTTCCCACTAGAGGTGGTAACAAGTACTTCATCACCTTCATTGATGATAGTACTATATATTGCTATGTGTACTTACTTAAGAGTAAGGATGAAGCAATAGACACGTTTGTCTTGTACAAAACTGAGGTTGAGAACCAACTCAACAAAAAGATAAAAGTAATAAGAAGTGATAGAGGTGGTGAATATGTTTCACCATTTGCGACATCTGTGCATAAAATGGAATCATCCATGAGTGCACTGCTCCTTATTCACTACAACAAAATGGCATTGCAGAACGAAAGAACTGAACATTAAAGGGAATGATGAATGCCATGTTGATAAGCGAAAGTTCGTGAGCTGGATCGTCTACTTAATCAATGATATATACGAGTAATTCGAGTATAGAAAACGAGACACGGAGATGTAAATACAAATGAGATTTGTATTATAACCACTAAGAGAACACACACAGGAAAACACACAGAGAATTAACCAAGAGGTCCTAATCCTATACAAGACAATCCTATTGATAGTTGCACAAATCTGTCCGAACTAGCTGTCACCTGAACTGCCACTTCGGGTGAGTTCGTGTGCACTCGAACTGGCAGTTCAGGTCACTTCGGACATAGACATTCTTGTAGCTCTTGTCTTGTAATTGATACTTCATACACATGTTCTGATACTTCACACGACGAACATATAATGCTCTAACAAACTCCCCCTCGACGTGTGCAGTATCCGTGCAGTATCTGTACCATAACAAATCTTCATAGAAACTGGTATCTTCAATCAAACTCTTCCTCAATCTTGATGGTTAGTCTGATCTTGAATACTTGACATTACGATGCGTGTAATGTCTTTATCAACAGCTTCAGAAGACTTGAAGTTGTGATGTTCTTTTTCCACATAGTACATGCCAAAATAAATAATCTTGGCGTAAAACGTCTCTTCGAGACTCCAAGATATTCAGATTTTGAAATTTGAATTATATCTCGTGTTGATCAATCAAAAAGAAATAAGAAACAAAATATTTTTGATTATTTAAACTTTATATCAATACACACCTAAAATGTTTTTGGTAATTTCTGATATAAAAAGTAAATGTAATACAATATTAGACACTATTTTTGTCTTTTGCGAGAAAGATCACGACTTGGGATCATATTGATCATAACGTGCTAAACTAGACTTCAATTTCGATTATTGTAGCACATAAGCCATGTCGATTGCAGATATAGTTTGTCCAACTTTAAACTCAGATACAGTCATACTCATAACATTTGGATATGTTAAGGTAGTGATTAGATTTGCATTGACCAGTGTACCTCACACTATCAGACATACTCAGATATGCTTTTGCTTATCACACTTTCTGATTTCACTTGTGATTTAACACATAGTGATTGAATTCATGATATAGTCAATTGTGTTCCAAGCAAAAAGAAATAAGAATGTTAAATCGTCTACCTTTAGGTCGATCTTTCGATACGCAGATAAGGCATCCGATTTAACAAAATAAGAAAATAAAACAAGTTGAAATTGTATAATTCAATAACAATCAGGTCGGTCTTGTGGACACGTAGAGAAAGTCTGATGAATTATACGAAACACCAAAGAAAATAAAGCAGAACCTCAAACGAACAACAATCAGGTCGATCTCTCGATACGCAAAGAAAGTCCGATCGTTCGAGAAAACAAAGAAAATCAAACAAGTTTAAATCTTTGCAAAATTAACACATGTATACACAGTGACTTCTCATTTTTCTTTATCACATATCTTTTTCTTGATATATCTTGATATACGCATCAAGATGTTGTCCACTAGATCAAGCATCAGATTTAATGTATATAATATTTGTATACTTTCTAATTTTCCGAGCCTACCTAGCACATCGATAAATGGTCCTATGGCTTTGCACTTATTTTATCCATGAGTCAGAGAACATTAGCCAATGTACCATCATTTCCCAATTATGTCGGATACAATTTCACATTTGTCAACGTTTTTGTCTTTTCAAATTTTCTCCCCACTAAAAATGACAAACTCTATTTTTAGATTTTCATTTTTAATATTTGAAAAACAACACATTATTTTTGTATTTTTTTTCAAAGAAACAAACTCTCCCTCAAAATGAGATGGAGTGTAAAATAAAAAAATTTATCAATCAACACGAATACTTGCAGTTAAGCATTTTGAAAACACAGGATTTTGAAAATGATTTGAAAATTAATTTTAAGTTAAAACATATATTCCACCATTAGCAATTCTTCAATTACCAATAGGTATTCCTGAAATACCTTTTGACACCAAATAAAACATTAGTTGCTTTGGGATCGACCCGATTCAACCGGGTCGGGTCGGGTCGTCCGGTGTCTTCCACAAAGTCTTTGTTGGCCTTGGAAACAATTTTTGGTCTCCATATCATTGATGGTGAAAATTTTGAATCAGAACCTGAAAATATTGCAACCGGCATTTTTGGTTTGGACCAAGACGACTTTCTAGTTGATTTAGATGTTGAAGAACACGGTTCATCAGAAAGTTTACCATTATCATCCACATATTTAGCATTGTTGTGGATATATGCAGTTGTCGGACAGTTTGCAGCCATATGTCCAGGTCGACGACATGCATAACAAATTCTTTCACGAAGTTTTGGTGAACATTTGGAAAAATTATTTGTTTTCCAACTATGATTCGAAGCAGGAGAATCATAGTAACCAAAACAATGATCAGAATCAAATGAATCAAAGAAATTATTGTAAAAATCATACATAGGAGATAAATTTCGTGGTAATTTCGTGGTAAGTAGTATGAACCACTTGAAGAACCTCCAGAATGATAATGATCATCTCTTGATGTAGATAAATTCGACTACTTTTGTTGTGCTTGCCTTTGTTGATTCTGAACTTGTTTAACAACATGTTTCATCGGTTTTTGTTGAGGTTGATGACTCTGAATAGTTTTAATAACCACTTTCTTATTTTCCTGTTTTGTCTGTTGCACTAGAACGTTCTTGACTTCATAACCCAAACCTTTATGCTTGTAGCTAGAAACTTTCGAAAATTCAAATCGAGAACCAGAAGCATTTCTTGCATTAGCTTCTCTAGTGAATTTTGCCTTAATATCCTTCAGCTTGTTCTCATGAATCAAATATTTAGCAATTTTAGTTTCAGTTGAAGTACTAACAGACTTCTCTCTCTTATCAAATATCTTCTCATTTCCAATAATGATGAACCAAGATCAAACTTTGGAACATTACCAGCTTCAAATTTCTTCTTTCTAGACTTAGATTCCATTTTCTTTGTAGGAGTAGGAGTTGCAAACTTTGAATAATCATCCATTTCTGCATTTTTATTCACTGAAGTAGATGGAATACTTGACATATCAACTGGTGACGGAACTTTATGTAAATCATTTTTAGCACTTTCTTCACTTTTCACCTGTTTGTAGATGTAATTCAGAAATGTCGGTGACAAATTACAATTCTTTACTTGACGTGGCAAATTTAGAATCTCAATTTTTTAATTCAGAAATCTTCACTTGAGCATCCAACAGATCTTTTTGAGACGCAATGAACTGTTCCGACAACTCATTATATACATACTTATGTCTTCTTCACAAGTCACACTCTTCCAAAACTTTTTTGGTAACCTTTTCCCATTTCTTCTTGAAATAATCAACATCTCTTGCAAAATTTCGTTCTTTTCCCGGAAAAGAACATTTTCATCTCGAAATTTTGAATGTTCTTCTTGAAGAAAATTTACTTCTCAGCAGCTTCAACAGCAATCTGATTAGCTTTTTCATATTTCTGTTGAACATGATAAGCCTTGTTGAATAAAGCTTCAAAATCTTCAGTAGCTTCTTTTGCTTCAACTTTAGCCTTTTCACATTCAACAAACAAATTATCTTTTTCTTTCATCAAATTCGCATTGATCTTAGCAAGTTCAACACACTTTGGACACACTAAAGAAATTTCCTTATGAAGTTCTTCTATGTCACTATCATCCCCTCTATCATATATCACACAAGAATTTGTTTCAGAATCAGAATCAGTCAGACAACCATCCATGTGTTCATTCTCAAAAACAGTAACACAATGTTTTTTATCTGACAACCCTTGACTTCCTGATTCTAAATCAGTTGATGCTGAATCATCTGATTTTAGACCATTCGATTTGGAACCAGTCTTAGGTAAACAATCATTAAGTTTCAGGGTTTAAATGTCTGCACAATGTTGAATAAGATCTTGAATATTCGCCATATCATCAGACAATGTACCTGTCTCACCTTTTTCTTTCAACGCATTCCATTTATCTTTAGCAGTGTGATACACTGTTAATTGAAGATACAACTCTCTTGAAAGAGCAGTTTTGAAAATGTCTCTGGTTTTTTCTTCATTATCTAGTATAAGCCCTTTCTTCTTGAGAAAGATGTCGATGTATTTTTACATGTCCACTTTCATTAGTAGGCCATTTGAATTGCTTATCAATTATATTCCAAAAATCTTTGAAATGTTTGTTGATGTAAATTTCAAAATTAACTTTCCATTCATGATAATCTTCCCATTTCATTAGTTTAGGTATCATAGGACTAACTTGTGATGCACTCATTTTCGAATAATTTATGAAAAATCAGTTCAATGTGCTGCGATAACCCTTTACCAATACCGAAAACTGACAAACCAAAAACTTCAAACTCAAAAAGGGAGGTCTTAAAAGTGGAATTTGGGTATCAAAACGGATGGTATTGACCGTAAGGCGGGTAAAAGTGTAGATCTCTTCGAGATGGTCGTTTTGTCTGGTATTAGCTCCCGCAACTCTTAACGGAACTCAAGTTACGCCAGTTTTAGTGAAACAACTCAAAAGTCTCGATCTAAGAATTTGAATTTCAAATTGATGTGAACTCACACGAACTTATGCGGAGTCATCCGAACCGAGTACAAAACGAAATGGTCCAAACTGGTACTTCTTTACACGAACTGGAGTCGAAGTCACAACCTTACAGAATCAAGCAAACTGACCCAAACTGGTCCGAGCTCACACTTCGGTTGAACTAACTGAAGTGAACTGGTCCGAACTATGATTTAGAATAAGCAAACCGAATCGAACTAAACCGAACTCACACTTCGGTTGACGGTTATTTTTAAGACAGACAGTTCTTCAGCCGAACTCAAACGAACTGGAACATATTGGACACAATTTTCATGATTTCAAGTGTTTTTTAACGAGATTTGCAGATGTCAATAAGATATACTCAAAAGGAATAATTTAGGAGTGGATTTTTCACTGAAAACGCACCAGAAATGATCAAATGAAAGCAAAAATGCACAAAATTTTCAAAAACCGCACTTTTTGACTCAAAAACCCGAAAAACTGAAATGATCTGATCAGTAGATATAATAGAAAGCTCTTATAGCACTTGAAAGTTCATGAGCTGGATCATCTACTCAACCAATGATCAATACGAGTAATTCGAGTGTAGAAAATGAGACACGAAGATGTAAATACAAATGAGATTTGTATTATAACCACTGAGAGAACACACACAAGAAAACACACAGAGAATTAACCAAGAGGTCCTAATTCTATATAAGACGATCCTATTTATAGTTCCACAAATCTCTCCGAACCAGCTGTCACCCGAACTGCCACTTCGGGTCAGTTCGTGTGCATCCGAACTCGCAGTTCGAGTCACTTCGGACACAGACATTCTTGTAGCTCTTGTCTTGTACTTGATATTTCATACACATGTTCTGATGCTTCACATGACGAACATATAATGCTCTAACAATAAGTTATGGGTTGAGCCAAGACATGTGGGGGGAGGCCATTCTGTCGGCTAATTATATTTTGAACAAGATACCTCTCAAGAATAAGGATGTGACACCTTATAAGGTGTGGATGGGTAGAGAACCATCTATAAATACTTAAGAGTGTGGGGGTGCTTAGCCAAAGTGGTGGTGCCACCACCAAAGGCACACAAAATAGGACCCAAAACTATGGATTGTATATTCATAGGTTATGCCCCACATAGTAGTGCACATCGTTTTCTTGTACATGAGTCCAAGAATCCAGATGTACATAAAGATACTATATTGGAATCAAGGAATGCATCTTTCTTTGATAATGTGTTTCCTTGATTGGAAAAGGGCAAGGCAAGTTCATCAACTCAGGTTGATGAGATTGTTCAAGATGAGTCTCAAGAACAATCAGAGGCTGAAGAGGTTGATCCAAGAAGAAGCAAAAGGCAAAGGATTGAAAAATCCTTTAGGCCTGATTTTCTTACTTATATGGTTGAGGGGATCCCCAAACCTATAAAGAAGCGGTCACCTCTTCAGAAGGACCTCAATGTAAAGAAGCCATTAAGAGTGAAATTGAGTCTATCTTGTAGAATCATACTTGGGAGCTTGTAGATCTTCCACTAGGTTGTAAACCACTTGGATATCGTTGGTTATTCAAAAGGAAGATGAAAGCTGATGGGTCTATTGACAAGTACAAGGAAAGGTTAGTGATTAAAGGGTATAGACAAAAGGAAGGTCTAGACTACTTTGATACTTACTCGCTTGTGACTAGAATAACCTCTATTAGGTTGGTGCTTGCAATTGCAGCTTTGAAAAGCTCGAAGTACATCAAATGGATGTAAAAACCGCATTTCTAAATTGAAGAGATTTATATGGAGCAACCTAAGGGTTTCTCTGCTCCTGGCCAGGAGGGAAAAGTTTACAAACTCGTGAAATCTCTATATGGTTTGAAGCAAGCTCCAAAACAGTGGCATCAAAAGTGATGATGTGATGATCAGATCATGTTTAATAATGGGTTTAATATTAATGAGTGTGATAAGTGTGTATATGTGAAAGACACATCTAAAGGTTATGTGATGTTATGCCTTTATGTAGAGTATATGCTCATCATTAAAAGTGATGATGTGATGATCAGATCTACCAAGGGTATGTTGAAAACGATATTTGACATGAAGGACATAGGTTTGGTTGATGTCATTCTTGGGGTGAAGATAATTCAAGCCCAAAATGGTCTTGTGTTAAGTCAATCTCACTACATGGATAAGATCCTTGAGAAATTCAGTTATGAGGACACAAATGTCGCTCAAACTCCAATTGATACTTCTCACCATCTATTTACTAAAGTATTTGAGATACACAAGGAACTATGGACTGCATTATGGCCAAGATCCAGCTGTTGTGGAGGGATTCGGTGATGCTAACTGGATATCTGATATAAAAGACTCCAAATCCACAAGTGGTTATGTGTTTACCCTTAGTGGAGCGGCTATAGCTTGGAAATCGTCCAAACAAACGCTTATACCCAGATCCACAATGGAATCTGAGTTCATTGCATTGGATAAAGCTGGAGAAGAGGCGGAGTGGCTACGACAATTCTTGGAATATGTTCCAAGATGGCCTAAGCCGGTGACAGCCATCTATATACATTGTGATTGCTAATCGGCTATTGGTAGAGCTCAAAGTTCAATGTATAATGGCAAATCACGTCACATACGTCGTAGAAATAATATGATACGACAACTGCTCTCAACGGGAGTTATCACGATTGACTATGTGAAGTCAAAAGATAACATTGGGAATCCGCTTACAAAAGGCTTAAGCAGAGAGGTAGTACACAAGTCGTCTGGAGGAATGAGACTAAAGCCCTTAGAGTAAATTTGTACGAAGGAAAACCTAACCTAGAAGATTAGAGATCCCATGACCCAGGTTCAATAGGAAAACCTAATATTACGAGTTGAGGTCATTGTGGGGGAGTACCCCAACATACAAAGGGAGTTGCACACTTCCTAGTCCATTCCTATAACCATCAATGATATCAAGGAGGTTAATCATACCATGGTTAAGGATTTTGTATAAAGCAATACAACCTAATGCTTTTAATGATTTGAGGAATCACCTATGTGAGAGAGAGAAGTGGGGTTGCTTCGAAAGGAATTATGGGGGGGGGGCGCAATTCCTAGAGCTCTCACAAAACCAGGCAACAGACACAATAATGTAAAACGGGATTAACCAAACCAGGAAGAGCACTATGTGAAGTGTAATAATGTCTATGAAAAAGGGGATTGGTTCAAGGACACCACGTCTACTAATCGCTAGGAGACTAAGTATACTTCACAAATGATGGTTCAAAGGAAACACCTACTTCTCCTGCAATACTCAACTATTGAAATTGTATCTGACACTTGAGCGTATTGATCGATTCCCATTCATGTGGCACATTGTTGGATATTTTATAAATATTATAGTATTTGTTATCATATATTTATAATTTATATGAATAGGAATCTTCTCAAGTGTGTGCTTTTATGTTTGTATTTCTTACAACATAAAGTTTGTGAATTATTATTAATTCATATGAGTTATGTAAGACTCTTCATATGAATTATTGATTCACTAGAGTTATTGAGACTCTCCATGCATCCTTCTTTGTAGTATAAATACAAGGCATGTATTCCTTGTTCAAGACACAAAAAATAAAATAAAAAGGATACTCTACATGTTTGAGAGAACAGACACAAGCAAAGAAGAATTTCCAGCATTGGCCGACCTTCGCGGTCTTGTTTCAGGTACTATTTCGGGTGCTAGGTTGATTCCGGTAGTACACATTGCTTCGGCTGTTGTACCCTGGGGGACAGACAGGTTTACTTTGGTAGCCTGAAATCTGTTTTAAAGTACCTCTATTAAACAGAAAGCCTCAACCACCCTTTTATTTTTATTATTTTTGTTATTGTTTTGCTTCTGTTCTTCTTCTCTGGATGTTATTTTCTCCAAGTTCTGTTTCGTATTTCTTCCGTTGTAATTTGTTTCCGGTAATTCTCTATTTCAGTATTGTAATTCATAATTTTATTTAGTATTTTAATTTTATGTGAACGGTGTTCCTACAAGATCTGAACTTAAGGCGCAATGACTAAAATATTCTCCTTTAAATATAATAAAAAGAAATATTTAATGCCCGAAATTCTTCTTATACTTCTTAGATTTAGAATACTTCTTATTTAAACCAATTTCATATATTTAATATCCATAACAAGAGAAAATCACCGTTATATTCAAGTTGACCACTAGTTTTATCAAAATGATTAAGTTTTTTTTTTTGTCTTCTCATCATAATCCTTGACTAAAATGAACCAATCATGACATGGCATGTCACGTAGGCGACTTGGCTATAATGGTGATATTTCCCCGTAAAAACCTTGCATTTCTAAGTATTTGAACGAATCTTTACTTTTGTAGGAATTCAATCACCATACCAAATAATTAAATGTCTTGTCTTCTACACACGATCACTTTTTCCAACACCAAACATTCCCACTTCATCTAAATGATGCGTTACGTCTTATTAATAAAATAAATAAATAAATCCCTTAATTTAAATCGGGTTTTTATTGAAATTATCACATTTGGGCTTAATCGTTTTATTTCTGAATTATAGATTTTTAAATGGGGTTGTGCTTAAAAATTTGATAAATATATAAATTTCCATAATTAAATGTTTTCTTTATTATTAATTGAGAAATTATTAAAATCTGGTGCTTAATTATGATTAAATGTGATTATTAGGTATTTGGTAGTCTTGAAAGAAAATGGAAGAAAAACTGAGCCTTTGTGGCGGTCTTGAAGCGAGAAATTTTTTTAAGAGATTTAAAAAGTTTACATATAAAAGAAAAGAAAAAAATAAAATAATACAAATTAATTCATTCACCAGCCAACATTTTGGAATTCCCGCCCCAATCTCCAATTGCTCTTGTGTTCGACGACCCAAGAAGTCAGCAACCCGCTCCCTTATTTATTTAGAAGCCCAACGTAGAAGGGAATTCTAGCCCATTGCCTTCTTCAGCTAGATGTGAACCGTGAACTTCTCTTGGACCTGGGCCCGCTGTCCGCAAAGCCCATCCATCGACCTGACTTCATTTTTTTTCTACCAGATGCATATTTAAACATTAGGAGCCGTCATTTCTGGGAGAGAAACCCCCAATAAACCCTAGAAAAATCCCAAAATAGATCTCAAACGTTGGAGGAACATTGGGGCATCAATATTCAAGCTTTTTGAATTAAATTTTCAAGATTTTGAAAGCATTTCGGCTTTTTTTTCATCTATTTTTGTTTTTTTTATCCAATTGTCTTGTTTTCAATGATCATGTCAAGAATCATGATTGGATTTTTATCTCTTGTTATCATGATTCGTGACTGATCTTTCCATTGTATCACCTAGATTAGATGATTTAGACTTGCTTTGACCCATTTCGGTTTCACTTTATGTACGACTTTATGCTAAATGCTTTGGATGATGATTTAAATTGGTGTGTGATGATTATGTGTACTGATTTAGCTTTGATATGAACAAAATAGCATGACCCAAATTACATGAGCCCGATAACATGAATCGAATAGCATGACTCGGAATACATGAATCGAATAACATGACTCGAAATACTTGAATACGATAACATGACTCGAAATACATGAACCCAATAACATAAATTGAATAACAGAACTTGAAATACGTGAACCCGCAAAATCAAATAACATAAGAGAAAAAATAACTCGAATAACAAGAATTACCGATCACATCCACTAATAGAACTATACAAATGAGACCATAAATTAAGAATTGAACGGCATACGCAAGGAAATGGATTAATGAATCAATAAGAGATTAAACAAAAATAGGGTGAGGAATGACTGATTCGTAACTGAAACAGCATCAAGGTCACACATTGACTAGGAGTCGAATCCCAAGGATTAATCCATGATCTGAAGGGTGGATATTGAGTCCGTAATCAGCGTCATGAATCAATGGTGGGATAACACCAGGCAAATCTGGGAATTTTTTACGGCAAGAATCGGATCCAAATTTTGAAAATTGAGTTAACAAGAGACGAATTCATGAATTTAACTAACTGCAGTTCCCCTGAGTTTGTTGGTTGTGTACAAACGAGTTCTAAGCGATAAAATCAGGGACGAGTTATGAGCAAATTTGTTAGAACACAATGTAAATGTAACAGAAAACAGTCAAGTATTAGAAGAAAAGAAAAGATACATCCTCAAAAGAGAAAGGATATGAAAATCTGTATGATTTACAGATTTCTGTATTCGTACAGAACTACTCCGGAATTTCAAAAGTAGTTCTGTACAGATCAGATTCTACAGAAATCCTCACTTCTGTAGAAGGCTTCTAATGGGAAACATTAATAGTCTTCAAAGAAGAGTCCTGAAGGAGTTCTGGACTATCAGAAGATAAAGTTTACGAGAAGAACATTTCTTGCCTTTGTGTGAAGAACAAGTAAAAGCTAATACTAACTTGGCATTTAACACGAAAGTAGTTGAAGAAAGTTGAAAAGAGATAATTAAATATCCTCAATTTATCTCTATATACTCTGACACACTCCAAATTCAACCGTCCTCAACCACATTATTCACTTGCAACTTGCCACTACTTCCTATAAATAGCAAGCGGACTTTACCAAAGAATGCAAGACAACAAGAATACAATTCACAAGCTTCTCAAAGCAATTACAACTTACTCCCGTAGAAAAGTTCTTTCTGTTTATATATTGTTATACTATAAACTCGTGTAAACCATTATTTACATTTGAGATATACAGAAAAACCCTTTTTATGAATTGTTGTCTTCCAATTTGATTTACTTTCCGAAACTTATTCATCTTGTTTAAATCAAATTGTGCCAATATAGTTAAAGAGCCCCTAACGGGACCCAACCAAATCCATATATCGCCAATGAGGGTGATCATGAATTTAGAATGGAGCGGCTAAGTGCCAGTCGAACCATGAAATTCAGAACCACCCACAACCGCGCACTTGAAAGAAATTCCTTGACATGAATGAGAGCCAAGACGCATGTAAGAAATAGAGTAAGGAGTATTACCACAATGGAAAAGATAAAACCCATGAGGAAGAAACGTTTGCGCAGAGGCGAATGGTTCTCGAGGGTTAAAGAAGATAAGGTGACTTGCAACTGGAGTCGCATAAGGCGTGAGGTCGATGTGAAAGTCGATTCAATGAATGGGAGGAAAACTCGATGTGTCTTCGGATGTCTTTGATTCCCCTTTCATTATTATTAAGTTCCAAAACTTGGCCCCTAGATGCACGCACTCTATACACAAGTAATTGTGGGCTTGATAGCAGGACATGAGCTTGGGCCCGCAGACTGCATTATCGTTGAGGATTGTCAGGACCTGAATGTCCGGGAGAGTTACGAATGATTTTCTTGAAGCACACAGTTTTTAGCGATAACCGTGATAAAAACTTCGAGGGGACGCTGAGATGAGAGGAAAAGGGTTTGGAGATGCTAACGGCAAACAATGCCAAGGCACGAAAATCAATGAGTTAGGTCGCAAGAAGACATAACTCAATGATTATGAAGATTTAACTTTGAGTGGATATTTTCAGCATCGATACGTGCGTAAAGTTATCTACTCGAGAGTTCGTAAAGTCATAAACTCATACACATGTATTCATGTAAACATGTGTACTTGTAAACACGTAAATTTCCAAACGGGTAGACTCCCCGACACACATACCTAGAAGATACGCAAGTCTAGGTCAAGCTGGTTCTAATAACCTAGATCCCTACGGCCGTGACTCTGATACAATTTGTCACACCCAACCGACGACGGAATATGTCGGGGTGCGATGATTGTGCAAATGCACATAACACTAATTTAATGTTGTGATATTCTTAATCAACCCATTTTATAAATGCAAATGATACATCATAAATTGAGTATAATACAACAATGAATTACAAATTAACTCTTTAGGTCACACTAAGTCAGCATGCATCCTATGGTGTCATGAACAAGATAATCATCATCAAACAACAAAACCTGCAACATGTACAAAATAAACGTCAACTACGAATAGTTGGTGAGTAACATAGGCTTGATAAACTAATATAGACTAAAACATGCGAGTCAAGGAGTTAAGTGCAATCAAATATGATAAACCAGATATGAGATAGAGCAAACGAGAGTGCATGAACCAACCCTCACCATAAGGTTTCCAATCACCCGACGCCAAACAGCGGTCAAGTTAGGTGGGTCGTCACACCAATAGACCTTTTATTGTAACCTGGATTTTTACAGTTAATGTCATAAGTGGTCGTTCTAGAGGTCGATCACAACATAGCAACAAATCACACAAGTTCACATACTAGAGCACACATAGCAATATAAAGTTCACATGTAGTTTTTGAGTAATGAACAAAGGCAGTGATTTGATAATGGTACATGTTCCACTCCAAAGAATTTAAAAGAATGAGGGGCTATGAATACTCACCTGGAACAGGAGATATGAGCGGACAACGAAACCAAGTAACGAAGAAGTTAGATCTCGAAGATGACCTTAAGGTCAAGATGAGATAGAAAAATAAATAAATAAATAAACTTCACAACTCATAGTGACACAATCGACTCAATGACTCGTTAGTGGGGTTATAGTGATACGTACGTTCATGGTTTATAGTGTAGGTCAATCCCATGACTAAAACATAAGATGACAAATAATTATTATTTCAATAATTCACATTGCTACATCATATATATATATATATATATATATATATATCAAATAAGGTCAAATAATGGATAACCTAATTATTCTAACATGCTTAATCATATAACAATCATGGATAACAATATATATACTTATACATTATGAAAAGATTGACATGGCAACCCAAATTTGACTAATCATCATGCATGACATCATCACAACCATTAATCAACATGCAACTTAACAAGATTAACCCTAGATCTAACATCAAAATCAAAGTTTGCACATAAAAAACCCTAACTTGATCATGAAGATCGCTAGATCTAACATTGACAAGCATACATGGCACAGATTTAGCCCTAATACTACATAAAGTTACAATCTTGAATCATGAAATCCATATATCTAACATTTATAAACACGCATATCATAGATCTAACCATAATTTAACATAAAGGTACAATCTTGATCATGAATTTCATAGATCTAGTGAGTAACAACATGCATGTCATAGATCTAACCTTAATTCAACATAAAAAAATCGAATCTTGATCATATATCATAGATCTATCAAGAATAAACATGCATGACATAGATATAACCCTAATTCATCATAAAAATCCAATCTTGATCATGTATCACATAGATCTATCAAGAATCAACATGCAAGACATAGATATAACCCTAATTCATCATAAAAATCCAATCTTGATCATCAATCACATAGATCTATCAAGAATCAACATGCATGACATTGATCTAGCCCTCGTTCATCATAAAGTTGAAAGCTTGATCAAATAATCCATAGATCTATCATCATACATTATGCATGGCAATAAACTAACCTAATTTCATGATAAAGTTCAAATATTGATCAAGCAAAATTACTAGAACAAGAGGAGGAACTTACAAGAAAATCAAAAGAATAAAGAAGGGGATGAAGTGTGATGATTCAAGCTTGATTCTTCAAAGAAAATGCTCCAATATTGAAAGGAGAGATGAAAGAATAGAGGAACAGGTGATTTTAGCCGTATATGGGTGTTAGGGTTTGAGAAATGAGGAGCATGGAGGCTAATGATGCTTAACTAGGGAAAAATTAGGGTTTTTATGAAAAAGTAGAAACAAGCGTATCGCTTGTTTTGATGGTGAGAAACAAGCCATATGCCTAAAACTCCCTTTTCGGCCCCTTCGTCCGGTTTCTCCGTTTTCGCTCCAGTTTCTTCATTTTTTTTTTTACGTTTTCGAGTCCCGTTTTAACCCAAATCACCCAATACATATTCTCATCATCTTAACCACATTTAATCCACTCGGAAAGAAAATAAATACACAACATAACTCATATAAATTCAAACATAGTGACACATAACATGTGTTTGGTCTGTTTTGACGTACATATGAATTTTGGCAATTCACTAACGTCTCATGACTCGATTTATTGTGTGATGACTCATCGAGGAAGTGGTAACGGTCGATGGATGTTCATATTTGATGCTGACAGAATGCCTCATATCAAGGTGACAGGATTCGAACCTATGGCCCTCTGTACCCAAAACAGATGCGCTGACCAGACTGCGCTACACCTCGTCTCACCACCCCGGAGCATATAGATCCACCCGATCGATGAACACTCAAACCGAACTCACCCGGGCACAGGGACGCGAGAACCTAAGAAACAGCTTTTTTATTTGATATCTTTTCTTTTCTTTTTCTTTTATATATATATATATATATATATATATATATATATATATATATATATATATATATATATATATATAGGGTTAGGTTCAAATGAGAACTTTTTATTTTGAGAACTTTTGAGAACTAAATCTCAACCACACATTTCAGGGGGGAACCACTACAATTCATGGGAGGGAGGATACATGTAAATAAACTTGTGGCTCAAATTAGTTCTTTTTAGTTCTCAAACCCAATTGGTTCTCAAATGATCCTCTCCCTATATATATATATATATATATATATATCTTTTTAATATGCCTCCAGCAAGATAGGGCGACGCAAAAAAGCCGTATAGTGCAGGAGCGCTCACATTTTTGGCTTTACATGATTTGTAATTATTAGACTCATAAATATGTTGAAATTTACACACAAAACCCAAATACGAGATTCCCGGTTTGCGACGAATTGCGTACCAAAATTGCGTAAAAACCAAAAATTGCTTTATTTTCGATTCGAGGGATCCAATTTAAATCCCAATTTTTTTAATTATATGTTTATATTTTGAAAAAAGAATATGAATCATTTAAAACCCTTATTTTGAGATATAAACATCCAAAAAAAAATTCGGTACTCAATAATACGCAAATCGGGAAAACGCTAAATTTTTAAAATTGGTTGGGTTTTACAACCGGGTAAAATGCAAATGTTACAGTTACATAACAAAAAGGGGTCAAAGATGTCAATGACCCCTTTTTTCAAATACATTTGTTGATAGTATCTTCTACTTAACACCAAGTGGCTATTAAAGAACACTGCAATTACAAATGAATAATGTTGCCAACTTGGTTTCCGTTCAAAACTTTCAACCTTTATTAAATCAAACTTATAATGTGACCCGTCCATCACAAGCCATGAAAAAACTAATTTAAGTAATCCATCACCTCTTAAACTAAAAATGAACCACAAACCTTGGATTTCCATTTGTGCCACCTGTGTAGCCTTGCCCTCAATTTAAGGAGATTCTTTCTCTAAAAAATAATGCAAGAATATCCCTGCCCTTGACTACTCAAGAACTGTAACAGTTTTTCTTTCTCATGAACTACCTTATCGACCACACTCCCCTGATCCACAATTGCAACTGTAGCTTTTGACATGGTAATTGGAGTAATTGTAGTTAAAATTGGAACACTAGCAAGGATGCTATAAATCTCTTATACTACCTTTTCATTTCCATTGGAAAATTTTATATCAACATCAGAGGTATGTTTTTTATTTTCCTTTAAACCACCTACTTTCAATTCCACCCTTACGTAACATTTGCAAATTACACGGTTGCGAAATCCGACCCGTTTTGAAACTTCGCGTTTTACCGATTTATGAATTATTGTGTAACGGAAGAATTTTTGGGTATTTGTACCCCAGTTAATGATTCTAAATGATTTACAAAATTTTCAAAACAAAATACTTAATTACAATCATTTGAATTCAAATTGGATTCCTCGAATTGAAAATAAAGCAATTTCCGGCTTTTACGCGATTTCGGTACGCGATTCGCGTTTACCATGAAGCTCGTATTGGGGATCATATGTCAAATTAGGCAAAATTATGAGTCTAATAATTATAAACGATTTCACGAGTCATGACACACTTAATCGAGTCACGAAAATTGCCCAAAATCGATACGCACGTCAATTTGCCCGAAAACACGTTATGTTTGATTAACTGTTTCATTATAATTCAATATATGGCATGTTTATAATAAATTGTATTGGATTGTTGATATGATGATGGATGAAAAATGGTGAAAAACATAAAAAAAACGGGACTTGAAAACATTAAAAAACAACAGAGAAACTGGAGCGAAAACGAAGAAACCGGACAAGTTTAGTTTTCGGGGGGGGGGGGGGGGGTTCTAGCGTATGGATTAGACTAACTATTATTCCAAGCGATACGCTTGATCCTGATTTTTCGGAAACCCTAAAATTTCCAATATTTAAGCCACATTAGCCGCATGCTCCTCATTTCCCACGTCCTAAACACCCAAAACGGCCAAAAACCCCAAATTTTCATCCCTTCTCATTTCAATTCAACTTTGGGAGATTGAATATTAAAGGTCAAAGCTTGGATCGTCCTTCTTCATCTCATTTCTTTACTTTTTTGGTTTTCTAGTAAGCCCCCTCTTTTACCTTTCATGATCAAGATCTGGGCTTTATAATATTTCTAGGATAGATCTAAGCTTTAAATGATGTCTAATACTAGATCTAATGATTTCTCATGCCAAGATTGAATTTTTATGATAAATATAGGTTAGATCTATAGTTTGAATGTGGTTATGTTGTATATCTAGGGCCTGTTCATCAAAGACTTGATCTTTATGACATGAAATGTTGAGATCTACATCATGCATGCTCCTTAGGGTAGATCTATATGTATTGATCATCAAGTTTAGATTTTTATGCCATGAAATGTTGAGATCTACATCATGCATGCTCTTTAGGGTTAGATCTATGTGTATTGATCATCAAGTTTAGATTTTTTATGTTATAATATGACTAGATCCATGCCATGTATGACGTAATATGATTAGAACCATGCCATGTATGATGTAATATGACTAGATCCATGCCATGTATGATGTAAAATGACTAGATCCATGCCATGCATGTCCTTCCATGATTAGATCTATTGATTTCATGATATAATATGACTAGATCTGGGACTTGCATGATAGAGTTAGGGTTTACCTTGCTAAAATAGTATATTAAAGTGCATGATGGTTATATTGACCTAAATTGACTTCCGTAATGACTTATGTATATTTAAGACTTCATAATTATGTCCTTAACTTAGGGATTGACCCTTATTATCATAACATACGTATCACCTCACCAAATCACAATCGAGTCGTCGAGTCGATTGTGCCGTGAAATTTAATCATTTATTTATTTATTTATTTATTTTCTCTATCTCCTCTAGTCGTCAAGGTCATCGTCGGGTCTAACCGTCTTGTTTCGTGGTGTCCTTGTCTGTTCGTATCTTCTATATCAGGTGAGTATTCATAGCCCCTCTTTTATTTCAATTTTTGGGCTGTAACATGTATCAGTATTCAAAACCCTAAATTCTTATTATGCAAACAACTATGTGATTCTTTGTGCTTTATGTGTGATATTCTAACCATGTGATACTTGTTGGAATCTATGTGTGGTAGTCTCTAATCGTTAGTCGCTAGTCTCTAATCACATGTGTACCATTAACCAACAATCCGTGGCAATAATGATAGATTTATTGGCTGACAAACCACCTGGCATGCCTGGTATTTGGCGTCGGTTGATTGATCCCTTATTGTTAAGGTTTGGCATCACTCATACTTGTTGATTATGATTGGATAGTACACTTGACTCATTGAATCGCAATGCTTTAATCTATGTAGTATATTAAACCTATGTTTACTCACCAACTATTCATAGTTGACTCTTATTTTATACATGTTGCAGGTTCTGTTGATAGATAATGATTGTTGATGACACTTTAGGATGCATGCGGACATGGATGTGACCTAAAATTTATGAATCCAGTTCTTACTTGATGTAATTTATTTGGGTTATTGTATGGCATTTAAATTATTATGAAATGAGTTAATTAAGAATATCGCAACATTATATAGTGTTGTGTGCATCTGTACAATCATCGCGCCCCGCATATTCCGACGTTGGTTGGGGTGTGTGTAGTTGCCCGGAGCGGATCTTGTTTAGTGTTTCAAGATTAGAAGATGAACAAAAAACAGTAAATAACAAGTTAAGTTTATTTCACGAATGAAGAGTTACACACAAAGCTCACCGAATGAAACACTCAACTGGCAAAAGTCTTTCCGGGGCGAATGAGCTTGCCTATTTATAGGTCAAGCTGTCCACCGAATGAATGCCTACCGAATGACTCATTTGGTGGTCATCCGTCACTCATTTGGCGAGACTCATTCTCCTATATAAAATACAAGACTCACACTAAACATTCTAGCAACTGTTACAGACATGACACGATACATCATTTGACACATAGGCTCTATGCACTAACAAACTCCCTGTCACACCCTGAACTTTCGGGAACGGAGGCGTGTGACGTCATGAAATCATAGTCCTGGATACTTAGAACAATTTGCAAATATAATAAAGATAACAATACGTCATTTAGATTGCAGCGGAAATGTGGTGATAATGACATTGTCTTGCAAATCGTACTAATAGAAATATGTCTTTGAAAGGAAATACTTAAAGCACTTAAAATGTTTAATAAAAGAAAGAGGGGCTATGATTCCATTGTGAGCAAGAGGTCCGATAGAGTGTAGAATACCCGTTTGCACCGCATTCGTCATCTAGTTACCTGAGAAAATCATGAGCTTAAAAGGGTCAACATAAAGTTGGTGAGTTCACAGGTTTAAGACTCTACAAACAATATTGTAAAAGGTTTAAGGCATACAAGATGAACAATGGTCACTGTGATGTAATGATTAACAATGAACTTTGAATTTGAAACTAACAGATTTACCCACTCATAGCATCTTCCCTAAAGATACTGAAATGGAACAATAATAACTAGCGTGTACTACTCGACAAATGCACACGTCATAATTGGAGCTACCAATCAAGTAGGGTTGTTAACCCAAATAGATCTATTCACTAGTTACCGTTTCGAACAAAACTAATCAAATTCAATTAATAGTGGGATTTGTGACAATTCGTTATGTAACGAAATGTACTCATTTGTAGGGTAAGTAAAGAACATTTAATCATACAGCAAGTTACAGTTCGACCGATATATCAAGTATAAAATAGTTTTGATTCATGATTTCTCCCCCAAAGTATTAAAACAATTTAAAGGAAAGGGGCCGTGAGACTCACCTCAAGCAAGGTGAAATGATAATGCACGTGAAATGGAAAGTCCGGACGAAAGCACGTAACGTCCTAATAAGTATAAATAAACAAGTTGCATGTATAAGGTCTTTGATCATTGAGTAGCGTTTCCGTCACCCAACGACACCGGTCAAGTCTTGATAATAATGTCCCGTTTGTATGTTTAGGGAAAATCCATCCGATTAATATTTATTGTCCAAATAAATATATAAGTTTAAGTTTATATTTATGTCAAAATAAATATAAAGGAAATTAAATAAAACATTTTAATTCAAGAATATATATATATGAAACAATCAAGTCCTAAACATTTGAAAATAATAAAGTCTTTTATTATTTTAAGGACTTAGGAGAATATATATAAATTAGCCACAATTATTTGTCAAAATAGTTATACAAGTATTTAGGCAAAATACTTTACAAGTTTTATTATTTATTCAAAATAAATAAATTATAAATAGAATACAAGTCCTTGTATTAAATTAAATAATTTGTAAAAGCTCCTCACAAGTCATTGGATGATTTAGGTTGGTCAACTTTTAATAAATTAAAAGTCTATGGATGTTTTAAGAAAAATAATTATATGTACCAATATAATTATTAGTTTCGCCGAAAACGTTTAGCGTCACTGTTTAAATTAATAAAACTTGATAACGTTTAATGATCGTAAATAATAACTTCTCAAGTGAAAACGATTACTTGGAAAGGTTTCATAAATATTTTAAGACAAAATATTTATTTATAATTTTTAGAAAATCGTAGTCACCGATTTAAGTTCTTAAAATAGATTTTAACGCATTTGGACTTTATACAAGTTAAAGATTATGTTAAGAATATTCCCTAAAGTCATTTCTAAGTTTAGAAATATTTCCTTGTTTGGTTTTTAAATAAGTTACTAAAACTACGTTTTCTCGTCGCGTAGCTAACCGTTTTGATCCCCGTTTTCTCCCTAAGCGACGTTTCAACATTTGGATCACTGTGGTTCATTTAGGAACTTGAAAATATTTCGAAAAACGTCGGCGGGATCAGATCTGATCCGTGGAATTATTTCTATGATTTTTATGTCTTAAAACATGTTATAACTTATAAAAATCATCTAGTTTATAACTAGTCTTTTTAGGGAAAGTTTGAACATTTATGACTAGTCATTTTAAGGTATAAAAATCCATGTATTTAAGTCCAAATGATTGTTATAAATGAAGTGTTATTAAATGCATTTTTACTAGATCTAGTAAAAATAGAAACAATCTATTTTATGTTTCGGTAAAATAAATTCACTAACACATCAAATCTTGGCTTTTGGTGACTAACTTTTTATAAAATCTGACATATTTTATAAAAGATAAGTTTAAGTCATAACTTTTAGTTTAAGACTTTCCAAGAATCTTTGATTTATAAAATGACTTTTATTTATAAAAGTTTCTTGTATTTTTACCAAGTTAGTTATTAGTTAGGTTTTATAAGTCCATGTTTTATAAAACTTAAGTCTATGATCATCCATTTTGTCCAATGTAAGCCTTGTGATTTATAAGATTTAAAGATGATAACATCATGATTTAACTAGTTTTAATAAGTCCTTTGTCCAAGTTAATGGTTACTAGTTAGATTGATAACATAAGTTAAACAATATATACATAAGTAAATATAGATCATCAACTAGCAAAGCTAGGACATTTTATGTTCAAGAACTTGAACAAATCAACTAACAACTTAGTTGTTAGGACAAACATCAACTAACACAAAGTGTTAGGACCAAAGGTGATATAAATACTTGAAATATAAATGCAATAAATATAAGACATAAATATAAATTACAAGGAAATGTAAATAACAAGTAAGTAACATAATGTAAATATTTATTGGTTAAAATGATCTAGATCTTTGCATGATACTTTCATAAGATTTCTCAAATGCAAAGTCCCAAGAAATGGCTAGTTTAAGTTCCTAAGAACACCAAGACTTGTTAGACCAAGTCACTTGTATTATTCCACCCAAGTGTTGGTGATTAGAGGATTAGAGAAAGAATGGTTGGTCTAGACTCTTGAAGGACCAAGTGTCTTTCATAAAGTAGAAAAAGAAAAGATAGGTTTTTGATCTCAAGACTTGTAGGTGATGTTGGGTGAAAGACATAAGCAAAAAAAAAAGAGGTTTAAAGGACTCACAATGGGTGTTGGTTTGAAACCGTGGAAAGACGAGGAGGAGGGGGTTTTCCGGCGGCTTCGGGCTTCTCCGGCGGCGGCGGGTGGTGGTCCGGTGGTGGCCGGCCGGCGGCTCCAAGGTGGGGCGGTGGTGGCCGGTTATGGAGAGGGAGGAGAGGGAGAAATCTCTTGTGATTTTTAAGAGTGGTGCAAGGCTCAAATGAACCCTAACCCCTCCTTATATACTAAAAAGTGGTTTTCTTAACCTTTGGTTAATAACTCTTAATTACTTTTAATTTTGATTAATTATAATCAAAGAAAAACAATTGTAGGAGACTTTGTATAAAAGATGGAGACTTTTATAAAAATCGGAAGTGTTTTAAAGGTTTATAATTTATAAAAGTCCATGGGTTGACTTAAATATAAAGGATTAGTGTTTATAAAAAGTTTGGAGATTAAACACTAATTTTAGTTTTTATAAAAACTACAAAGGTGATGGGTTTCTTTTATAAAATTGAGTGGGCTAACATTTATAAAATGTTTGGGTTAAAACATAATTGTTTTGGGCTTGGAGGTTGGGCCGAAATCCATCAAGAAAATGGGGTGGGCCGAGTTCGGTTTCTGGGCCGGGAAAGGGATCGGGTTTGGGCCGAGAGAAAAGGGTGACCCGGAAAGAAAAAGGGCGGCTGTTGGGCCGGGTCTTGGGCCGGACCGGGTCGGGTCTGCAGTCGGGTGGGCGGGTCAGCCGGGTCTGGGCTTGCGGGTTGGGCTAACGGGCCGCAAGGGGGGGCGGTTTGGGTAGTGGGCCGGTTAATGGGCTTCCAAACGGGTCGGTTTATGGGAAAACAAAAAGTGTCAAAACGTTCGAAATGTCATTACGAGTGTTAAGGTAAAGTTTGGTGACGAACGGAGTTCGTTTGTGACTGTTGGGCTTACGAGGCCCAATACGACACTTTCGGTTTGATTACGGGACAATTGGTTGACAATTTGGAGAAAGTATCCTGACAAAGTGTTTTGGGAATACAAGTCTTGAATAACCTCGAAGAGAAAAATAAAATTTTCAAAAGCTTTTGTCGTGACGAAGACGTCGTGACGAAATCGGATAAAATATAAAAAGTTACAATTTTATATAATATTTTTATTATTGAAGTTCCATCTAAATCTTAAATGGATTCGCTTGGTTTTAAAAGACTGACCACGGATACGAACTCGGGAATTATTCTAGGCATGCAACAACATATATATATGTACCTATATATATATAATAACAATAAACACTTAATTAGCACATAATGACAATTAAACACGGATTAATTACTGCTAATCAGAGTCAAGGTAACAGGGTTGACCTGGTTTTGTGCGAGGTGTTACACTCCCCCTTGGCATATGATGTATCCGCCACTTTCAACATTTCAAATCTTTAGATCTTCAAAAGCTGATCTTCAAATACTCCCCCTTGGACAGTACTTGATCTTCAACCTTGAATCATGATCTTGGTTGCAGTAGAACTTGCATGGCTGGAACATGACCATATCACTGAACCACTTGAACTTGGAGCTTTTAGAATCTTCTAACATACTCCCTTTTGACCATGCTCGAGTCATTTCTTCAACCTACAGCTTTAGAAGACAGAAGCGTGGTTTCCTTTTTCTTCAAAGTCTAAGTTAATCTTGGGCAAAAATCTCTTTCGGAGAACCAAGATATGTTTTGAAAATATTTTTGAAATTTGATGTATCTCGTGTTGATCAGATCGTAAACAAAACAGGATTAAAATTTTTTGGCTTTTAAAAGTTCATATCAAAACACACCTAAAATCTTTTTGATGATTAAACTTATGCTAAAACACACCGAAAATCTTCTTTTTTCTAAAATAAAAACATAAACGAAGTACTGAATCAAACTCTATTTTTGGTTTGAGAAAGATCATTATCTGGGATCATATTGGTCATAACATTCTGAACTACACTTCAATTTCAACTAATTGAAGCACACAAGTCATGTTAATTGCTGGTATAATCTGTCCGTCTTAAACTCAGGCATAATCATACTCATAACATCTGGATATGTTAAGGTATTATTTTTTTGCTTTGACCAGTGGACCCCACACTATCAGACATATTCAGACATTTTTCCTTTTTCTCGTGTGATTACACTTGTGATTATCACATAGTGTTTTGTATTCATAATATCGTCAACCGTGTTCCATGTAAAAAAGCAATAAGAATGTTAAATCGTCTACCTTAAGGTCGACCTTTCGATATGCAGATAAGGCCTCTAATTTAACAAAATAAGAAAATAAAACAAGTTGAAGTTGTATAAATCAACAATCAGGTCGATACTTCCGTATACGCAGAGAAAATCCGATGAATTATACGAAACACCAAAGAAAATAAAGCAGAACCTTAAATGAACAACTATCAGGTTGATACTCCCGTATACAGAGAGATAGTCCGATCATTTAAGAAAATAAAGAAAATCAAAGAAGTTTAAATCTTTACAACATGAACACATGTATACACAGTGACTTCTCATTTTCTTTTTCACACATTTTTTGTATATATATCTTGAAATACGCTTCAAGTTGTTGTCCACTAGATTAGGCATAACATTTAGTGTATAACACATTTGGATACTTTCTGATTTGCCGAGCCTACCTAGCACATCAAACAATGGTCTTATGGCCTTTTTCATCTACTCTATCCTTGAGTCAGATACGTAAGCCAATGTCTATCATTTCCCAATGATCAATTTCTCATAATTTTATATATTTTGCATGTATTCACCATGGTATATATATTTTGCATGTATTCACTTCACCATGACATGCATTTCTTGTCACACCCCCAAAAATCCCATGCGCGATAACGCACCGCAAAGAGCGTGACAAACCAGGATCTTCGTCCATTAGTTACACCAAATGACTAATAATTAATAAAAAAAGGTTCTATATTTCATTAAAATATTAATACAAAGTTTTACAAATGTGGAAGCGTAAATATACTGAAAGTATTAATGTAAAAACACCATCACCCAAGGTGACGTGGCTTGTTCAAAGACAATAAAAGGGTTTTCAAATACTCATGCATGTGTACTCGTGATACCCGAACATCCGCAACTCGAGAAATAACATGCTAAAAAATGTCAACACAAAGGTTGGTGAGTTCACAGGTTTAATAAGTTCATCAGTTTAACAATTCAGTAAAATCCAGATAATATATCAATAGCTAGCTAGGCTATTTTTAAGAAATCATTGCATGTTTGACTAGGTAAACTAGCTATCCAGTTACTGAAGCTCGACAAGTTCAATTGTGCCTCATTAAGACTAAGTAGTATATTACACCCGTTTGATATCCGATCGAGCCAGCGCGATTGACCCGGGTGGGGCTGTTAAACCCAGTAGATCTACTAAATAAATTCCCGCTGATGTCATATTGACAATAACTCTAAAGTGAGGACTTTATCTGTAAGTCCCGAAACCGGTTCTAAACACGATATCACTACTCGATTGAGTGTGCGGAATCCAGTCAATCGAGTGATTCAAGATGCAAGAAATAGAAATCGAAGAACACAATAATTAAAATAATAAACCTGGAACAAAGTGCACACGATTAATAATCGTCTGGTACAAAAGCTTGACACAACCCGAAAAGCCCCCTTGTATCTCTCTCAACTAGCTAGCTCCTCATATGAGTATTAGGATTTGTTTATATAGATAAACAAATCCTAAACCTAATTTTCGGATTTGATTAAACAGGCCCATTAAACTCCCCTTAAACTCTATCTAATTGGGCCCAAACATGTTCAAATTGGCCCAATGACCCAATATACCCATAACCCGATTAATTTTCACCTATACACATGCATAGGCCTTCAAATTAATCCGCCAAGTGACTATTTAATACACAAGCCACAATTCTCGGTCCTTACAATCTTCCCCTTGGCTTGTGCTATTAAATATCTTTTTACTTTAAATCTTCAGACTTGCAGTCTTCTCCTTGGCTTGAACATGGGTTGGTGAAGATTCTTTTCTTCGACAATCTTCATTAGGCAACATGAACGACTTCTGGCAGCTTTCTCTCAATCAGCATCAGCTTGGACTTCAAATGATAAACAAGTAATGAAAGGAGGATTCTCATGTACTTGCTTCTTCTTGAAACATGGCGAGTCCTTGCTAAAGCATCAGTAACTGTCTTGAGTTGCCATTAACTTCAGGGGATTTTGAAAACCTCTGTCTTGGCATTCTTGAATTTCTTGTTGTGACTGCTCGGCATCTTTTCTTCAATTAGCTTCCCCTAAACTTGAGAACGGTGTCTTTGGAAGCTTTACTTGAACAACCAACAAACTTCCCTCAGCATAGGGTAAGTCCTTTTCCAGCTGGTTCTTCAACATGAACAGTAGCAGAGTTCTTGCTTTGGTCAACTGACTCCTTGACCTTCTTCTCCATGAGTTGTCTTTCTCACTTAACCTGTCAAACACAACATGAAACAGACACTAACCAGACGATGACTGGTTATCGGGTTAGCATTATTTAACCAAAAACACTTCCCCTGAACCCGAGGACTCTTCGCATTATCTCCCTTGAGATTTTGGAGGAGTGAAACATTCTTGCATAAAACCCATAAAACTTATTTAAACTTCTCAAATCAACCTGACCATGGTTGAAAAATAAACAATAAAAACTTAAGATGACTCAAAAGAAAAATAAAAATAAAACAAACATATCAAATTTCTAAACGAGAAGGTTTTATTTGGGATCAAACCGTATGATTCTGACTGAGGAACCCTTTTCAGCTTCTGTTACTCGAACACGTCCAGGCGATTGCCAGTATCTTGGTCCTTCTTAAACCCATGTTCCTCATTTTCCCGGCCGTTTGTCACTTATTTATCTTTTAGGTGCATTAATTATGAACATCCGACAGTCACACACAAATACTAGGTAATTAATATGTGCAGTCTATCAAGCTTGATCATTCCCTACCACATATTTTCACATTCCCATATCCAGAGTTTTGAATCTTTTCTCGAGACTTGGTTGAGAAGAGAAAGAACAGATCATAAAAGAGATAGGGATAATATACAAAGACTTGTACGATTTCAACTCAGAGGCGTTTATCTGTCAGGTGGTAACCTTTCATCAAACACATAAGCCTAGTCACAAAGTCAGGGCTAAAGGGTTTTGGACGCTAGAGGGTCTCTTTTGTTATGCACATTGGCATCTTTTGGGGTGTAAATTATATACAATGATCTGCAAGCACGTTAATCCAGACTAACCAGGTTTTGCTCACGCAAAACAGAGGAAAATATGATTAACACGTCAACCATTCTACACCAGGTCATTGCTCACGCAAAGCAAAGGCAAGACTTGACTAACGGCTTTGACATCCCCAGATCTTTGCTCACACAAAACAGAGGGGACGCCGACTTTTTGAGATTTTCGATTCAACACTTTGGAGTCCGGCGTGTGTATCGGGAACAATTTCGCAGTCAAATAGAACAAGCACTTAACCTAAGTGTGTGTTTCCCGTCAAATGACATACTTTATCTTTAAGTGTTGTGACCCATACCTTTGTCTTTGGAACTGAGCCTACCGAGCACATCACCTTGGATCATGTCTTTCACTTTTGCCTTACGCGTGTCAGTCATTCTGAGAACGGAAATATTTCACTTCCCTCCTTCTCAAGCAAACAAAGAATATATTAAAAATTAAAAAGCACAATTTTTTTTGGAGGGGTCAACTATTTCATCTTTTCTATTCTTCCCCTTGCTTTTTGATTTTTTTAATAACCATATTTTTTTCTTTCTTCCTTTTTTTTATATTTTTTTTGTTTTTATTTTTTTTGTTTATTTTTATTGAACACACTTACACATCACTAAATAACGACTAAAACTGGCCAAGCTAACCTTCAAAGTTTTTCTTTTGAAAATTTTTCAGAACTGGGTTTTGTTTCATGCACAACCATACATCAACTTAGCCAAGAAACAACAATTCAGACAGTGTTACCTTTGTTGCTGATTTTTTTTCAGATTTACCTCTCACAAGGAAACATACCCCCCATAAAGATCTGCATGTCATGAAGTGAAGAGATGCCTCCTTTCCTGTGCCTGGAACATTCACTTTCAAAAACAAATAAGTTAATGGAAGTCCTCCTTGAATGTTCCTGCACACTGTGAGAGATTAGTTAGGCATAAGTACCCAGGCCATTGTGGTTCTGGGTATACCTGAAGAATCGGTGAAAGAAATTTCTTTTAAGAACATCCCCTTTGTGATATCAGGAATTGAGGGTGTGGCTGCATTTTATTTTGGTTTCCAAATTCCAGGTGATTTGAAAGTTGTTTTAGTCACTTTTGGAGTAGTGACTTTAGGTTTTTCAACCTTTTTCATTTCAGGATTCCTTTTCAAAACAGTTTTATTTACCTTTGGAGGGGTAACTTTGGGTTTGTCAACTTTGTGTTGTTTTGAAATTGGTTTCTTTACCTTTTTATGAAAATTGTCATAATTTGGAAAAACTTGTTTGTGATTTAAGAGCTTTTTGTGCTCTTTGGCAGCTCCCCAATTTCCATCAGAAGGTTTAACCTTAGGGTTAACAGTCTTCATTGCCTTTGGTGGTTGCACCTTCATCGGTTTAGACCTAACTGATTCCTGAGATGAAACCTTATGACTCAATGGGTAATAAGGTTCAAAGGGACGATGCAAACAGTTTCTAACAATGTGACCAGGAACTCCACAGTTAAAGCAAGTTTGCTTCTTCAGGTAGAAGTCAGAAGTGTGGCCATTTGAGCTGTATGGCTTTAATGGAGAGGCATTGAGATTTGGTTGCATGTTTGGAAAGTCTCCAGGTCTCCAGTTGTCAGATCTTTCTGACCTTGATAAATGTCCGTTGAATCTTTTCTGGTTTGTAGAAAACTGAGCAGAACCAGACATCTGAACTTTTAGGTCGACTGGTTTCTTTGAGAATGTTGTGTTGCCACTGCATGAGCCCACTGATGAGTCTGGAGACTTGATTGTAGTTTTCGGCCTTTCAATCTTGATAGGAACAGAAGTTGGAGGCTTGATGATGATCTTCGGCCTCATGCTCTTAATGTTAGATGATAAACCACCATCATGACCCAATCCTTTGAACTTGGAGGAGAAGGATGGTAGTTCATAGCCAACATCTGGTTCTTGGTCAAACATAGACCCAGATGTCGTGAATATCCTACCATTCGGCCTTGTAGTCATCACCACACGTTCCCGCTTTACCTCATCCACCACTTTGGAATAAGGAGTCTCGATCTTTGGATAAGGAGTCAACTTTTCTTCATCAACTCTCTTCACTTCAGTGGCTGTCTTTTCATCTTTGTGCACTGGTTGAGGCCCATATACCATGGTTGCTTCATTCAGAGACTCTTTCATCAATTCATCTGCAGTTTGGGGCACCTTGATATATTCATGTAGTAATGGGGGAGGAATATTTACATCCCCAAGGCCAGATGTTTCTTTTACCTGCTCGAGTCGCTCTTCTGATTTGAATAAAGCACTTTGTTCCTGGTTTATTATTTTTAATTATTGTGTTCTTCGATTTCTATTTCTTGCATCTTGAATCACTCGATTGACTGGATTCCGCACACTCAATCGAGTAGTGATATCGTGTTTAGAACCGGTTTCAGGACTTACATTATCATAAGTGTGCCACTATCATTCAGGTGATATAATTATCTAACAGTTCAAGTGTTTGCATGTTAATCGCCCCCAACAGGATTTAAAACAGTAAAATGGGGCCGTGAAACTCACCTTTGGGTGCACAGTAAAATGTGGCCGTGAAAGTCACATAAATCCATGAATAATAATTTGTAATTAAATCCTCGAGTTACATAAAATCATAAATATGGTTAAAATCATGTATATATATATATATATAGTATTACTTAAATTCGTAGGATATACATATAAAGTATATCCCACAAAACCAAGGGTTTACTTGTCACATAAAATGACGCAACGTTCACATAAAAATTATAACGTATGATTTACATAAAATCATAGAACGAGAATATCAAACGTCTAGACTTAAGTTTATGCTCGAATCGTGATGACTACACAAAACCCTAATTGTTAAAGTCAACACATTAATATTCACACAACATTTAATACAGTTTACGTTCAGTTATAGTCAGGAAAGACCTGAAAAGATGGATTGTCACAGTATCCTCTTGTTGAAGAATTTTCGTCCCGAAAATTGAATAACCCGGTTAAAGTTAATGGGCTGGACACAAGAAAAATAAAAGATATTTTTTTCAGTCGTCACATCATCCCCTTGTTGAAAGAATTTCGTCCCGAAATTTACATCAATTACAATTGTTTAAAGAGTCGAATTGACGATAATGTATCGAAATAGTTCAGGTTTCCTACTCCAAAAGGAGTGATTGATGTTATGATCAAGAATGTATACCTGATGTTGAGGATATGTCAAATGTTCAAGAATTTCGAAGGGATTCAAATCGAAAGTATAGAAAGTGATTTTCCTATCAAACGGTCTCCTATGAGATGAGTCGAACAACCGCAATATGGGAATCGTGTTGAGTGGCAAGGCCGAACAGAGTAACATGACACCTAAGTAACCGAAATCAAAATTTCAATATGAAGAAGAACCATAACATCTCTGAGTATCCTCCAGCTATTGTACCCCATGCTGGAGTGAGATTTCCATTTCGTGTCTGCTTTCAATTAAGGAATTCACATTCACCAATAACCCAGGTGAATCGAAGAGAAAGAAATTTGAGTATATGAGAAAATCGTGTGTGCATCAATTCAATCAGTGTTTAATAAACCCATTGTCTAACAAAGACGTAAACGACTGATCTTATCCACTAATTAGCAAATAGCATAGAATTACACAAGACTGATTAAGTTATAACCAATTAAGTTTACATAATTAGCAACAACATTCAGAATTCACAATTCATGCAATAACGGTTTAAATAGCATTTGAGTCTCTATGAAGGCTTCTTTTTAAGGGTTGATATGGTCAAGCATACTAGCATGCAATCTATCATGAAGGTCTTACCATACAACGCATACAATTGTCCCAACACCCTATATACCAGCATACAATCCTAGCATGACATATCTCTAGCATATAAGTTTATAAACTAACCAACACAACCCATACGGTGCAAAGTTGACGGGGCAACTTCACACAGTATTGTCATTCCCACTGAGGTAGGAGACTTAGGACCTTGTATGGTGTATGGTTTTCATACCCAATCAAGTTAATACATTCAGAACATGTCAGTTTCTGGTTCCTAACACGTTTCATACACATAATTACTAATCATGCATTTCTACTCAACTTATGTTTAAACCAGCACTTGAATGATTAATCAATATATACACCCTAAATATAGGATTAGATTCTCAAATTTTAGCATGCATAAAGATGTATGTATATAGACATTTCTCGTGAGGGGATCAGAAGCAAACAAACTATTTATCATGGTTAAAATGGTTCAACAGTTGCTCACATACTAAAATATAATTGGCACTATGCTGATTTTGTGATAAAAGGATTGGGGTCCAATGAGAAATCCAATCAAGAGCTCACAACCATTTAAAAGGTAACACGTAGCAGTTTGTTTTAGAAGAAGAATTACTAAATTCTATTAAGAACTATTCAAGAAATCACATAGACAATTAGGTTCAAATTCAGGTTGGAGTTCAGTATCATACAACAAATCATTATGCACATTACCTTGCTAAAGAATACAAAAAACTACAGTGAAGATCCAACAAAATTACAAGTGTAAACTATGAGGTACCAAATATCGAAACGTGCTCTGCAGGAATACGCATGGCATCAATCATGAGAATAGCAAATAGAGGAAAAGCGCTAACGACTTAGTTCATGAATTCAAGTAAGCGATGGGATAACAAGCTTATGATAGCAGCAACTACACATCCCAAGCATGACATGTGAGTTTAAACTGGCACTGGTGAAGATACCAGCAGGGAAGATATAAATAACGTAATGGATAGTATAAAATTCAAAGAGAAATATATAGCATGCTTGACAGGATTTTGCAAGGGATTCGCGTAAATAGTTATCGAAATGAACGTGTCATCGGTAAACATCTCGATAGAGAAATCTTCATTGTTTAAGCTCACAAGTGTGCCTAATCTCCTTGGTGTTCTTGTGCTTCATGCGTTATGCTTCCTTTCCTGTCAAAATATCGGTTCAAATGGTCCTCAGAAGTAAGATAAAGTGCGAAAGTGTTATTAAAGGGTGTCTACGAAACACAAAACATCAGGATGTTCTGAAGTGGCTTTGGCTTGGGTTGCCTGTACATATGCATTTTTGCTAGAATTCAGTGCAGGTTTACCGCGAGTCAAAATATTTAAACGGGTGTTCCATGGAAAATGATCAGGCATATCACGTCAGTGAATGCCAGAGAGTTCCTAGAAACAAGGCAGTTGACCCAAAAGCAGTGTCCCTGAAACGAAAGTCGATCTACTTCTTAACACATGCTTCTAAAAATTGGAGTTGATCATTCGATTAAGTGGTTTGTCATTCATAAGGGAAAATCTCTGGTTTCCAAAGCATGAAGTTTGATTATTTTGGGTATGTCTCTTTTGGTAGGAATACGTAAGGGATATCTGTAATCTCGGAGAAAGTAGCATTAACCAGTTTTGTCGAGGACCTAGTTCCATTAGATGGAGTTTCTCAAGATGAGGTCCTGCATATGGCTCTAAAGTCAATCCTTGGTCCGGTACCGGTCCCACATTCAACGTGCCACTAATGTTTATATATAGGGTGTACCGCAGCTTACCCACCACACTATCAGCATCTTGAAGGTGTACCAGCTACTCACCATTACTAGATATCGGTCAAACCACATTGGATATTTTTATCAGAAATAGAGGACGTCAAGTTTCTCCCATATGCTTAATTGTAAAGTGGGTAAGAGATTAAAACCTCAATACATTGTGCAAACAAAAGGTGTAAGATTTTCCATTCACAATACCAGTGAGATGCGTAAGGTTTGCTATTCTAGCGAAGATCATAGAGAGGTTGGCACGTGCAATACGAATATCATAACGCTTCAAATTTCAAGATGATCAAAATTGTAAGCAGGCCATAAGGTTTAAGTTCAAGCTAGAGGTTCATCAATGGAAGTTGTCTAGAAAAGGATGATGAGAATCCGTATACCAGAAGTTTGTCGATAGTTGCTATGACAGGAGCGCCGGTAAATATACAAATGTATGGATAACTTGGTGTACTCAATGCGTAAGAGGAAGATCCAGGTCGATGGTATAATTAGCTATTGATGATAAGAAGTTCATGCTCGATGGGTGTAAATGGGGTTTCCATAAAATTCTTTGTATTGTTACTGTGATTGAGGTACAAGGTAGTCTCATTAGTAGTGGTGTTTTGAAAAGCTGACCAAAAGTGTAAAACTTTCCAGTTTGAAGCTTGAAAGCTCATCCAAGACATAAAGGATTACTAAAGCGTGAGAATAAAAAAATCGTTGGTTGTTAAATCGTCAAAGGTTCGAATCATGCAGACAAAAATATATCGCACCGATTCAAAAGGTCCATCCGAATAGGCATTACGTTAAAATTGGAATTCATCAGTTTGAAACTAGGAAGACTCTTCATTATCATTACCTCGATTAGAGAAAAATATGATTGCGGTGAGGTAAGCAGTTTGCACAATCGTGACGATGTTTCTCGCAACAAGTTTTGGTCCGCACAATCAAATCAGTCATAAGAATCCTCAGAGGGGATTTCACAAGAATTTTCAGCCAAGAAATATATTCCAGTGCTCGGGATATATGATTTTATATAACTCGTTTATCCACTGTTGACTGGGTATTCCTCCGGTGCATGTATATCCGAGTTGTCTCACGATCGTAATGTTACAGGGATTGATATGGTCGGTAAGGTCGTGAAGGTAGAATTATGTTTTAGTATGAATTCAAACCAGCCAAAGATTTCGTCAAGAGTTTTCGAATGGATAATTCCATATATATAAGAGATGAGATCATGCGCGGTAGCATTCACAAGATAGATGACTTCGATCATCCAGTCGAATTTTAACATGCTCAACATTCAGCCTTGCGGAAAAAAAAGATCCAAAAATTTGCTCCCAATTACGACCATTAGCTTGCCTAGTAGGATTCTCCAGGATTTCCATACACTGCAAATTACATTTACGTGTGTACCCGTAACTGTAATTTACCCTATATGGTCACCCTAGTTCCTCTTACTTCGGCTACCAGTTATGGCGGAGTATAGATGACATATCCTCGGAGTGTGTATGAAGAATGTGGTTACTAATCCAAGGTTACCTGCCCAGAATTCGTTAGAGAGATAAGTTTCAAGAATAAAATGTTCACTTTAATTGGAATGACCCATCCGAAGCGAGTCAGCCCGAAATTTAGCTCAATAGGATCTGAATAGGGTTTATCACGCATACTGACTTGATCACAATCTGGTTCATAAACGGAAAAAAATTAGTCAGCCCACATCGGGTATGGTTGAGCTTATAAGAGTTGTACCCAAGTTGCATTATCTCAACGCACAACGCGAAAAGGGAAAGATTTTAAAAGATCAAGGCAATTACGAAAACAATTAGGATAACAAAATCAGATACAAGTGCCCCATAATCAACCACTGAATGGTCGTGCTACAAGCACATTATGATAACACTTCCTGAACAGGGGAGTTTAGAGGTATGTGGGGCAGGTATAACAAAAAACTTCTAAGTTATGAGAATTTTTTAAGAACAGGAAGAGGTATCACACGACATTCCAAAATAAGCATTCGTCCAATGTCTGGGTACTACGCCTAATGCTTCAGCCCACAATAATCCCGAGGAGCAAACGACTCATTAAGAGTGAAGATGTGATCCTCTGATCTGATACGACGTCTCGTCGTCCATGGATGTTAAGCAAGAGGTACACGACTCAGAGAGATTAAGGAAAATGACTCACGAATAACCGGCTCCGCGCTGAGAGTATAAGGGGATGGATGATGTAAACAACGTATCGTAAACCAGGTGCGTGTAGGAGTGAGTAGCACGATGCATGAGAGAAATGTTTAAGTGCAACCAATGCAAAACAGTTACAGTCTAAGACGAATCTTAGTTCGCTGTAACCAATGGCTCTGATACCAATCTGTCACACCCCCAAAAATCCCATGCGCGATAACGCGCCGCAAGGAGCGTGGCAAACCAGGATCGCCATCCATTAGTTACACCAAATGACCAATAGTTAATAAAAAAGGTTCTATATTTCATTAAAATATAAATACAGAGTTTTACAAATGCGGAAGCGTAAATACACTGAAAGTATTAATGTAAAAACACCATCACCCAAGGTGACGTGGCTTGTTCAAAGACAATAAAAGGGTTTTCAAATACTCATGCATGCGTACTCGTGATACCCGAACATCTGCAACTTGAGAAATAACATGCTAAAAAGTGTCAACACAAAGGTTAGTGAGTTCACAGGTTTAATCAGTTCATCAGTTTAACAGTTCAGTAAAATCCAGATAATATATCAATAGCTAGCTAGGCTATTTTCAAGAAATCAGTGCACGTTTGACTAGGTAAACTAGCTATCCAGTTGCTGGAGCTCGACAAGTTCAATTGTGCCTCGTTAAGACTAAGAAATATATTACACCCTTTCGATATCCGATCGTTCCAGCGCGACTAACCCAGGTGGGGCTGTCAAACCAAGTAGATCTGCTAATTAAATTACCGCTGATGTCACATTGACAGTAACTCTAAAGTGAGGACTTTATCATAAGTGTGCCACTATCATTCAGGTGATATAATTATCTAACAGTTTAAGTGTTTGCATGTTAATCTCCCCTAACAGGATTTAAAACAGTAAATGGGGCCGTGAAACTCACCTCTGGGTGCACATCAATTCCAGATAATTAACCACAGCATGTAGCAAATAGTAGGTCTTGTGTAATCTACCAATCACCTAACGAGCATATATATATAAGTGTGTGTTCGACTAAAACGACTAAGTCTAACGTAAATGACGAAAACAAATGATAGTGAAGTCTAGAACAAGTCAAGGATGACATGTTCAAATCTGAGCGATTATCGAAGTAACGCGAAAAATATAATATATAACAATAATATATATTTTCTAAGTTCAAGATTTCAAATTATATGTATATAAAATATGTACATATATATCAATACAAAATATATATATAAGCCGTTCGAAATGCTTAGTTGATACCAAATGATAATAACAAGTTTTCAACGGGATATAAATATATATATATATATAAACATGTTAAATTGCGAGGATATGAATATTTATCTTGAATCGATAAGGAAAACTACAATCTATAATAAATCATAAATTGAAACCGAGTATCTTATGTTTCTAGTCAAAACGACACACTTTTCATATTTTTTCTAAACCATACTTTAGTTTAAAGTTTTTTTTTTTAAATCTTAGGAAATCATTTTAATCAATTTTTAGGTGTTCAAATGCCTTAAATCTCCAATAAAAAGAAAACAGAATAATATGGAGGTCGCCTAGGTTCGAACCTGCGACCTCCCGCTCACAACACAAGACTCTGACCACTAGGGAAACCTTCTGATCGGTTAGAGAGGGAACAAGAATGGTTTTATCTGCCAGTGGAGGCGAGAATTGAATTCTAGGAAGAAAAACATAAACAAAAAGAATGCATAAGCTAGGTGTCGAACCCACGACCACAGGGATACGATGCGCGCCTCAAACCACCAGGGCGCCTGACCCGTATGTGTTATAACCCGACGTTTATTATATATAACCCAAAACAGATTCGTGTCATCTTCTTCCTCAAGAACTCCGATGGCCGGAGTTTTATTCCGGTCACCGAAAAAACACGAAAGTTGGTACGAAGCCAGAAAAGAATGCGATTTTCATAGATAAATGATTACCTTGAGTCGATGATGATTGATGACACGACTTAGGTGCCGAAAACGAACCCGAAGCTCGAACGCGAACATCAAGCACGGTCGTGATTCGAACTTCTGATGACTCCTGGTTGTTCGTGGAGGCTTCAGGATGATAGTGGTGCTCGAAAGGTGGTCTAAAGGTGGCAGAATGCGGTGGTTTTGGTGGTGTTTGCGGTGGTTGCGTCGTTGGAAAGCTGAAAAACGAGAGGGAAAGGTTGCGAGAAAGAGGAAGAGTGTTGTGTATGGTATTTGCTTATGATTCAAATGAGTTTGATGGCTAAATTTTGTAACTGATGAGGCTTGATTTCCCAATTATTGTGGCGTCGGTTACTGGTCTTAAAGCATCTGTCGGTTTCAAATGATATTCATACGACTTTGAGGTTTTGGCAAAAATAGTCCCTCAAGACATTACAAAAGAGGATGCCATGTTTAAGTATTTGCAAAGTCAATCCCCCAAACATTTAGGTTACTTAGAAATGAGTTTGGGACTTAACAAAGTTAGTCCTTCAAGTTTGTATAGGTTTACAAGCTAACGCGGTTAACGGCGATTGTTTTTAACGACGAATATACGAGGAACGTCAAAATATATAAATCATATAACGTTTATGAGAAGTATAAATCTCGCTTCACTTACATAGAATCATAGGTAACAATCCTAAATTTTCCATTTAAATTCACATAAAATCATAGATTTTAAATCTATAACTTATATATATATTTAAGTCACATAAATCCATGAATAATAACTTGTAATTAAATCCTCGAGTTACATAAAATCATAAATATGGTTAAAATCATGTATATATATATATATAAGTATTACTTAAATTCGTAGGATATACATATAAATATATCCCACAAAACCAAGGGTTTACTTGTCACATAAAATGATGCAACGTTCACATAAAATTATAACGTATGATTTACATAAAATCATAGAACGAAAATATCAAACGTCTAGACTTAAGTGTATGCTCGAATCGTGATGACTACAAAAAACCCTAATTGCTAAAGTCAACACATTAATTTTCACACAACTTTTAATACAGTTTACGTTCAGTTACAGTCAGGAAAGACCTGAAAAGACGGATTGTCACATTTCTCCTCCTAAAATGAAAAACTTTACTTTTAGATTTTTCATCTTAAAAAAACTGTGATAATCGAGAAAAACTTGTTAAAACTGATGCGAAAACCTAGAGCGATTCACATGCGAACCGGTAGAAACTTATATGAGGAAACGAAAATCTTTTGCAAGAACCCAAAACTTTTCTCTTACTAGTAAGTTAACTATCAAACTGACATTTACTCTTGAGTAAAACGTATAAATGTTTATTTTACTATTGGAGTAAAATGTTAAAACTTAATTTTTCACAAACGGTAACGGGGTTGCAACTACTAAACTGTGCGGCAAAAATTATTAAAGCTCATACTGTTTGCAACCGGGTTGCGATCTTTATTTTTGGGACGAAAATTCTTTAACAAGGGGAGGATGTGACAATCCGGCCCTTAGGGTGGGACTCGATCCTTAAAAACAGATAAAACTGATAAAACCGACAAAACCAAGAAGCGCGTATATAGGCGTAGTAGGTCAATTAAGGTATTAGAAGAGTCTAGTAGCCTTAAAACACTTCACAAGTATCACACACAAGTCGGAGTCTCGAAATATTAGTGATTAGCTGAAAATCAGTGAATATTGTGAATTATGTGAAAACCGGTATGTGAATTTAATTGCTTAATTGATCATCATTATATGACATGTTGAAACTTGATCTTATTGGATTCGATGCATTAAAGACAATGAAAAATATTATAAAAATCAATTCCTTGAAAAACGTGGTCAAACATCAAAAAACACGAAAAGTCAACAAAAGTCAAAGGGCTGCCAGACGGGAGGCTCTAGGCGTATCGCCTAGAGCATATGGAGCCCGTAAGCGATACGTGTGGAACCTGTTTTCCAGCAAAACCCTAATTTTTTCTCTATCTAAGCATAATTAGCCACCATTCTCTCATTCCAACACTTCCAGACTCCACTATAGCCCCATTCACGTCTCTTATCATCCTTCTACTCATTTCTTATCAAGATTCAAGCCCCCGATTTCATCCTTTCTCATTCTACATCATTCGGTATGTGATTCTCATGTTTTTCTTGTGTTTAAGTTGTCAAGATTCATGCTTTATAATGGATCTAGGTCCGATCTATATTGGTTTGATGATATCAAGTGTAGATCTAGTGATTATGATAGAAAAGATTGCATCTTTTGATAAGAAAAAACATGATTGTATGCATGATATGATGATATATGCTAGAACTAGGGCTTTTCATAAGAAATCATGCATGCATGTGATTAAATTTGACATAGATCTATGTGCTAAATGACAGATCAAGTTAGATCTAAGGTTTCTATGATATAAAGTTATGATTTTTACGTCAAATCTATGATGGAAACTCGACTTTCGGTTGCCATGCATGCAATATCTTGAATAAAGATACATGATTGCTATTAGATCTACTATGTGGGTGTGTAATCTAGCTTATTGGATGCATGATGATATATAAAGTTGCAAACTTGATGATCGATTGCATGTAGGTTATTTAATATAAATTATTTACATGAAAATATGCTGAAAATAGCCAATTAGGGCAAGATAGCAAGCATGTATGTGGTTAGGTATCTTCGTCATGACTTGAAACATGCTAAATGATAATCTATGTGATTTGCATGAGATGATGATGGTGTGTAATCATGGAATTAGCTTACATGTGATAGATATATATTTATTGGAAAATAAATAAATTAGAGTAATGCAAGAATATGAACATGAGGTTATGTTACTATGTGTTTTCATGTCATAAATTAAATTGATTATGAGTTATGCGGGTATACAAGTCCCAAGTCTCCTACCTCGGTCGGAATGACAAGACCTTGTATGATTGTTCCATCGATCATACATCGTATACGCGGTATGACGTCGTAAGTAATTGTGATGCATATATGTTTCCCATGTAAAGTTTCATATGTTATACATGTTAGGAAACATATAGAAAACATTAATATGATCACCAATATGTTATCGAGTCCACTCATCCAATGTCCGCGAGTTGTCGGGGCGGTCAGTCAAACACAGTCAACACTCACACTGTTATGTGTCATAGGTGAAGTCTAGGAGGTCTTCACCGCTTATGTTAGTTGACTATTGGAATAGCTAATTGCACCCTAAGGTGAGTTCATAGCCCTCTTTTTACTGTTTAAAATCTTTTGGGGGAGAAGACATACGATAACTCTACTTTTATGATTTGATTTGATGTTATATACCAAAATATTTTATAAACCATGGAGGAAACGTTTGCGTTAAGTCCTTTCACAAGGTGAACCATGAATAGTTTATAACATGGAATTATAAGGTAGATCTACTGGGCTTGACAAACCCCACTTGACTGCTGGGAGCAGGGCGGGTGTTATATTGTCTCTAGTGCGGCCAAACTTGCAAACAGTTTGGCTGGAAGGCATGCGTTGTTATCAGTAATGGTGTCACGAATCCTATGGTGTTATAAAAAGTCTTCTGGGTTCGCTACCCACGGGTATATAAATCGGTTGTTTCCAGGGTGGTCCCTGCTTAGGTTATGCTCTTCGGGGGTAACTTACTATTAAACTGTTTTCTGATAAATGTTATTTATCTACTCAAACTTATGAACTCACCAACCTAGCATTGACACTTTTTAGTATGTTCTTCTCAGGTTCTTAGAAGGTCAACTAAGGACGCACGTTAGGATCATCGGTTAATGGTTTGCATGGTTTGTAAACGCTTTAATCGCATTTATCTATACGGCGAAAGAATTAACTTAAACTGTTTTTAATGTTTATCGCTTCCGCATATGAAAAGTTAAACTTTTAAAAATGCTTCCGCATTGTTTGAGAATTTAACTCTGATAAACTGTTTTGAAAACCTGAATTGGTCTTGTGTCGAGCATATAAATGTTTGATGTGTCTGATGACTCAGATCCTGGTCTGGCTCGCGCGCCCATCCTGGGCACCCGCGACGGTTGAAGCGGGTGGCTCCGGGCAGGGTTTAACAAAAACAAGAAACTGTTTTTGTATTTTTCAAATTTTCTCCCCCTAAACCTAACTATGGAATTTAAAGAAAGAAAATTGATCGATCAACACGGATACCTTTAAGTTTTTTAATTGAAAATTTCAATTTTGAAATTTTAGATCTTTGTAGTTTAAGTTAAGCAGAATACTCCACCATCAGCAAGTTTTCAATCACCGACATGCCCTCTTGAAGTACCTTCACACACCGAACAAACGCATTAGTTTTCAAATGACCCGAAGTATATAGCTTTTGGTCATCCAATGTCTTGATATTGTTTCGGAACCACCTTAGGTTTCTATTTCATCTGTGGTACTGCAGTCTTTAATGAACGAATCACCTTTAAATGTGATATACCACCTACATGTTTATCAGTTTAAAATTTAGAAACAAATTTTCCTTGATATTAATAATTTGTAGGTTGTAGTTCATCAAACACTATGCCATTCTGATCCATAACTTTGTAATTGGCAGATGTACCAACAGATGGCATGTTTCCCTTTTTTTTTTTTTTTTTGAAGAATGATCATTTCAGGACAATCCTATGCCATGTGACCTTTTCGTCGACATTGATAGCACAGACGATTGGTGATATTTTTCTTTTTCTTGACACCCTGCAAAACATTATCAACATGAACAAACCCAAAATTATCATAAAAAGCATCAAATACCTGAAAGCGATTGTCATGAACCCACTTGGATGTAGGACTTCGTGGAGTCGAATTTGAAGCACAAGAAGAAAACCTTGGGGACTTCTGTCCAACTCGAGATGAGTTTTAGAAGATGTTCTTCTTGAACTGAATACTCCCGAAACGCTTTTCTAAATTTGAATTATCCCACTGCAAATCTTTCATAACAAACACCTGAGCAATTTTATGTGTTTCCACACAGTGAAGTGGAAACATCTTATCTATTAAAAACTGTCTCAGAACCTTTCGTTTTATAGAACCTTTCATCTTGAATTTTTCTAGCATCAAAAACATCTTGCTTGACCCGTTTCAAATTAACTTTCTTTAATTTCTTTTAATTTTTTGTCAAGTTATTCTTCGCATCCCCTTTCATTTCACAACCTAACCCGGTGTGCTTATAACCAGGCAACTCCGTCAGCTTGAATTGAATACGTGACGGTCCATCCTCCAATTTCGCAATCCGATTAAATTCAACTTGCATATCTTTGATATTTTTCTTTCCAAGCAAAAAGCCATCAATTTTGTCTTCAGAAGAAATATTATCTATTTTCTCAGAAACCTTGACAGTAAATACTTTTTCTACTTCAAAAGAAGTTGATGCAGAAGCAAACTTTGGAGCCTTTTCAGAATCAAACTTCTTCATCTCAGATGATTTACCAGACTTCTGTTTCTTCTGACATTTTTGTTGTTCAGGCTTCGGAGTAGAAAATTCAGAATAATTACCTTCTTCAGTAGATGGTGTCACCTCAGCAAGCGGATCCGTCTGAATGACAGGATGAGGAATTTGATTTAATCTTCTCCTCTAAGAACCTTCTTGAAGTTCTCATCTTTGCACAAGTAGCTTGTGAAATAATGTGAACTCGTTAGATTATGTAACTGACGCTTCAAATCAAGATTCTCAATCTTTACAGCTGATATTTGAGCTTGAACTCCAGCCAATTCTTTCTGTTAAGCGATAAACTTTTCTGAAGCTTTATTTGTTGCCGATTTCTCACGAATCATCTAATCATGAGCCTTCAAGACATCTTCTGTCACACCCCCCAAATAACCACTAACGGAGTTTATACCGTTAAGGGGTGCGAGCAAACAGGACCACAACCATTAGTTACAAATACTAAACGAATCAGAGTTAGTCCAAACACATGTCATAAATAAAGTCTCAAAATACGCAGCGGAAAAATATTATCTTAGCACTAACCACGTGCTTTACAAATTCATTGTTTTAAATTCTCAATTAAGTTTAACCAAAAATAAAATGTCTTCAAGTGCCATGCCAACCCGCTCCGGGTACTCCTCAGCGATCTGCAAAAGTTTAAACCACGCAAGTGTCAACCTAACGGTTGGTGAGTTCACAGTGGGCTCGTCACGCAGTGGCCCGGTCTCATAGTCATAATTGCGTAAACATATACTTATATAATATTTATTTGTGAAAAAGCAATGCTTAGTGATATCCATAATCATAGTATTGTGGTTTGGTAAAAGTAATGTCCGTAACATACGTTATCGGGTATGTACTAGTTTTTGTATAGTTAAAGTGCTCAACCGATATCGCGGGTAGCTAATCCGTTGTTCCATGCACTAAGGAAGTTTGTACCAAAGCTGACTAATATTGTAGTGGCATTGCCATCATCTATTTTGTTTTGCGGACCTACGTCATCGCGGCTTTGCCTCCCCCGTGTCCTCTCGGGGTCACGGTCAGATAGGCTGATATTGTACCTCCGTGCACCTCCAGTGTCACGAGGCGGAGTTTATCAGACTCCAGTAGATCTACCCAACATCCCCTCGCTTTACAATTAGTGGCACAATTAAGTGAGGACTTTTTCAGTTATAAGGCAATCCTTAGAAATCATGTGATATCATGTGGTTAGACTTTAACCTACTCTAGCCATATTAAACGGTTTACTTTGGGTTCTCATGAATCCCGAAAACATTTTCAGTTTCTTTTTAGAAATAGTTGTTTAAGTATTTCACAAGTGTTTCCCATAAAACACTTCAAGTTCATCAAGTGGGTGCCAAGCACTCCTAAGTTTTCAAGTTCATCAGAGAGGTGCCTAGCACTCATAAGGTTGTCAGCATTGTTTTTCATTAAGTTATTCAGTGTGACCCAAACGGGTTCACGGTAAATGGGTTAGTGACACTCACCTTTGGTTGCACTGCTACACTTGCTAAGTAATCCAAATATTGTTTGCTTAATGAAGACCTAAGAACACGTTTAGGTCTTAAGTGTTAGTTTTGTGTCTAATATTTAACTTACGTCACTATGGCCCATAACATAGCACGTTGGAACTATGACACGACATATCGACACACGACGCCGATGGTTGATCATAACAAGGGTTCACATAATTCAGAAATCAAGGCATGTTTCATTATTGCACAATCATGTAAGTCATGGCATAACATTCAAATAAGTTGCACAAGCTTGGGTTTTGGTCTGGTCTCAGTTTCGCTAACAGTTTCGCTATAGTTTCGCTATGCAGTTTCGCTGCACAGTTTCGCTGTGTGCACGGGCAGCACTTTCGCTAGGCAGTACCCGATGACACAGTTTCACTTGCTAGTTTCGCTCGAAACTGTTGACACGGTTTCGCTAGCATAGCTTCGCTCGAAACTGGTTTGAACTTTCGTTCAGGTTGGTTCGCTCGATAGTTTCGTTCGAGCAGGTCTACTTAGTTTCGCGGGCGACACTATAGTTTCGCTACATAGTATCGCTGGATGAATATCTATACAGTTTCGCTGTATAGTTTCGCCCAGAGAACAGCTCAGTTTCGCTGGTCGCGGAAAACACATAAATCAGCCTAAAAATCAATCTAACAGCTTCCATACTTCATGTGATTCAATATTTAGCATGCATAATCATTTACCAACATTAAACAGTAAGTTTTAACACTTTAAACATGGATTTTCATCATCAAATCACCAAAACACATTTTAAACCTAAAATGACCTAATTAGCATAAATCTTCATTATGGTATATTTTACACGTAAAGTTGCAGACTTTATAACAGATCTAGCATTCCTAAGCATTATATCAGAAGATCAATTGATTCTATGAAGATCTAAGCATGCTTTAAAGTAAAACACATAGAAAATGCATGAAGAATAGTTTTGGGACTCACGATTCGATCTAGGGTCCGAATGGATGAGATGAGATGATGGTTTCTTGGTGGTTTCCTCGGATGGCCAGAAATCTCGAGAGAGCAGATGGAGAGTGGTGTGTGTTTTGTGTGAAATGATGCAAATGGGAAGTAACTAGGGTTTTATAAAATATATATATCAGGGGCTAGTTTCGCTGGCAGTTTCGCTGGCCAAGCGAAAATGGCTCTGAACACATGTAAGTCAAACAGTTTAGTCGGCTACCGAGCGAATCTACAGTTTCGCCCGGTAGTTTCGCTGGAAACCAAAAGTGGTCAATTTACATTCTATTATCAATACTAAATCCTGCGTTTAAATCACATTGCACATAATGACAATAAATAAAGAATCCTTATAAAGACACCCAGGTTTTTACTAAAAACACCCAAAGCATACGATCGTTTCACCCAAAACGATACTGAAACGATCGTTTTACCTGAAACGACCCCTTGGAATTGTACGTCGACATCAAAAGCTGCAACCCTATCAAATCATGTTTATTCCTTCGATCGTTTTGCATGAAACGACCTCATTTTTAGGCCGTATTATAACAAACGATCGTTTCTGGATTTCTTTTGAATTCATTAGATGTGATGTTTTATTCTATTTAAATCGTATATATATCGATCGATCGATCGTATATTTTCATATTATCGATCGATCGTCCACTGTTTTATACTACAATCATTTTCTCAATCTATAAGATTCGTAAGAGATGTCGTGGTTCGATGAATTATTTAACGGAGGCAGCGGAGGTGATAGCTACAACCCCGGTGGTTATGATGGAAGTGATAATTATGGAGGTAATTACGGAGGAATTTACGAAGGAGACGCCGGTAGTTATGTCGGTAATTATGCAGGAAATTATTCTGGTAATTACAACAACAACGACGACGACGACAACAACAGTAACAACAACAACAATAACGACGACGACGACAATAACAACAACAACGGCGGCGACGACAACAACAAGAACAACGGCGACGACGAAAACAACCGTGAGTATTATGAAACCGACCAGGTACCACCTATTCATGTTTTTCGTCATTTAATTTTTATGATTAATACATATTATCGGAATCCATGTGTATATTATCACCACTTCCAGTTATGATACTTATTTAATAATTTTAGATCTTCGTATCAAAAAAAGAGCTGTTTGACTGGGCCTTTGAACGAGCTTGTCCAAAGGGTTATGTTCTATCAACTAAACGTAGCTCAACGCACGCACTTACGGGAGAGTATACAAAAATCTCGATATGGTGTGATCGTAGTGGCAAATACGTACCAAAGGGTACTCAGCAGAGAAAGACGGGCGGTAAGAAATGTGACTGTCCGTTCTTGCTGAAAGGTACGTACATTAAAATTCTAGCCGGTTGGAAATTAGAGGTGGTCAACCATGAGCATAACCACGAGCCGTCGGAAAATCTGGAAGGCCATGCAAGGGCGATGAGGTTTAACGACGAGGAGGTTGGTAATGTGAGACAGATGAAAAACCAAAAGATCCGGCCTCGTCACATCTTGACGGAAATTAAGAAAAACAACCCCAAGAACCTGTCGAGTAAGCGGACGCTCTATAACATCCTAGCTAAGATTAAAGGCGAAGAAACGATCGGTGATACCCCTATGCAGGTATTCTTCTCCCTGCTTGCTAAAGGTGGTTACATCTACTATGACCGAACGTCCCCGGGGACGAATAGAGTTGATGGCGTGTTCTTTGTCCATAAGCACTCCTACAAGTTGTGGAGGGCGTTCCCGCATTTCCTGGGCATAGACGCCACGTACAACACGAACGTGTACAAGTTTCCATACGTCCAAATGGTCGGCGTGACATCGACCGGAATTTCATTTCTAGTCGCCAGCGCCTTCATAAGCCAAGAGCGTCAGGAAGACTTCACCTGGATGTTGGAACGCCTCAAAGAGACAATTGGAGACCACCGCCTCGAGCCTAACGTAATCATCACCGACAGAGACCTTGCCCTCGTCAAAGCGTGCGGAAATGTTTTTCCCAATGCCACGCGTAACCTGTGCAGATGGCATATAGAGAATAACATCTTTAAAAACTGCAACACAGGGTTTGATAAGGATGGGTGGAAGGGGTTTTTGAAACTGTGGAGCAAACTCATAAACTCCAACACGGTGACAAACTACAACCTTCATTACGACTTACTATATCGAGAACTCGCCCAGCATCACAGAGGTAATGTTTCTATAACCCCGTTTAGTACTAATATCGTTACATATGCATTAATAACACCATTACATTATTTACTCAGAATTTCTGTCGTACCTAAACCAGCAATGGCTTGAACCGCACCGGGAGAAGTTTGTGTCCGCCTGGACCGATACGAAACGTAACTTCGGTAACTACACTACAAACCGGGTAGAAAGCCATCACGCAAGGTTGAAAATGGATCTCGACGACGCGACCAACTGCACGCTGGACCGGTTTGTAACGTGTGTTAACGAAATCGTCGATGGTCAGAAAAATGATATCGGTCGGAGTTTCACAACCAGCAAGATCAAGCGGATGAACGAGCATAACATACCCGTGTTGGCTGATCTCCTATGCGGTATGTCCCACACCGGCCTCAACATCCTTGTTAAGGAGGTCAATCGGATTGAAAAACTCATAAAGTACAATCGAGGTTGTTCTTGTAACGTGTGGACGTCATGCGGTCTTCCTTGTTCATGCAAGTTGGGAAAGTACATACGGTCAGGTTAGAAACAACCATTACTTCGGTTTAGACTTTAACTATTTAAATTGATGTGCTAAATCTCCCAACGTTAAACCATCCAGGTGACAGATATCCTATTGATGAGATAGACCCCTACTGGACGAAGCTTGATGACCATCCATTGATCGTCAGTGCCGGGGAAGCCTACGACGTGGAGCATGAGATGGATCTGGTCAGAAGACATTTACTTGTCCAACCGAAGCCGATTCAGAAAAATTTTATGGATCGGGTGTGGTCGATGCTTAAACCTGAGAAAACCAACAAAGAGGCTCCTGCTAAAAACCAGAAACCTCGAGGACGTCCCCCAAAGGGCAAGAATGTGAATCAGGACACGCCTCCTCGGCACAGCTCCTATGTTCCTAGTGGTTTTGATTATACCGATAGTGACATTGTATCACAGCTCTTCGCCACCCAGGAATCTGTAGGTCATGGATATACAAACGTTGATCCTCCTCGCCACAGTTCTCACGTTACACCAAACAAGACCCCAAAAAAGACCCCAAAAAAGACCCAGAAGACAAGAAAAGGTAAGGATCCCGAGCAAGAATGGATGCCGGGAGACGAGGAGAGGAACAATGCGGAACGCTTCAGCGGTTGGATACCTGAGACAATGCACAAGTACGTTGCAAGCATAACAGACGTGATAGGTGACGGGAACTTTGGTTTCCGTGCTCTTGTTGTTGGATTAGGCCGGAGTCAACATGACTGGCGTACGATTCGCACTGACTTGTTATACGAGTTGGACACGCACAGACGCGAATATATTGTGTCACAGTACGATTGTCAAGAACTAAGAGACAGCCTCATATATGATGATATCGATTTTGCTCCGCAGTCAAAGTGGCTGCAAATGCCAGCATGTGGGGGGCTTTTCGCTAACAGGTATACTTGTGTTCTTGTTTTTCTTGACTTATGTGCCGGTCAAAGTGCCACATTTTTTCCGACAAGGGTGTCCGCCGTAGACGTGGAGATTCACAGATTTATTTCAATTTGTTACGTCAACAACGATCATTATATCAACGTTAAATTGGCAGGGGACTTTCCGTTACCTTTTTTGGCAACTATGTACAAACATAGAGAGGATCTATCTTTAGCAAAAGACTGGGTGATTATATACAAGGAACGTCTAGATAGATATAGAGTCCTGACGCCAACGAAACCTGCGTATTATCATAGAGATCTTCTGTAAAATTTAATGTTGTTTGTATATACACAGAAACACTCATGAAATTTAACGTCTTTATTTTAAACGCTTTTGTATGACATGTTCCTCCGTTAATGCATTTTGCAACGTCGTTATTTATGTTAGTAATTGTAATTTAGTATATAATTATTAAAAAAAAAAAACAGGTCGTTTTGTCCGAAACGGTCCCTATTGGGCCGTTTTGACCTCGTTTTGGGCCAAACGGTCCCTTCTGTGGACTATATATTGTGTTTTAATCGGTCATTTGTAATCAAACGATCGTTTGACAAACTTGGAAGATTTTCGGATTCCAGAGCATATTCAAGTGTTCTTCGTGTTCTTCGTGTTATTCATCCGTTCTTCATCAAAAATCAGGTTGGTGACACTTTTTTGCTATGTTTATGTTTGATTTTGTTGTTAGTATACAGTTTTGATATAGATTGCCTTAGATTTTAACATAGAACACTAGAAAAAGATATATAGTTTGCCCGAAAATCATAGATTTATGTGTTAGGACGAAGAACACGAAGAACATACTCATAAATTTAAAAATGAAAGTTCAGCCGTTTTAGGTCGTTCCAATTGAAACGATCATTTTAGGTGGTGCATAGAGGGACCGTTCCACGTGAAACGACCTCCCTCATTTGCTCAAAACGGTCGTTCCTCTTGAAACGACCTCCTTAATTTTTTTTTTATTTTTTTTTAGTTAAGTTGTTAGACATATTAGTTATTTCGTTAAAAACTATTGTTACTTAGTTAATTAATGTTAGTAATTTCGTTAAATGTTCTATGTACTACCGTAGATGGCTCGACATAGACAGCGAGCTCGTCCGGATACGGAGCCGGATGACGGCCCCTTGCTTCTAGATCCACATCCTTTTCTCAACCACCCGAGGAATACGGATGACAGAAGAAAATTGTGGAAGTTCCTTGATCGACCAATTCACAGGACACGGGTGATTGACTGGGATTTGATCGATACTGTCCGGGAGCGGCAGAGGGTGACCGGGTACATCGGCGAGGAGGGAGCGAGCGGGTTTCCGAGGTTGTTCGAGATGGGAGCGCACCCATCTTATCGGGAGCTGTGTCTGGAGTTCTTATCCACATTTTCGTTCAACCCTATTCGGTATGGGTCACAGGATCAGGTGGTACACGAGTCTATCTCGTTTCGCCTTTGTGGACAGGCGCACTGGATGACAGTGGGCCACTGGGCGGTCCAGGTTTTACGGATTTACGATCAGGCGGATATCGACGTCGCTTGGTGGCACGGGGAGATTCATTCGGAGCTTCGACCACTTGCCACATGGTGGCCTCACGTGGCACGGGGGGAGTATGGTTTCCAGAACGCGGCACACCCGAGACGCACGAACCGTGCTAGCGCGTTATTTGATCCTCTACACCGGTACCTCCATCGCTGGACCTTTTTTATCTGCGGCAGTTGATTGTAGGTCGACGCACCAACCTAGCATGGTGTCTAGCCAGTTACTTCTCCCTTCTCCACACTTTGGCGGTAAGAAATTTTAATCATTATATGTACGGTTTTGTTTGTTAATATATCATGTTTTGCGTTCGTTGGTTGTCTAACATAGTTTGCATGATTGTCTAACAAAATAACTTTTAAATTGTCTTATTTGCTTGTGAAATCTATAATAATTTTTTTTGGTAAAAATCAATTGATATTACTACAAAACGACTACTAAACTTATTAATGACTTATATAAAAAGTTTTAGGAGAATCGGAAAAACTAAGAAATTTTGTTTCATTTCAAATGCCTAAAATAGGCATATAACACCATCAATATTTACAACAAAAACATGATTTTTAATATTTTTCAAATAATTTGTTCAAAATGCTTAAAATGCAAAGTAAAATTATTAAACAATATAAATTTTGAAAAATTCTAGTGAAATTATTACAATGCACCTTCAAAAGTAATACATGATTCATAAAAAAAATTTGGACCGAATCAGAAATACTAAAAAAAAAATCATTCAAAATGCCTCAAAAAGGCAATATAAAACCATCAAAATTCTTGAAAAAAAATAAAATTTAAAAATTTTCCAAAAATGAACCAACGTCTCTGTTTTGAAAGTCAAATTCACAATGAACAAGTCATAAATGATGTTATATTGGCATAAAAGATCTGCAACAATTATTCTGAAAATTACATCACCGACCGGAATACAAATACAGGAAATTACATTATAAACGTAAAGATAATTTTAATGATTCCAAGGGAAGTCCCAGTCGAGTTCGGGGGCGGGGTTAACCGGAGGACGAGGTGGGTTAACCGAAGGACGAGGTGGATTCACAGGAGGACGGTGTGGATTCACCGGAGGACGGCGTGGATTCACAATAGGACGATGTTGATTCACCGGAGGACGATGTGGATTCACCGGAGGACGAGGTTGCGGGTATACGCCGTATGGGTTAACACGTTGACGGCGGCTATTGTCTGGAATGAGATCAACGTCAATAGGATTCATTTCATCACCAGGTTCTTCCAAAATACGTAGAAAGTCATCGTATGAGATATTGTATGGATCATCGTCTTCAGTTTCCTGATAACGAGAAGAAGAAGCCATGTTTCTACGATTAGCCATTGAGGATATATAAACATTATGTGTACCAGTACTGATATATATATATATATATATATATATATATATATATCGTATACTCCTTCCAACGGCTATATTTTTCCCAACGGCTACATTTTGCCAACGGATAGATTTCTCCAACGGCTACATTTTTTTAATTTTTAATAACTTTTTTATGCATTATAAGTTCTAAAAAACGTTCTGTGAATTTTTTAGATTTTTTAAAAATACATCATTTTTTTTCCTAATCTAAAATATGCTATATTAGCTAGGTTTTTAAGTGTTTTGTAGTAAAAAAAAATTTAATTTTTTTAAATAATTTTAATAATGTTTGTGGTTTGTTAGTGGCCTATTGATGAAAATGACATCACCCTCCATGATTTTCTATGTACAACTTGGCCTGCTACAAACATTTCTCACAGTTCCATCATAACAGATTACAACATCTCTAAAAAACGTTCTTGAATACAGACGTCCACTTTCATAGATTTGTAAGCCCAAGAAACCAATTTGTTGACCTATTCGTGTTAGGGCAGACTCACTCTTGGGGTCTATCAAGTTACCCATGGATGAAAATCACAGAATAAATTCATAAATGGGATTCTTACATGCCCGAAGATTTTTCTCGAGTTGCATGTCAATTACCTCATTGTAATTAGACCTCAAGTGATATAACAAAGGTGCAACTTCTAGTAGTTGGTCTTCTATGTTTCTTATAGCATCCTTTGAAATCACAAAATCTTCCAAATATTGGCTGCAGGGAGTTAAAAAGCTTCAGAACTTCTCTTGGCCTGGTTTCAAAAATGTGTGGCATTTGGACCCTTCTCTGAGTGAATAATTAGACAAACCATCTCATGTTGTGCTCAGTGACACGTTCTTCAATATTTACAACAAAAATATGTATTTTATGTTTTTTTTAATAAATAATTTTAAAAGAATTTTTATATACACACAACGGCTATATACCCAACGGCTGTATTTTATAACGGCTATATACCCAACGGTTGTATTTTATAACTTTCTCCCCTATAAATAGGGGTCATTTGTTTGATCTTGAACCACCCTGTACATGTCTGAAGATCCAAATTTTCTTTCAGTTCTTCACCAGTTTCACAATCTTGCTATGTCGTCCACACCTCCTAAAGATGTCCTTGAACCATGGACTCCACCTCCGGCAATGCTTCCGGCGCCTGGTTTTGTGCCACCGGTCGAACAGCCGCCACCACCACCTGTTATGCAGCCTCGACCTCCTGCCCCCCCCTGTTAATCGTCGTCCATATCCACCACCCACTTTTGTTCGACCCCCCCGTCCCCTCGTCGGAGTTGAAGAGGAGGATGAAGATGCCTGGAATGAAGCAAACAAAGAGGACATGGAGGTCCTTCGAGAGTACTGGGCTGAAGAACATAGTAGGTCCAAGGAGGTGGATGTCGAATCTGGAAACCGCTGGGCATCAGACAGTGACTCCGACTCAGCTTCAGACTGGTCTTATTAGCTGTTATGAGATTTCAAGTATTCTGTAGTGTTGGAGTCATAATGTTTTTCCTATTATTCTCTTACGTTTGTAACGAATCTGGGTTGTCTTCCTGTTATCAATAAATATGTTTTTTTTTAAACTTATGTGGATTTTTGGAACACTAAGAAATATGAATAAAAAACATAAAATACAAATTTAAAAACTTATATTCCAAAAATAAGTTAAAAATAAAATTATTTAAAAGAAAAAAAAAATAAACATCTAAGACTTCTCGGCCCCAAAAATAATCAAAATTTGAAAACGGTCGTTTTATACAAAACGACCCGACAAACATTCCCTAATCATCACCTAATCATTGCCATATAACGGTTTTAATATTTCCTTGGCTCGTTTCACATAAAACGATCGTTTCGAGGTCGTTTCACTTGAAACGATCGTTCGGTTTGGGTGTTTTTAGTAAAAGCCCTGGGTGTCTATAGCCGGACCCTAAATAAATAAACACATAACACATATGGACGGGTTCGGTGATCAACCAAAGGTCGTGGACGTATTCGGCCTAGTTAAGCATTAGTTACTAAGTTAACACTTATAATGTAACTAACGGAGATTGTCTAACGGAAGTTAACCTTGAAATTCTCGGATGTCACATCTTCCGTGACTTTCTGAAACTTTTCCTTGTAAATGTCAAGATTACGTTTCATAAGCTTATTTTCATCAGTCAACTTTGTCTTGGTTTCAAACCAGTTTGTACTAGCTTCTTGATGTTTAAGAACTATGGGACTAAGATCAACTTTTTTTGAAGAAGTGTCAACTTTTCAGTTTCTTCAATAGTTTTGTTAAGCACATCAACCTTATTCTTTGATTTTGCATATATATCATCAAACGCTTCTCCATTTTCATTTGCTTCCTTCTCCCATCTTGCAACCTCTTTTGCAAACTATCATTCTCAACCATTAATTTTGCAATTTTTGCAATCAACTCAATATTATCACTTTGATACTTCGGTTCTTTTCTCAGCAAACCTTCACACTTCCTTGTGTATAACTCCAAATCCTTTGTCAACAAAACCATTTGTGTAACCAGCATAACAAAATCTTTTTCTTTCTATATATAAAATTCACATACTGATTCATAACCACTGGTATCTGAATCAGAATCTGTAATGCTTCCATCAATTTGATTAACCTGAACCATAAGAGCCGATTCATTACCAAATACTTTACCCCAATCATATCCTTCATCGATTTGAGTAACCAATGCTTTTGAACCAGAGCTGCTTTCAGAAACCTTAGAATGTTGAGCATTGTCACCAGCATTCGAATGACCACTTTTGGATTGTTTACATTCTCGAGCAAAGTGTCCGAAATTGGAACAATTATAACACTTCACTTTGGATTTATCTAGCTTGATGCTTCCACTAAAATTCAAATCTTTCCTTCCTGTTCGCTTTATAAACTTCTTAAACCTTTTAACCAACATTGCAAATTGCTAGTTTAAATCCATTTCCTCCAGATTGTCTGGATCTATCTGATCATAATCCCCTTCCACTGATTCTGCATTACTAATACTTCCAGTAATAATACCATAATATGATGAAATTAAAGCAGAAATCGGCGCCATATAATCTTGAGTAGATTTAGCAGACAAAACACTTTGATTTGCTTGAACGGTAATAGTGAAATTGCAACCATCCGAATAACCATTTGAAGAGTCCTTAAAACTAGACCCAACCAGCTATGAAAAATGTTGGCGGTGTAGAACTGACACTTTGTTTTGATTTAGCATTCAATGTTGCAGAATTTTGACCATAATACAATTATGGATTCTGTATTTGAGCTGGAATTTTATTTGTAGTTAACATTTCGAGCTCTCTAGCTTGTAACTTCCCCATCAACTTATGAATTGTTAAACTTGAAAATTCTTTATCACGTGTAAGAAGCATAACATAACTTTCAAATTTGCTTGGTAAAGCTTCCAGAATCTTCTGTTTCATATCTTCATCAGATTTCTTGATATTCACAACACCTATTTCACTCATTAGATGTGCAAATCTTGACACCAAATCAGTAACACTTTCATTAGGATAATGTTGAAAATTATCAAATTCTTTATTCAGAAGCTTTCGTTTACTTTTCTTGTACTGATCATTTCCTTCACATCTTGCCGACAAATTATCATACAATGTTTTCGATGTTTTACATTACTTGAATTGATGCAGCAACTCAGTCGGTAATGCCATTGTAAGAATACCATATTCTTTCTTTTCCCTTTGAAAATATTTCCTTTCAGTATCATCAAAATCCTTTTGAGCTTTCGGAGTACCATCATCCATCGAATGTCGAAAACCATCTTTGATTGCAATCCACAAATCCACATCAGTTGTGTCAATATAAGTTTCAAAAATTTTCACCCAATGATGATAATCTTCCAATTATAATAACTTGGGTACTTTCTGGACTTGTACCAATTTCGTTATCAAAATTTAACATTGCTTGCATGGAACTTTGAATAGTAGAAAAAGTGTAGAAATCATTCATCTTGAAATTGTATTACTAAGTATCTAAACTTCAAATGCAAAAACGAAGAGCTTAGAAGTGGAATTTGAGGGTCAAAACGGATGACACTAGCCGTAAGGCAAGTGAAAAGTGTAAATCTCGTTGTTACATGATTTTGGCTGGTAATAGACCTTCTAACTCCAAACGGATCTCAAGTTACACCCGTTTTAGTGAAAAACTAGTAAACTGCCGAGTGATAGACTTTTTACCGAATGAAAGTTCCACCGGATGATTAACGAATGAGCAATACAGCCGAATGAAAAACAATAGCCGAATGATATGATTCGCCGAATGAGCTGATTCGACGAATGAAATTTTAGAAAATGAGTGATGAATGAGATTATAACTGTCAAAAGAACTGATTCGCCAAATGAAGATATTCGACGAATGAAATTTCCAGAAAATGAAATTCTTCAACAGCCGAATGATAAGTGAACGAGGAACGAATGAACGACAAATGAAACTAAGAACTCATTTGGTGACACATTTTTTACCATAACTTTCTGATTTTTGGGAATTTGAAGAAACTGCTTTTGTCAAAAATGACTTAAAATGGATTTAGAACATAATTTGAAAATTGTGACTTCTGCAATACTGTTTTGTGAAAAAGCTTCAAAAATTGGAATTTTCACCGAACTAAGCAACCTAAACTCTGATACCACTTGTAGTTGCCCTGAGCGAATATTGTTCAGTGTTTCAAGCTTAGAAGATGAACAAAAAACAGTAAATAACAAGTTGAGTTTATTTCACCGAATGAAGGGTTACACACACATCTCACCGAATGAAACACTCAACTGGCAAAACTCTTTGTGGGCCAAATGAGCTTGCCTATTTATAGGTCAAGCTGTCTACCGAATGACTCATTCAGTGGTCACTCGTCACTCATTTGGCGAGACTCAATCTCCTATATAAAATACATGACTCACACAAAACGCTCTAGCAACTGTTACAGAAATGACACGATACATCATTTGACACATATGCTCTATGCACTAACAGTGTGACACCTTATACCTTCATTTGAGGTATCGTTTTCATGTTTGTTAAAATGAATTAGATCTTGAATCTCACTAACAAAAGCCCCTTCTCGAATTTCTAATATATCAGTATCTATAGATTTTTTAGTCTCATACCCAAACCTTTGAGGCATTTCTGGTGTCACACCCCAACCGACGGCGGAATACGTCGGGGCACGATGATTGTCCAGTTGCACACAACACTATTAAATGTTGCGATATTCTTAATCAACCCATTCCATCAATACAAATAATACATAATTCTATCGTCCTGATACAATACTAATAACACATTAAATTAGGTCTCACTAAGTCCGCATGCGTCCTAAGGTGTCATCAACATGAAATAATCATCTTGCAACAAAACCTACAATATGTACTAAGTAAAGGTCAACTACGAATAGTTGGTGAGTAAACATAGGTTTGATATAGTATGATAGATTAAAACATGCGATCCATGAGTTATATGAACATTCTTGATATGATAAACAAGCATTGATATAGTACACACAAAGTGGTGTAATCCAACCCTTGAAAAATAAGGCTTCCAATTACCCAACGTAAGTTACCAGTTAAGTTAGGTGGGCTGCCAAACCAATAGATCTATTATTGTAACCCCGGCGTTTTTAGTGTTAATAATTACGCCTTGAAATTGACATTGAAAATGACATTGACATTGACATTGAAATAGATTCCATCTACAACAATAATAATCCACATAATACTAATACACACAAGTTCAACATACTCGAACACGATAACAATCACAGAGTTCGTATGAATTTTGAAAGTAATGAAATGGATATTTGAGATTGATACAGTGTACATGTTTCACCCCAAAACGATAAAGGAAAATGGGCTATGAATACTCAACTGGAATGGAGACACTAATGAAAGAATGACACCACGGAGTGAGACGGTTGGAACCGAAGAGGACCTTGATGACTAGATGAGATAGAGAAGTAAATAAATAAATAATTACACTTCACGACTCACAGTGACACAATCGACTCAACGACAGGTTGGTAATTGTGATACATACGTTTATGAGGGTTAATCCTAAAATAAGGATGCAAACATAGTGTCCTAGAGATATACATATTCCTCATGAAGCAAACAGGGTTCACATAATAGCTATATGATAGCATGCAATATCATTCATACAATTTCAACATGAGTAACCGTAGATCTGACATCAAGATACATGCGTGACATAGATCTAGTCATATTACCACATAAAGATCCAAATTTTGATGATGAGTCACATAAATCTATCAATATCAAGCATTTATGGCATAGATCTAACCCTAATTCAACATAAAGATGCAACCTTGATCATGAATCACATAGATCTAACAAGAATCAACATGCATGACATAGATCTAACCCTAATTCAACATAAAGATGCAATCTTGATCATGGATCACATAGATCTAGTAAGATTCAACATGCATGACATAGATCTAACCCTAATTCAACCATAAAGATGAAATCTTGATCATGAATGTCATAGATCTAGCAAGAATCAACATGCATGACATAGATCTAACCCTAATCCTTCATAAAAATGCAAACTTGATCATGAATCACTTAGATCTAGCAAGAATCAACATGCATGATATAGATCTAACCCTAACCCTTCATAAAAATGCAAACTTGATCAAATAATCCATAGATCTATCATCATACATCATGTATGGCACAAATCTAACCTAATTTCATGATAAAGCTCAGATCTTGACATGTAATTTCAAGGGATTACAAGGAACTTACCAAAAACCGAAAATAGGGGAAGAAATGAGGTGAAGAAAGCTTGTTTCCTTGATGATTTGGCTCCAAAATCAATATGGAATGAAGAACATATGAAGATCAGCTCATTTCAGCCATTTGGGATGTTTGGGGGGTGAGAAATGAGGAGTATGGGGCTAATGGGGTTTAAATAGGAGGAAATTAGGGTTTGGCTGAAAATCATGTCCCAAGCGTATCGCTTGGAGCATTGGTATGCTCCAGGCGACACGCCTAGAGCTTCCCCGAGTGTTAACTTGTTCGATTCCTCGTTTCGTGTGCCCGGTTCTTCGTTTTTTATGTTTTCGAGTCCCGTTTTCACCCAAATCACCCAATACATTATCTCATCATGTTAACCACATTTAATCCACTCAAAACGAATATAAATATGTCACCTAACTCATAAGGATGCACAAATTAGGTCAAATTATGCATTTAGGTCGGTTTTGACTTACGTATCGATTTTGGACAATTCACCAACGTTTCGTGACTCGATTAAGTGTGTGATGACTCGGGACATTATAAATGATTATTAGATTCGTAATTATGCCTAATTTGACTTACGATACACAAATACGAGATTCCCGGTAAACGACGAATCGCGTATCGAAATCCCGTAAAAACCAGAAATTGCTTTATTTTTTATTTAAGGAATCCAATTTGAATCCAAATGATTTTAATTAAGTATTTCATTTTGAAAAACAATTATAAATCATTTAAAAAACATTATTTGGGTTATAAACACTCAAAAATTCTCCCAGTACTTAACAATTCGCAAATCATTTAAACGCGGGGTTTCAAAATGTGTCGGGTCTTATAATCGGGAAAATGCAGATGTTATATCTTGATACAAAGAACCACCTAAATCTTGCTCAATTGTGTCTTGAATTATCAACTATATTTTCAGGTTCATCCATGGCTTGAATCTCTTTCTCTTCCGACCCAACCATCCCTTTATTGTCTTTTGTAACTTGTTTAGCAACTTCTGTCGTCGGAGTTCCTCCATTGCCATAGAAAAAAACCAACATTTATAAGTCTCTGAAAGTGTTTTATGTCTCAAAAATTGACCCATTTCCTAATTTCTGGTTTGAGACACCCCCCCCCCCCCTTCCCGTAGAAAAAACCTTGTAGCATATTCCTCACTTAGAATGGCTTTGGTAAGGAGAGAATCAAACAAGATACAATATTCATGAAACAACCCTATCTGCTGCAAGTTCTTGATTTCCTCTAGATAAAGAAGTATTAAAATTTCTTGTTTCTCGATTCATGGTATCGAATAAACGAGGACTTAATTTTCCCCAAGTTGGTGATCCCACTCTTTCATCAGAACTTCTAAATCCTCTCCATCGTTTATAACTAGTTGGGGGTGTTGTATAATCAGGTTTGTAACCACAACAATGACCCCAACCCTCAAATTTTATCCAACCACCTGAACATCTAACAGTTCCACACACATGAACCCTATTATCCCAAACCAAACCCCCACACGAATACAAGAACACCATTGTAGTATTGTTGTAAGAATGACTTACCGAATAGTGTCAAGAAACGCGATCTGCTGCAATTGTTGTTGTTGATTCCGCCGTGTACTTGATTGTTATTGCTTCTATTGATTTCTATAAATTGTTACTTGACTTTGTAGCCCTAATTTGAAACACCACCTAAATAGTTGTTGCCCTAATTGCTTCCGTTTGTTGTTCCGATTGTTTGAATCCTTCGATTGTTGTTGTAGCCCTAACCCACGGTCAGAGAATCATAGCTCTAACACCATTGTTATGTAACAAATGGTGATCAAGAGTTGGAAGATCGATTAAAGAGAAGAAACACAAGAAGAAGATGAATAATCCCAAACTAATCGATGCCTTCTGATTCTTCATACAACTATTTAACAACTGGAGTATTAGGACATTATAGCTCCACCCCCCTATGACTTATTCATATTTAACTCTTAACCCCCTATACTATTTAATACGTAGCAACCATAGACGCAACAAATAGTAAAAACTAACTAATAATTAATATACTAAAGGTTTACATGTCATAAGATACCTAATTATCACTAAACTTGTGAATTTCAAAACATTAGTTTAAACCTTAATGTCAAGAAATCAATAATGGTTACAGAGAGGGAAAAAGAAATCGATTTGCTTCTAGGAACAAAGAAATTGACCTTGCGTTCTTCTTTTTTGGTTCTAGACTTCGAGGAATAAGGAAATCGACATTCCTCCTCATGCCTTGTATCTTTTTTTTTCCTTTTGCTTCGAGAAATAAAAATAAAGAAACGACATTCTCTAATGTTTTCTAGCTTCTTTTAAATTTCTAATTAGCCCATTTTTAATGTTTTCTAACTTCATTTAAATTTCTAATTAGCTCTTTTTATCCTCCTTCGATTTATCTATGATTACTACTAACAAGCCGGAAACCCCCCGCGCGTTGCGGCGGGGAGTTTGTTTTTAAACATGTAACTGGTTATTAGTTATTGCTAGTAATGGGGTAGCCAAAATGATTCACTAGAGAATCAGTTACGGTAGTTATTTAGAAGCTAAGCACACAAAACCACCACCTAAAACAAAGAAAACATATAATAGCAGAGCAAAACGAAAGCAGGAAACGAATGCTTATCGAAATCATAGAATTATGAAGATTCATTACCTGCTAATGTAGGAAAGAAAATTTAAAAAACTTACAACTATGAGCAAATAAGCCGATGTTCAAGTAATTAGCATAGAAATAAGCATGTTTGTATTTTCTTTTTGAAGGCTTTCATGCTCTTCCATAACCATTTTTTAAAGTAACCTAATTACTAATTACTTGAAGAGCAAACATGGCTATGTCTATGTTTTCACATAGCCAATGCACTCAAGAACAGAAGAGTGCAATAAACAAAAATATGAAAATAAAATATGAAATGAAACCATTACCGAATGTTAGCAACTGTAGAGACCGGCCATTATCCCACATGACATAGAGAACCAAAACAAAACCTGCATCAAGAAATAAATATATCAAAATTCCACATAAATAAAATTTAAACAAACAGCTACATATAAAAATTATTTCTTATGACTCCATCCAAACTATGAAGATGATATTAAGTTAGTACATTGCATTCAGTATTGAAGTGGATACCATTTTTATATCTATGAAGATGATACTGTTATGTCAAACCCAAAAAAACAACCACATGACCTTCATGTTAGTGTTTTTGAGGTAAACTTAATGTTATAAAAGCATCATAATGGTCAACTACATAACCTTGAATAGAGTTATCACCTACATACTACAGGAGCACTAAATAAACGGTATTAAGGTTTGAGCTTCTAATCCTAACCAAAATAGAGACTTAAATAATGGCAGAAGAAGCTTCAAAAGAATCTTTTGAAATTTTTCCATCAGATTTTACACTATATATAACCAAAAACATTGTATTGTTATTCTTATGTTTTCTTGGAGCTTCGTCGACCCGCCATGGGAAAGCTTCAATAATCTTTGGATAGTTTCCGAATCTTCAATTTGTGATTATAAGTTTGAAATTTGGCAAGCCTTTGGTATTTTGTTGTGCATCACAAAATTGGCACTATAAAGTATAAACATCTAGTCAAAGTCAATCACAAACACTGCATAGATGGAATTAAAATAGAAAACTCTTTCTGAAATTTAAAATATCATCATAAGATAATATTATTTATAACAAATTAGAACACATGTTCATGTCTAAGTAATCTTAAAAAACAAAAACCTCTCGGCTTTAAAGTTCTAGTTGCAGGACCACCAAATTGAGGACCATCAAATTGATAATAATTATATTCAATTTTGATGATAACCCCTATGAAGTTACTTTACAGAACTGAAACCATTCTGGATGCATAGTTTCATTGTGATAAATGAAAGTGGATAGAAAATTGATGGATTGCAATATGCATTAAATTAGTTTGCAAAAAATTGCACGCTTAAGTTAATTTTAAATAGTATCCACTTTAATATTGAATGCAATGTACTAACTTAAATATTATGAGGTGAACTAATTTAATAAGTGCAGGTGGAAAAAAATACGGGCACTGTACTAACTTGCTTGCAGCATGTTTGTTGGCCATCGTCACGTGAAACCGAGTGCATGTGCTTGAAGTGTCAGGTAGAAAAATAAGAGCACATTTAACTCTCAAGTATAAAAAAACTGACATATACACGACATGTTCCCCAACCCTTCTTCTGAGCCTATTAAACTAAGTAATGTATTAAGAAGAAGCAAAAGGATGTAAATCCTAAAGCAAGCTATAACAAAATACATACAACACTTAAGATGGTGTTGGATTACCTTTGAAACTGAAATACAGAAGATAAAGTCTTCTGGATGATATATCACAAACAAAATCCCTCAACTGTTGCAATGAATAAAGTTGAAGAGATGTCATATAAAAAATAGGAATAAGCCTTAAACAAATCTGGTTTTTATTAGAAAAATATACCGTACCCTTTGAATCCTCATAACAAAAGCCATGTTCACCCAAACCAAAAACCTAACACCCCTTGTTATTTACAACTGTGAAAAGCACACTCTGTATAGCAAATTGAATAAGATTATACAACCACGGGAACAACTTCAAACAAAATCAGTCAAAATTAGACCTGTTACAGCAAGAGATCAGACAGAAAGTTCAAACTCCAAATAAAATAAGAGTAGCACCAATTAATCTCTATATTAATTCATTCAGTTCATTCTCAACAACAATTTGAATATTCGAAAACAGAAAAGAAAAAGAAAACAAAAGAGTATTGTTTTAAATAGTTGGTTAGAAAATGATTCTTATAAAAATTAAAAGTTGAACACTAAATACTTGATATACAATCAATACATTTATTCATATCATATATCTTTCTTTCGAACCATAAATCATAAACGTCCAACTACCAATTTGACTTGGACTGAAATCTGGTGTAGCAAACCGGTTATATACATAATAAACCAGTGTAATTTCGGGATCTTAAGTTTCGATAGCAGAATTCATTACATCTACAAATATATGATGTGACTTAATTTTTATCAGATTTTGTGTGTGAATGGTTTTGTAACTTCAAATGCACTTTCTGTGTTTCTTTGTCTAAACAAAAAGCAAAGGAAGAGACGGGCAGAACTATAACTATAAAAACTAACTAATAGCACACAAATTTATAGGCCAAACTAACATGACAACAGCAGCTGTAATAGAAGAGCAATGAAATCAACAACAACAATCAGAAAAGACTACAAAGCAGCAAGCACACCATTTTAAGACACCAAATACATTTGCATCGAAGAGAGTACTTACCAACCAAGCGAAGCAACATACAAAGTAACAGGCTCAAGAAAGAGAGAAAAAATATTTAAAAATAGCTTTTAGCCCAATGAACCAAGGAAAACAAAATTGTTTTTTTTTCCTTCGAAAACTTGCTCCAAGAATCCCTTAACAAATCCACCGTCTGTTCCTGGATTCTTTATTTCCTGAAACTCAAAAAATCACACTGTATAACACAGAAATCAGTTGGCCAAAGGGCAAAGATCAAAAACGCAGGTAAATATCCATGAGGACATTGGATTTTTTTTAGGCTCAGACTTGTCAATCGAGTATAGAGTTACCAGGATTATGTCTATTGCTGCAATCATGTCTTTTTACCTCGCCAAGAGACAATCCGGCATCTCTGTGCTCGTCTAATCGACATGTATTATTTATGGGCCAAAAATAATAAAATGGAGCCTAGTTTTATGCATATATATTCAGTTTGTACTTTAAATTAACATTTCAACTGAAAAATTACAACTTTTATTAGAATAATGTTATCATTTTTGGTTAATTTATTTCTTCACTTCAAGATGAGATAAAAAGAAAAACACTTAAATAGTCATAAAATATATAACTGAGTTGTATATGTAGTTGTTAACATAAAGGAAATCAAAATGTCATAAAAAACCAAACATGATACTCAAGCATACGAACAGGAAACCCAAGGTATCCAAAAGTAATCAAAATTACCACCACATTCCAACCAAAACAGGAATAGCACCATAACAAAGTGCAGATCTAGATATAAACCATTGGCTCATATCATTTAGATCATCACAACCTTTGCATCCTTCATGACCAACAAAAATATAATCCATCGTTTTTGCTATAGAAACTTGTCAATTGAAGCATCACATGAACCAAGAAAAATATCACCCATCAGTTTAGTAAAATTTAAGAAGCTGCAACATTTGGCTCAGAAAATCATCATCAAAGCCACTGAGTTCGTTTTGAAACATTTAGGCTCAGAATGTCATCATCATAGCCATTCAAGCTTAACAGAAAACTCTTAGTGGCTCAGACCTAAACATCACAGAGAAAGAGGCGGGCCAAGAAAGGGGTTAAAAACCCTAGAGTCTAGAGAAGACGAAATCGGCGTTATCACGGCTAATAAACCACCGTTAAGCCACCTTCTATGTTCAATATCAAGCACAGTAAAGTTCATCCAAAGTAATAAACATAAACAATAGAATGGGACACTAAAGCTCATCAAAACAAATCATCATAAACAATATAAAGGGTAAATCCCTTCGAATTCTCATCAACATAAACCAAGAGTAAAACCATTTTCAAAACATTTAGGCTCAGATTTGATTGCAATAGCACAGAGGAGACACCTACCATGGCTGCAAATAAATGCCCCGCCAAGATGAAGGTTATCTTATAGTGTTCCAATCGAATCAGACATCGTCAATATCATAGCCCATTTTTTAGAAGCATGCGCATATAGAGACAGATACATATGCGTTTCAAACAGTAACGACATGCACAGTAAAAATGTGAGAGAGGCATGAAATCGTTCTTATTTTACTACACAATAACTCGCCTTCGACTGATAACTCGCCTCGCTGTTAACCATCGTAGAAGATGGGAACGATAAAGACATCGCATGCGAAAATAAACCAGTCAAAACGCCAAAACGCCGGCAACAGATACAGAGGACCGCATCCATGGCATAACAGCGCCGGCAACCGGCCGTAAAACGGCGTTACCAAGACGAAACACCAAAACAGAGCGTCAGAGAGAGAAAAAAGATCTGGATCTCGAAGTGAGAGAGAGAGATTAGGTCACAACGCCGACAACCAAACGTAAATCAACATCGGCAAAATTTCCGATGGAGCAAACGATGTTACGAAAAGTTAGAGAGTGAGGCCAGATCTGCTTCTCTTGAAGAGAATTGATGTTACCAAAAGTTAGAGAGAGAGGGGCTAAATCTGCTTATCTTGAAGAGAATGAAGATGTTAGGTTAAAATATGGGTAAAGTGACACATTAACACCCACTCAAGTGTGAACACGTATAAGTATATGATGATGTTGCGTTTTACTATTGGCTCCGACGTTGTACAGTAGAATGTGAGAGAGAGCTCTCAATTGTAAATTGTAAATGTCATATATATAAATCCCTGGACTAAATAAATTTTATAAAGATATATGTTTATTTATTTTTTTAAATTCCATACCCCATAGAAACCGAACCCTGATCGTCTGTTCCCCTGTGAAAATAGCACACTGTTTTTATGGCAAGCACGAAGCTCGTTTCTACGCCCAGTTGTTATTCAAACCTCTGGATTTAGTTTCCTTCAATGGTTTGTGGATTTGTTTCACTTGCCAAATTCAAGATTTGTGACTCCAATTTCCTTTAAACGCGTGTCCTCAAATTTTCTTCATATATAGAAATCGACCCACAAATTTATGGCTAAAGATTCGCATCCTTTATTAACATCTCCATTCAAGACACAACCCCATCTTTTGATTCTTGTAAAAATTGTATCTTTTTGTTTCTTGAGAAGAAAGAAATGGCAGATCAGGCCAAGATTGAAACAGGGGATTATGGTTATGTTCTTGAAGATGTTCCACACTTGGCGGATTATCTTTCTAACCTCAATGTAATCTCTCTCTCTCTCTATTCTCATTTGTGTTTGTATAATTTCAGCCAGTTTGATTTGCATTTTTATTTATTTATTTAGTATGTAAATTCACCACACTGAAAAAAAAAACTCCAATTTTGTGTTTGGATGCTAAAATGATTTATATTTATATGGATCCATAAGGTTCTTTTGTTGGTTAAAGGGTATTTTAGATATATTTGACATAGTGGATCTTTTATATGATAATGTGAAGGGTTTTGATCAAATTTCTGTTTAAAATCATGAATGACAAACACAACGTGTCAATGGAACAAACAGATTACTGTTGGTGTTAAATTTGCAGCAAGTTCATACTAAATATTTCTCATTTCTTATGTCTTATTTTATATCTACAGATATATCCGAATCCATTGCGATTCAATCCTGCATATTCGGTTGTAAAGTGAGTATACCTGCATCATAACTCAACATACATTTCGATATTATTTGAATCTTTAATAACAATAAATCCTGCTGAATTTCAGGCAATATTTTGTTGATTGTGATGATACTGTGCCAGAAAAGGTAAAGCTAATATCATAAAAAAATATTTACAAGTAACTCCAACAGAACTAATTTTGTATGCCTTTTTGTAGGTTGTTGTCAATAAGAATGATCCAAGAGGGGTGCATTTCCGACGGGCTGGGCCCCGCCAAAACGTATACTATTTACTTGTGGAAAATATATTGTATCCTCTATTAGAACAAACATAGTTTTCTTAAACAAACTGCTTTTGTTGTTGCAGGTTTTTTTTTCACCAGATGAGGTCCATGCTTGTATTGTAACATGTGGTGGTTTATGCCCTGGATTAAACACAGTGATTAGGGAGATTGTTTGCGCCCTTTTTCACATGTATGGCGTAACCAGAGTTCTCGGAATTGATGTAAGTCTCTACCTGATAATGCAAATGATGATTTAGAATCATGTGATATGAATTCATAGGTTTGATAATTTCCAATTTGGAACTTTCATGAGTTGCCCATATGTGCATGCATGCTTGAACTCCAATATCTTTTGGCATTAAATAAGAGAAATTTGTAAAGTATGTTGTACTTTCAAACCTTTGATATAAGGTAATCTGACCCGGTTACCTGGTAGCTTTGACCATGTTGACTTTTTTCTAACATTGTGCCTGCAAACCAGTTAACCTAGAAGATTGAATCTTTTTGTTGGAGCAAGGAAGGTGTTCCAAAACAAAAATAAGAACAAATTTTGATACCATTTTATGTGAGTTCCCTTATAAAAATGTGAAATCTTTTGTTAGTGACTTACTTTCTTGATGATGTATAATCGGCTTCATATGTAGATGGAGTAGTCTTGAGTTAAACTAATGTTCTTTCCACTTATCACTTATTTTTCCGTAAGTACTTGTAAGTTACGTAACTTTTGGTCTAAACTTAAAAATGACACTTTTATCTATTACACTATTCTTAAAGACTTCTATATATAACAACTTATTTCTCTAACAACCCTTGATGATGCATATTTGTTTTAATAGGGAGGGTATAGAGGTTTCTACTCAAAAAATACCATAACATTGACCCCAAAAGTCGTGAATGATATCCATAAGCGTGGTGGTACGATCCTTGGTTCTTCTCGAGGAGGTCATGACAAGTCAAAGATAGTTGACAGCATTCAAGACCGTGGTATTAATCAGGTGTTTGAAGCATAAACTATTGAAAAATGATTCTACATTATGTTTCATTATGTGTTAATTTAGCTTCTCTTAGCAGAGCTATTTGTAGGATCTAGTTTATTTATTTGATTGTTCCAGGTTTATATAATTGGAGGTGACGGAACTCAAAAAGGCGCAGCAGTAATTTATGAAGTATGTTGCATTATATAGCTTTCTCAGGGTCATCTTTCATGTGTGTGTGTGTATTCAGAAGACAAACATATTCTTATTTCATTTTTATTTTTATGTGCAGGAAATCAAACGGCGGGGGTTAAAAGCTGTTGTTGCTGGGATTCCAAAGACAATTGACAATGATATCGCGGTATTTTCGTTGGGGATGATTTTGTCTTTCCTATATTAGTAAATTTTACGATTATCCGGTCAAACTGATTTTGGTGGCAGTTGCATTTTTATCCGCATATCTATATTTACTTCTTGAAACAGGTAATTGACAAGTCATTCGGTTTTGATACTGCTGTTGAAGAGGCTCAACGTGCTATTAATGCTGCACATGTTGAGGCGGAGAGTGCAGAGAATGGCATAGGGGTGGTTAAACTAATGGGGCGGTACAGTGGTAAGTTTTACTCCAACTGGTATGGAAGTGAGTTGTATCGGTTTTGACCCGACCCGACCCGTTGGTAAAATTTTAAAATGTTTTCTTTCAGGGTTCATTGCAATGTATGCAACACTTGCGAGTCGTGATGTGGATTTATGTTTGATTCCGGAATCACCTTTCTTTCTAGAAGGTGAAGGTGGGCTTTTAGAATATGTAGAAAAACGACTCAAAGAAAACGGACACATGGTTATTGTTGTAGCTGAAGGAGCGGGTCAAGAGCTTGTTGCACAAGCCAATTCAGCCACTGCAAAAGATGCTTCAGGGAACAAACTACTTAAAGATGTTGGGATGTGGCTGGCTGATAAAATTAAGGTATTAATTATGATTAATCTTCAAGTTAATCGAATCAAGTTTAAAAGATTTTGAGCTTTAATGTTAAGATTTCTTTTTGAGAATTTTGATATGAAAGTGATGTCTTGTATGCAGGCTCACTTTGCAAGCAAGCAACACATGCCAATTACTCTCAAATACATTGGTAACTTACACCATCTTATCAAGAGTTGAATATTAAAAAAAATATGGTTAGAAACAAAACGACATTATCATTTTTTATAAATAATAATAATAATACGCGTTGGGGGTACTTTCAACGCGTTTCTTTTTAGCTAAATCTTGACTTGACTTGATAGAAATAAACCATAAGCAAAGTCAACTCATTATATACATTGACATACCATCCTTTTTAACAAGAACAAAGTGGTGAAATTAATCTTGCAGATCCTACTTACATGATCCGTGCTGTTCCAAGTAATGCATCCGACAATATCTACTGTACTCTCCTTGCTCAAAGCTGTGTTCATGGAGCCATGGCGGGCTTCACGGGCTTTATTAGCGGGCTTGTGCATGGTCGACAGACTTATATTCCATTCAGTGTAAGTTAACTATACATCCAATCTGATTGCTCTATTTACCTATGAATTAATCGATTCGGGTTGTATTTTATCTCAAATTGGTCATACTGAAAAACATAAATAAAATGGGGAACGGGTCAAAAGCGGGTTGAAAGCTGCCAAAAGTGTATTTTTGATGCATGCAACCTCCCACTTTTTTTATTCAATGATTTAGATTATTATTGTTATAAGAAAAAAACTACAAAAAAGTGTTCCATGCCAAACCAATGTTTTGACCCATACTATAAATGACCTGTTTTTAACCTGAATCCATTTTGACCCGTTACCCAACCCTCCGAATCTGCCCATCTTGCGCCTATCAACAAATCATTTAATAAACACATGTGTTCGATCAATCTCTTTTATTCTGTTTGTTGTTTGCTGTTTGAGTCTTTAACAGCAAATATGATGTGTGTTTCTTGACATGCAGCGCATAGTGGATCATCATAACAATGTTGTGATCACTGATAGAATGTGGGCAAGGCTACTCTCGTCCACAAATCAACCGAGCTTTCTGGGACCAAAAGAATTGAGTGAATTTCAAAAACTGGAAGAACCCTTAACACAGTTGTTGGAAGGAGGAACCACGGCCACCAGCACTTCAGGTAAAAACTGAGAAAAACAAGATTTTGACATGCTCCAGAGCCTTGTGAATCTGATTGACCATCTGAACGGTTCGGTCAATGTAGGAACCAGTTTTGAATTCACCCGTCTGTTCAGATGCTTAACCTGCAGCTAGTGACTGGTATAACCTTTGATGGCTAAGTGGTTCTATAATAAAAACACTAGGCTATAAATGTTTATGGACATATTACAAATGTACTTGCCTTTTATTTTTCTTTGATTTAAATGTATATTTGATTATATTCGTATTCATTTGCGTGGGTGGGATATGACACTCATCTGTCACCAGTTTTTGACATGTTTCAATGCACAAATCCATGCAAGAAACTTGTAAGTCAGTTACAAATAGGTGCCAGTTTAGAAAGAAACTATTGGCAATATATATGCATTTATATGCTTGTCTTTAGAACTGCAGCAAATGAGTATATTAATAGTTCTAGCTCATTTATGATGAACTGTCTATCGTAATTAATTGCGAAAAAAGCGATCTTAAGCAAGCTTTTTGGTGTTAATAGAATGAGTTTACTTCATTTTACAAATGTATTTATAACAATACCTGCCTATAGAACACAGGGGAGGATGTTTAGTGTGAAGAACACATGTTTTAAGAAGGGAAATCATTACAATCAAATGAGGAAATTATACTCTTAAATATGTATATTTGTAATAGTTATATATGGTTTTAGTGGTAAGAAGATAAGTGAAAAGTGAGGCAACAGTAACCATGATAGAAGTAATGATAGCTTATAATATAAACCTATGGAAGTGTTTAAAACTTATCATCTAAAATGAATTTAATCCTAACCGGTTTACATGTGAAAGAGTCTGATTTAATTAGTAGCTATAATTCAAAGTTCTAAATATTTAATTTCCTAATTTAAAAGATCGAGTCTTAGATATTTATATCTTTTTTTTGTATTTTTTAGGTTTATGTCTAGTATAAATAAATAGATAGATAAGGTTTAGGTTGTGGTCTTTGATACTAATAAAAAGAGTCACAGCTGAGTGATTTGTCGCGAAATTTGTGGGTGTTCTTTTGTTTGCTCGATTCAATTCTTCAACAGTTGGTATAAGAGCGGGCTTAGACGATCAAGGAAAATCAACATGGAAGAAAGATCGAGGAAGAAGACACGAGGAATAAGGCCACCAAAGAGTTGATTGAATTTGTGATAACTCGATATGTGAAAGTTTGTGTGAAGTTGATTGTTTGAAGCGATCAATATCGAGGTGAGAAGCTGTGAAAGCCGACCATGTGAAGCAATCAAAATTGAAGTGAGAAGCCAATCTGAAGGGTTAATCTTAATACAAGGTAGCAAGTTGAAAGAATGAGAATTTTGAAGGGTTATTTTAGTTTATATTTTATTTTTATCAGAAATTTGGCAGGAAATTCCTTAAAGTCACAATTGTTCAAAACGGCTATACAATAAATGAAATTTGCTCGGGTAATATGATAATTAAATTCTAATTATTCTCATATTGCCAACGGTAATCTTTTGTTACCGTTAGAGAAGGAACGCCATTTAAAAGAATATAGCCATTATGGAAAAATCAAGTCTCCCAGAAATATGGAACGGCATCAAGAGATACCTATAAAAGGAACAACGCTCCCTCACCTGAATCTCACTGTTCATATCATAAATCTCAAAGCTCGCAAATGGCTTCTCCATCCGGAACTCCTGCAATGAACACCCGTTCAAAAGGCAAATTCACTTAATCCTCCTCTGCTCCAACCCCAAACCTAGATTCATCATCCTCTGATTCACCACCGAGGTGCAACTTTACCCTAGACATGGTTAATTAACTGTGCGATCTCAATCCTTCTGCCTACTCCTCAAACCTCCAGGTAATCATACAAGCCCTAAAGCATTCCTCTCAACTCGCCACAGCTGAAGTGTGTTAAAGTGTCTATTAAAATCGGTCAAGTTAAAAAGGGAAAGTCATGAGTTACTAAACACACGCGTAGGGCAGTTACCCATTGTATGCAGAATAGTATCAGTAAATACCCGGATGTCAAATCCAAGGACGCAGTTCAGGCTCTCGATATGCAAACTTTGCTAATATTTAACCTAAAATATTTTGGTTTTGAGATAAACAAAGAAACAGATAAGCAAGTAGCTAGAAATAACTAAAGAACAAAGCAACAGAATATAGGAATGAAAATCAGTAATGAGACGGATATCACTCGGATAAGAATCCTCTAAGCATGACTTTGACCTCCAATCTAACTAATCAATATGACAACTACCCCGCAAATGATAACTACCAAGGCAACCTAGACTATAGACACATCCTAGTTACCAAGGTAATCACAAATAAAAGTCCAGGTTGAAAACTGAATGAAACCTCCTAATTGCCTAGTCGCTTCGGTCAAAGCTAAACAAACACACACAAAACTGGATTTACACAAGGAAGGTCTTCCTAAGCAAGTCCTATAACATGAATAATTCTGAATTGAGACCCTAAGAACTTAGGCAATGCTAAACACGAAGTGACAAGTCAAAACCTTACGGTCATAAGCGTTCTAACCAACCAATTAATATCTAGCAACCACCTAATGTGCAAAACGAATCAGTCAACTCAATTTCAACACAAATAAATACAAGATCAATCTGAATCATACAATCATATAGACGGTCATCGGATCATGCATTAACCCTAAAACTATAAAAGTCCAAGATCAACAATGAGGAATTTAACAATTTGGTTGAAGTTCTTCAATCCACATCAAATTACCCACATCAACACGTGTTTGTCCCTTTTGCGTTTGATACATTCGGCTACCTTGATTCGGAAGTTGTGGACACTTTGAGCCGCATCCAGAGGGTCATGCATGGGAATGTCGCGACTCCTAGGGGGTTGAATGTGGTTTTCACTCGGTTAGGCTTTGCTATTCAGAAGGGGCTGGCGGCGCAACTTGTTGCCGCCTCCCTTGTTCTTCGTGTTGAGTTGTAACCGTTTGGTGTTTATCATGAAATAAAAATAGAAGCTAACAATGCATATATGATCATTCAAAGCATCTAATTCAGAATTAATAGGCAATTTCATCAAGTCATAATGAAAAGTCAAACCGAAAAGTCAAAACATGCTTAAAATCATCAAATCCAAGTGATAAAAGGAAATCTAGCCTAACATGATGAATCTAAACATGAAACAAATCAGATCTAAGATCAACATGTCAAGAAAAAGAAGATCTCAGAAGAAATCTAAGAAGGATGATGAATCTCAAACCGAAATCTTCAATTCTCCAAGCTTTTCCTTCCAAAATCCTTGCTCCTTTGGCCTTGATCTCTTCAAAATCAATTTAGAACCCTCAAAATATGTAAATTGATCGAAATGGGGGAGTGTGTGTGGAGAAAAACGGCTTCAAATCTTTATATAGGGGTTTACAAGGTTTTTCGTATCTGATGATCGATGCGGGCCATCTGGGTGTGCATAAATTGAGCATGCGACCCGCATAAGGTGTTCCTGAAAAATTTCGCCCTGCCTATATGCGGGCCATCTGGGTGTATGTGTGGGAGGCATGCTGCCTGCATGCCCCTATTGACTGCAGCTTTGACCAGACTATGCGGCCATCTGAGGAACAATGAAGCAGGCATGCGGCCCGCATGCCCATCAGAATCACAAAAAACTTTATTTTCTTCTAACTTCACCTCCGGATGCCAATCCAACTCCAAAGTGCCTCATTTCCAACCAAAGTGAATACACGACTGCAGCCAACTCCTAAAATTCACATACATATATATATATATATATGTATATATATATATATATATATATATATATCAATTAAGCATCAATTCCAACCAAAATATGATAGAAATAAGGGATTTATTCATCAAAAATCATAAACAAGATGTTATGCATCAACAGCCCTAACCATCAATGAACCATGCCCTAAATCATCAATCCTCAACTTTTGGGCAAGTGTGAAAATGGAAAATGGAGATATGAAAGGAAAAGTGAGTACAGAAAAGGAAATCATTCTTCAACTTTCAAATTTGAGTGAAATCTTTCCGTTACCCAACAACTTCACATCCTTCTCTACAAACCATGAAGATTCCGCTCTGAGGCAAATGATAAATGAAATCACTGGAGGAAGCTTCGCAGAAAACGGCCAAATTTCAAATCTCAGGGTAAGTCAATTAGAGCCTGTATGGAGATTCACAATTGATCTTCTCAACCACACCCTGACATCCAAAAAGGGCTCTATGGATCAAACAAACAAAAACACTCTCATCATCTTATTTATACTTCAATGAGGAAATAGATATGGCTCTACTAATCTGGAAGGACATGAAGAAAAGAGTCAAAGAATATTCTCAAAGCAAGAGAACAGATTTCGTGCCCTATATCAGATTTTGGCTCAAATCCTTCAAAAGAAGGTGGGTATCGCAGAAAATGAAGAAACCTACACCACTACGTTGTACCACATCAAAGGCATCTACAATTTAGGTATACACATTCACTTCTGTAATTTTCCATGGGGGCATAAAAGCTAAGCTAAGGTATAATAACCCATTCCTACATAAGCACCTCACCAAAGCCAACAAATTCACAGCCAACCCTGACCAGTCACCAACCTCAACCAACACTACAACAAACCCATAAGAAGAAATGGTTGATCACAACCCTTCCTCTCCCCATCATTCTCCACAATCACAGACCTCACCACACCATCAACAACAAAACACACCAAGTCATCACCATCAACTCCTCATATCATATCACCTCAATGAACCATCAATCTCAGCCCCACACTCTCCAGAAAAACCAATCTCACCAACTCAGGCCAAAAGCCAGCAATCATCACCTCAAACATCCTACCAAGAAGCCTTTGCCCATTTCCAAACTAGAGTAACCAACCCACCTTCCTTTGACATCCCCATTATAGCCACACATCAAAATATCTTCTCTAATTCTGGCAGTGAAGATGATATAACAACAAGTGGAGACTCTAGAAGTCAAGGAAACTTGGAAGTGAGCAACAGTGATGTGTTCACTGCCAGCTCATCTAAGACATCCTCTCATAAACAAAAAAAAAATCCTTCTAATGATTCTCTAAAAATACATGAGGTGAATCCAATTCTGGATTCATTAAGGAATGTGGAAGCCCTATACTCACTTAGCCTAGCTGGGTTAGCAGGCACTGATGAATTCCTCAAAAGGAATCCACTTAGTCCAACAGAAAGACACGAGTTGTCTTCTGGTTTGTTACCCCTTGAAGCTGCCTCGAAGTCTGACTTCGAGGAATTCTCCAAATCTCTTTTCTCCCTGCTCACTGACTTCATGAAAGAACAATAACAACAACAGACTACAGAACTACATCATAATTTCTACAATAGTTCTGTACGAATAGAAGAACTCTCAAGACAGTCAGAAAAGAACAAATTGAGAATCTCAGAGCTAGAAGAAGAGATCAGGTCAATGAAAAGAAACAGCAAACATCAATTACACTAGATCTCTGATCAACTGAAAGCACTGCAAGAAAAGGAGTGGCAACTAAATGGAGGAAGACTGGAATCTATAGAAGGTCAAATCAAGCAGCCGGGTGACCAGGTTCAAAAGACTATAGGATCATATGGAGCCAAAGGAGGAATAATGCTCAATGGTATTAAGAACAAATTTAGCCTTCTCAACAAAGAAGTACTAGAAGAAAGATCAAACTTTATAAAAATAAACGCTAATCAAATGCTTATTGAGAAAAGGATAGTAAATCTATCCAAACAGGTAACTGAAGCTAATCCACTCTCCTCGACCAGGAAGCCTTCAGAAGCAGAATCATCAACTCCTCCCATCATCGATCTTGATGAAATACCTTCACCTCCCAGCTCAAAACGAAAACCAGGCCTTGGTGAACACAGATCTTCCACCAAAAGAAAGAAACCGGATCAATGCAAGCCTAATCCAACAACTGAGCAATCAACGCCACCCCCACCACCAACGCAAGCAGCTCAAAAGTCAAACAAACCTCCAGTTCCACCCTCATGAGGCACTACTCCTAGGACTAACAATGCAGGAGCCTTAAGATCAATAGAAGAATCAAAAAGGGGAAAGGAAAAGACCACAAATCTAGGGGGAGCCCTCAACACTCCTGAAGTGTCAATTGCCTCTCAATCCTTATATGAAGATAACTACGGGAAAGAGAAGCAGGTTGAAGAGGAACTCTCGCACGAAAAGAGACGATGTGGAAACATGTTCCTCCAGGAAACAGAACAAGCATCTCCAATGAGCCCAATGAGCACAATATATTCGAAGAAAGGATCAACAATTCACCTTTTGAAAGAAGTTGGCTACACTCAGAAGTTGGGATCTTAGAAATCGTGGAAGTCAAAGAAAAACAACAAAAAGGAAGCCAGTTTATTCATTACTTCAACTCCTATACCATAACCACCACTGCCAACAATCGTCGGCCATACACCTTCACTGATGTAGACACCTACTCAGTGAAATGCACATTCTATCTCTCCTCAAAACCTGTTTCTCGCATGGCTCAACAAGTATTCGAAACAAAAGAGCAATACATCGACTTAGAGAAGCAGGAAAGAAAATATACAATATATTCGCTCTGGTTGACTCCGAGCTAGCAATGCACACTGGTCTGAACAAACTCTCCAAACTAATACTGCAAAAGAAGATCTTCCCACTAGACTACAATGGAAAGGGTCCAAAGTGATACCAAGCACTGTAGAAATAGGAATCTGCTTCAGAAATCACGATGACAAGAAAAGCTTCTTCAGAATCAACCAATATCATGCTTACTCAGATGCCTCTTTGAAATTTATCTCATTTCTACTACAAGAAAACAATGAAATTGATCCTGAGGTAATAAGAAGGAGGGAATTAATTCTCAAGACCCTAAAAGAACTCAAGCAATACCGAGCACTCTAAAAGGAACTTCACAAAGCCTACTGGAGACCACTTCCCAATAAGTTCATAGTCAGAGAAGACTCCGTAACCAAAAACCCGTCTTAAGAACATTAATGTAATATCCATACTATGAATCTTATCCATGGCAATGATCTGCTTACTTTTTTTTATCTCTTTTCATTTATTTTCTTCAAATACTTAGGGAGAGATTGTTAGAACACGATGTAAATGTAACGAAAAACAGTCAAGTATTAGAAGAAAAGATAACATATATCCTTAAAAGAGAAAGGATATGAAAATCTGTACGATTTACGGATTTCTGTATTCATACAGAACTACTCCGTAATTTTTGAAGCAGTTCTGTACAGACCGGATTCTACAGAAATCCTCATTTCTGTAAAAGGCTTCTAATGGAAAGAATTACTAGTCTTCAAAGAAGAGTTCTGAAGGAGTTTTGGACTATCATAAGCTAAAGTTTACGAGAAGAACAATTATGCCTTTGTGTGAAGAACAAGTAAAAGTGAATACCAACTTGGCATTAAACGCGAAAGTAGTTGAAGACAGTTAAAAAGTGATAAATTGAATATCCTCAATTTATCCCTATATACTCTGACACACTCCAAATTCAACCGTCTTCAACCACATTATTCACTTGCAACTTGCTACTACTTCCTATAAATAGCAAGCGGACTTCACCAAAGAAAGCAAGATAAAAAGCAAACAATTCACAAGCTTCGCAAAGCAATTACATCATACTCCCATAGAAAAGTTCTTTTTGTTGATACATTGTTATACTATAAACTCGTGTAAACCATTATTTACATTTGAGATATACAGAAAAACCATTTTTATGAATTGTTGTCTTCCAATTTGATTTACTTTCCGCAACACGTTTATCTTGTTTAAATCAAATTATGCCAACATTGTTAAAGAGACCCTCACGGAACCTAACAGTTAAGGTTCTTACAATCTTGACGAATGACTAAAACGCCAAAACAAGTAGCGCGGAAATAGTAAAATGTGATAATATAACTAGAGGAGAGGAAGAATTGAGTGTCTTCAAATGAGAGAGGAGCTGCCCTTTTATAGGGAAAAAAGGGAATCTGGCAGGGGATGTGCTTGGTCAAGGGCACGGTTTGTGCGTATCAGGCATCTTGCAGGATTTTTGGTCTTCAGGGGCACGGGTCGTGCAAAGTCCGGAGCACGGGCCCTGCTTGTCAGGTACCGTACAGGAATCTTCCAGAATCAGGGGTAAATGTTGTGTGAGATCAGGAGCACGGGCCGTGTTTGTTAGGGGCGTGTCAGGACCTTCTAGAAGCTTGATGAAGAGGAGCACGGGTCGTGCCCTAGATGGGGCACGAGCCGTGTTCAAGGCAATAAATCAAAACTTGTCATTTTTCTTCATATTTCTTTCATATCTAGCTTCTTTTGTAATTTTGACCTGGATTCAGCTAAAAACTAAAAAAACAATATGGTATTATTTTGGCAATAGTTAGTCAAAAAATAACCCGTAATGCTGAGAATATTTGGTATAAAAATTATGTATATTTTAGTGCATATCAAGGAGTGTTCTCGAGATGGGACGAGATGACGGTGAACTCACAAAAACGCCGTAAGTGTGGAGAGATCAAAAGAGATCAAATTTGATGGGTTCGTGAACCCACGCGAGATGGAATTTTGTATGAATTTGATACTAGTATATGATGCATATATGATTGTGCATTGTAAAAATTCGAAACCTTTTTTAATAAATTATAAAAACACTCTTGTCACTACCTGAAAGTAATTGTTTTTTTTTAATGGCGAATTCATTAAAAAAACGCCAAAGCCGCTAGCAAGGAGCACGGGGACGCCAAAAAGAAACATTACAAAGAGAAAGACATCCAGTCGTTCCAAGAAACCAACTGAGACTTACCACGACAAACAAACCAAAGGAAACTCCAATACTTGACATGGAACAAATCATTTTGGTCTATTCTATTCTTCTAGAAAAAAAAATTGTTTTAGCGTGTTTTATTTTTAACTAGATATACAAACCCGCGCTTTGTGATGGGTAGCGATGCGTGTCATCTTTCTCCTTGTGACTAAGTGAATATTAGTTAGTTTCTTTATTTCTATTTTTGAGTAATTATACCAACATTTTCACTTAAAACATTTTTATACTAAGCCTATAAATAGATATAAGTATATAAGCATGTAAATGTAGAAATGAAGAAAGTAAACTAATTTCCTTTTATAAATAAATCACATTAATACCATTTTAAATAATAAAGTAACACAATAATAAAATATTCCTTCGGGACTAAACATGACATATTGTCAAGATCGATTTTAGTTGTTTGTCTTAATTAATTCATAGATCAAGTGGGGAACACATGAATCTATGATTAACAACCATCGTTTTTTTTTTTTTTTGAATGGCAAATTTGGATCACTGACGGGGACACCCAATCATCTCCAATCCCCATTAGAAGGAAACTCACCACTGGTGAGAAAACCCCATGACCCAACTTGTAACCCTTATTTTTTATTCTTTTATTACAAGTGGGACTTGAACCCAAGACCTCTTCATAAGGGGTCATACACCTTTACCATAGGCTAAGCTATCTAATAAAAATTGAAGAACACAAATGAAGCGAGTTGCTTACCGAAATAATTTGTTATCGTGAGACTCAAAAATCAAAAGTAACCAAAACCAAATTAAATTATACTGTATCAACAGTTAGAATGATAAGAATTGTAACAAACCAAAATGTTATTCTTTCTTAATTTCAAATTAGTAACTTATAATATTGAGGAGATTGAAGGCGGTTCTTTCTGAATTTCAATTCAATGACTTAAAAATTAAAAAGATTGAAGATGGAGAAGAATGAGACTCAGACTAGGTTCATAGAAACCCAAACTAAAATCATTTACTGTCCAAACTCACCAACACAACGGTAAATAACCATCAAAGACTTAAAGCCAAGCAGAACCATCCGCAACACAATATCATCGCCATAAAGGCTCAAATCCTTGTAGGGGCTCATATCTAGGCCACGAACCGGAGACCAACGGCCACCAAACCACCAATAAGTAAAAGCCAAAAAACATCTAGAAGCCACAACCATCGACCATCGCTACCAAATAATCATCACTGTCCAAACTGACCATCACAGCCGTAAACAAATCGGAGACTTGAAGCCAATCGAAACCATCGGCAACACAATATCATAGCTGCAAAGGCTGAAATCAGGTTAGAGGCTCAAATCTTGGCCGTGGCCACGCGAAACACGAGTTCTCTGCCTCGTTGCCGGCCAACCATTATAGCCAAAATAGAAAATTGCCAAAACATAGGACAAACCGTTGCCTTTTGTACCGACGGCCACCATCCAGATCCACAATAGGCAATCAATAAAGATGTACTTTTAATTTTACCGGGGTACCGTCCCCTTTTAAAATAATAAAAAAAAGATGTACTTTTATTTTTTATGTTCTATTGTTGTTAAATTTAATGTTCTACTGTCGTTTTTTTTATTTTAGCGTATTTTATTTTTAATTAACGAAGATATATTTTTAGTTATTTTTATACATTAATTTTTATTTTTATGAGTTCGAATAATATGATAGCATTCTACGGGTTGGTGAAGTGGGTTTAAATTAATCAAGGAAGAGCACCCCCCACCTTTACAAAATAATCATGATCTTCAATTAAAACACAAAACTATCTTAAGAGGATAGGTTAAAATATTTTCAAAAATCATAATGTACTTCTGATATTACGAAAATAAACCTTACAAAACTGGTGATTAACATGTAAAAAAAGAATAGAGGTTAAATAAACACTCGAATGTCCTTAAATCAATACTGAAATGACTAAGAGAGCATGATCTTATACAACCTCGCACGTTTAAAAATTTGTCAAGTAAAAAAAAGGTAAACTAGACCCGCACAGTTACACGTACAACGGTGAAAATCCAACCCCATGCATTTTGTTTGTCTTCACTTATAAATAGCAAGATTTGTCCAACATTCATATTCACCTTTTTTGTTCAAACACTTTCACTTACGACTTCAATATATATCTTTCTCATACCCTTCATTATCCAAACACTATGTGAAGATAGTTTAAAGATCAAAGAACAATTGCTCCAATATAAATACTTGTTAAGAAAAATAAGGTAAGAATAAATATAAGATACTGTCCAAAATTTATTTATATAAAATAAGGGATAGCACATTTTCTTCCCTTTTAGCCTACAACACTAGAAAGAATACCCAAAAATAAACAAATAATAGAAAATACCTACAACAAACTATGTCTATGATGATTGCCAAAACATGTCAGTGTCACCGCTATATAACGACCGATCTTGGATTTCTAGATTTGCAATATGCCAATTTATAAAAATCGATTGGATGCATTTACACAAAACTAGTGCAACTGGAAAGATCCACCACTCGCTTTCCTCCCTGCACCAACCAAAACCGTTGTTAAACAGGTGATTGATTATTATTCCCAAACACCCCAGCATTTTTCTCCAAAAAGTTTTTTTAGACTTAAAGATGAACCAATAATTCCGACCTACCTATGTGTTATCTCTAATGGATCAAATATAGATAAAATAGCCAATGGGTCAAATGAATAGATATATGACCCATGATGTATTTTTTATGTGTAAAACCATCTAAATAATCTAATTCGAAAATAAGATGTTTATATTGACAGACTGAATATGTATAGAAAAAGAATCCAAATCTTAGACAGGTTTCATGTCAATCGGACCAGTTCAAAACCGTTACCCAACATGTCAGTCCTGGCCATTTCCCCACCTCTAAAAATAAGATCCAACATGTGTGGATAGATTGATTGAAGAGGTTGAAACATTCAAGCAATACTTACGGTAAGTTTCAACATGTTTGAACCCATTTCATTTAAGCTAACTTTCTAGATTTGACCCATTTAACACAATGGAAATTTAGGAAAATGTTCTTACATAGTCCACGGCTGGAGATCTGAAGGAGTTTTACTAGCCTGAGTAGAGTAATGAGCATAACCACATATAAAAGCAACCACCTGGAACGACAAGCAAAAACTTAGCTAGACATAATTACCATCATCAAGTTTATAACTTGACAATGTGACCATGGACTTACCACATTGACTAAGGATGTTATGTTCCAAAGAGCATATATACGAGCCAGCCCGGCTGACCGCCTGGGCCCTTGACTAAATAGAGCATTGATACCAGCAGGAAAAGGAAGCAATATCCCAAGTGGCAAAACAAATAGAACCAAGAACACGTGTGCTAGAGAAAATGAATATAACTGGAGCAAGGTAAGCAAAACAAGACTAAAATCACCTAATAGTAGCATTGAGATCACCAAACCAACTAGATCCTGCAACAACCATTGATAGATTCCATTCAGATGCATTATCATAAGAATATATATTTATTCGTATAGTAGATGGAGAAATCAGAAGTTACCTGGTGGCCAACAGGTTTGGTGTTATGAAGTATAAAGGAGATAGGATATAATACTATTTGTCTGTTTTCCTTCAGCGATTTCAAACTGTCAATATCTAATACTCTACCATAACTCTTTTTTGGAGTTATGTTATCATCGGTAGTCCCCTGCCCTTGATATGAAGCCTTATATTCTCTTGAACCTTCTTCACATATGTTACCATCATAACTGTCAAAAGGAATTGAAAGATGTAAGAATTGGAAAAAACAATGCCGGATTAATAGGTGACTGGAAAAAACAATGCCGGATAAAGGTTAAACATGTAATATAAAGAAAGAAAAAAGTTAGCTAAAAAGGAGAAGGGTCAAATGGACTGAGCGGATGGAAAGTCATCATTGGGTGCTATTTGTAAGCATAAAGACTTGTGAATCATTTCATTTACAAAGATAGGTCACTATTAAGGGTATAATATTACATGAAGTTCGCATTAATGGAAAACATCACAAATTTTGGAAGAAAAAAAATAGTCTTGGTCAACCTAGCCCGTTCAACTTATGGTTTTTTATACCCGTTTTCCATCCCGCCAGATTCGCCTGTTTTGCCACCTTCATAGTAACTAAATAAAGTAATACGAATACAGATTGATAACTAAAGTAGTAAGTTTTGACCTAGGCAGCTGTTCTCTTGGCTCAACCCGTATGGAAGACACTACAAGTCCAAATTGATGATTGTTACCACTTGTAGCTTGAAATAAAGCCAGGTCAACACGCACACCATAAATCTTCAATGTTGGATTGGCATAAATTTCAATCCATGTGACCACTGCAGAAAACATTGCCCTAAGTCGAGCTTTGCGAACCAACCGCAAGTGTGCATTTAAACCAGCTACAAATCGATACCAAGTAGTAGGAGGAACACACTGAAAACAAAGAAGATAATGATCAGCAAAGTTACAGAAAGAAACAAAAGGCAAAAGGTCGGTATAACTAGACCAACACTCTCTAATATTTAACTAATGGGACACTGAAAATAACTGTAGTAGAACAACTCATAGAATAGTGTATGGATGTACTTTTGTTGGTTTACATACGAGTATAAAGTTGTAAAAAAATAATAAATAATAATTAGTCTTTTTGTGCACGCAAATTCTGATTTATTTAGAAATTAACACAGAAAATGACTAAAAAGTATACTTTTGTGAAGAAAATGGGTAATTACATAGCTACATTTCACCCATTAATAGTCAATTTTGTTGCAGCTGCTATGAACCTCATTATTCCAACTAACAGAATCTATTTATCCAAAAAAATAAATAGAAATCGATTATCAGATAACTGACTCCAAACACCCTATGTAAGGTATACTCACCTGATTCATGAGAGTTGCAATGATATTGTCACTGTGAAGTGAGAAAGGAGCCATGTAACTTCCATCACCTCCAAACAAAAGAGACAATGGGAATCTTTGATGAAGACGAGGAGGAAGATCGCTTCTTTTTTCATCACCACCAAGAAAGAAGTCCACATAAGCCAGCATTAAATCGGATGTTGCAGCTATCTACATTACATAACCATAACTAAAATCATAAAAACAATGTAATTCAAGAGATACGGAGTGAAAGTGACTAAAAATAATAACAAAACATGCTAATTTTTTTTAAGAAATAATTCAGAATGGTGTGACCTTAAGGCCTTTATAAAGAGCACGCGATCGACAAGATCGCAAGCAGGCATGGTCATACTCGGACCTAACAAACTCACGCAGTCTTTGCAACTTCAATTTTTGCCTCCATTGTTGCCATGACCATGCAAGAGGATAAGCAAGGAAAAAAAGGATGTTGTACATTGATCCCTCCCACCATTGATAAGTGGCTAAAGCGTTAATTTCTTCCACAAATCTATTAAATGCACCCTCATACCTGCAATTTTAATAAATTACTTTAATAATATATAATCTCTCACCAGCTATAAAGATAAAAAGGGAATAAAGGGAACATGGTAACAATGGTCAAGAATTTACACAATGTCTGTGACTTGTTCAGGAGGAGTGTGAGGAAGATGCCAAGGTTCCCTGAAAGTATTTTGTCCCATGAAGTACATTCTATGCACATGACCTTGAGAATCCTCCACTCTGTTTGTTTCCAAAACCTGCAGCAACCCAAATCCAAAGGATACGTCGTTTTCAATAATCAACTGTAATTAGAATAAAGTTTTTCGATGTGCTTCTGTTATTTGAAGTTGTAATACCCAGATAATCAGACCTTTTAGTGTTTAGCTAATCAGATTATGTAAAGGACCTAATAGTTAAAATGACCACAAAGGACATTATCTTGAGAAAAAAGGATACTTCTTGGTAAATGGAAGCAAATGTCTCACAAATTAGGTTGAAATACGGGTTAATAGATCATTTTCTTTTTGCTTAGATAACCAGTTTTGTTCGAGCCTTTGGTGTCAAAAGCCCGCAAGGCGTGTGCCTAGGCGCTTAGGCGCAGCCAGCATAGCCTTATCGCTTCGCTTTAAAAGCCCCATTCTCAGGCCCTCAGGTGCAAGTTCAGGCCAAGTTCCTGTCAAATTCTGGCAAAAAATTATCTAAACAAGTCTGGAACAATTACACTAGCCCTAACAAGCCTAAAATCAACCTAAAACAAGCTAAAGTAGCTGGAAAGAAGCCTAAAACGTGTCTAAAACCACTAAAATGTTATTATTATACCATGCAGCTCGCTTATAAGGCGCTCGCTTTTTAAGAGGCCTGTGCCTAGCCCAAGGCTCACCGATTGCACCTTGTGTGCGCCGTGCGCCTTCGACAACTATGATTGCAGCTGGTTTGTAACTGTTACCCAAAAACGATTATTTGACTCTTACGTAATAAGATAATCAAAAGTTGAATCTACTTACTTATCCAACTACAAAAAAAAATTATTATTATAACTACTTCCACGACACAGATCCGAACACCCCCGTACTACATCCTACAATTGCTTTTATCAATGCTGCAACAATCACAAAAAGTTCAAAAATTACGATAAATAAAAAGACCTCATTAAGAGACTCCAAGAATGGAAATGAGTGATCTATCTGAGAGCCATGTGTTGGAGCAGCCCCTGCTGACTCGTCAAATCCTACAAACTTCATCCTTGCAACACTAAGCACCAATGCTAAAAGGATAAGAAGGCCCAATAAAAGAAGCCCAAATAACCAAGGGCCACCAAATGTATCCATCAATTCTTCAAGAGCAGTGTAACAATGTGGCATATGATATTTGTCTGATATGCATTTGTACGGACATGGAGTTTCAGCAGTACCACCTAACAGGAGATGAAGATTGTATCAACCAAATTGAACCAAACAATTCATAAGGTCGATACAAAAAACAAAAACAAATAATAATATTTTATCTGCCAAACAAGGATAGCCAAATGCTCAGGTTGTTATAAAAGATAAAATAGAGGTGACAGCTTTGATCCATTTTTTAAGAATGTGTCAATTGACTCAATTCAGGTTGTGGTTAATGTCTAACAGCTTGTAATAGTGAGGAAAATGTCTGAATAATTAGAACAAAGAGGAAACCCTGTATATAAAAATAGGCAGCAAACTCTAGAGAACCTATGTTGGGCCAATGGGCCATAAACTAATACACACAAATATATATACAACTACCACAGCGCAAATGGGTGTAACAGGTTTAAGTCACCCAAAGTATATTTGCTCAGGTTGTTATAAAAGATAAAATAGAGGTGACAGCTTTGATCCATTTTTTAAGAATGTGTCAATTGACTCAATTCAGGTTGTGGTTAATGTCTAACAGCTTGTAATAGTGAGGAAAATGTCTGAATAATTAGAACAAAGAGGAAACCCTATATATAAAAATAGGTAGCAAACTCTAGAGAACCTATGTTGGGTAGGTAGCAAACTCTAGAGAACCTATGTTGGGCCAATGGGCCATAAACTAATACACACAAAAATATATACAACTACCACAGCGCAAATGGGTGTAACAGGTTTAAGTCACCCAAAGTGTATTTTTAATGCATAAAACCTCCTAAATCATCTTATTCGAAAAATTAAATAGTTACTAGAATAATATAACTTTTGCCAGCATAGTTGTCGCAAATTAATTATTGAAAAATAAAAAAGTGTCGAAAAAGTGTTATGTGTCTACCTAAAAACTACTCATTATCCATCCTAGCTCCCCGCCCCACCCATTTTGCCACGTCCACTATAACTGAAACATCAGCTGGTAACTCAATACCTCGTACATAAACATAGAACGCACGACGAGGAAGTTCATTGGCTGGGCACTCAAAACATAGTTCCTCGTCAGATCCGGTAACATTTTTGTATGTACCAACTGGACATTCCTGTTCAAAAACATCAAAACCCAAAAAAGTAAAATATCAATCTTTTAACCTAGGGGTGGATACAGCTAAGGAAACCAGCATCAGAACCAAATGCATGTCATTTCAAGACTGCATGCAAATCCTCTTATGCCTATATATGTGATGTGAGTGGTCTACTGTCTACTCAAGTAATTATGTTATTGATTCTGGACATGAAAACAAGGGGTAACAACTAATCCACAAGACAATTCTCTCTTAAAAGTCTCCATGCCATTATGAACTCGATGTTAAGTGAACCACGATATGCATGATATCAAATGAGAAACTATGTGGAATCTTAGAGGTAACTAATAAGAATTTATCATGTTAAGGCATAAGGTTAACATACCTCGCAAAATGTGCCATAAAGCCCCTTTGGACAAGATTTTCCAGTCACCGTTCCCATTTCTCCAGCACCTTCTTCATTTCCACCCAGCCCTCCCCTGTTATTAATGTAATTAAGAAAACATTTAGACAAAAACAAACACTTTATTTCTTTCCAGATTATATAAGACTAGATAAAATGGTCGAACACTAATTAACCGTGCCATTCCAGGTTAAACACGATGTTTCGATGTGTGGTAGATACCTACATCCTCTTTGAAAATGTATCTTTCCAAGTTTCTGATATGACTAATATAGTTCAAATTCATTACAAATGAGTTTTAAGAAAAAGACAAGCAACAAGCACGTAAATGATCACACTTATAGCTCCATTTCACACCAAACAATAGAAACCATCCAAATGATTTATGTTATCTATTGTTTGACAGAAATATGGAGAAAAATTTTAACGAACCAAGTAGAGATGTTTCCTTTGACAGTAGCAACAGATTGATATACATCCGCGGTTGGTATGTGTGACCAATGAAAATGGATTCTTCCACCACCACCACCGCCACTCCCGTTTTGACTACCATGACCACCATCACTTGAGAGAAATCCAGACTCACTAACAGTCAAAGCATTCAAGAACACAAGAATGGTTCCACCAGACCCTCCCCCACCCCCGCCCCCGCCCCCAGAACCTTGGAACCAGTCATGATGATTTTTGACAGTATTACTTCCCCCATCAGCTTCTATTGAACCATCAACAGACAAAGTCGACAATGGATGTTCCGCTGAACCAATCACTGCATAGATAGATGCAACATGCAAAGCTTAAAGTTACTAATTACTAGATTTCTTTCTTATTGTTTTATTAACAAACAGTATGTATACTTCTACATAATATAAGACATCATGTGGACGACTTGAGCTCACCTAAAATACCACCACCGGCAGTTGAGTCAGTGATGTCATCATTTCCACCACCACTACCCAGCCAACAAGGCAAATCGGCATTACCATATGAAGGACCACCCTCAATGCAGGTCCCGTTATAACACCCATACCCACCCCTACCACCATAACCACCCCCACTGCCAACACCAACACTCAACACTTCCCCCTTTCCCATGCCCCCCATGCAACCTGTTAACGCACCAATATACAAATTTCAATATCATTTAACTTATTAACTAAAAGTGGCAATTCAACCCACTAATGGTTAGGGGGTCGACTTGGATAATCCTTTGCCACCAATGGGTCAGATAGCTAAAATGTAATAAATTAACTAAATGAAAAGTGGGTTGAATGGATCAGGCCATTCAAACAGGACGAAATTCATCCAAACTGCATAAAACTTCCTAAAACGTTTTATTTATAAAAAAAAATAAGACTATCAATGTGATAATATAGTTGACCATGACTGAAACATTTATTATTTGTAAAACTCAAGAATAGAAGTCTAAAAGGTGTCTGGGGGGTAAACCCGACCCTCCTCGACCGTCTAAAATTCTACCATTTTGACCTGTCATGTTCTATGTAAGCTAGGTTTTTCTCATTCAAATTCATTACTTAGGTTTCAGTGAGCGGGTGTACCCATATTTGAGGTGCTAATTGTCCCGGTAGATTCAACAGTAACACTCCTTGCCCTATGAAAACTCACTACAGACCCTTTTACAAGGCCTTGAACCAGAATATCTTCAACACGGCAAATCTGGAAGGAAAATGATATATATGCATGCATACATATATATAAATATACATATGTAAATATAAATGACATTATTGACAGACTAGCCAAACACATGTCTACCTTTTAGAAAGCTTCATAAAATCAATTACCTGAAGAGTAAAGGACAATGAAGCATTCACGTTGCAATCGTCGGGTGGATTCAGTAATTCGTCTGGACATTGTTGAGATTCACATTTCAGTTTCGGCACCCTAACGAATTAAATATTTAGTAAATAATATATATATAAAAGCATCTCGAAGTAAGTTACAAATTACAGAACAGAAACAGACTTACACAGCATTAGCTGTCATGTTTTCTAAGGGCCCACGTAAAAAAGATCCCGGACCCACCTTTAACAAGAAAAAAAGTGAAAGTATCAATTACTTGGAGAAAACTAGAGTTGGTAGCCGATAAGACCAAAAGATGCGCAAGGAGTGACAAATCAGGTACGTAACTAGACAACTAAAGGTGGCCAAATGGGTATGGAAAATGTGCAGGGCAAAATGAGCAAAGGTAAAACAGGTAAATTTTATACGGGTTAGCCAGGTTGGTGAACTCAAATGACTTTTTGTGCAGAAAATAGTATTTCAATTAGTGTCATCTACGATTCCAATAAAATAAAATAACCTGACTATCGTAATAAAATGATAAGGGGGTTTATGCATTAAAAAACAGTTATTAGGCATGTTTTCCTATTAAACATAATCTTTTTTAAATTATTTTGTCTGGACCATTCAAGATAAAACATAATCCCAAACGACCCGTCCTTAAGTAAATAAGTTGAACTTTCCACCCCTATAGACAACCGCAATCGGTATTTTTACTCCTATTCATGCAATATAGCTATATGATCACAACAGTAGATAAAGGCACTTACATTGACACCATAAAACAAGGACAGGACAAGACGTTGCGCTTCAATATGGTCACCGGGCCCCGACAAGTTTAATAAACCTTGCCCATGAACCCCAAGATTAGCATTTGAGTGTATGGCAGATGATTCCTGAGATAACAAAAACGTAAGCCGGAAGAAATTATATCATAAAACATAACTCATATAATTCATGTGAGAACCTTGAGAACAATAAGATTGCTAGCCTCGAGAAACGAATTTTGCACATTCCTGTCACCCTCAACTTCAATAAGCAATTGTGAATTCCACATCAAGAACATTTTTACAGTCATGCGCAGAGCACCATAAACCTGGAATACCTTATTATTTTAACATCAAACAAGATTTGCTACAATATTTAATGTTAGTAACAAAAGTAATTACTCTTGCTCCTGTTTTTACTTTCAAAGTTTGTATAGTTTTCGCACTAGAATGCTTACCTTGTTTGTTTTTCTAAAGTTCATTGCATCAAAACTTTACTATTAGTCATGTAAGCAGAAATGTTTCTGTCAACATTTGATAAGTAGAACCAGACAACTAACAAGAAAATTAAATATTCATCTAATTAATCATAGATACACTTTTGTCTATAATCACTCAGCAGTTCTGTTTTCATACTTTATACAGTAATATATAAATAGCCAAAACTAATTTAGAGTGAATCCATGTGTGGGACTTGGGGGGCAAAAGTGAAATTGCACTAATTTTAACATTGTTTAACTAATTTCATGAAAATAATGTTAAAAGTGAATGATGGTTAATCATGCATCATGTGGTGGAGTTGATAGCCGGAAGACAAGTGGTACATGCACCAGCCGGGGGTCTCACTGGAAGCAGCCTCTCTATTCCTACGGGGTAGAGTTAAGGCTTGTCTACATCTTACCCTCCTCAGACCCTACCTTAGCTTTGCTATTGGTGGGATTTACTAAGTATGATGATGATGATTTAGAGTGAATCGAAAGTTTATTTGATTCACGATGCATGGAATTGTTGCAGTGGTCCTTCTGAGATTTACAAATCGACAACTATGCTTACTATAGCACATCAAAGAAATTTTGGAAGTATGTACAGAGTAATTACTAATTAAACAAAAGAGTACGCAAAAATACCAAATATCAACACGCAATCTACCAAGTCAAGAGGCATTTAATGTTTATGATTTATAAAAATCACAGTACTCGGGAATCAGTTGCAAAAGGTGCAGAGTATACTTAACAGTTAAAATTACTGCTAGTCAGAAAATTATTGTGATATATTTCCTATATTTGCTTTATGTCCTATTTAGTGTTCTGCATTGTGCAATTGACAACGTTGAACTGTTGAATAAATTAAAAAGTTGAAAGAATTCAGTTGGACAAAGTGGTTGCATGCCTTGATTATAGAGTTACTCATCAGCAGTTCTTCTGCCAATAACTCGAATTCTGACAAAGCATAATGTGCTAATCCAAAGCTCAAGACACCTCCACCAAGAACACTAATTTGTCCTTGAACCTAAGTAAAGCACCACAATAACATTAACTCAGATTGCCCGATGCACGTAGATCCTTACAAAGAAAAATCAAAAAACAATTTTCGCTGACCTGGACACGACTCCAAAGCAAGGGAACAGAAACCTTCGCAAAATTTTGAATAAAAATATTTGTCATAAGGGGCTGATATGAGACCTCCATAAGAACTGTGTCTGTGTCAGTTGTCATGTTGAAATTGTCAACTGTAAGACTCCTGGTTACAGAATCATAAAAGGTTCCTGCAGCACCTGCATTTGATGGACATCCTAAGCTATTACCCCCTGCAAAACAAACAATATAAAGTAAATAACTTTTATCTCAAAGGCTTAAAATAATATGCAAGTTTGCACTACTATTTTCAAAAACTAAATCCAGAAAGAATGCAATAATTCTACCATGGACAAAGATTTTGGGTTCTTCATGCCTGCTATATATGTCAGTAGAAATTCTTCCTCCGCCACCACCGCCAAAGCCATCACCTCCACAAGCACTTATAATACCATTTCCAGTCCTGCATTTATGAATAATATAAATTTCGGTCCATAACATCCTTACTCAACTTTACTTCTTATGGACTATAACTATCTTATTTAAAGGTTAATATGCATTTGTCACAAAATGAAGCGGAAGAAAACTAGTCCAGGTCCTGATTACCAGATTTTGTGATGTCCATATAACAAAAGGCACATACAAGTATCTCATCAAGAATTTTAGGTATTAAACTGAAAAATACTTGCATACACATCAATATTTAGGTAGTCAATTAAAGAAAAAAAGCCAAAAACAACTGGAACTGATTTTCTAGGTGTAGAACACATCAATTTAAAGAAAGTAACATGACAATGACAATGTTACCAAATCGATTGCTTTAGATGCGTCATATACATTTCAGTCAATAGTTTTTTTTAAAAGCTTATCAAATGTAGATGAACAGAATTATGTATGCAAGATGTCCATAGAGTCATCCCTTAGATGTTAGTGCTCACGGTTTCCAAGAGTCTTGTCTAACAAAGTTCCAAAGATTTTCAATCCTTCTAATTAAGTATACATTGCTACAAGCAACTTCGGTACCGTATAATGTTTGAAAAATAAACAACAGGCAAAATCATATCGTGTAAATACTAACTAGATAAGAAATTACATCTTATAAGCCTTGAGGTAGATGCTGCCACCTGAACCACCACCGCCCTTTGTACCGCCATCTCCACCATCAGCCAATAAACTACCATTTAACTCAATATAACTATCAACCACAAGTTTTATCCTCCCACCACCACCGCCACCATAATCCACCTCCGTACTTGTGGTTCCACCTTTACTTCCATAACTCCATGGCTTCTGTAAAGTCGACCACGAATACGCATCACCTCCCCAAACATCATCCGGAAGCTTCTTATCATTCAACAAACACGCAGCTCCTCTTCCACCATACCCACCACCAGCTCCATCAATCCCTTGGGGTGTCCCACTAGTTTGCTCGGGTGGGTCACCAGCTAAACCAGTGGCGTTCACAAGAGACCCTTCCCCAAAACTTGCATTTGCAGCCTCAAGGTAAAAAGACCCCACTACAATCTTCGCATTTTCACCTAAGCTAAAGTCACCTGTAACGTTTATCCCAATTTCACACCCTCCAAAACCCGAACAACTCACAGTCACATTAGAAAGGATAAAAAAATTCCCCTTCCCTGCTATATACATATTCTTAGTTAAATTCAAACTATCAACTACCTCGCAAGTAGTATCTAACGACCCAACGCCTCCGAGCCCATCCTCACATGTCGACGACGGCGGGTGCGGCGGCGGTGGCGGCGGAGCAGGAGGCGAGTAATCCTGATGAAACAGGCTTATGATCCCGTCACTCTTCCCTCCGAAATCCTCATAACCTTCCAAATCATCTAAATCCACTCCTCCGCTGAACAAAATAGCATTTGTTACGAACACCACGAACACAAACCGTAAGATTACCGGAGAGATACAGCTCGCCATTCCCAAATCGCTGAAGATGACGTGTCATTACATCAATTGCATCGTGGAAGTGCAAAACACACAAAACCTCTCAAATTTGTTCACCATAAACATCCAAATTAGATGAAGTAAACGCTTAATTAGATTACGCGATAGCGTAATTATGATTAAGAACTAGGGTTTACGATTATAGAAGAAAACCCTAGAGAATGATTTTTGTTCCAAAAGGAGGTTGGGATGTGTGTTTTGGTAGGCGAAAAAGCAGTTAAATTTTGAAGGAAGCTAACTCTGTTTTTGACAGAGTAAAGATTTCTAAATTCTGTAGCACCATGCTGTATGCACTTGTGTTTTACGCATAAATATCTGTACGTTGTTTTGTAGAAGTCGTTTTCTATATCTGGAAAAATGATAAAGTCATGGGCGACGGCTTCGAGTCAGATGACCAACCACTCCCCAAAAGTTTGAAGGGGATGACGATCAGCACGTGATTTGCATGTGGATGCTCATAAATAATTATTTTAGAATATAAAGGTTTTTGTTTAATGTGTAATCTTAATTACACGATGGTGGGGTGGTTCCAATGACATGTGTAAATTGCATACTTTGTTTATCATTTCAAAATGTAGACTCAATAGTTTTTTTAGTATCGATAGGTTATCACGATTAAACTTAGTTACTATAAGGAGACCCGGTATGGGGTTGAGAAACCGGGAGGCGGTTCCAAATGGAGCCGCATGGCTCAACCGGCTCACCATACCATCTCACTCGGTTCCTATGCCGGCTCCGTCCTTTGCGGTTCTCGTTGGTTTCCAGAAACCCGGCCAAGCCGGCTGAGTTGTGACCGTTGGACTAGCGTTACAACGGCTAGTTTCTATTTTTTTTTATTTTTTTTTATTTTTATTTTTTACCTTTTTAACACATTATAAATACCACCATATTTAACATATTTTGAACACACATATTTCTTTCTTTTTTTAGTATCGATAGGTTATCACGATTAAACTTAGTTACTATAACGTTATGTGTAGTGGATAGAGCCTTTTTGTAGAGGTTATACGTCATGTGACGTCCATGTTAACAAAAGGGCTTTATGGAAAAAGTGGTGTAGTGGTAATATTTTTATAACCCCTATCCAATCATTAACTAATTATTATTTTAAAAAACCCACTTAATAAATCTCTCAAATAAAAATAAAAAAAAAACAACCAATCAAAGAAAAGGGGGAGAGCGCTATGTATATAACGCCAAAGGGGGGAAAGGTTAACATGAAGCCCCTGCGTAGTGGTGGAGGAGGTTATAGTGGGCGTCATATTGTGATTTTTAGAGGGGATGATGCCCCATTACAGATAGCCTAATGCTATAAAAGAGTTGTTATAAAAGAGTTGCTATAAAAGAGTTGAATTGTTCACACTATCTAAATAAGACGGAAATAAATATAAAATAGTATTATTGTAAGGATAACGTAAATACATAAAACAGTTAAATTGTTATAATGCTATGTAAATAAGATGAAAAGAAAAATGATATTAAAAGGCTAAACAAAAGAAAAATACTAAAAGACACGACAGAAAGAAAAAAACGAAACGGTAATATCACTCTTTTGTGAATAGGGGATTCGCACGGTGTTATCTTTAACCGCTAAATTTATCTCTAAGTGTTAAAATTTGCGTAGGTTACATTTATTAAAAAACAAGCCGCATTAAAATAACAAACGGCTTTAAAACCAAGTTATGTGTCGTAACAGGCAAAGTTGTATACCTAGTTACCTTGAAAGAGAATATTTATATCTAATATTACATTTTATGGGGAAAGTTATTGTACAAAGGACAATTTCTGTGCGAAGTGTGCGAAGGCATCTCAGCCGCTCATATGCGGGCTTTTTTTTATCTGACGGCGCTAAAAATGAAACACGCTTAATTAATTTAAAAAAAGGACGCGGAATCATTAAAAGGGGTATTAAAGTCTTTTCATCTTTAGATGAGACACGCATACGGAAAAAATATTTACGCATCAAACACAAAACGCAAACCTTTAACCTTTAAACAAATAACGCATACTTGAAATAAAATTCACGCATACACTTTTAAAAACTCATAATAACACAAACCTAACAAAAAATGTCTTACACTTAATAAAAAAAACGCATGTATTCCAATAAATAACGCACACTTACGTTTTATAGATAAAAAAATAATGCATATTTGATATGAAAATAACGCATACACTCTTTTTTTTTAACAGCGAGTTTCATTAAAAGCCAACCTAGCAAGATACTAGGCGGCAAAAGAGGGCAACAACAAAAATGTTACATAGAAAAAGAACACCAATCCTCCCAATTTATAGACTCCAACTTTGACCTATGTTTAATCCATAAGAAGTTAATTGCCTTGACCTCCTTAAGAATGAAAGCAATTGAAGTCCTCTTTTGGTTAAAAACCGCTTCATTTCTTTCTTTCCAAAGTATCCAACAAGTAATAAGGATAATCATGTACACGAGAGTCGACTTCTTCTTGTCATTCATCGTCTTATGAATCCGAAACAAGTCCTTAACATCGAAAGCAAAGATAGGTGGAATCCGACACCAACTCGAAACGGCGTTCCAAACTACCGCCGCTGTGAAACATGAGGTGAACAAATGCATAACAGATTCTTCGTTATCTCCGCACAACCAACATACGCTAGAACTGGTCGGCACATTTCTTTTAGCTAGTTCGTCGGCCGTCGCAAGTCTCCCGTGAAACAATCTCCAAGCGAAGGCATTCACCCTTCTAGGCACCACCCTACACCGTTTAAAAACCTCCTCGCTACTGTTCCCATGGGCAGCCTCCAACATAATGCGAACAGATTTGGAGGAAAAAGACCCACTTTGGCCAGCCCCCCACCTCCATGTATTACCATCAAATTGTATCAATAATCTAAGGTTAATTCCATTAGACATTAGATGCCCATTAACTTTCGCAACCTCCCTCCATACTCGAGTAGCCAATTTGTTAAATGGAACAAAAGCAACCCCTCTATTACTTTCATGAATGGAATACACAACCCTACGCCAAAGACTAAACAGCTCAAGTTTGTACCTCCATATCCATTTAACGAGAAGACTTTTGTTCATATTTTCTAGAGTGGCCAAACCAAGTCCACCAGCTTTGACCGGTTTCGTGACTTCCGCCCTCTTAACCCAATGGATATTCGCCTTTTCATTGGAACCACCCCATAAGAACCTCATACGCATACTTTCAAGCTTATCCAAAACTGCATGTGGCGCCCGAAATAAAGAGAAATAGTATATGGGAAGGGAGTCGAGAACGGCTTTTATGAGAACGAACCCCCCCCCCCCCCCAATAGAGAGACAAGAGGCTTTCCAAAGTGATAACCGTCTTTCAAAAACTTCAATAACGGGATCCCAACTTTTAACCTGGTTCATATTGGCCCCAACTATAATCCCCAGATGTTTGAACGGAAACTCACCCACTTTGCACTTGAGTAAACCAGCACAACGGTTAAGCTCATCAACACCAACATTGAGACCATAAAGACAACATTTCTCCAAATTAACTCGTAAGCCCGATACAACATAGAAAACCTGAAGGATCCTAACAAGATTCTCTGAATATTCGCCTCTCCCTACTCACCCAAAAGAATTGCATCATCCGCAAAAAGGAGATGCGAAATAATCGGCCCATTATAAGGGCATTTAAGACCGGAAAACACCCCCACATCCACGGCCTTTGTCATCAACGAATTGAGAGCCTCCATAACCAAAATAAAGAGGAAAGGAGAAAGAGGATCTCCTTGCCTCACCCCCCCCCCCCCTTTCGGTTTGGAATTCCCATATCGGCGAGCCATTGACCAGGACCGAGGCTCTAGCCGAATTAAGACACCCAAACACCCACTTTCTCCACAAGATTGGGAACCCCATTTGTCTCAAAATATCATCAATAAACGACCAATCAACAGTGTCGAATGTCTTTTCAAAATCAATTTTAAACAAAAAAGACAGCTTATTACCTTTCTTAGCCCAGGCGATCATCTCATTTAGAATCAGTGGCCCGTCCAAAATGGATCTACCCGCAATGTACGCAAGTTGTTTGTCCGAAACAACCGACGCAACCACACACTTAAGACGGTTAGCCAACACCTTAGAAATTACCTTGGATATGCAACCAACAAGACTTATCGGTCGGTAATCTCTAAGCCCTTGTGGGTCATCAACCTTAGGAATAAGATGAATGAATGAGGAGCCACATCCTCTACTAATCTCACCCCTCGAGTGGAATTGAGTGAGGATATTGAAGAAGTCATCGCCAAGGACATCCCAAAACCGCTTAAAAAACGTAAAATTAAAACCATCCGGGCTGGGGGCCTTGTCGCCACCGCAATCCCACACCGCCGTCTTGACTTCTTCGCGAGTAAAGGGGGCCACAAGGAGAGTGCAATCCTCCTGCGAAACCTGCTTAAGGCTAACACAACTAAGAGAAAGCCGATTCGGGTACGGGTTTTTGAATTTTTCTCAAAAAAATCTCCAAGCCTCTTTTTTTACCAACTTAGGATTTGATTCCCACACACCATTTATGTTCAACCCGTTGATATGGTTACCCGAAAGATTAGCTTTACACATACCATGAAAGAAAGCCGTGTTTTCGTCCCCGTCGACCTCCCATTTGACCCGTGCCTTTTGCCGAACATCATTCGCAAGAGAAATCTCAAGTTCCTTCCATTTGATTTTGGCAGACGCCCATTGTTCAATACCTACATCGTCTACAAGGCCATACTCAGCTTTGTTCTCCCACTCTTCACACTCACTGATCAATTTATCACGTTCACCATTTTCCAATTCTTTAAAAATTAATTTTTAATCTTTAATTGCATTTTTTATATTTCTTAATTTATTCATAAGAAGAGAATCAGCCATGCCATCCTCACCCATAACCGTTCCCTTAATCGTTTGAATCACAGTTTCTTGAAGTTCGGCTTATCAATCCAAGATGAGAAGAGCTTGACTCTAAAAACTCACAAAAACACAAACCTACCTATCTTACACTTTAAAAAACGCATGTTGATATTACAAATAACGCAAACACACGCAACATAATCGCACTTGTTAAAAAATTACGCATTATATTTAAAAATCACGCAAGTTGTTCTAAAAATCACGCATACACTCTAGAACTCACAAATAACACAAACACACAGAACATAATCGCACGTGTTAAATAATCACGCATTATATTTAAAAATCACGCAAGTTGTTCTAAAAATCACGCATACACTCCAGAACTCACAAAATTACGCAAACACACAGAACATAATCGCACCTGTTAAAAAATCACGCATTATATTTAAAAATCATGCAAGTTGTTCTAAAAATCACGCATACACTCCAGAACTTACAAAAAACACCTGATTTCACACTTAATAAAATAACGCATGATGTTCAAATAAAAAACGCAAAAAATATAATTCAAAAGCATATAATAGATTAAAAAGAAAATAGTGCCATATATTAATATTTATAAGAATTTACAAGTGGAAATGATCAAAAAACATCATAAGAACATCAAAAAAACCCCAAAAAAATGGGTGCCTAAATCTTCTTAAATATTTAACAGCCTCCACCATGTCCTTACCCTTCTTAATGGTGCTTTCGACAACACCACTAAGGAGGGTATGCATCTCCTCCTTCAGCTCCAGCTGCTGAGTAATATACTCAGCAGCAGCCTCTTTCATCGCGGAATCCGGCTCGTCCACAAGCTCCTGGAGCATCCTGATATGGCCTTGGATGCTGTTGACAGTAAGACCCCTGACCATGGCGAAAGAATTACGCATTATGCGATCATCCTTCGATTCTATCGCATGCATTTGTTCAATAATTTGCATGACTGCGTTTTTAGACACAGTGTTAGAGTTAGATGAAGAATAAGTCATTTTTCTTTTCTTATGTTGAAAGGATGAGAAGATTTAATTTAGGTCTGAGATATATGGGGGATTTGAGGACTTTGTGGGTCGAGTAAGTAATGTGCATGAAGAAAGACCAAAATATATATATACAGATAAAAAAAATGGAGGGAAAATGAAACGACGGGTATAAAAATTATATAATAGAAGTCAGAAATTAAAAAAGTTAAAATCGATCCATTTCACCTCCCCCAACTGTCCCCATTAATATGGTAATAAATAAAAATACAGGTGACGCATTTAATACCAGGCGAATCTCATCATCCACCGTCTATAAAACTAGGCACTCGATTGCATTTTGAAATCACGCAAACACAGTTCATTAAATTACACATCAAATCACAAAAACACAGACAAGCGAAAAAATGTCTTCATCTTCCTCCAGCACCACAGGAGCCAACAACAACAACGCGCTAAAGGAGAAACTAACTCGGCAAATAATGCTGGAGTACAATAAGGAGAAACTGCTGATAGACGTCCTCGAACAAAGTTTCGAAAGCCTCCAAGAAAACACGCAAGCCAGAGAAGAAATCGCGCAGAAGATAAGCAGTCTGCCAAAGAATTCACTTCAAGAGATTGTTCGTTTGTTCATGCTAGACCAGGACAAAACGGATATGGAGCAAATGAAAACAATAAACAAAATACTTGAGACTATGAGTGCCTCTCTTGAGTTAAACAAGTCTTTTTTACAAGCCTATCAGTAGAAATTTATCCCTCATGTTATCAAATAATAATAATAATAATTTTTGTATTTCTTGATTTTATTCTTCATTTATGTTGAAACTAGCCAATAATATATAAAAAACAATTTGAACTTAGAATTATGCAACTACAACTAAATCACGCAGACGATAAAATTACGCAGATATTAAAATAAATCACGTAAACACAAAAAACTCTAGTAAAAAACTAAAACAAATCTACTTAACATTTATCAATGATTCTGCAAAAAAAACAAAATGAACTTTAAAAAATAGACAAGTGTAACAATAAAATACATCATTATTACGCACACTATAATTGTGTATGACACCAGCTGAAAATACATGAACATATGTTCGAAATTTTTTAGATTCTATTATAACGCATTTTACTTGTAATTTCTCCCATGTAGTAACTCATAAATTTAAGGTCACAACAAACCACGCAACGACACATAATTAAAACACAAAAAAAAATATTCACCAAAAAAAAATAAAAATTAAAAAACAAGAAAATAAAATTACGCAGTTATTAAATAAAAACGCAAACAGAAAAACTCTTACAAAAAAGAAAAAAAATGAACATGTAAGTTAAAAAAAATTAGTTAATTGACTCCCTATAATCACGCATGTTGTTTTTATTTTGACGCATGAAGAAACTCGATATAAACACCTTACAACAAATAACGCACCACCGCATGAAGAAACGCTATAACGTAATCTCCGTATATTTTAATTAAAAAATTTTAATTAACAAAAATGCCCCTCCGCGTCCAGAAAGAAAACGCCACGCGTCAACCTCTCCTTCCTTGGCACGCTTCGCACGGAAAAATGTCTTTGTATTTGAACTTTCACCTATCGTATTATATATTTGTCTAACTCGTACTCATTTACTCTATTAATATATTCGAATCGTATATTTTTATACGGTTAGTTGAAATAATTTTAATATTTTTTTTGTTAAATTATCGTATTATTTATTTGTCTAACTCGTAATCATTTAGATAAACGGGTTAAATATATCATTTTGGGTTGACCTGAATTTATATATATCCGGGTTAGGGTTGAAATCCTTGACACTAATAAGAATATGGATGGTCGTGTTCGAATTTTACAATCTAACCGATTAACCTAACATGATTGACGCCTCTAATATCTCATTACTCGTTGCGGTTAGAACCAGAAATAGTGAAGGATTACAAATGATTGATTAATAAATGTGATTAATGTGTTTTAAATATAGTTCTTGAAGATAATAACAAACGATGCCATAAATTACCTTATATATCAATTTGGTTAGCTTAGTTGTACACTGTAAGTGGACTATTCCTTGCCACGTGGTTCCTTACGTCACTTGCCACGTGGCGATTTGTTTTTTTTTTTTAACTGCACAGCTTTTTCGTTAGCTTTTGTATTAAGTGTTTCAAGATTGTTCCAAATTTGAGGCGTGCTTTGGTGGTAAGTACGTCTGGTTTCAACCTGGAGGTCTCAGGTTCAAACCCTGAGCTCTCCTTCCGTTTTTTTTTGCCTTACAGCTGTGATATTTGCCACTTATCATAGTCTGTTTTGTGACGCGTGTTCTCTGCCTTATACACCTGTTTTTCCGATTTTGCCACGCATTCTGTCATATCTGTCTACGTGTTATTGTAATATATTATCTTTACCCTCTCACCCTCTCTATACTTGAAAGCCATCGGTTCTCTTTCTTCTCTCTGTCTCTATGAATGGTCCTCTATCAATTGGTTTTGTAAGCTCGATTAGGGTTTTGTAAGTGGTGCTTGATTTGTAGGCCGTCGGATTCTGGATGTTGTGGTGTACGGTGGTGAGCCGTCGTTTGCCTCTTTGCCTCTTTTAATTTTTTGTTGGTGAAGCCATTTTGATGACTGCTTTTGGTTGTTAATTGCGATTCAGATTCTTTACCGAATCAGTTATCGATTTGTTTTCTAATTCTGTATATGAACCCTTCGTGGTCGTTGGTTGTGCTCCGGTGTGAGGTGCCCAGTGGTCGTTTTCAGGCGGCTAGGGTTTTGTGAGATGTTGTGGGCATAAAAAATTATTCGATTTTTATGTTATTATTGATTTGGACGACTGATTTCTTCGTTCAGGGTGTCTGGGCTTTATAAACGGTGACCGTGACCGTCACCGGCATCTTCATCATGTCCTGTTTGGCTATTTTCAGGCGATGATGGATCTGGTGTCGCATTCATCAGATCTGAGCCATATTCATTTTGTTATATATTCTGATGTGATTTATATGATGCATGGCTATGATGATCTGTTATCTTTGAGGTGTATACCATGACTGGTCTAACCTTTTTCCTTTGTCTTGGCGAGGCGATTCTCTGTTTCGCAGCCACTGAAGCCATCGATTTTATGTTTTGCAGCCACTGAATCTCTGTTGGCGACTATGATGGCCTTCATGTTGGCGAGGTTGTGACATCCGATAATTCCAAGGTTAACTTCCGTTAGACAATTCCGTTAGTTACGTTATAAGTGTCAACTTAGTAACTAATGCTTAACTAGAACTAGGCCGAATACGTCCACGACCTTTGGTTGATCACCGAACCCGTCCATATGTGTTATGTGTTTATTTATTTATTGTCATTATGTGCAATGTAATTTAAACGCATGATTTAGTACTAAGAATAAAATGAAAAATTGCCCTTTTTGGTTGCCAGCGAAACTACAGGGCGAAACTATAGTGTCGCCCGATAGTCGGCTAAATCACTTGACTGGCACGAGTTTAGAGCCAGTTTCGCTGGCCAGCGAAACTGCCAGCGAAACTAGGCCCTGATATATAATATCTTAATAAACCCTAGTTTCTCCCATTTGCCTCTTTTACACAAAACACACACACACTCTCCTGAAACTTCTGGACCAGCTGATTCCAGCCAAGAACCACCAAGAATCAGCCATCATCTCTGAGTTGTGAAGATCATCCATCGATCCTAGAATCAACCGTGAGTCCCATAAACCATTTCTATGCCTTATTCTATGTGTTTTCTTAAAAAGCATGCTTAGATCTTCATAGAATCACTTGATCTTCTGATATGATGCTTAGGGATGCTAGATCTATCATAAAGTCAGTAACTTTACGTGTGAAATCAAACCATAATGAAGATTTATGCTAGATTAGGCCATTTTAGGTTTAAAATGCATTTTTGGTGATTTGATGATAAAAACCCATGTTTAAGGTGTTAAAACTTGTTGTTTGATGTTGGTAAATGATTATGCATGCTAGATATTGAATTACATGAAACATGGAAGCTGTTAGGTTGATTTTTAGGCTGATTTGTGAGTTTTTCGCGACCAGCGACACTGCGTGTTCTCTGGGCGAAACTATCCAGCGAAATTATGTACATCTCCTTCAGGCGACACTATACAGCGAAACTACAGTGTCGCCAGTGAACGAAACTGCCTAACTAAATAACCATAGACCTTGTCCCTGAACGAAAGTTCAACCAGTTTCGGGCGAAACTAGTCTAGCGAAACTGTGCCAACAGTTTCGAGCGAAACTAGCTAGCGAAATTGTGTCATCGGGTATTGCCTAGCGAAAGTGCTGCCCATGCACACAGCGAAACTGTGCAGCGACACTGCACAGCGAAACTCTAGCGAAACTGCTAGCGAAATTGTGATCAGACCTAAACCCAAACTTGTGTAATTTACTTGAATGTTATGCCATAACTTACATGATTATGCTATGATGAAACATGTTTGATTTCTGATTTATGTGAACCCTTGTTTATGATCAACCATCGGTGTCGTGTGTCGGTATGTCGAGTCGTAGTTCCAACGTGCTATGTTATGGGCCATAGTGACGTTAAGTTAAAGATTAGACACAAAACTAATACTTAAGACCTAAAAGTGTTCATAGGTCTTCATTAAGCAATACTTGGATTAATTAGCAAGTGTAGCCGAACAACCTAAGGTGAGTTTCACAAACCCTTTAATTGTGAGCCCGTTTGGGTCACAACGAATATACTAAACGGAAAACAACGCTGACATTTTGAGGTATCGCCAAATGGGATATCTGTTATGGAAGTTGGAGTGTTTTATGGGAAGCACTTGCAACTGTCCATCCTTGGGATTTCAAATGAAATCCGCAACCAACTATTCGATAACACTTGGGATTTCAAAGGAAATCCGGAACAACCATTTTGACACTTAAACTCTTCTTAGGATTTCAAATGAAATCCAGAATAAACGTTTTTAATATGACTAGTGTAGGTTAAAGTCTAAACCAAATGATATCACATGATTTCTAAGGATGCCTTGAAACTAAAAAGTCCTCAACAATTTAGTACCATTAATTTGTGAAGCGAGGGGATGTTGGGTAGATCTACTGAGGGTTGACAACCCTGCTCCGCGGTACACAAATGTGTAGCCAACCGGCTGGAGGCCGAACGGAGTTCAATATCAGCCTATTTTAGTTGTGGGTCCCATGAGGAACACAACTGGAGGCACAAACCATCGGCAAATGCCGAACTCTGTTACGTCAGCTTTGGTACGAACTTCCTTAGTGCATGGAAACCGGATTAGCTACCCGCGATATCGGTTGACCGCTTTAACTTTTACTTAACTAGTGCATATTTGTAAAACCATGTATGGATCGTTTCCAGATCATAGAATGATAGAGACGGAAGTTTGTCATTAATCGATGTCGAATGATTACAAGAACCGAATGGAGTATACATCGATTTGAGCTCTGGAGGAGGTTTGGACAGAACCTCCTCTCTCACACACACTGACACACAGTGAAATGAACAAAGTTAGAGATGATCAACATACTAACACCTATTTATAGGTTGGATGGTCAGCGTACCACATAGGCTCCGTATCAACTGATACGGCGGACCACCCAGCGTATCATCTGATACGCTGGTTAGTATGTTGACCCTCTCACATACAATAAACCCTATACATTCAATCTATTCTATTCGTACAGTAACGGCCACACACAGAAACTTGTCCTAACAGATTCCCCCTTAGACGTTACTGTCGAATGTAAATCTTTAACTTCAAGCAATCTTCAGTCAGTCTGCTGCAGACGCCTCTATCTTCAGCAAACTCCCCTTGACCGAAACTTCAGGTATGCAGAAAACAGTTCAGAATCTTGTACAATCACCACAACAAATAAAGTTCCCCCTCGCTTCAAACACTTCCACATCAGGCAAAAGATAACGGTTCACTTCATTAGTCGTTCCCGGCAATTGTTTAAGATTTCTTAAACATCACTACATTTTGACAGAAATCTTCAATCTTCACCGAATTGTAATACATTCTGATCTTGATGAAAACAGACACGATCAGCATCTTCAATCATAGAAATTCCCCCTCAGAATGAAATCCATCCCAATATATCAACAATCAAAGGCTATAACGTCAACTTCATGACTTAACACTGTATCGGGAATTTGATTAGAGAGTTCCAAACCATAATCGAAAACTTTGACATATCGGTTTGCACGAACATCAGAATACAGCACCTTTCCATGAAGATCAAAAATCACCATCATCCCCGAATTGATTGCTTTTGAATATTCACTTTTTCAATTATAGAAACTTTGAAATTTTCAAGGGTCTCAATTTCCCCCTAAACAAGTGACATATTCAATTCTCAATTCCAACCCAGCAAGCAATGTATGTTTTTCAAGTAGCTTGCAATGGAATCACATATTTTCTTCAGTTTTGTAAGTAATCATATCCATGTCTCTGAATCTCTGTCCATCATCAGAAACAAGTGTTCATGAATCTCTGTCCATCATCACGAACAATGAATACCCACAAACATCTTTCTCAGAGAATTCGACGACTAATTCTTGATAAGCATAAGAATCTGGTAAATCTTCAATCATAATAACCCACAGCTATCGAATCAAGGGTAAACTCGATAACTGATTTAAATCATTGAAATTCTCACGACCTCTCCCCATACCCGAAAACAACCCCCAGATGTTGATTACTGATTAACGGGGGTTCGGGGGCAGCGCCCCCGAGAAGCGGGGTCCAAGGGGCAGAGCTTCATAAAAAATGCATCCGAAAATCTGCGGCGGACCAGAAGCTTCAACGTACCAAAATCTTCAACGGACCAATAACCAGCGGATCAACATTGTTGGCGGATCATTTGATACGGCGTACCATTTGATTACTTATCAACAAGTCAACGGACCAGGTGATCCGGCGGACCAAGTCAATACCAGCGGATCACACTTGTACGGCGGACCAGAATTGATACGGCGTAACCGTCGCGGACCAGAAAATAACTGCTCCGGACCACGTTGAAGATTGTCTTCCTGACCATCTGATCCGGCGGATGAATCAATTGATCCGGCGGTTGAAGATTTCCTGGCGGATGAGCTGCGGACCAGCTGCGGACCAGACCTCAAAAACGTGAAATTCTCAAATTTCACTCCAGATTCAAAATGTTGTCGAATTTCTTCAATCAAACACCACTGTTAGGTGCGAAAATGACTCAGGAAGGTTCGTTTGAACAAAAGTCAAGCAAAACGACACTGAATCACACCTAATCAGCCATTTAACGTCTCAAAAACTTCAAAAACTCAAGAACAAGATCTGGAAATTGAACCAACGGCTCTGATACCAGTTGTAAAACCATGTATGGATCGTTTCCAGATCATAGAATGATATAGACGGAAGTTTGTCATTAATCGATGTCGAATGATTACAAGAACCGAATGGAGTATACATCGATTTGAGCTCTGGAGGAGGTTTGGACAGAACCTCCTCTCTCATACACACTGACACACAGTGAAATGAACAAACTTAGAGATGATCAACATACTAACACCTATTTATAGGTTGGATGGTCAGCGTACCACATAGGCTCCGTATCAACTGATACGGCGGACCACCCAGCGTATCATCTGATACGCTGGTTAGTATGTTGACCCTCTCACATACAATAAACCCTATACATTCAATCTATTATATTCGTACAGTAACGGCCACACACAGAAACTTGTCCTAACAATATTCGATAATTCAACACTTGGCAATGTTTGCAAAAACTAATACTTATTATATGTTGATACATACGCTTATGAGACCGGGCCAATGCATGACATGCCCACCGTGAACTCACCAACCGTTAGGTTGACACTTGTATGGTTTTCACTTTTGCAGATCGCTGAGGAGTACCCACTGGAGGTTGGCATGGCACCTGAAGATACCTAACTTTATTTTGAACTTAAAATGGGAATCAAACAACAAATTATGTTTTGTAATTAAAGCACGTGGTTAGTGCTAAGACGCTTATGTTATATTCCGCTGCGTACTCTTAGACTGTTTTTATTATG
>JBCNJP010000003.1:20593502-20676098 GCA_039602395.1 Deinandra increscens subsp. villosa
CTTAAGATTTCTCTAAGATTAGAACTTATTTCCCGTGGGATTTGAAGTTATAAACTTTTAGTTAGAAGTATATCATCGGGATGCCCGTCGTAGATTTTAAATCTATCTTTTTTTAACAGCAATCTGGCTCAGCGGTTTATCGGGACTGATTACCATGCACCTATCCATTGTCCCGAGTTCTAACCTCATAGCGAGGGAACCCAGAAGCTCCCTCCATTTACACCATCGGGTGGGAACCGGGCAAGCCCGTAAACCCTCCCTTGTGACTTGGGATCAAGCACAAAACACAATCCTTAATTGTCCACCAATATCTCACAAAGTGGTGTGAGTGAAATTCGGACCTGGATTTTTTCAACCACAAGGAAGGAGCTTAATATTTTGTACTTGAATTTGTCGTAAAAATATATATTTTTTGCGATGAAGAAAGGTTTAAAGGTTTTCTTTTATAATAAATACTAGAGAGCAACCGCCCGTTGCCGCGGTTAGCAGCTTATATCAAAGATACAAAGTGCTTGAAAAACATAGGAAATTTGCAGGAAAATCATTTACAGAGTCAGGTTTAAGTACACATATGTTCTATAGAAGCAATACAAACATAACATGTCAAGCTTAGGTAATTAGGTCAAGTATCTTACTATAAAAAGACGCAGTAAGTTTTTGGTGGTACATCTTCCCGCTGAATATAATTGTTAAACACAAACTAATGACGATCCTATTGTCACACCCCAACCGACGACGGAATACGTCGGGGCGCGATGATTGTCCAGATGCACACAACACTAATTAAATGTTGCGGTATTCTTAATCAGCTCATTTTCATAACAATAGCATAATGCAATGTAACACAATACAATTCAATGATAAATACAAATTAACTTGATTACATTAGGTCTCACTAAGGCCACATGCATCCTTAGTGTCATCAAAGCGGTCAACAACATCAGAAAGCAAAACTCGCAACATGTACAAAATAAGGGTCAACTACGAATAGTTGGTGAGTAAACATAGGTGTAACGTAATGATATATATTTGAAACATGCGATTTAGTGAGTTAAGTGTAAACATATATGATAAAGATGAAACGAATCAAAGCACATAAATAAACGACGCACTCAAGACCTCGGCATTTAGGCTTTCAATCACAAGGAGCTACACGCGAGGCAGGCCAAGTGGGTTTCACACCAATAGATCTATTATCATAACCCCAGCTCAATGAGTTAATGAGATGCGTCAATCGTTCAATCGTTCATCGTTCAATCGTTCCATCGTTCAATCGTTCATAGCAATAATCCACACAAGTTTAATCACACAAGTATGCACATAACAATCACATCGATCGCATTTGGTTTTAGAATAAAGCAAAGAGTTTATTTTCTGATAGTGTACATGTTGCACCCCAAAATAGTAAAGTAAAAGGGGCTATGAATACTCACCTGAAACTGGAGACACAACGGTAACACGACCCCGACATGAGACTGTTAAAACCCCGCAAACGACCATTGATGACTAAACGAGATGAATAATTAAATAAGTAAACAAATAAATAGATGATAAATAGTTGATTGAAAATCACGACGCAATCGACTCGACGACTCCTTGGTAGATTATGTATGGTGATACCGTACGGGGAAGGTCATAAGATAAGCCATTCCTAGCACTAAAATGCGACGTCAAACTAGTATTAATAATACCATTTATTTTCAAGACGTCTCGAATATATGTATTTAATTTCCATAGAATCACATAGGTCGCAAACATCAACGAACAACTCATTTGCCAATAATCTAGACTTAAACATATCATTCAATCATTATACGACACAATCTCATAAAAAATATATATATATTTTTTATTTTCCCGCGAAAATAGTTATTTTAGTCAAAAACTTAATTTTACTTTTTTTTAACCAAATAATCATTTAAGTTTCAATATTTCCATACGATTATATGAAACGAATTCGTTTAAGACTAAACATGCAAATCCATCCTAGATTTACCATTCAACATCATAAAGCCATCAAATATTCATGGATCAAAGCTTAGCGCATAATATATAGTTATTTTCCATGAAAAATTCACCAAAATGGCATCATTCACCAACAAAACTCTAGATGTATTGACGATATTAATCCTTTATGATGAATCAAGTATAAAAATGTAGGCTTTAACATGATAGACCAATATTCATGAAGTTCCATCAAGAAAAATTCATAAAAGTCCATAGAACCAATAAAAATAAAGTCTTTCATCAATTTATCTAAAGATCTACTCTCTACAAGCTTGTATGTTCAAGATCTAGCATAAAAAGGTTCCTAAAAATCAGATCTTTAAGATCTAATAGTAAGGAAACATGAAGGTGAAGGTTTGGTTCACAAAAACTTACTGAAATGACGAAACTGTCACATATATAAGCCAACAATCCTTCAAAACGAGCTCAAAAACTCCATGGATGATGACTTAGGTCGGGTATGCTCGAGACCAGTCGCCAATGATGTTAGGGTTTGAAGAAAAGTGAAGAAAAAGGGAAAATCACGGCTGAAATCGCGTTTTTTTGGGTTTTTAACCAACAATGTCGGTGGGCGGTACGCGAGGGTTACCACAGAACCCGTCGCGGTACGCGGCGCCCCCGTTGACTGGCCGTTTGACTTTATTTTGTTGACTTTCATTGACCAGCTATGTAAATACAAGTTTTGACCACCGAAATCAAAGTTTTAGGTCCCGATTCCACAACCATTGGATTCATTTGGCCATTTTCACTAAAACCAAGTACAAACATGATATATAAACAATTTCAATAGGTAATTTAAATTAAAAAGGTGCGTTTTATGGTCGGTTTTGGTCAGTTTCACTGTTTTTGCTATAACTTCTTCGTTTTTAATCGGATTCGAGTCCCGTTTTCGCCGGTTTTCATCATTTTAAATTCTCAAACATAAGAAACACATTCAAGCACATAGAATTGAATATAGTATGACAATCATAGAATTTATGAGCAATAAAACACGATTTCGGGCCAATTTACGTACGTATCACCATTAGGTTAATTCACCAACGTTTCGAGACTCAACTTGTGCGTGATGACTCGTGACATGATAATTGATTATTAGACTTATAAAAATGTTGAATTTGACATACGGTGATCAAAGACAAGATTCCCGATAAACGACAAATCGTGTACCGGAATCGCGTAAAAACCGAAAATTGATTTATTTTTAGTTCGAGACATCAAATTTGATTCCCATTGATTGTTATTAAGTATTTGATTTCGAAAATTAATTTTAATCATTAAGACTTAATAATTAGGGTATAATCGCCCAAAAATTCTTCCGGTTTTTAATAATTTGCAAATCGGTAAGTCAAAAAAGTTTGAAACGGGTCAGATTTTTTAATCGGGTAAAACCCAAATGTTACACGTATAGCATGCGAATGTCAGTATACATAGGTCAAGTGAGAGAGCGGATTTTTTGTTCATATAATCATATAAACTTAGGGAAGCAAAAAGTAAAAAAAAATACGGTAAATATTTTAGCATTTAGGATCATTAAGTCACGTATGACCTAAAAATGTGTATTATTATAATAAGCATATAGGACTAAAGTAATATAGAAGAAAATATTATGAATGTTAATTAAAGCAGTAGGTTTCCAAGCTGTTTATCAAATTGCGCGTTGCAGCGGCGAAATCACAGACACATAAAATAATATTTAAGAAAATTTGACATCTTTTGATCTCAAACAAATATTATATATATATATATATATATTAAATATAACATGACTCGGTTTGAAATAAAATATATGTTGCAATGTAGATAGCATGAGCTACTAAAGGTAAAACACAAAGAAAATTTATTTTTGAATATCCGTACTTAAGAAAATAATTGTTTTTTTTGTCAAAAACTCATCATGACTGAAAAAAAATCATAATATGGTTTATAAGTAGGTAAATATAACTTAAAAACAATAATATTTGCTATTTTAATTAATACGATGACAACTTTGTTACATAAATAATATAGTATTTTATAATGTAAATGCATTAAAAAAAAATTAAATTTATGAAAAGTGTGTAATCTTAAAATATTTTTTGTGCAACTCTTGTGGGTAACAATTATATACGCCCGAAATCGAACGAAATTCCAACCCGAGTCTTTTTGCCTAATATTCACAAAGGCTACCAATTGATCTATAGGGTTTTCTGTTTAAACATAGATTCAGAATCTTATTAGTGTAAACGTATGCAACCTACAAAACCTATTAATTAGTTCACATTAATTTTAGTTAGTAGTACAAAAAGATCCCTTTAAAAAAAGGTTTGATGCAAGATTCGAACCTGGGTCAGATCTGTAGCTGTATTAGAGCGCACCAACTGAGTTGGAAACCTTTTTGGTTAAATTTTGGGCAAACTTGTAATTTCCTTCACACATTAACTTGTACTAAAAAAATCGCATTTAACTAAACGTTTGTTGCAAGAGTCAGACCCGTGTTTGAGCTTCAATTATACCATGGGGCAAGCAACTGAGTTGGAAAACGTTCTGTTTATATTTTGATTAAGAAGATATTAATATATGAATAGAATATGTGACACTAAGATGACAATAAAAAATGAAGATTTAAAAACAAAAACAACATCGTTAAAAAATAAATATATAAGTTTAAGCTTAAACCCGGGTTTGAGCTTCAATTATACCATGGCGCAACCAACTGAGTTGAAAAACTTTCTGTTTATATTTTGATTAAGAATATATTAATATAGAAATAGAATATGTGGCACTGGGATGACAATAAAAATGAAAGATAAAAAACAAAAACAACACCGTTAAAAAATAAATATATAAGTTTAAGCATAAACCCGGGTTTGAGCTTCAATTATACCATGGTCCAACCAAGTGAGTTGGAAAACTTTCTGTTTATATTTTGATTAAAAATATATTAATATAGAAATAGAATATGTGACACTGAAATGAGATGACAATAAAAAATGAAAGATTAAAAACAAAAACACCACCGTTAAATAAATAAATATATAAGTTTAAGTTAATCATAAATTACCGGTGTTTCATTTTATGATTAAATTGTCTTGATCAGAGGACGAGATCAGCTTCGCACATAAAAAACAAAAGAACTTTATATATATGGAGATTTAGCTGTTACATTGTAATAAAAGAAAAATACAAAGGTAAAAAGAAACATAGAAACTTAGTTAAAGAGTAAAGTTAAAAACATATAAAAGCATGTGAGTGTATAATGTAATATTAAAAGAGGAAAATTTATAAAATAAAAAAGAAGGGAAAAGTAAGACGGAGGAGGAACAGGTCGGCGGAGAACTTTTTGATAACATTTTGAATAAGTAAAATAAAAGAAAGGAAAATCGTTGGATGGATGATTCGAACCCGGATCTTAGCTATAGCGAATTGATATCGCAATCAACTGTGCTATAAAACGTTTGAATAACAATTTGATTCATAAGGTATTTTAATAGAAATAAAATATATGACAATCTTATAATTTCATTCACAAGTTGTCTAATGTATATATACAGTAATGTGAAATAGTCACCTTAAAAGCTTAATAGGTGTTTATTGTACATTATCATATTAACAAATATCACATGGTTATGAATAGCAGTGACATAGTGGTAAGAAGCGGGGTGCAGCTTAGCCTAGGCTTCGAGTGGACGATGGCCCCTGCGGATTTTTTGTCAATTAGTGTATATTTACATGATTTTTTTCCAAAAATTTATATGTATTGAGTATGCCCCCTTTAGTTTTTTTTTTCTAAATTTTTTTGCCCCCTTGGTTTTTTTTGTCTAAATTTTGGTCCCGTTGATTTTTTTCCTAAAATTTTAGTGTAATAGAAACTTTGTTCCACTTAAAAGTATTACTTGTTAGTATAGGGAGGATTTGAAAGTTTTTATGATCATCCCCTTATCCCAATCCCCCCTAATTAGATTAAAAAAAAAAAAACCTCGATGCCTCCTGCCTGCAATTAGAACGACCCAGCCCCTCACCCTGCCCCTTGCTTCCTCGCCAGTCGCCCCTTGCCTCCTGTGTTCAAGCTTCGACTGGCCACCTGTCGCCAGCGGCGACAAATTCCGACCAACCATCTTCGATTAGGTACTTAATTTTTATTAATTTGACTTCAATTAGGTATTTAGGGTTCTTTATTTGAAGTAGTTTTGTCTTTGCTTTCTAATCTTACATTTATGATTGTTAGTTAACTTTTTGTCAAGAACTTGTTTAAATTTGTAAGATTGTGTTTGTTTTAAATATTGTGATCAATTTGTTATTAGGGCTTAGTGACTTAGTCATGACTCGTGAACTTGTAAGTTGTAGCCTTTTAAGGTTTGTTTAATTATGTTGCTTTTTAATTGGGTATATCATATTTTCATGGAAAAAGCATAAATTATTGATTCCTTTTTCAAAAGAAATGAGGGCTTTACCAAGAGAGTAAACGTCACAAAGCTTCAACAAGTGAGTGGAAGAGCATGAAATTCAACAATAAAATTATGGGTAACGGTTGCAGCTCCACTACCAGAGTCAAATACTAATAATGTGGATATTAACAAATTAGAAAGAGATCCTGTAGATACATGGTTTCTGATCGTCATGTGAAGTATCAAATACAAGACAAGATAATACAAGTTTACTACGGGCCGAACCCTAGGCGAACTCAGAGTTCAGACACGTCCGAACGTGGTCCGAACCTGAGGTTCGGCAGATCGGGTTTATGTTTAGTATAAATAGTTTGTCTTGTGTTAACACTTGTCCTTCTAGAGCTTCTAGTTAGATCTTGTACTATGTGGTTCTCTGTGGTTTAATACAAAGCCGTTTGTATTTACATCTTGTCTCATTCACGTTTTACATTGATTTCAATATGACCGAGTAGACGATCCACCGCTCACGCACTTTCAAGTGGTATCAGAGATTTCGGTTCAATCTACTGGTCGAAAATCTCTGTTTTTCATTCGTTTGAGTAAAAAACCCCAAGTTTTGTGAAAATGTTACTCATTTTTTAGTTTGTTTGATCTTCTCGAGTGTGCCTTTCTTGAAAAATCTTATCCTATATTGTTTCTATTGAGTTTACTTGAATTTTTGTCGAAAATCTCATCCAAAAAACACTATAAATCGCAAAATTTAAGTCGAAGATGAGTTTGGTACGTTCGAGTTTGGCGAGAGTCTGAGGTTTGGCTGTATAACCGCTCCGAACTTGAGGTTAGGATAACGTTAGGTTGTTTCTGTTGGTTCGGTCAGTGTTCGGCTCACGTTCGTATGAAGTTCGGCTAACGTTCGACTAGTTTCTTTTCGGCAACTGTTCGGATAAGGTTCGTTTAAGGTTCGGTCAAGATCTTTCAAAGCCAAGTTCGGTTAAGGTTCGGAAGAAGTTCGAATCGAGTTCGACTGAGGTTCGGCTGAGGTTCGGGTAAACAGTAATCGGGATTTTTGGAAGGTGTCACGAAAACTGACGTAACTTGAGAACCGTAAAGAGTTACGGGAGCTAATACCAGCCAAAACGACCGTCTCGAAAAGATCTAGACTTTTACTGCCTAACGGCTAGTACCCTCTGTTTTGGTACCCAAAATCCGCTTCAAAGACCTTCGTTTTTGGGTTTGAAGTTTTGGTATATAAGTTTTCGGACAAGATGAGTGATTTTCAAGCGTTTGTAGCAATTCAGAATTCGGTGCAAGCTATGATGCAAACTATGATGAACTATGATAATGAAATCAGAACAAGTCAGAAAGTTCCAAATTGCTCAAATTGGAAGATTATCATAGTTGGGTTAAACGGTTTGAAGCGTATGTGGATACAAATGATTTTTATATGTGGTTGACATTTTCTGATCAACATGTATATCCTAAAGATGAAATCGGGGAGCCAATTCTTCAAAGAAAACTTACTTCTGAACAAAAGAAAGCATATCAAGCTGAGAAAAAGGCGTATGGTACTTTGAAAATGGCATTACCTAAAGAATTGCTACATCAATTTTCTGGCAATTATACATCAAAAAGTTTATGGGATGCATTGGAAAAGCGATGTGAAGGCAATGACCAATTTAAGAAAATTCGACAAAAGGTTACGAAGAAGGAATCTGATAGCTTCAAGCATTATCAAAATGAATCAATTCCAAATTGGATTGCAAGATTCGCTCACTTAATGAGGGAAATGCGTTTGGTGAATCTTATAAAAGAAGAAGCTGATATGAAAGAGAAGATTTTGGAGGCTTTACCTGAGAAATGGGAGAATTATGTGATGATGATCACTCATGATAAAGAATATTCGGGATTGTCATTTAATGATCTGATTCAAAGAATCCAAGCAAGGGATATGGAGTTAATGGTGAACAAGTCACTTCCTGCACAAGTTCAAAATCCTGAGGTGTATTATGGTGACAGTGATTCGACCATGAATGCTGGGAAATCTAATATTCTTAGTTCCGCACCTCCTACAGCATTCATTGCAGGTAAATCTGAAACTCCTAGTTATTCAGCTGGTTGTACTGTTTCTGTTCCTAGTTCTTCAACTCAGAATGCTTTGTCTGCTCAAACTACTGATGATTATAATGCATTAATGTATTCATTGGTATCTTCATATTTTGGTGTTATTATTGGTTTGGTAAATAACGCAGAATTAACCAATGAAGATTATGATCAAATCGATTATGATCATTTGGAAGAAATGGATTTGAACTGGCAATATGCTATGTTGATTCGACGAACGAATAAATTTTTTAATAGAACTGGCAAGAGAGATTGAATCATGATGGGAAAATTGGACTGGACAAGTCAAAGGTTAAATGTTATAAGTGTTCTGTCTATGGACATTTTGCATGAGAGTGTCCGAGTTCAACTGAAAATAAATTGAAGTCTGGTCAACATGCTCATTTGGTTATCCATTCACCAAATGAAGCTCACAAGGTTGAGAAAAAAATTGTTTCTTTTGACGAAAAACTGACTGAAATGTTTTGGCATCCAGATGAATTTGCCTAGAATGCAGATTCAGAAGCAAAACTAAAACATGCTCCATTTACTGTTGCATTGACGGCTCGTCATGATGATGGTGATGATAGTATTCTGACTGATTCTGATTCCAATTCGATAATATCTATGATCAAAGAAGTTAAAGTCGAAGAATCAAAATGTCTTGAATGTATAAGGTTGTGTAAGAAGAATAAAACTCTTGAAAAAGATTCTGAATTATTATCAGAAGAAGTGGTGATATTAAAGAAAGAGTTGTAAGACTTTCAAAAGAAATATAATGAATTGGTCCATGTTCATGAGGAAGTTTTAAAAGAAAAAAGTCAATTGGCTGATTAATGTGAAAAAGCCAAGGCTGAAGCTTTATATGCGGCACAAGATTTTGAAAAGAGTTATCCGGTTCAACAAAAGTATGAAAAGGCTAATGCACTTATTGTTGAATCTGCTGCAACTATTGAGAAACTTCAATCCAAAATCTCTACACTTCAAGCTGAAAATGTTTTGTTTCGAGATAAGAATGAAGTTTTGATAAAAGATATTGAGATTTACAAGAAGAAAAGAGAAAGTGTGCTTGAGAAATTGTTTGTTGAATGTGAGATCCGGAAGTTGCAAACATACGAGTATGATGATCTCAATACAAAGTTTATCAAGTCCCAAAAAGTAGTGTTTGATGCTCAACAACAAATTTCTGAATTGAAATTGGAAATTTTGGAGTTAAAAAGACAAGTGAAGAATTGTAATTTGTCGCTTACATTGCTGAATTTTTTATACAAATAGGATCAGAGTGAAGATAGTTCCAAAAAGGATGATATTCACATGGTTCTACAACCAATGGATTTATCTGAATTTACATCTGTTCTGCCGGATTCTAAAGAAGAAATGCATGATTATTTAAAGTTTGTCACTCCATCAAAGAAGAAGAAATCAAAGTCTGAGAAAAAGCAAAAACCTTTGGGAGAAGCTCCAAAGTTTAATTCCAAGTCTATTTTCTTGGAAAATGAATAGGTTTTTGATAAGGGTGCTTCGAGTACTTCGTCTGGAACTGAAGAAGAAAAAGTTTTAGTTGAAAAGAACAAACTAAAAGACATCAAAGCAAAATTCACCAGAGAAGCTAGGGGTAGAGAAGCTTCTTGTTCTTCTTCAAGTTCATCAAAGACACCTGGTTATAAACACAAAGCAGGTTTGGGTTTTAAGGTCAAGTAAGTACCAGTTCAAGCTAAGAAGCAAGAACAAGCTGCAAAGATTCCCAAAGTTAAGGTTCCAAAGAAATAACCTCCTCTAAAGGAAACATCTTATTTTTCTGGAAGGTCGTCCTCTTCAAGGAGTCCATCTCTTAGGTATGATTATTCTGATGATCTTTTTGATAACTTTGATTCTGAACATTTTTCTAGTTTTCAAAATTCAAAGAGTTTTTCAAATGTGCTTAAATTTCGGGAAAGACTTATGCATGTCGTCAAACTGAACATCTTACTGCTGAGTGTCCGACGACTGCATATATCCACAACACTGCTAAATATGTGGATTACAAAGGACAGATTTTTGATAAGCCATGGTCTCCAAAAGTCAAATCAACTTGTAAGTCGTATTAGTCTAAACCATGTATGCCAGTTGAAACTGATTCTGGTTCTGATCAAAAATCAAAATCTTTCAAAATATGGAAACCAAAAGTTGTTATAAGGCCAACAACGACTAAGTGGAAGACACCGGGCGACCCGACGCTGTTGAATCGGGTCGATCCCAGAACAACTAATGTTTTATTTGGTGTCCGCATGTATTTCAGGAAGACCGATCCGTAATTGAAAATTGCTGATTGTGGAATATCCGTGATAACTTAAATTGAATTTCAAAATCCACTTTGTTTTACAACTGCTAAATTGCAAGTATTCGTGTTGGTTGATCAATTTCTGTTTGTTTGGGGGGGGGGGGGGTTGTTTTTGCAAAATACAAAAATAGTGTGTTGCTTTTCAAATGTTAAAAAATGAAAATCTATAAATAGAGTTGTCATTTTTAGGGGGGGGGGGGGGTTTGAAAAGACAAAAACATTGAAAAATGCAAAAAACCAAAAACATTGAAAAAATGAGAAATTGTATCCGACATGATTGGGAAATGATGGTACATTGGGTAACGATGTTTGGCTCATGGATACACTAGATGAAAGAGCCATAAGACCATTTGATCGATGTGTAAGGTAGGCTCGGCAAATCCAAAAGTATTCAAATGTGATATACACTAAATTTGATGCTTGACCTAGTGGACAACATCTTGATGCGTATCTCAAGATATATCAAGAGAAAGATATGTGAAAAATAAAATGAGAAGTCACTGTGTATACATGTGTTCATTTTGAAAAGATTTAAACTTGTTTGATTTTCTTTATTTTGTCAAACGATCGGACTTTCTCTGCGTATTGAAAGACCGACCTGATCGTTGTTCGTTTGACGTTCTGCTTTATTTTCTTTGGTGTTTCGTATAACTCATCGGACTTTCTCTGCGTGTGCGGGATCACCGAACTGATTGTTGTTGGGTTATACAATTTCAACTTGTTTTTTTATTTTGTTAAATCTGAGGCCTTATCTGCGTATCGAAAGATCGACCTTAAGGTAGACGATTTAACGTTCTTATTTCTTTTTGCATGGAACACAGTTGACTATATATAATGAATACATTTATTATGTGTTAAAGCACAAGTAAAATCACAAAATGTGATAAGCAAAGCATATATGAGTATGTCTGAAAGTGTGGGGTACACTGGTCAAAGCAAATCTAATCAATACCTTAACATATCCAGATGTTATGAGTATGATTGTGCCTGAGTTTAAAGCTGGGCAAATTATATTTGCAATCAACATGGCTTATGTGCTACAAAAATCGAAATTGAAGTGTAGTTTAGCATGTTATGTCCAATATGATCCCAAGTTGTGATCTTTATCATAAAAGACAAAAATAGTGTTTGATTCTGTATTGCATTTACTTTCCATATCTGAAAATACCAAAAAGATTTTAGGTATGTTTTGATGTAAAGTTTTCTAAAAATCAAAAAGATTTTATTTCTTATTTCTTTTCGACTGATCAACATGGAATACGAAATCAGTTTCAAAAATCAAAATATCTTGGAGTCTTGAAGAGATGTTTTACGCCAAGATTATTTATGTTGGCAGATTTCTAAGTGGAAAGGGAACATCACAACTTCAAGTCTTCCGAAGCTGTTGATAAAAAGATTGCACACAATGCAATATCTAGTATTCAAGATTGAACTCATCGTCAAATCGAGGGAGAGTTTGATTGAAGATACAAGTTTTAAAGTGGAAGCTGATACTGCACATGTCGAGGGGGAGTTTGTAGATACATGGTTTCTGATCGTCATGTGAAGTATCAAATACAAGACAAGATAATACAAGTTTACTATGGGCTGAACCCTAGGCGAACTCAGAGTTCGGACACGTCCAAACGTGGTCCGAACCTGAGGTTCGGCAGATCGGGTTTATGTTTAGTATAAATAGTTTGTCTTGTGTTAGCACTTCTACTTCTAGAGCTTCTAGTAAGATCTTGTACTCCGTGGTTCTCTGTGGTTTAATACAAAGTCGTTTGTATTTACATCTTGTCTCATTCACGTTTTACATTGATTTCGATACGACCAAATAGACGATCCATCGCTCACGCACTTTGAGATCCGGCAAACGAAAACAAATGTGAGAGCATCCGCCTGATTTAAGGGAACAAGTAAAATATCTGGTTTTATTGTTTTAAAAATATAGAGTTTAAAAATATATATTTCATTATTTGACCCGACCCGAACATATAACATATAGCGATAGGAAAAAAAAAATTGGGTGTCGTGACTTACGGCCCTGACCGGGTTTTTGTTCAAGCTTCGCCACTAATAAGATCCTCTTTGATAGAGACTCAAGTTCAAAACTTGAGAGTAATGTAAATGAGTGTGTATCTTAGCCGTTCAAAAAGGAACATGGTTTCGAATAGTAACAATTTTATCAATCATGGACTGACACGTGGAACAGTGGAAGACCATTATTTATTTATTTTTAAATGTTAGTAACGTTTTCATATATGACTTGTCACGTGACATGTCATGATTAACTTGTTACATTCATAACTTGTCATGTGAGAAATTATGACTTAATTTTTAATTCATAAAAAAAATTAAAGTGTTTGTTTGGTTTTGTTTACTCTCACATCGACTCTTTTGGCTTCTTACACAAATGACAAATTTAATAAATATTATAGGTTATGTATAATGGGCACGGATAGCAATATGTGTGTCGCGATATGTAGCTAATAAGAAAAAAATCAAATGAAGTATAATAAACACACATACATTAAAAAAAATGAATATAAAACATCTTGATGTTCGTTTACCTGTCACTTTATTATAAGGCTATTCGTAATGGGGCGTTTTTGGGCTCCATAACGCCCCATAACGTCCCGTATAACGCCCCGCCCCACTACGCTGGGGCGTTATGGGGCGTTATGGTGCCCAAATTCGCCCCGGGCGTTAGGGATAAAACGCCGAAGAAGGGTTTAAAAGTAATGATTGTGGGGCGTTTTAGGGGCTTTATCCACTACACCATAAAGCCCCATAAAACCCCTTGTCCAGTCATCGTCCACATGGCGGATAACGCCCCATTTGAGGCTTTATCCACTACACTTAGCCTAACTAGACTATTCGAACTATTATTAATCTTTAAAAGAAAAAAAAAAGCATCTGATATGACATAGCAACAAATTCGTATAGTTAAGTTTATCTAACGGATTATTTGTTGTATAAGTTTACAAAAATAATTAGAGCACTTTAGAGTAGGTAGATTTTAGTTTCTCTCGTACTTATTAATTTTCTTTTTTTAGATAGTAATTTTTAAATTTTATATGATAAATGCATCACACATGTACTTTATAAGGTTCTAATTCTTAACATTTTATACGTGAGACTTGCATCTTAACAACCAAAATATTATTTGTTAAGAACTCATATTTGCAAAAAGGAAAAAAAAAAGTTGGAATTTTATTCATCAGCAAGAAGTTAGAAAGAAAAGTAAAAAAACGAAAGAAACATAAGTTAAAATTAGGGGTGTAAATGAGCCGAGTCACTCGTGAGCTACTCGAAATCGACTCGATAAAAAACTCGAAACGAGCCGAGCCTTAACGAGCTCGAGCCGAGCTCGAGCTTTGAAATAGTGCTCGTTTATTAAACGAGCTCGAGACCGAGCTTTACATATCGAGCTCGAGCCAGCTCGCGAGCCTTAACGAGCTTTTATTTATATAATTATTATTTAATTTTTAAATATATTTAAAAAATTAATGATTATTATATATAAAATTATGATAAATTAAGTAAATAATATGTATTATTTTCTATATAAAAAAGTATAATTCTATATATATACAAATTTAATTATAAAAATATATAAAAAATAATAATTTATAATAAACGAGCCGAGCTCGAGCCGAGTTTGAGCCTAAATAATTCTTAACGAGCCGAACTCGAGCTTCAAAAATAAAGCTCGAATCGAACCGCGTTCGAGCTCGAGCTCTGTTAAATTTAAACGAGCCAAGCTCAAGCCTAGATGAGCTCGGGCTCGGCTCGGCTTGTTTACACCCCTAGTTAAAATGAATAAAGATAATGGTTGCACCAAAGATTTCATTCAAGATTAAATTGTTTTTCTCTATGTTTCAACCATACTTGCCAAATCATATTTGCCAAATCAACAATAGAAAGAAAAGATTAATAATAACAAACAGATAATTTAATAATCACCGTAAAATTAATATGGAGGTAGGTGGGAATTCTATATTTATTAATTGGTTACTTGTGCATTACACTTTAGCCAATTGGCTTGTAAGAGACACGTGCGGTGAAAAATACCAAAAGTGGTTAGGTAGAGCCATCGTTTTTTCCATATTTATTTAATATGTATATTTTTTTTTGAATGGCTATTATTTATATTTATTATTATTTGTTATTAGTCTATTTTTTATTTTACGGGTTAGATGTTACATTCCAATTCTATTATATGTTTCAAGTGAGAGTAGAACTCAATATGATAACATATGTATTGAGTATCGCCCCTCGGATGTATTGAGTATCACATTCTCGACAGAATTTTTAAGCCCTGTCCCTTACGGTTTTCTTTCAAGCTTCGCCACTAGTTATTCCATCGATGTGTAGTGGTTTGATGAGATGTGGAGTGGTTTGACGACTATAACAAGATGTAGCAAGGTTATGTTTTTGGAATCAAACCGTACAATAAACTAGTCGTTTATGTCTACTAATTGGAACGATCGGATCATTAACATTGAATTAATAACTTAATAACATTTAAATAAAAAAAACAAATTATATATACATGTATATAACTAGTAGGTATCCTCACCACGCATTGTGGTGGCAATAGAGACCTTTTACTATTGAGACAATCATTGCAGGAAAATGTAATCAAACTTATAGAGGCATTGATTTTATTTGATTTAAGAAAAACAAAGTTTAACTACAATACAATCATAGTATAAATGTACTTGTATCATATAGGAACCACAAGTGCATCTAGATGTCCTCATCACCATCCAAAGAAACCCATAGAAAAGATTCTTTCTTAACATTCCAATCACCACATGACGAGACTGTTGCATCTTGTCATCATCACAATCTTCACCAACTACAAAATTCATAAAAAATTAAAGGGGAAAAGGAGTGGTCTAAGGTTTATAAATTTTGTGAAAGATGTAACTCATGTTTAAGGAGCATGAGATTGAGAAGGATACATGTTTCTATTCTTATTCTTATAAACCTAACAACTAAACTACAATGCAACAAACAGTATGCATAGACCTAACTCAAAAATAAAGAACCAAAAATATGTTTTCGAGATATATCTTATTTATTTATATAATATACATTGCAAATTGATGGTGAATAGGAAGTCTTTCTTTCTTATAGTTTGACCACAAGAGTTTGTGGTTTTGACATTTTACACCCCTTCAACTTGCTTTGGCGGTGGCTATGTGTTAGAAGCTTGGTAATACACGTGTTTTGTTAGCTGACATATTCTCATGCTTAGTAATATAAAGCTGGCATAGTAATAAAGAAACCGCTGCTTGGTTTAAAGAAACCGCTGCTTGGTTTCTTTCTCTCTGTACATCTTTCACTTACCAACCATATTCCTCTCTCTATGGCTCCATCGGAATATCGCTGCCTGATTGATCGTCGTTCTAATCGGTTTTGCCGTCTTTAGGCTTATTTGTTCATAGCAGATTGACGGTGGCGATGTTCAGTTTGGTGCCGCTTTCTGGATTTTTTCCGGTTCGGTTGCTTGACGTTGAAGCGGCGGCTCTTTCAGTCGTTGCTCCGTCTGTGCAGCGGAGATCTAGGGTTTTCACGAACGATCTGTTGCTGTTCAGATCTTCGTTTGTGCAGCGGAGATCTAGGGTTTTCGTGAACGATCTGTTACTGGTGGCCATCAGAAAGCTACCATCGCCTTAGCGGCGTTGTGGATGTTGGTAACCGGTGGCCGGTGTTTTTGCATCATCAGTTGGCAGTGACGGGATGTAGCGATGACGGAAAATGGGCCGCCGCTGCCGTTTCTCCATCGACGGTGGCGGTGGTTGTGTTCTTAAGTCGCTGTTTACCATCAAGTTATCCCTTGCAAATTGGTGGTGAATAGGAAAGTCTTTCTTTCTTATAGTTTGACCACAAGAGTTTGTGGTTAGAAATCCGGTGGCCACATTTCGCAAGTTTGTTGCTGATGACGACGCTGATCGCCGGTCTTGACGTTGAAGCGACTGCTGCTGTCCGTTGAGACGTGGTGTTGCTCCGTTAAACCGGCGGCTCTTTGCCTTGCCGTCCGATCTATATATGAAAGCTTTGATATGTGGTGCTCTTTGCACCGTTGGTTGGTTTTCTACGGATCGCTCACTTACTGGCTTGGTTTTTCTCTTGACTATACATCCGAGGTTCAAACAATCAGTGATTTTGGTGTTGACTAAAGGAAGAATTTGAAAGAATATGTTGCTTATGTTATCTTTGTGGCTATGATGTTTTTCTGGTGATCGGTAAGGCGTTAAACGCAACCTCACTCAGATCTGAGCCGTATTTAATCTTAATCTTTTTTTCAAATTTGAGTGTTTTGTTTATTATGTTTTCTCTGTGTTTTTGAGTTCATTTTAAAGTGACTCTTCTTGGTTACATAGGCATAAGAACTAACATGGTTAAATAATCAATCCCAGTTCTCAAACACCCCCTAAATTTGGTTGAAATGAGTAAAAAAGTGTTTGCAAACATAAAGATTTATGTGTGCATCAAGACTTTACAAAGTTCATTTTTATTTTATTTTTCTGAAACATTTAGTTGAGAAACATAAAGATTCCGAAAGTTCATTTTTTATTTTAGTTTGAGAAACATGTGATCTGTGTCTTTTTTATGTTTTTGATGTTATTAAAGTGTTTACAAAAGAGAAGACTGGAAAATAAGCTCATATTTTCAAGCTCATAAGATAGTAATTGTTATGTATCTTTCCAAGATGATCGTTAAAAAAATTGTGTTCCCAAAGTCATATTAGTTGTCCTTTACCATAATTTTATTTTACATTCTGTCTTTTTTTCTATTTTGAAAATTCCAAAATATATGTTGATTTTAATTAATTTATATATTATACTCATTAAAATGAAAGAAAAAGAAAACTTAAGTATTCGAAAAGAAGTAAAACTTAAATATTGAAAATAATTTTAAAATACGATTAACCAAAAACTAAAATGTAAGATAGACCGGATAATTATAAGTGACGTACGATAAATTGTTGAGATAATTTGTAATCATCTATAAAAAGAAATTTATTTGGGAACAGTTTGCCACTGAAAAGAGCATTTTTTTCATATAAAAATGATAGCTAAATAGCTCTTTTATGGGTTTATGTTAATATCACAACACCTAAATAAGTATAAGCATGAAAAACACTTTACTTATCACCCCATGTTTTACCTTTACACGATACTGAATGCAAACTTTAAAAACAAAACCACATAACCACAAAACATATTCGGAAAGACAAAACCACATAATGATCTTTGTATGTTATTACTTAACACTTTTGTATATACAGGCACTACTCTATATTTACTTTGCCTTTTCTCATTTTCATACTTACATATAGTGGTCACCCCCGCAGCAACGCGCGACTATATGAATTTTTACTATAACTTAGTCTACAGTTTCAACCCCGCGACAACGCGCGGGGGGGGGGTCACACAACTCGTTATATAACAATGGAATTTGAAGATGAATAGTTAGGTTTTAGGTTATATATATTGGCCACGCAAGTTTGAAACTTTGACATTTTTCACCCTTAAACTTTTACACTTAGTTTTTTTTTTTTTTTTTTTTTTTTTTAGTTTTCATAAATTGGCCACAATAGCTTAAGATTTTGATGTTTTATATCCTTAAACTTTTACATTTTTTTAAACGGAATAGTAAACTTTAGATTTTCATATTTAGCCACATATGTTTCATACTTTTACGTTTTCTACCCCTAACTTTTAATTTTTTTTTTGTTTTAAGTTTTATGGTTTTCTACTTTTGCCACGAAACTTTCACAATTTTACGTTTTCTACCTTTTTTTCACATATGTCTATACTTTTACGTTTTCTACCCTCTAACCATTTAAACTTTTTTTAAAGTTTTGTGGTCTTCTACTTTGGCCATGAAACTTTCACAATTTTACGGTTTTCTACATTCGTTTTTAGTATAATTTTAGAGTTTTCGACTTTAACCACGGTTTTTTATAGTTTTATTATACCTTTACATTTATACCCCCATAACTTTTCTATTTTCGTTTTTTAGTATACTTTTTTAGTTTTATACTTTTATTATAAGACTTTTGAACTTTTATGTTTTATACCCCTTAACTTTTTTTTACTTTCATATTTTATTAGACTTTTAGAGTTTTCGACATTGGCCACAACCATTTTATAGTTTTACACTTTGACCACATTATAATTTTCTTACTTAAACTGACTGGTAATTAATGGGTGGCTCCCCACGAATCGCGGGTGGGTCACCATCCTCTGACTTTTAAGCTTTTCTTTTGCTTTAATTTTTGTTGTCTTCTACTTTTACGACAAAACTTTTATAATTTTATTTATTATACCCCTTAAGTTTAAAACTTTTGTTTTTATTTTTTTTTGTTTTTTATACTTTGGTCACGAAACTTTCCCTTGACTTTTCCAATTTATTTTTGTTTTTTATTTTTTTTTCTTTTAAGTTAAAGTTTTCGACTTTGAACACGACTTTTTTTGTAGTTTCTATTTTAGCCATGAAACTTTTATAGTTTTACGTTTTATACCCCTTAAGTGTTCCACTTTTGTTTTTATTTTTATTTTGTTTAAAGTTGGAGTTTTCGACTTTGACCACGACTTTTTTATAGTTTTATTAGACTTTTATGATTATACCCCATAACTTTTCTACTTTCGTTTTTTAGTATACTTTTATAGTTTTTTATTTTCACCACAAAACTTTTAGACTCTTATGTTTTATACTCTTTAACTTTTTTACTTTCTTTTATTATAATACTTTTAGAGTTTTCAACTTTAGGCACGACTTTTTTTATAGTTTTATACTTTAACCACACAGAAACTTTTTTGACTTAAACTGACAGGTAAATGGGGCCCGCCGCGAAACGAGGCGGGTCACCAACTGTTATATACAATGAAATTTGGTGATGAATAGTAGAGTTTTTGTTTCTTTTAAATTGGCCACACAAATTTAGGGTTTTGGCAGTTTCTACCCCTTCAACTTTTAAACACTTTTTTTTTTTTTTTACGAAATAGTAAACTTTTGGTTTTTATAGTGTAGTCACATATGTTTCATACTCTTACGTTTTTTATCCTTTAACTTAAAAGTTTTTTTTTTTTTTAAGTTTTGTTGTCTTCTACTTTGGCCACGAAACTTTTAACTTTTTTACTTTCGTTTTTAGTATACTTTTATATTTTTATACTTTCACTACAAGACTTTTAGACTTCTACGTTTTATACCCCTTAACTTTTTAACCCTCTAACTTTTAAAGTTTTTTTTTTGTTTTAAGTTTTGATGTCTTCTACTTTGACCACGAAACTTTTAATTTTTCTACTTTCATTTTTAGTATACTTTTATAGTTTTATACTTTCACAACGAGACTTTTAGACTTTTACGTGTTATACCCCTTAACTTAGTATATTTTTATATTTTATACTTTCACCACGAGACTTTTAGACTTTTACGTTTTATACTCCTTAACTTTTTAACCCTCTAACTTTTAAAGTTTTTATTTTTGTTTTAAGTTTTTTTGTCTTCTAATTTTGCCACGAAACTATTAACTTTTCTATATTCGCTTATAGTATACTTCTATAGTTTTATACTTTCAACACAAGATTTTAAACTTTTACGTTTTATACCCCTTAACTTTTTTACTTTCGTTTAGTATACAAATTCAACCCCGCAGCAACACGCGGGGTGGTAAACATCTCGTTAGAAAAACATGAAGAATTCATTACTTGAGAAAGGGGATTTCTTTCCGATCCGTTTTCCAAGCAGATCATTTAAATTTACATATAAAACAATTACGAAAAGTAGGCTGTAAACTTTATAATGATAAATGACATGTATGTATGATCGTGGTTAATTTACTAATAACCTAACAAGATTACTTACAAAAATAATAAGGCGGAAACACGTTATCTTTCACTCATACACTCACTTTGTTATATATGCAGATTATGCTTGACGTAAACAAGTTGATTGCAAGAATATAATAACACAAGTATAAACTTGGCACTATAATTGCACTAATTCAACAACAGATTACAAATACAAGCTAATCTATTCTTGGATGATTCGGTGAAAAGGTTTTTTTTTGCTGAGTACATCTATGCTATATTTATAGTGCTAAGGGAAATCAAGGAGAGCCCTTGATTTCTATAAGATGAACTAGGTACGTTATGTACAACAATATTTATGACTTAATCTTAAGGATTTTTCTTCATTGGACGGTGATGCTTCTTAGACAGCTTGACTTAATCTTCTGAGGACAAATCTTACTTTTAATGACTCAGATCTGTAACTATTGACTTTTGTGTCAATCCGTGACAGAGATAGTACAATTGTCTTTCTGGCCGAACTCTCCTTCCGGTTGGAATTCGAGTTAATCTAGAAATGCCTTTGTTCCGGGCCAACTGATCTCTTCCGAGTCGACTACCACTTCCACTTGAACACTGATCTTCCGGTTCATCTTCATTCACCCGGAACTCTTCTTCTTTCAGCATATTTGACATCCGGTTAATCTTCAGCAGGATCATGAGCACTTAAACATTTCAGCCAGAATTTCCAAACTGATAATTTCCTTACAGTCTCCCCCTAATATGATGCTGCCAAAACTTGTATTCTTTTCCAATGAATATTTACAGAAAATTTTTATACAAAAATACTTAAAAAAACCATCACTCTAGCTTGGTCTTCATGCTACTAGCACTCTTCATGTAGAACCCAGAAATGTCATCTTGATCAGGGTCGAGCAAACAGAGCCTCTTCCAGTCATCTTCATTTGGCCATTCACTTTAAATTCTGATGGATTTGTGTTTGGAGAATGAATTGTCACCCCCTGAAACATCCGGATACGTAGGCATGTGACGTCATGGGGTCATAGTCGTGGATACAAGAAACGACCTCTATCAGTTTCATTTACATTTGAAAACCACGTCATGGGGTTATAGTCGTGGATACGTAGGCATGTAACGTCATGGGGTCATAGTCGTGGATACAAGAAACCGTGACGTCATGGGGTCATAGTCGTGATTTCTCCTTCCGAAGACCGTGCATCGCTTTCGAGTCGAGAAAGGTAATCAACAACAGTGTTTTCAGCACCCTTCTTATCCTTAATCTCAATGTCGAACTCTTGAAGGAGAGGAATCCAATGTATGAGCCTAGGTTTAGCGTCTTGCTTTTTGAAGAGGTATCTGGTGGCTGCGTGATCAGTTAAAATGATAGTTTTGAATGACACCAAGTATGAACGGAATATGGCGAAAGCAAACACCACCGCTAACAAAGCCTTTTCGGTGACTGTGTAGTTTTCCTGGGCGCTGTTAAGCATTTTACTGGCATAGTAAATTGGGTGAAAGTGCTTGTCTTTCCGTTGACCTAATACTGCCTCCACAACATAGTCACTTACATCACACATGATCTCAAAGGGGAGAGACCAGTCTGGTGTAGTCATAATAGGTGCCTGGACAAGTTTGTCTTTTAGGAGGGAGAAAGCTTCCATACATCCTTTGTCAAAATTGAAGACTGCTTCTTTTTCCAGCAACTTTGTCAAGGGTCTTGATATCTTGGAGAAGTCCTTGATAAAACGTCTGTAGAACCCTGCATGCCCGAGAAAACTGCGGATGTCGCGAACGAAGATGGTGGGGGTAGACGAGAGATGGTATCTATTTTGGCTTTGTCTACCTCTAACCCGACTTGGGAAACTTTATGGCCAAGAACTATGCCTTCTTGGACCATAAAATGACACTTATCCCAGTTTAGGGCCAGATTAGTTTCTTCACATCAGGCGAGCAAATTCTCGAGGTTTTGCAAACAGTGGTCAAATGAGTTACCAAAAACCGAGAAGTCATCCATGAACACTTCCATGGACTTTTCGATCATATCGTGAAAGATGGCAACCATGCAACGCTGGAAGGTGGCGGGGGCATTACATAAGCCAAAAGGCATGCATCTATAGGCAAAGGTGCCATAAGGGCATGTAAATGTTGTTTTCTCTTGGTCCTTTGGGTCTATGGGGATTTGAAAGTATCCAAAAAAACCATCGAGAAAGAAATAGTACATGTATCCCGATAAACGCTCTAGCATCTGGTCTATGAATGTCAAAGGAAAGTGGTCCTTTCGGGTGGCGTCATTTAGCCTTCTATAGTCTATGCAGACTCTCCAGCCAGTGACTGTGCGGATAGGGATGAGTTCATCTTTGTCGTTTGTGATGACAGTCATTCCTTCTTTCTTGGGTACTACCTGGATAGAACTAACCCATGGGCTGTCTGATATAGGGTATATAAGACCGACATCTAGAAATTTAACAACTTCCTTTTTCACCACATCTTGTACGTTGGGGTTTACCCTACGTTGTGGCTGGACGATTGTTTATATACGTCTTCCATTAAGATCTTGTGGGTGCAAAGCGATGGGTTGATTCCTTTGATATCCAATAGCCTCCATGCTATGGCCTTTTTGTGCTTCCGCAAGATGGCTAGTAATGCCTCCTTTTCTTGTGAGTTTAAGCGTGCAGAAATGATTACGGGGAGATTGCGATCGTCATCCAGAAAGGCATACTCCAGGTGTTCTGGGAGCTCCTTTAGTTCCAGAGTTGGTTGTTCCGCAACTGCCGGCTTGCTGTCAGAATCATCGTCTTCTGGATTGGCGTGAATAGCGTGGATTGACTTATGCGCCTTGTGATTAGGAGATGGGTTTGTCTCCTCTTCTAGGAATTCCTGGGTGAGTTCTTCTTATTCTACTTCTTGCAACCAAGGAGGGTCGTCAGACGCAGGGTATTTGATGGATCGCTCAACCTTGACGGATAGCCTTTGGTCACCCAGCTGTAGCTTCATTTCTTCCTTGTCCGGGTTGATCATGGATCTCCAAGTCTCTAAGAGGGGTATTCCGAGAATTAAAGGGGTATCATCAAGGATGATGAAATCAGAGGGAATGTTGACGTTGTCGACACAGATTAAGACATCTTTGACTACTTGTTTGGGAAGTCGGCAAGAACGATCAGAGAGAATGAACGGTAGACAGAAAGGGGCCATTTCTCCTAGCTCTAGTTTATCAATCAAGTAAGTAGGCATCATATTTACAAGCAAAGTATCATCAATTGTGGCAATTTGTATCTTCTTTTTGATAAAGCATGACACATAATTTTTATTAGAAAGTTGGTTAAAGTATGATGATTGTTCTTTTGTGAGTATTACCTGCTGTAATTCTTCTAGCTTAGGCGAAGTAAATAATTCCTTGAAAAATCTTGCATTTGTTGGCACATTAGAAAGACTTTCAAGAGAAGGTGGAGAAATGCGTACCTGGGCCGGAAGAGGTTTACTCTTACCATTACTTGTAGCTTCATTTTGCCTTGGCATTTCTTCTGCTTTCTGTACTGGTTCATCGACTTGGGTTTCTGGATCAGGAAGGGAAGGGGTTGTTTCCAACTCCTTTGCTTCAGGGTTTGTTGAAATGGTTGCTGGAATGACAGAGTCTGGTGGAATCTCTTTGATCATTATTTCTTCTTCATCCTCCTCCTTTATGTGACTAAAGTAGTCCTTGAGAACCTTTATATGTTCTAACATTCACTCCGTGGTTTCTTCAAGGTCTGACTTAGTGCATATACAAGGAGGTTCTTCTGCATGAGGTGTGTGAGCAAAGTTTGTGCTTTGCGAGTTTTGCTCTTTACATTTGCATACAAACAAAGAAAAAGTCATGGGAACAAGAGGTAGAGTTTGAAGTAGATGGTTCGTTTTCATAATCTCGCGTCCCAATATTTTTTTACCAACTATTCTGGTTAAACTCAGGTTGGTTTATGTTTAGACAAAAACTATAGTTGTTTAGGGAAGATTGTGAAAAAGAACTAAGACGGCTGGTTGGCTCAACTGGTGGTTCATCCTTTCGCAAGAACGTGGGCGTTCCTGCTAGTATGTAGCAGTCCCAAAGGTAATGGGGACCACCGCAGATTTTGCACCAAACAGACTGAGGCCATCCGTCATTATAACCGAAATATTCCTCCGGATTTGAATCCATCCTTGTAATATTTCTCAGAGAATGGTAGAGAGAGGATAAAAATAAAATTTTTAAGAAAATTAAAATAAAAAAAATCTAATCTAATCTATTGGCTAGGCTGCTAAGTTGGACGTTTTTTCAAATCCTCGTTAGTGTCCCCGGTAACGGCGCCAAAAAGCTTGGTGTGTGCTGAGGTGTTTTAAAAATATGGCAATTTATCATACCTATGTAGTAGCTAAAGCTTTTAAATTTATAATACCTGATTTACTTAACAACTACCATTTCACCACATTACACGGGCAAGTATACCCATCGTGGGCAGTATAGTAGTGGTAAGTTGAATCGGGGTCGATCAGGACACAATGGAAAATGAGAGCTCTGAATACTAAGTCCGCTGTTATCATCTAGCCAAATCTGTCTTTTAGTTTAAGGAAAAGAAAGGAAAATAAAACAAACTTAAAACAAAAGAAAGTTAATAAGATGGTCTTTAAAGAAACGTAAATCGAAGTTAATATTGCTTGGGAGAATTTACCAGTGGTTGGGGAGAGCTAAACAGTTACTTATATCCTTACTTAAGATTGTTCACTGGCAGGAGGTTAGCCACCTATTGGCCCTCTTTGGCTATCTCACCATCCAACTGCTAATCGTCTGCGAGGAGTACGAATGTCGAGGGAAGGTGCTGCCAGTGGACAAATGAAGTGGTATAACGCCACTTAGTTACGAGGTACCTGAATCCGGCTAACTTACCGTACTCGACACACCGTCATGAACCAGCAGGGGAACAACCCTGTGTGCCAGATTATTTTATTATAAAATGATATTTTTAAGGGGCTAAGACCAGTTCCGTACATCGCTCTCGCGTAATGTACGTCTGAACAGAGCCAAGTTCACGAACACGTACCTCTCGGTCCCCGTGAAGTGAAAAATTTACCAACCCTCATTCCCAACCAAATACTTTCAGCCCGCACCTGCATGGTCAGTCGAGTTTGCTTACATAGACATAAGGACCTCGAACGTATCATGTAGCATCGGGCGTGAGTCACCTTTCCGATGATGCATCGTCCCCCGACCGGGTGTCACGGGTCCGACCTTTGAGATTTCGACTCCCCAAATGGTTTGTGATACGTGAAGCATGCTTGGTTCAGAAAATCAGTAATATACTTTCAATAAAAAGGATTTTTATATAGTCATTAAACACACCTTAAGCGAGGCTATAGGGCTGTTAACCAACCCGCCAAAGGTTTGTTACTTCCCAAACAAGTGTAAGAGTTTATCCAATCATGGCTTTAAAGATTTGCTTAAGAGAAAAAGAAGATTTCATAGACAAAAGTTTGCTAATTCTTACTTAAGTTAATGTTCTTACAAAGTTGATTACAAGACTAAAAAACGATCAAATGACTCAATACTAGGGGGAGAAGAGAAGAATTGAGCAAGGAAAAGTGAAGGAGGAGCTCGGATTTTATAGGCAGAAATCGGACTCGGGCACCGGCCGTGCTTGGGTGGGCACGGGGCGTGCCATGTCAGAGGAATCTTCGATACTGCACTCTGTCAGACGGCACGACCCGTGTGAAGTTGGGCACGGGGCGTGTGATGTCAGAAGGTTTGTCCGCTCGATCAGAGGCACGTGGCATGCTAGAGGGAGCACAATGTGTGTTGTGTCAGTGAAGAGGCACGAGGCGTGCTGGCCTTGCTGGTCTCGGAACTTTGTATTTTTCTTCTGTTTTTTACTGGAATTCGTTCCTTTTGCGACTTTTGCCTTCTTGAACCCGAGAAACTAAGAGGAAAGCAAAATATACTTGTTTTTACGTTAGTAACTCAGATTTGTGCCTATTCATGGAGAATATTTGGTATAAAAATGTATATAATTTGTTGTTCATCAATATATTGGAAGATGATCATTTGAGAAACAGATGGTTTTGAGAACTTTTTGAGAACCATTCTCAGCCACTAGTTATATATAAGGAAATCTCCCCCCCCCCCTCATGAATTTGAGTGGCCCCCCTGAAAATTAGTGGCCCATAATTGTTCTCAAAAGTTCTTAAAATCAATTGGTTCTCATTTGAACCTAACCCTATATATATATATATATATATATATATATATATATATATATATATATATATATATATATATATATAGGGAATGGATATAATGAAAACCTCTTTGAGTTGGAAAAACCGTGGAAACTAACACAAAACGATTTTTTTTTCTTCAAAATTTTTGTAGTGATTATATGCGTTAATACAAGCTCTATGGTAAAAAAAAATAAAAAAAACGCCTATTAGTTTTTTTTTTAAAAATTTCCGAAATCTGACGTTACGTCATGTTACATATGTAACATTTACCTGTTACATATGTAAAATGTCTTGTTACATATGTAACAAAATCTGTAAATAATTTTTTAAAAAAAAATCTCTAGCGCTTTTTTATTTTTTTTTCACCAAAACCATCAAAAATGAATGTAGAATCTATAAAAAAATACATGTAAAAAAAAACAAATTTTGAACGTCTTTTTTTGCCGGTTAACTTCTTTTTGCAAAAAAATCGGTTCTTAAATATTTTTTTTTAAAATTTACTCGGTGTTTTTTTCTTTCATAAATGGTGTTTTTTAAAGTTAAAGAGTCACCATAAAAAAAATCGGAACAAAAAATGAATTTTTTAGCTTAGTTTTCACGGTTTTTCCAACTCGGAGAGGTTTTCGTTTTATCCTTCTCCTATATATATATATATATATATATATATATATATATATATATATATATAGCCAAGTATAGATTTGACCTGATATTTTCTGGTGAGTTGTCACATGAACCAACTTCTATATGCACAAAGAAAGCCTATTCTTTATCATCATAAACAAAGTATTTGATTTTGTAATTAACTTCTATTGGCTCAGCATCACAAACCTCCATTTCTTCAGGGTTTTTCAGTACAAGTGATCATCTTTATTCTCAGGTACTATAAATGCTCGGTAGACAACAGTGAGCTCCTCTTCTGATAAGTTCAATATAGCATCTTACTTAGAGTATACGAGTATCTCTTATTCATTTGTGATGAACTTGTAGTTCTTAGAGTTCACATCATAATTCCAATCAACTATTGATCTTCTCACTTCTTTTGTTTCCTTCTTTTATTTATCCTCAGACCTTTAATCAGATGTTGTTGCTTTTCTTCTCTTTGGAGTTCTAACCCTTTTGGAAATAATCTTCTTTCTTCCAGAGGATTTTGCTGGGGTATATCAGAGGTTGAAGTAGGTGGTTTTGGTGGGTTTTGAGTGGGATATGGTGGTGGTGGTTTACTGGCTTGTGGTGTAGGTTTTGGTGGTGTTGAAGTTGTTTGGGTAGAAGGTTGTTTGGCTTTGGGGTGTCTAATGGGTATATGATGGGTATGGGTAGGTTGACATTTTTGAGAAGGAATGGGTGTGAATTTATCAACTGAAAACTTTGGATGGGTAGGTTTAAGTTTCTTGGCAGGTCGAGGTTTGGTTCTAGTGGATCTAGAGGGATTCTTTCTTGTAGGTGTTGGAGTAGGGTTGGTTGTTTGATCTTGTGACAATGGTGCAAAAGAAAGAAGAGAATCAATTAAGTTTTGAATTTTGTGAGGAACATAATGCATACCTTCAAAAGAACCAGGAGGCCTTGGAATGCATGTTCTCTCAGCTTCACGATCTTGTGCCTACCTGATCTCATAATAGCGGTTTCTCAAAGTCGTCAATGAAGAGGGGTTGATTCTCATTAAATTTCCCCCCAAGTCTTAGATAAAATACCACTTAAGTGGGCCTGTGTTCTTTCTTCACAATCAAAGGAGCTTTATTCATCTTCTCCATTTCTTGTTCCCTCAGTTTTTCTTCTTTTTCAATATGAGAATTGATCTATATATGCAACTTCAGGTCATTATCTTCTTGAATAATAATTTCCATGAAGACACATAATTATTTAGTTTTCATTACTAATAGCTAATCCATTGTCTTCCAACCTCTTGCTATGATAGCATCTCTCCATTCCATGAGCAAAATCTAGTTATCATCATTGGCCTTGAGCCTGATGGCTTTCTTTTCAGCCTTAATCAGCTCTCAGAATCTTTGTTAAGCTTATCCATCATCCTCTCTTGATCCAAGTCCATTTTTACCATTATTTCTTTAATTAATTTTATTTTAGCTTCATTAATTAGGTCTAGAATGACATTGTTATCTTTGTACAACTCAATGTCAGCTTCAAGCTTTAGAGCATAAGCTGTGTCTTTAGCTTCTTGTTATGCTCTAAGCTTAGCATCTTCCCTTTCACCCGCTTTAAGAAGTCTTTTGATTGCAACTTCATCCTCTGGGGTTCTTTCAACAACAGGATGAACCCTATCAAGATCTAAACCTAGAATAGCCTTAAAGATTTCTTCTTCAGCCTCCTTTCTCCTTCTCATATTTGCCCTTAGTGGCTCATCTACTTTTCTTTGTCCCTGAGGGTCCTCTCCATACATGTCAATTCTAGGAAATAGAATGTCTTTGGAGCAGGCCCGCACATTCATTGATTCCACAGACAGGTGCCTTGGAGAGTTCTTCATTGCAGCCTTTTCATCTAGCAATTGATAGTCAAGAATTGGCCCTTTACCCTTACCAGGAGAGAGAAGGCAACCTTCAGGACCAAATGGATATAATTCATGCTTCCCAGATTTGAAAATTTGCTCATCAATATTTTTAGGGAGCTTCCTTCTCATCAGTTGTCCTAGCCTAGGCTTGTATCTTGCAAGCAGATCCCGAACAGACCCCAAACGGATTCAGTTTTAGTAACCACTGGTACTGGTACTAGCACACATAGATCTCTTGCTTTAAATAGATGTGGACCGAAAGCAATCTAATAACCTTCTTTTGTTCGAACACCTTCAACCTCTTTCTTTTTCTTCTCAATCTTATTCTCAGCTTCTTTTGGACCTTCAATTTAAAGTACAGGTGTGGTAGGAAAAATAAGTGGTTGTCTAATCCAATTCCAGTTAATGCCTGGATTTACCAACCTCATATTCATCATGTTCTGTAGCTCTGCAGTCTCCAACAGTACTTCAACTGAGAATGCCTCTCTGATTCGCTCAAATTTTTGCTCAGCCAAGTCAGATGTATCATCCTTCAAAATAAGTGAAATTTTTGGTTGAACTTTCTGTTTAAATTCCGGTTGAACATGTAGTGAGGCATCCGGTTGAACTTCCGGTTGATCATCCTTCAGCAAAAAATAGAGCATTTGAGACATCGGGTCTCCGGTTTAACTTCAACTGGATCTTCCAGTTCAACATACATAGTTTCATGGCAGCCAATACTTCAGAAATTTAATCATCAGCCCTATCACTGTCCCATTTAAACTCTCCTTCCACCTTCTTGACATCATCACGATGTATAACCTTCTCAGATTGAACCTCTGACTCAGTAGCAGGTCTTTTAATGTCAATCACCTCTTCAAACACATACCCTTCAACCTTTTCACCAGAACTTTCTTTCGTTTCCACCATTTTCTCCTCAGTCTTCTTCACATCCTCATTCTTATTCTACACTACTTCTTCAAAAACACCAGTATATTCCTCAGTCAGCGCAATTACTGGCATTTTGCTATTTTTGCTAACTAGGTAGTCCATTCCAGCCGGAACAATCTCATTATCCACCAAATCTATTACCTTTTCAATGTATGATGGAAGACCTTTGAGAATGAGTAGTGATGAACATAAAAGATCTTTCATAGAGTTGAGAGGTGCTATCTTTGACAACTCAACTATAGACACATTCTCCCATGCTTATTTAACATTGAAAGACTCCACTTCTGCTATCTTGAAATTTTCTAGTTTGACATACTCAGGTAGCCTCATGTCCTTCTTTATGAATTCTTGAGTAGATGAGGACTCCTCCTATTGAATGAGTGTTTCAGTCTTATCCCCATTTTTGGCAGCATCAACTTTTAATATGCCAAGTTCTCGTGGAGGGCTTGAAGGACTAACCATGTATTCAACTTCTCCTTCAGTTAGAAGCTGGTTTTGAAGGTTGTTGCAGTTTTTTAATAAACTCTCCCTGTGTTGCACTATTTGAGTAAGAGTTGTGACTTGAGACTTCATATCCATGTACAATTTCGTTAATTCCTTAAGTGAATAACTGTCCTCAACTGGAACTAAACCGGTATCCTTGGAAAAAAGTGAGCTATCAAGCCTAGCTTGATCAATCTGATTACCATTGGCTTCTTGGAACCTGAGATTCTCCTCATCTATGGACTTCACATGGATTGGGTCTTAGGGATGTTACCACTGTCTGCTTGATCCAATAGGGATCCAAACATAGTGGCAGCCTTTCCCACATGAACCTCCTCAAAATTCCCGAGGTTCACCTCCTGAAATGAGTAGGGGATAGGTCATGAGGGTCCAAAATCCATCTGATTTTCATTCAGTAGTGAGGTAAACAAATAGACATCATCACGTGGATCATAGAATTCAACATCTTTACTCATAGGTTCAGACTGGTTTAGATTTATGGAGGGTTTTCTTATGGATGAGGTTTGTACATCCTTGTCTAAAGACCCCCCCCCCCTCAACTGAGGGTTTGTCTGAAATATGCTGACCCTTTTTGGCTTTCTTCTGTTTAGGCTTTTTTTTTTCATGTATAGGGACTGAAGCTTGGGTGGTTTGTGTCACACCCCAACCAATGGCGGAATATGTCGGGACACGATGATTGTCCAGATGCACAAAACACTAATTTAATGTTGCGACATTCTTAATCAATCCATTTCATAAAAATCAAATATACATAATAATCCAATATAATCAACAACGAATAGCAAATATACTCTTTTAATTTAGGTCACACTAAGTCCGCATGCGTCCGAAGATGTCATTAACAATATCATCATCAAACAACAAACCTGCTATATGTAGAAAATAAATGTCAACTACGAATAGTTGGTTAGTAAACATAGGGTTGGTATAAAATATAGATTAAAAAAATGCGATTCAATGTGTTAAGTGCATTTGAGTATGATAAACCTGATATGAGATAGAGCAAATAAGGGTGCATGAGCCAATCCTGACAATATGAGTATGAGATAGAGCACAACATAACAATAAATCACACAAGTTTACATACCATAGCACATAACAACATAGAGTTCACATGTAGCTTTTGAGTAATGAGTAAAGTACATTGGTTTGATAATGGTATATGTTGCACCCCAAAATGTTTAAAAGAAAGAGGGGTTATGAATACTCACCTGGTTTTGGAGACACAAAGGAAATAATCCACAAAACGAAACGGTTAAACCCATGGAGATGACCTTGACGACTAAATGAGATAGAAAATAAATAAATAAATAATTAAATTCCATGACTCGAAATGACAAGACGACACAATCGACTCGATGACATCTTGGTGATTTGTTTAAGTGATGGCGTACTTTAATAAATAATCATATGAACCAATACTAATACTAGAACACGCAACGACAAATAATTATTAACATAATTATTTATTTTCGTGACGTCCTAAATTATATATTTTTCATATAATAGTTTAAGGCCAACTAACGAACATAATGATCATATTATCCTATAACATAGTTAACACATATGCACCACATATTTCACAACAATCATACTTGATCATGCCATGAGCTTCATCATAATACACATAACTCATATATGTATATATATATATATATATATTTTTTTATGACTAAAACCCCAATTTTAACAATTCACATGCAAGGCTTCATCAAAGATCCATCTTTACCTTATCACATCATCAAAACCAAGTATCATCAACTAAGCATGCTTGATGTCACACCTCAGTCCTTGGGAGGCCGAGATGACAAAGAACGTACCCGTTTGAAAAGGCAAAATGAATACATACTATTAAATTTTTGAAAGTACAAGGTTACAATAAAGGACATGAAATATAACATTTAAATTCTAAGTCTAGACTAGGGCGGAAGCTAAGAGTCTTCTAGGTTTATCTATATGCGGCGCGCGGGGGGTGGGGGTGGGGGGGGGGGGGGGCGGAATCTACCATTGGTCTTCTAATTCCAAGTCTTCCAAAGCTAGGTACCTGATACATACTAAAAAAGTGTTTGTGTTAACTAAAAAGTTGAGGAAGTTCACAAGGTTAGTCAAAAGTAGTCGTCGTACGAAAATGAGTTTCTCTTTAGGTTTGTCAAAAATATAACCATAGTTGTGTTTTATCAGAAATGGGTGTTTACATTTTGTAAAACATAGTTATCGTTGTGTTTTCAAAAATATAGAGTTTATTGTACACGTTTCAAAAAGTATGTTTTTATCGTTCGTCGTCACAATAGGAATCAATTAGAAGGCCCGTCGATCATGGGATGCTATGGCGTCAAAGTGAATATAGTTTCACAATCAACCATCCACTACATTTCGTGGTCCATACATGATTGTTTTACGTGCGACCACTCGCCAATAGAGTCTTCCTGTAAAATATAAATAGTGAACTCAACCATGGGGTTGCGATGTGTCAAAGGCCAAAATGTCATCCATTGTGAGGGCGTCTCGCAATACGTGGGCACAAGGACGTGGGGGAATTATCTCCAAATAGCGCTACCCATTTTACCCGCGGTTCTATACCAAGAACTAATATTGTGTACGTGTGAGACTAGCCGGGTAAGTATCACTAGTCCGAACATATGTGTTATCGTGTATCGAGCATCCAATATATAATCAAGTACAATAATTTAAATAAAAAAGAGTACGATAATGAATAAATAAACATTGAGTCAAATGGAATATGTATCACCCCAAAATAGTTAAAAAGGGAAAAGGAGAATAGTAGTGAAGACTCACGAGCATGTATCATCCCAAAACATTTAAAGAAAAAAAAGGGAATAGTAGTGAAAACTCACCTAAGCGATAGCATTTTCCAAATAGTTTGGGTTTCCTTGACTTCCAATACTTTTCACCTAAAGTAATGATTTAGATCAATTAAGTTATAGGTTCGGGTGGTTAACCCATCGTTTGCGTTTCCATGTTCGATTGAGATTCTTAGTTAGTTTTATGGTCAAGTGATTGTGTCAATGTGTTGTTCAAGTGTTTATTGACTAAAATCCAAAGTGACAATGTATTTATATGTGCAAGTATGTTTTGGGCTTTTAACCTACTTTTGGATCTTAAATCGGTTTGGGTATCACTTGGTTTTGGGCCGTAGGCCCACTGGGCTTTGGGTTGGTTCTACTCTTAATTATTTAAAAATGGTTTTGTATCACAAAATTCTAAGTATCGTGATTTGTTGTTATAAAAGGAATCACGTTAACCAGATTGTTATAATTGCTTGGTTGGTTAGGACTTTATTATGAAAACATGTTATCGATAGTTTGTGTAAAGATATTGGTCACTCTAAAAATGTATATGTATGTGTTATTGTAAAATAGTGTTTTGATCAAAATATGGTTTTATAAACATTGGTCACTTGGAAATTATTGTGAACACGTGTTAGCATAAAATATTATTATTATGGAACAAATGTTTATAAATTTATTGAAAATTAAGAGGTTGGTTGTGAGATTTTACCTGAATGCGTATTAGACTATACTCAAATACCCGAATGTGTTATTGGACCATTTCCCAAATACCCGAAGCCCGGTAGTGGTTGTTTGGGCCTATCCCGAACCCGTGGCCCAAACTGTGGCGGTGTGGGCTTTTATCTAAACTGTCCAGTGACCCGACAAAATTAAACAATTGGCTGGGCCAGCTGCCTAGTTAACCAAGACTGACTTGGGTCCAGCTTCCTTACTCGTAGGGTTGAGCCCACTCCTCGCAAGTTACCTGGTTACTACCGGCTCATGTTCTTAACTCAATCGACCCAGTGGACTTAACCCGACCCGTTGGTTTTCCTGAACCTGCCTCAGATTACCCGATCCAATGTTTGTTGGGTTTCCAGTTCTGGTCCAGTGAGCCTATTGGGCCGATTGGTTTTAGAGTGTTTATAACATGCATGTTTAGTTGCATGTTCGTGATTTTACATGATCCATGGCCCGACCCGGTTTCTTATATTATTTATAAAGATTTATGTTTTCAGTTTATCAAAGTGTTCGAATAATCTTTTGCATGATTGTGGGCCGTTGGCCCGTTTAGCATGGTTAACCCGATTGTAGGTTTGGTCTGACCCGATCCTTTTAATTATTTAATAATGACTTTGTGTTTGCATGTGTTCAAGTACTTGGTTTTTGAGTGTTAATATGTATATAGAAGTTATTTAAAAGAAAAAGTTGTTCATAAACAAAGGTTGGGTTTAGTGGCATCGATTTATTAATAAGATAGTGTTTGGGTGTTGTGATCGAATATATATATGCATGCATGCAAGTCTTTATAGGTGAGTGAATTATCATGTAACATTGTGTTTTAAGATCTCGACCGATGTGTGGCATGCAACCTATGGGTATGTAGTGTACTAAAATGAACATTAAATATGAGTTTGTACCTCTAGCAAGTGTTACATGGACTTGTGTGACACCTCGTCCGAAAACCTAGGTCAAACCTTTTTACCTTGACTTTTAATTAAGTATTAATGTGCATTAACTGGTCTGATTTCTGTTTAAACTGTTAATTACTGTGTCTAACTGTTAACTGATGACGTAAACCAAATCCCGCGTTTGTACTTGAAGCGTATACCCATAAATTTCATAAAGATTCCATGGATTAATTATAGAACTTCAACAATAAGAAAAATAAATATAAAATGTATTTTTATATTTTATCTGGAACTGGTGTCGAACGTTTATATAATCGACACATCAAAACTGATAAACGATCGTACGTTTAGAACTATTCGGTTTTAAACAACCTGGACGATCGAGCTTAAAACTGTTACAAACTGACAAAGCTGGAAACGTTATCCGTAACCCGTTTGAAAAACTGAAAAACACAACTGATTTCTGAAAAACTTTTATAATCAACATAAACAATTGTTTTTATGAAATAAAAACATCACGAACTAAAATCGTTGTCAAGACTTAAGCCTAAACCCAACCGAACACCCAATTGGGCCCGACTTGGCCCAATAGGCCCAATAAGCCTAAAACAATGAAACCGAGCCCGAAACCTTGAACCATTACTCAAATATAATATTTCGAATAATCATGACGACCCGTAACCTCAACCGATGCAAAACGGGCCCGGGCCTCGATCCGGTGCCCCGTTTGGGCCCGTACGACCCATTACCGACAAACGAGCCCGAATACATTTTTCTTTTAAATGATATTGGCCCAACAACTTTGTATAATTTTTATAAAATAAGTTGACACCTTTAAATTTTTATAAAAATTAATCACCATCTTTTATAGTTGTTATACTTAAAGAGATTTATAAAAGTTAAGGAATTAATCATCTCCATCCCTTTTATTTTATAAGACTCCTTCAATGCAAAATTCTATTTTATAAAACATGACAAGTTTTATGAAGGCAATCACCTACATGGTTATATTTTTATTTATATAAACTCTTAACTAGTAGAAATTGTGCTAGTCATCATTTTTTTTTATAAAAATAAATGTGTTAGTTACTTGGGAACAAGTGACCATCCATCAAGCCACACCACCTAGTCTATCAATAACCATCATCACCCTACACTTGAAGACTTGGACCCTCTCCTCACCACACCACCTACCTACTCTCTTTCCCCTCCCTCTTTCTTTTCTCTTTTCTGTCGAGCAAACCTCCATCCCCATACAACCTTCCTTTTTCTTTTTGTGGAACAAACCAAGCAGCCAAGCTCCTCTACTTTGTTTTTTTTCTTTGTGTTCGGTCGAAGAAAACAACACCACCGCCAACACCCGTCACTTTTCCTTCATTCTTCACCATCTCTCTGTACTTTTCCGGCAAGCAATCCAGCCACCACCACCGCCTCTAGCAGCCACTGCCACCATTATCCTTCCTCCTCTCTTCTCGGCGGCGACCACCACCTGCTGCTTCCGTGCGGCCCTGCTGCTACTGCTGGGTGCTGCTGCCACTACCGAGGGCAGCCGTGAACCACCATCACAGCCGCCACTGCTGTCCACCTGCCGTGAACCATCACGCCACCACCTTTCCTCTCCTCTTCTTCTTCCCCTTGAGCGCAACAACCACTCCCTCCTCACTTTTTCTTTCCGGCGAAGTCCACCACCGTCGCTGGACTGCTGCTGCCGTGCAACCTTGCTGCTCCGCCACTGAACCAGTCCACCGGCGCCGCCGTGGACTGCTGCTGCTGTCTCGCAGCTGCTGTGCAGCCGAGCAACACCAACCACCACCACCTTAAGCCACCGCCACCCTCTCTCTTCTCTCTTCTTGTTTCGAGCAAAACAACCACCGCCATCAACCGTAACCACCACACCACCACCCTGCTGTCCCGCCGGAGCCGCTGCCTGCCGCCGCTGGGGCTGCTGTGGCAGCCGTGGACCACCAAGATCAACCGCCACCTTCTTTCTTTTCTTGTCTCTCTCGTTGTGAGTCGTTTAATCATTTCATCTACATTTTTATACGTTATTAACGCTCCCCAAATGATTCCCCGAGTCTTGACAATCGACCCATTAAAACACGAGTTTTTCTAACAATCTTAACCACCGAACCATTATTCTATCGCAAATATGTTAGTGTTTTTATTTAGAACGAAAACCTGTAGATTAAGTTACAAATTAAATGGTTTAATTTGATCATGTAGTGACGTTACGATAATTATGTGTTATGCATAGTTAATACTTGATATTATCGTGCTTTGATAGATTATAAATTATTGAAATGGTTACTTGTTATTTTAATAGTTAACCATCATGTTTACGGATAAATATATGCTAATGACGATTAACATGAACAAGTGACGTTTAGTGACACACATGGAACTAATATGGACGTTAGATGTGTTCACTAAATCTTTGGACATTAGGAGTGTTATATAAACTTTGGACATAAAATGATAGCTTAGAAACATTTAAATGAATTTATTATGGTTAACTTATTAATTTAGTAATTTTATAAAAATTACTTGGATTTTAAAACCATAAAATGACATCATGGAATTTATATATAAAATTGTCACATTTTATAAAAATATGATTTCTAAGAAAACAAGACTTAAAATGCTTGTTTTGGATTTTATAGAAAATAAAATGGATAAAAATATATAAATATATATTTTTATACAAAAATGATAAGGAGCATATTTGTGTCACTTGACATAAAAAGTATAAATCTTGGATTTTATACAAAAAGTGGAAAATGTTTTATGTTGGGAATTTTCTATAAAAAGTCTTTAATTTAAAACCCTAACTTTATTTGATAAATAAAGTTATTTAGAAATGATTTTATAAAAATAAAATCAAAAGACTTATAGAAACTATGAAAAACATATTTTTGATTATTTTAAATAAATCAAAATAATCAAAACATTTTAACCGGATCAAATATTTTATTTTTCAAACGTTTGGAACTGAAATGAAATCTTTAAACGTTTTAAAAACGTTTTGCGACGTATCGAAACGTAAATAATTATTTTCAACAAATAATTAACCTTATGAATTTTAGAAACTCTAATTTGAGTTAAAAATCATTTTGGTTTGTAAATATAATTACTTTAATGATAATTATATTTATATTAACTCAAAACCCTAATTTTCATAACATGAGTTTAATATTAAAATAACCTTTAATATTAACCTACTTGTGTTCATTCATTAAATCCCTAACTTGTAATAATTTAATAAAATTATTTCGACAAGTTATAATAATTATTTCGATAATAATTATCAACCCTAGTTATATATATTATAACTTAACGCGATTAATTATCCAATCGATCGAGCGAACATAAAAATAATAATAAATATTATTATTTAAAACGATGTTTAATACTTGATTGAACTGATCTTCATGATACGTTATCGCATGTTCATCCTTCGTATTTATTTACATAAATGCCTTAATATGTGAACATTCGTATTTGCTGATTTTGTAAACTGATTAACTAACGGGTTTTCAAAACGCTACAAACGGGATTATACGTCAAGACTTGACCGGTATCATTTGGGTAACGTTCGTTACTCAAATGATTAAGTGGACCCTTATGCATGTTGTCTTATGTTTTATTAGGACGTTACTTTGCTAGTTGCCACTCGGCAATCCATCATCATCACTGAATCAAGTGAGTTTCACGGCCCCTTTTCTTTACAACTGTTTTACACTTATGGGGGAGAAATCATGAACTGATAAAATGCTTTTTACTTAATGTTATGGTTTACCTGTTAGCCGTATGACTACATGTTCCATTCTGTATCCCAAACAACTGGTACTTTATCGTTATAAACGTTAGTACAACTGAATCCCACTATTAATTGAATTCGATTAGTTCTGCTCGAAACGATAACTAGTGAATAGATCTATTTGGGTTGACAACCCTGCCCAGATTGGTAGCTCCAATCCTGACTTCGTATATTGTCAAGGGGTACACGTCAGTTATTCTTGCCTGTTCGGTATTCTTGGGATAGAATGCTATGAGTGGGTAATCCGTTAGTATTCGAATTTGAGGTTCATGGTAGGATCTTACAACCACGACAGTAAACCAACGTAACATTTAAGTATGCCGTAAACTGTTATCCCAACATGCCGTAAACTGTTATTCCAACATACCGTAAACTGTTATTCCAACACACTGTAAACTGTTTTTACAAACTTACCATAGAATCATAAACCTGTGAACCTCACCAACTTTATGTTGACCTTTTAAAACTCATGATTTCTCAGGTATCTAAGCTTATCATGGAAGACGTGCAAATGGGGCTTCACTGTAACTTTCGACCCTGCTTTACCGGAGTCGTAGTCCCGACCTATCTTAAATAAACTGCTTTATGATTTCAATATCAAACTAAGACTTTTATTCAAATGTAAGACAATATCATTTCACCACGACTTTCCGCTGCAACATAAATGGTATTATGTTTTAAATGACGTTTGAATTTAGTAGAAGTTGTTCTGTATATCTGCGACTATGATTCCGTCTCGCTCACACCCAAATCCGTTGACCGGGGTGTGACAACTTGATGCCTAAGTGACTGATGTAGGATCTTGTGTTGCCTTCTTGTTACAACTTGGTGATATAGAATCTTAGTGAGGCATAGTGATATGAGTGGATGGCTATTAGAGGTCGTGTTGAGTAGAGAGAGAGAGGGAGAGGAAAAGAGAGAGAGAGAGATTGATGGAGGTGGATGTGAGAGTGTCGTGCTCTTCATGAATGCATGATCCTAGACGAGTGGTTGGTTGCGGTTAGATGGTTGCATGACGACGGGTTTAGTGTGGTGATAAAGGGTATTGCATGCATGTGTTGATGAGTGAGGGTCAATGAGGGTAGCTGATGGAAGATGGTGATGGCGATTCATTGGTGGTATTTATGGTGGCAGTAGGGTGGTGAGACGGTGGTTGGTGGTGGTGTGTAGGTGGCCGGTTGAGGAGAGGATAGAAGGATGGAGAATGCGAGAATGTGTGTTGCGAGCAAAGTGAGGGGAGAGGGGTGTGAGCCTGACTTTTTCAGACTTGAGCCGCCCACACTAGACAATGAGGTGAGGGTGAGGTGACTTGGAGCCAATGAGGGAAATAGTCTATGCATGGATTTGGATTGGGTGTATGAGATTTGACACGGGTTTTAGAAGCAACCTCATGTGATTGGGGGATTCCCATGCATGGCCTCCTATTGGTTGATGTGGGTGGCAAAGTTTCTTGTCTAGCCCCTCATGTTTGTATTGGTTTAGAAATCGGCTCAAGGGAATCCTAGGGTGGACGGTTAGGTATAACCCAAATCGGGTTCATGTGGGTTATAAGGGGAATCAGATTCGAGGCCCAAACCGACCGCGTTGCAAATCCCAAATGGGTTCCTTGTTTGGGCTTTGACAAATTTTAGCTCCTAATCCAACATAAATAATTTAATTAGGCTTGGCCCAAACCGAATAGGCTTGTCAGGCTTGCTAAGCCCTATGGCAAAACCAAAGTTATTTGGGTTTTATCCTACGAACCAAATCCAAGTTTAATGGGCTTGGGTGATCCAGAAGCTCTTGATGGGCTTATTGGGCTTGCCAAAGGCTTAATGGGTATGCTAAATACTTAATGGACTTACTAGATTCCTAATGGGCTAATTAGATACCTAATTGGCTTACTTGGTGCTTATTGGGCTTACTAGGAACTTAGTGTGCTCGATCATACTATATCATTGTGAGAGGATTCGAATAATGATGGGATTGGAATTGGAAATTGAATTCGGAATTGGTTGAGATACTAGACTGGTTGTCATATATATATATTGAAGCGTCTTGCAACGCTTGGTCTACATTTGTAGGCTCAACTTGAGATAAAAAACAAGAATGGAATACTTCATCTTGAACCCCAGAATCCCGAATCTTAGCAATCAAAGCATCAACTACTTCAGATAATTGATGTCGTGTGCGTACTCCAGAAGTCGGATCTCCAATAATATTCTCTTGCGGATGTATGTTATGAGTCCGAAGAGTGGTTGTGTCGGGAACCATTATATATTCGTCAAGAGTATTTACATTTTCATCTGCATCCTCTGAGCTAGAAATATCACCAATTGGTAATGTAATCAGAACTGAAGAACTAGTGCTTGGTAATGTAATCAGATCATCAACCGGTTCGGATTCAACTTCATGAAAAGTACTTTCATCATCATCAGATGAACTCATAGTTTCTAAATTAGAAACATTATGACTTGATGAAGCAGTAGTAGAAACACTAGGAAGCTTTAGAATATTTGATCCACGATGATTCATTGAATGCAAAATAGTAGCAACTATGAGTTCTTCAAAAGGCTCATCAGCAGATTCAGTACGTGCAACCGAGAAAGAATCAAATAAATGATTGTAGTCAAAAGCAGGAATATCCTCCGTCTTGGGTGTTAGAAAAGTATATCTTTGACAATCAACATTCAAGTGACACTCAATTTTCTTTGTAGCAGGAAAGTAAACCCTTTTCATTGGATTTTGATATCCAACAAAAATGCCTTCAACAACCTTTTCCTCAAACTTTCCACCTTCCTTGAGAACGGTACACTTACACCCAAACGGCTCTAAGAAGCTTAAATTCGGCTTATGACCTTTAAGCAATTGATAACTTGTTTTTTCCAATCGTTTGACAATTAAAACACGATTTAGCACATGACAAGCCGTATGAACCGCTTCAAACCAAAAAGTAATTGGTAAATGTGCATCAGACAACATTTTTCGTGCCGTCCCAATCAGTGTTCGATTCTTCCTTTCAGCAACTCCGTTCTATTGTGGAGTATACGGTGCGCTAAATTCTTGAACAATACCAAGAGCATCACAAAATGCTGTCATTTTTGCATTTTTGAATTCGGTACCATTATTAGTCCCAATGCGACAGATTTTGTACTTGTACACAGATCCGAATTTGGATAAAAACTTCTGAATGATGGTCGGAGTTTCATTTTTCGAATGCATAGACGCCACCCATGAGAAACGTGAAAAGTCATCCGTGATCACCAAACAATAAAAACAACCATCAACGCTACGAACATTCATAGGACCGAAGAGATCCATTTGAAGTAGCTCCAACGTAACTATCGTATTAATTCGTTTGGAAGGATGAGACTTTTTCCGTTGTTTTCCCTTCTTGCAAGAAACACACACATCATTAATCGAGAAACGATTCTTAGAATGCCATCCACTAGATTATGATTTACTAAATAATTCATCTTCCGGTAGTTGATGTGTCCCATACGACGATGCCACAACACAGAGTCTTTCTCATAAGCTTTAGAGATGAAACATGTAGCCGATACAGCAGACGAAGAATGATTCATATTCAGCACATATAGATCTCGAAACCTTGGTGCACACATCACGATCCATTCTTCAGGAATTTGGATCCCGGGTTTCACAAATCTGTGAGACAAATCTGTGAGACACTGAGCATGTTATACTGCTTGTCACAAATCTGTGAGACACTGAGCATGTTATGTTGCAATTCTTCCATAAATTGAACTTTATCGAATGTGACTTTCTCGTTACCCATTTTGCCTTCACCGGTTATTCTTCCTCCTTTATTGCCAGCAAAAGTAACAGTCCCGCCATTAATTGGTTTGACATCGGATAGCAAGGAAATATTACCAGTCATGTGCATGGATGCTCCACTATCAACTACCCAGAAGTTGTTGATAACTGGCTTTCGAGCACCCTGCACAAGGTAGCAGATAATTAGTTGGAATCTGGACCCAAGCTTTCAGCTTTGGGTCAACCGGTATCCTTTGAGAAATCTTTAGTGGTTTTTGAAGACAGTTTTGGTAACCACTTTTGCCTTAATGATGGAATAGATGAATCAGTTGTGGAATCACAACTGAATGAACTACCAAACGACTTTTGAGTATGTTTGAAAAACTTTCCTCTTTTAAAGAACTGTTTGGTAACCACTTTCTCATCTATTATCTTTGGCTTGGAATCAGATTTTGAATCTGAATCAGATTTTTCACTATTGACAGCGGAAGCCCGTTTTCTAGCCAAAATTGGACACCTATTACGTAAATGACCACCCTGATAGCAGTGATAACACCACCTACGATCAGTAAAGAACATAGGAAAACCATTACCAAATTCATCTGAGGTGCTATCATCATACATTGGCTGAAAACTTTCTTGGGTGCCTTAGTCTTAAACCTCCGAGGTTTGGAGTTCGAAAGAGGTTTAAACAACATACCAATATACCCAAATTTATTATAGAACCTATATTTATTCACCCCACACTGATCAGAATAACCCTTTGGTTTGACCTGTTTGATTTTATTTTGGTCAAATTGTCCAAAGTCATCATAAAAATCACAGTCTTCATAAAAACCAAATGATTCGTAGTCAAAACTGTTTGTTTTTGAGGAAAACTGACAATCAGAGTTGTAAACACTCCTTGGTGAGTAATTTAAAGTTTTTGTCTTTGATTTAAATTTTTGATCTTTTGATGAATTGGATTTGGTGTGAGATCTCTGATCATTTGATCTGGATTTAAAATTTGGTAATGAAACATTTTCCACATTTCCATGATCATATACATCTTTTTCTTCAGACTCAGCATAGAAAACTTTAGCAATTCGTGTTGGATCAACACAACACAGTGGGAACATCGCATCAGAAAAAACGGTATCACTGCCTTTGAGACAATACAATTTCATTTTCTGAGAGGATTCACCATACTCAGTTTTACCTTTCAGCTTATCATCAGTTTTCTCTAATTTGACATTAGATGTGTTCACATCTTTCTTTTCATGCCTTTGGAATTTTTGAGATTTCTATTGATGGACCTCAGAATTTCCAACACTAGATGATTCAAAACCAATTCCATTATTTTTAGCAGGTTTGGGAATTGGAACAAGAATAGCGTTCACATCAGGAGTGGTTTGATTGCTTTCAGTTACTGAATCCTTTCCATAAAACAAATCACGACCTTTTACAAATTTTTCCTTTTCAAACTCTTTCATTTTCTGTTCACTCTCTTTAATTTTCATTTGCTTTCAGTCTCTTGCTTCTTTCCATTACTGCATTCTTTGGAAAAATGACCATAGTTCTGACAATTGTAGCATCGAACTTGGGATTTATCAAAACAAAGTTTTCCTTCAGGGTTAAGATCCTTGCGTCCCGTCCTTTGCATGAATTTCTTACCCCTCCGGACCAGCATAGCCATTGACCAATTGATATCCATGAGTTCTAAATCATCTGCATCAATCTGCTCGTAATCTTCATCAGCACTCGTTAGCTTTCCGGCCACTACACCATCATAAGAATAAATCATTGCAGAAAACAATGCCATGAAGTCATTTGTAGTTTTTGCTGAGAAATACTCTGGTTTGATGCAGAGGAAGATCGATTTGTATAAACCGGATATGTCACAGCAACCTTGTGAGTATAGTTATCCACAGATGATCCCCGAGACACATTTGCATGACCAGCCGAATAATTTTCTACATAGAACGAAGTAGTTGGTGGATTTGAACTTGCTTTGACTTTTGCATGCATAGTGGATGCATTTTCCCCAAAATATACATCTGGGTTCTGCACTTGTGCTGGAAGTGTTTTAACTCTCATCATATCTAATTCCCGTGCCAACAAATTCCTGGTTAAATCATCATATGATACATCGTCAAATCCTTTATCATGAGTTAATAGCAAAATATACCCTTCCCATTTAGCTGGTAAGGCATCCACTAACTTTTCTTTCAACTCATTAGCTTCCTTCTTTACGCCAACAATTTCAAGCTCGCTCACCAGATGTGACAATCTTGAAACAAGATCATTGATTGTTTCGTTTTGAACATGGCAGAAATTATCTTATCCTTCATCAAGACTTTCTTCTTGCTTTTCTTATACTGAGCATTTCCTTCACATCGGTTACATAATGCATCCCACAACGCTTTTGAAGTTGTGTGCATTTTATATTGATGAAGAATATCTTTCGGTAATGCCATTGACATATTAGAATATGCCTTCTTCTCCAACTTGAAAGCTTCTTTTTCAGTGTCGTTCATTTTATTGTATGGTTTTATTTCACCACTCGTAAACTTTGGCACAACGTATCCATCCAGCATAGTTGTCCAAACAGTAACATCGGTCACACCTATGTATGATTCATAACGTGTTTTCCAATTGTGAGAGTCATCGAACTTCATCAACTTAGGAACCTTGTTCGTGGTTCCAATCTCGTTGTCGTAGTTAAGTAAAGCTTGAACCGTTGTTGACATCGCAGCAAATGCTTGGAACGGATCCATGATGAATTATATCAAAACTGACTCAGGCGTACTAGATTATCGACTTCCGTACCAGACCAACTTCAGCGTACCAAATTCTACACCCGTACCACTGACGTACCAGATTACCTTAGGCGTACCACCTACGGACCAGATCAACTCAGCGTACCAAAATGTGTAGCGTACCAGACTGGTACGGTGTAACTGTCAACGTACTAGTGAGTAACCGTCACGTACCACCTAAGAAGATTGTCCTACGTACTAAATCGAACGTACCAAAACACCTAAGGAGATTGCCTTGCGTACCAACAGCATACCAAGGTGTTCTTCGGACGTACCATCGGCGTACCAACTGAAATCGAGTAAATTTTGATATTTTTTGCTTTTTTTGACAGGAATTTGACACAGAACTCAGCTAACACACTCAAGGAACATTTTGAAATCAATTTTTGTATCGAATACACTCAGAATTGAAATGAAATGAAGCAAATTGACTCAAAATCCTACTTTCGCTCTCTAGAATTTGAAAAACGACCAAAATCACAGCAACAGAGCAAGTTCAGGCTCTGATACCACTGTTAGAAGATGATACGGATCGTTTCCAGATCATAGAAGGATAGAGACGGAGAATCTAGTCATTAATCGTGTCGAACGGTTACAAACCGAAGAAGTATACATCAATGATCGATTCGATGAACACAAAGGTAAATAAACGCTTCTTTGATTGATTTCAATAGCAAACGGTTACAGAGAGAAACAAAGAGAGAACACCTAAGAAAACACACACGTAAGATTGGATGCACTCACTCTTCTCCTCTGAACAAAAGACTTGAAACTATTTATAGTCACCTGCCCAGCGTACCAATTTAACCAACGTACCAGTTGGTCTGGAGCTGCGTACCAACTGGTCCGCCCACTGGTATGCTGGAACATGATCTTTACAAAACAAACGTTACATTACCAACACGCCTAGACCTATCATCAGACACACTAACTTGTTCTAACAACATGTGTTCTTGCTGCGATATATCATAAATCTCAATGATAAAAGGTTGCTTTTGCATGCTTTTGTTCACTAAAGTTGCTCCATGCCCAACTAGTTAATTTACTGCCCTGCATCCAATCCAAGTGAAATTCAGAAATAATATGCCCCTGATGAGACCCATATCATATAATCTTCTGGTGTAGATTCCATTTGCAATTATGACCTGTAGTGAAAAAGTTAGCAATCAAATATCCATAATCCATTTATGAGTAACATAATGGTGTTGACATTTGAAGGTAGATTTCTGTTAAATATGAATACATGATGTTTGGATCAAGATTCAAAGAAGCGTGAAGGCAAGTATGATGGATTGAATTGACTTCAAAACATGTTTTCATTGATCAACTTCTTTACAACAAAGGATAACCTTAACTTCAAATTTTGTTTGAAGTGTTAAATTTTTAGTTTTGAATTTCGTAAGACATGAATGTTGGTTGAACCATTGAAATTAGAATTCAAGTAAGTAAAGGAGATTATCACATGATCAATAGCTAACAAAATCACAAAGCAGTAAATAGATTGCTATTAATAGAGCGATAAACTAAAATTAATTAAATGGCAAAAGTTTGCACAGATTTATCTTTAGAAAAATGTTGCTACAACCACCATTATAAGATACCTTTAAACTGCCCGAATGTCTTGTCCGACCACAATTTGACCCATGACCCGTTAGCAAAGAAATGCAACCTGTAATTGGACTTGTTCAATAACAAAATGCATTCTAAAATCAATTGAAAAGCATGTAAATAAACCAGCAACTATGATGTTTTGTGCATCTAAATTGCACTTAATATTATAGCTAAAAAACAACTAAAAAAGGGGTCTTATTTTTTAAAATGTAAATGAAAAAAAGTGGTTGAATTTGAAAATAGTGACATGTCCTTGTACGTAAAATAAAAATAACAAGAAGCTATGTAGTCTAGTGTTTTGTCAAAGTGAAACTGCAACCGGATCAGATGGACATATAACTGACTGTTGGTGATCCAATGACGCATGAGGGTGTTGATTTGAAGAATCTCCCGTACGGATCAAAATCAGCCTCAGCTTCTCTTCTCATTCTGCGGTACTCTTCCATCATATTTTTCAGTAATTCGATGATTTCTGATGTTGGTCTCAATCCCTAACCTCTTGCGTGATGGACATAAATATTAGTCATTCATATACAATTTGGTTTGTTCTTTTTAAAATTTTAATTGATCCAACAAAAAGTAAAATATAGAATGATATAACTAATCACCATTGCGACTGAAGCGAAATTATCATCCAAAATGATGTTGTCACTACTATCTTTTTACAACTTTAGTGCCTTGAATCCCCATAGCAAGATCAACATGAGCCTACAATTTTTCAAAAGCATATGGAGGAAATCCGATGTTGATTTTAGCAAACTACAAACCAACTAATTTTAATTACTTGTGTAAAGTAGGGGTGTCATTAGTTTCATCTCATAGTTGAATTGGAATGCATGGATAATTGAAGACTCTGACATAACAACTTCAAAATTCATTCCAGGCTGCAATTATTGCAAAAATTTTGAGTTGTATGTAAAAAAAAACTATAAAAAAATATGATAGAGCATAAGTTAAATATAGAATTATAAAGCATTGGACCTTGAGATGGAAGTTATCATAAAGTCCTACACATTTAGTGAGTAAGATACCTTCATAATATAGCCGATTCATCAAGAAGCTCCATTAGTAAATGCATCTTAGCAACACCATAGATGAATGGATCAAATAGCATATAATGCTGGAACATATCATGATTTTTTTTTGTTATACGCAAATTAAATAAACCAAAAGTTTTATACCATTGCTGTTGGCACAAAGGACATCTTTATACACTCCTCAAAAGTCAAAAGTTAGAAATAAAAAGGACCTTGAATGGGTATCTTGAAAAGGAGTTTATTGGGTTGAATCATAGTTTAATACCAAACGATACCCAAAGATTGAACCACGAATAACAATCAAATATCAGGTTCTTGTTTCTTGAACTAAATCAAGAAACCTAAAAACAATTCCTTAAAAAACATTAGAATGTGAAAGCATTTAAGTAAACAAAAGGAACATCCAAATAAACACAAAACATGGAAACTAACTACAAGAGCATGAGTAATAAAATATTAGAATAAAGGGCCAAGACGTCTAAATTCAAAGCTAGGAGTCCAATTTAGGCCAAAAAAATTCCATCAAAAGAATGTGAAAGCATAACTTTGGGGCGAGCTTTTAAATCAAGGCTTCATTTTGGTTCCAAACTATGTCTAAACAACATTACATATTAAAAAGTTATAGAAATGAAGTGTATATATTGAATTATATAAACAAACAGCATTCACATGGACATACCCTTAAGAACCCTTGCTCTAACATAAAACGCAAAACCATGTCTAAACAAAAGCATCACTCTGACCTAGTCTTTTAACAACATCACTATTTGCTTCTATACATACAACATCACCAAATCAAAATTTTCAACTTGTCAACAAGAAAACGTATGAATTTAACACCAAAGAAAGAAAAAGAACACAAAAAACAACTATCAAATAGATTCAACAAGTAAACGAATGAAGAGTTACATGTCAATAGAAAAACCCTAATTGAACAAGCTGAATGCCATATCATCATCACTCTCTTCCTTTGCCTCCTCCTGCAAGCAAAACCAAACATAAATAGTTCCACAACTACAAAATCAACAGTAAAATAATCAAGTAAATTAAGTACTAAATAATCAATAACACACCTTCTTCTCTTCCGCAGCAGGATCAGTCGCAGTTGGAGCACCACCACCGACAGACTGAGCATCAACGGCTACCCTAGCGCCGCCGCCGGCACCTACGTTCATGATTAAGTCATCTAGATTCTTCTTCTTGCATAGTTTTCCGAAGATTAGAAAAAAATCAAAACCAAAAATTATAACAACGAAATTAGAACAAATCAAAACCAAAAATTACCTCAAATTTTTGCAGATGGAGATTGTAAAAAGAATTTGAGAGAGTTGTGAATTTAAAGAGTCTTGCTATTGATAGCGCCTTCCGATTTGATTTGAGTAAGAGATGCAGCGCCGTCCAGTTGAATAGCAGCATGCGTGATCACTAGTCTATGTGTGAGATGCCATGAAATGTAGTAATTGAGAAGATACAGCTGGGTATTAACCAACCGACGAGGAGAGAGATGGTTGGATATCGCATCATTCGAGAGTAGATGGGGGAAATCGAGAATATACAACTGAAGAACAATGAAGACCATATTGCCATGTCCTAATATGCTAATATATGGTGAAGGTGGGTTGAAATGGTAGTCTTTAAATATTGTACATTGTGATAAAGCATTTGTACTCGTCTTAAAATTAAGGGTATTTCATGACCAAATTACCCTTTTGAGCAATATGTATTATATAGTATTATATATATATATAATTGTTGTGTAGAGGTGATCATGCACCAAGTATTCTTTATATTGTTACCGATTATGGTTCTTCCGTTTCTATTACATGTTGCATAATTGTTTGTGAAAATGGCGTGAAAAATTTACCGTAAAATCTAATATATTATGTTTTGGGTGTTTATTGATGTGTCTGTTACATTCTCCCTATGTTTTGGGACTTTCCTCCCGAAACTAAAGTTGTCGTTGTTTGTATGAAGTGTTGTGTCTTGGACGTGTAAGTCCATATACAAGGGATGCGAATAAGTTGGACACACAAGTTGAGGATGTATATCCGTAGAATCTTGTGAGAGTAGTTTGCGGATATCGTTGTATGTAGAAGCGTATATAAGAAGGATTAGCTTTTGGAGCGAGAATGTAGTGGCAAGAGATTCATAAAAGAAACGCAGGTTCTAAGAGGTTTTTGTTCGTAGTTGTATATTTATGGAATTTAATCTGATACGAGGGTTGTGAGTTGATAAAGCTTTAGATCGAGGTAATAATCACGAGAGAGTAATAAATCCATAAAATATTTATGTCAGAAGAAATGGTAAGTTCAATTGAGGAAATTGGGTACCCGTAAGGATTCGTTGTTGACAATGGGATTGGAGGTATATGATTTGCGAGTTATATTGATTGTCATCAAAGGCATCGTTAGATTCGTCGCAAGAGTAGATAGCGTAATCAACGGTGAGGCGAGGATTTGAGGGTATGTTGGTGGTCGTCAATCGTGCAAAAATCATTGGGGTCGTGAGCAGAATACATAAAGTTTTAACGTTTTGCGAGTGTTCAAAATGGAAGCCTAAGCGCTTCTAATGTGTGAATACATGTCATATGAAGATGTGATGTACAAGGGTTTTCTAAGTGATTCGAGAGTTTAGGTAGGTGTCTTCACGTGCTCGTCCTTCATTGATGCTGATTCATTGTCTAGCATTGTGTATGTAATGTAATTCTTCTTCTTCTTCTTTATGTTGTTGTTCTCTTTGCTTCTTGTAAACCTTTGGGTAGCCATTTTTTCGTTGACTCGAGTGGTTTTAAGTTGTTTCGTCCATGGTTTGTAGTATGCTTCCATCACTTGGGCTTTCATTCCATACCAAGTGTTCATTGCAGGTTTTCCTTGAGTATTGTCGCCCGTAGGTATTGGGGTGTTTTGTGTCGCACGTTGCTCGCTCCATAATGTGAATTTTCATTGTTATGTGTTGTGCTTATCACTTTTCACGGACGTGAATCATCTTCCTGCATATGTCCGTCCCAATTCTCCTTGTATTGGGGTTTTGTCCTTCGTGTCTTCTAGTCGTCGCCGCGTGAGATTTTTGGGTTTCTCTTCATTCGTCATCGTCAATATGAAGAGGATGAAGATTGTCCAAATCACAATGTTAAGGAAAAGGTGACCATCTTGTCTCTTATGTCGTCGTCCTCTTTGTCCAATTGCTTCCTTGTAGTTGGTTTGTTTCTCATTGGCGTATTCCTCGTAGGCTCCCTTTAGGTTGCTCATCTGATGGCTGGGAGTTTCTTCTTGGTAGTCGTCTCGTAACCGCCTATTGTTTTCGTTGTTGTATAATCCAAGGTGTTGCGTTGGTCGTCAGTAGGTGAGTATGTGGCTTTGGTGGAGTGCCTAGTTTGTCAACTTATCCTCGCGAGATCCCTCGATGGTTGGGAATTCTTTCTTGATTTCCCTTAAGTAGTTGTCTAGGGTTGTTGTTGTTACGGTGCTCCATTTGTGGCATCGGGAGAGATGAGCATGTCATCCCGAGGTAGGCTCCCCATGTTTAGGTATTTGACATATCGTCTCAAGAGTTGAGAAGAGGGAGAAGGTGCAAGGTTTGGTATGTTGGTATTCGGGCCCTCATCATCCCGTAATGTGCGCACATATAGGAATCTTTATCTTTTGGGTGATGAATCTCTCTTCAGCGCATCATGGTAGGGATGGTTGATGGGTCTCTTTATGAAGGGAGTTTAGCCCGCATGAGGCGAAGGATGTGCTCGTCTTTGTGTAGGATGTTGTTCAATTGACTTGCTTCCTATGAAGAGACATAATTTGAACAAAAACGTTAGAATGGATGAAATTACAAGCTTAAGGATTCGACCAAATTAAAACATAAATCGGAAGGAAAATAATATCGAAAGTAGATATACACATAAGTATATTTGTCGGAGATGAGTTCCTAATCGTTCGTTGTTATACCTTAGTCGTAGCCGTAGTAGGTTTTAGTGATAGTGTAACTAATAGAGGGTTGGAACGAGGATTAAATAGGCGAAAATTACTTGACCTTTGTCATTGATGTGGCGTAATTCATAAAGGAAATGTTTTCCAAGGGGAATATTTTCAAGAATGAATATTTGGTAAGCGTTGACACATCGTCGAAGTTGGTCAAATGTGGCGAAATTAGTGTAGTTGTTCGATGTGTATACGTGGCATTTGGAGAAAATAGGATAAAAGTGGTAGGAGAATGAGGATTTCGTTTAAGGTTGAAGATTCATTGTGTGCAAAAAGGTATTTTTGTAGTGAACTTTTCCTTTTTATGTGTGTTTTTGGTGGTTGTGTGTGTAGTAAGGGTGTCATTACCCATTATTTTAGTTGTGTGCGACGTGTGTTTTGTGTTCAAGGAGACGTGAGGTTCAAGGTTTGCATGCATATTTTCGTTTATGAGCTAAGTTTTTGTCGTTTTGTTTGTGTTGATGTTGGATAGTTATCCATGTTTTTTTGTATGCTTTGAATATTTGGACATATGTGTGAAGACTTCGTGCGTATTTTTGTTAGGAAAACGTGAAGCTTTGCATCTATTTGGCAACGTTTGGTGTATGTTATGTTGTTTGGAGAGCACATGTCTTGCGATTTGGAGTATATATTTGAAGTTCGTTAGCCACTAAGGACGTGTTTGGTTTAGCTTGTGTTAGGGATCATACCCGCGAGTGTATATTCATGTATTTAATTATTTATTGATTACTTTGTGTGAACGTTTTTTTGATTGGGACACAACCCAATGGCGCGCGTAAAATAGTGTGCTATAAAAGTATCGTTACCGTTCGTTCGTTGCATCTAGGATTCTACCCTTGGGTCACTTCTAGAATCCGATTGTATGACAAATCCACGATTGCATGAGCTCTTATACAATCGTCCATTTTCCTCACAAACGTACCCCATTGGTTTCCCTTAGTAAACCCGTGTTTTGTTGTGTTTTCGTTCTTAAATAGTTGTGTGTTATGAGCTTAGAATTTATTGGTCTTACTTTTTTCGCTAGGTGCATCGTTCGGACGCCTAAAACTAGAGGCAAAAGTAAAGACTCTAAGATACTAAGTTTGAACTTTAACTTAGGGGATCATGCAAAAGTTTGTAGTTTTCAAAAGAGTTGGCAAAGTTCATGACATGATAAAAACACATAGAGAAATAAATTGTTTGTGTTCTTATGAGGGTTGGTATGTATAGGTCCTGGAGTTGGCTAAGTTTGGCACCTTATTACATAATGATTTTCAAGAACCTAATTATTATGTGGTTGGTTGCTATAGTGTGCTCAAAAGTAAGATAAGCAAACTAGGTTGAGTGTGTGTGTAAGCTACACATGGTTGTGAATTGTTGAGTTACTTTCAAAATAGCGTTTCAAATTGTTGGCAAAGTTTTTGCTTCAAAAGGGTGCTTCAAAACATTTACCAAAAAGTTTTGTTCCAAAGTGTTACTCGTTTGATGATCACAAAAGCAATCATGGGAAGTGTCTTCAAGACTTTAAATAGATTCTAAAATGTTTGTTTGCAAAAAGTATCCATTTTAAGATGTTAATCATTTGCAAAAATATAGGTTTTAGAAGTCGCATTAATAATTCCAAAAAGTTAGTTCAAAGCATGATTAGTTTTAGGTTACCCAAAATATTGTTCCAAGTTTGCATTTTTCAAAAACTAGTTGCTTGAAGGTAGTTGTTAAGAGTAATATTGTAACCTAAGAGCCATGGTTGAAGAATGATCATTGGGGAATTTCTATGCTCTACGTGGCGCGTATCTTAGACGAGGCTTTAGTTCCAGGTTCCTATATTGTTTTGGGAGTTCCTACGTATCCATTATACTTTTTCAAACGTTTTCTCTGTGTAACACCCACACCTATATTATATTATAAAAATAGCAGTAGGAATTTTTCGCGTTTTATTTTATTTGTTTATCTAAGTATAATTAGAACACAAGCAACAATGCACAACACATTGACCCGATTATGATCCGGACAAACATTTTCAATAAACAACTTAACAAAACCACTTGCATGTGTTAGGAAGCCCAATAAGCCAATAGTCAAGTCCATCAAGCATGGTGGACCATTAGAAGCCCATTTAAAATGATATGGGTCGTAGGAGTGAACCGGATGTAAAGCCCACTAAAAGGATTGAGTTGGGCCGTAGCTTAGGTAATAATCCGATAAGGAAAATCGGTTTGGGTCCCAAGGCTTAACTAAGCCCAACTTCGGATTAGATGATTTGGGCTATAGAACCCGATAGGAAGTAATCGGCTTCACAACCCACATTAGAAACTCGATAGGCCCAATAGTCGAACCTGTCAACCACTCAACCCAATAGCCAAACCGGTAGTACCATTTAAACCTTAAGGGCCGGAAATGTAACTTTGAATGTCACAAACCAATAAGAGATCACCGCCCAAAACCACCCAATAGATGCTTTGCCTTGTTCTTACATTACACACCACCTCCCACCAATCCGGATTGTTGCATGGCAATGGGCCAACGAGAGGGATTGCTAGTACTCGGTGTTAGTGCAAGCCACACTACCAACCGGATTACATGCAAACTTCGAGAATCCATGGGTCCCTCTAGCAACGGTCGGATTTCAGAAGTGATTATAACCACCACCGACGCTAACCACACTCACGAATACTCTCACTCTTATTCTCTCTCGTTCTATCACCCTCTCAAAAGCTTTCGGATATCACTGACCACCAACAACCACCATTTGCCACCACCCAACATCAGAAACCGTAGAGGCCCACAACATCTAAGGTAAGCCCACTTGACCTAGGATTCAACCCGTAAGCTTTCTACAAGTGTATAACTTGCTTGACGTTTAGGAGCACCATTTGGAGGCTAGGAATCATCCCAAGCATGGGGCACCACTCCAAATTCTCAAGGTTAGTACATTTCGTCATGATATTTGGTTTACACCAGCTCAAGGTCACATGCAACTAGGTTATCGATTGAGACAGGATATTTGGTCACCATCTAACTAGGGATATCATGCATGCAAATGGTTCTCTAATGTTAACATCCACCATAATATGTAGCAGCAAACTTGCATCTTCGTCTTGTTCAGATACTTCACACGATGAACTGTTCATACATCTACATGATCGTTTAAGATGTAAAAAATGATAAAATTGTTAAAGCGGTTAACAATTTAATAAATAAAATAATAAAAATGTTATTTCGATTATAACGTACACGGGGATTTAATTTATGATGATAAATTAAAAAAAAGATAAAGTAAAATTATTAAGACGTTAATAATTATTATCCGGATAAAATATTTTAGATAAATTAGTTGATTAAAACATATAGATTGATTTAAATATATATCTATCAGATATATTGGGTATGTTTCGAACATATAAACTTTAACTGGTAATAACTGTATTAACCAGTTAATATTAGGATATTTTCTTTGAAAAAAAGACAGTAATTTAGGGATCAAACTGTAACTTGTATTCCTATAAATACAGGTCTAATTTTGAAATTGCGTGAGCGGTGGATCGTCTACTTGGTCGTATCGATATCAATGTAAAACGTGAACACGAAGAGTACTACAAAGACTTGTATTAGAAACCACTGAGATATTACACACTGGAACACACACAGAAGATTTGACAAGTTCCTTGTTATTCTATACGGGACTGAACTATTTATAGTTGAACAAGACTAAGCAAAAACACGATCAGCCGAACTGCCAGTTCGGACAAGTTCGTGTGCATCTGAACTGGCAGTTCGTCTTCAGTTCGGACCAGCACAATCATGTAACTCTTTGTCTTGTTCTTGATACTTCACATGACGACCAAGAACCATGTATCAACAAACTCCCCCTCGACATGTGCAGTATCAACTTCCACTTTATCTTGTATCTTCAATCAAACTCTTCCTCGACCTGAAGATGAGTCTAATCTTGAATACTTAACATTTCAGCGCGTGTAAACTCTTTATCAACTGCTTCAGAAGACTTGAAGTTGTGATGTTATCTTCCCACTTAGAAACCTGCCAACATAAATAATCTTGGCGCAAAACGTCTCTTCGAGACTTCAAGATATATTTATTTTGAAGTTCAATTTCGTATTCCGTGTTGATCAATTGAAAAGATATAAGAAATAAAATATTTTTGATTTTCCAAAACTTTATATCAAAACACACCTAAAATCTTTTTGGAATTTTCGGATAAGAAAAGTAAATGCAGTACAGAATCAGACACTATTTTTGTCTTTTGCAAGAAAGATCACAACTTGGGGTCATATTGGACATAACATGCTGAACTACACTTCAATTTCGATAATTGTACTACACTTCAATTTCGATAATTGTTCCACATAAGCCATGTCCATTGCATATATAATTTGTCCAATTTTGAACTCTGGCATAATCATACTCATAACATCTGGATATGTTAAGGTATTGACCAGTGTACCCCACACTCTGAGACATACTCAGATATGTTTTTGTTTATGACACTTTGTGATATCACTTGTGATTTGACACATAGTGATTGAACTCATGATATAGTCAACTGTGGTCCATGCAAAAAGAAATAAGAACGTTAAATCGTCTACCTTAAGGTCGACCTTTCGATACGCAGATAAGGCCTTGGATTTAACAAAATAAGAAAAAAACAAGTTGAAATTGTATAACCCAACAACAATCAGGTCGGTACTCCCGTACACACAGAGAAAGTCCGATGAGTTATACGAAACACCAAGAAAGTAAAGCAGAACCTCAAACGAACAACAATTAGGTCGATCTTTCGATACGCAAAGAAAGTCCGATCGTTTGCGAAAATAAAGAAAATCAAACAAGTTTAAATCTTTGCAAAATGAACACATTTATACAAGTGACTTCTCATTTTCTTTTCACATATCTTTTTCTTGATATATCTTGAGATACGCATCAAGATGTTGTCCACTAGGTCAAGCATCGGATTTAGTGTATATAACATTAGTATACTTTCTGATTTGTCGAACCTACCTAGCACATCGAACAATGGTCTTATGACTTTTTTATCTAGTTTATCCATGACCCAGACGTCGTTCCATTCATATCGGATACAATTTCTCATTTTTCAATGTTTTTGGCTTTTCAAATATTCTCCCCCTAAAAATGACAAACTCTATTTTTTAGATTTTCATTTTTACTATTTGAAAAACAAGATTTTTCAAAAACAAACTCCCCCTCAAAATGAGACGGAGTGAAAAGAACAAAGAAATTGATCAACCAACACGGATACTAGCAGTTTAGCATCTTGAAAGCAAAAATGATTTAGAAATTCAATTTAAATTATCAAAGATATATCACCACCAACAATTTGTCAATTACCGATAGGTCTTCCAGAAATACTTGCTGATACCAAATAAAACATTAGTCGCTCTGGGATCGACCCGGTTCAACAGCGTCGGGTCGCCCGATGTCTTCCACATAGTCATTGTTGGCCTTGGAAACAACCTTTTTATTCTTGATCTTCAAAACCTTCTCTGTCTTCTTTGCCTGTTGAGCTTGAACAAGAACGTCTTTAACCTCAAAACCCAAACCTTTGTGCTTGAACACCGAAGTCTTTGACGAACTAGGTTGAGAACTAGAAGCATCTCTCCCTTTGGCTTCTCTAGTAAATTGATGTTTAATTTCCTTCAGCTTGTTCTCACGCACTAAAGATTTAGTTGCTTCTTCTTCAGATGAAGGACTAACCGGATTCTCAACTTTACCAAAAATGTTTTCATCTTCCAAAAATGATGAACTCGAATTAAACTTTGGAGCTTCATCAAACGTTACTTTCTTCTTTGCTTTATTTTTCTTCTTCTTTGCTGGTGTGGCAAATTTGGAATAATCCAACAATTTAGCTTTGGATCAAGGGGAGTAGATGTAAACTCAGATAAGTCCACCGGTTGAGGAACCTTGTGAATATCATCCTCTTTTGAACTATTCTCACTCATATCTTTCTTATACAAGAAATTCAGCAAAGTCGGTGATAAGTTGCAGTTCTTGACTTGTCTTTGCAATTCCAAAATTTTCAATTTCAATTCAGATAATTTATGTTGAGCACCAAACACCTCTTTTTGTGACTTAATGAATTCTTCATTGAGATCATTGTACTCATATGTTTGCAGCTTTCTGATTTCACATTCAGACAAAACTTCCTCGGTAACTTTCTCCCACTTTTTTCTTGAATATCTCAACATCCTTCGTCAATACTTCATTCTTATCTCGAAGAAGAATATTTGAATCTAAAATTATAGATAATTCCTCTTGAAGCTTCAGAATTGTATCAGCAGATTAAACAGCAAGTGCATTTTCTTGTTCATACTTCTGTTGAACTCGATAACTTTTCTCAAATAACGCTTCAAAATCTTCAGCGACTTCCTTAGCTTCAGCTTTTGCCTTTTCACACGCTTCAACCTATCCATTCTTCTTTTTTACCAAATCTTCATTCACATGAATTAATTCATTGTATTTCTTCTGAAAATCTTCCAACTCTTTCTTTAAAATAATAATTTCTTCAGTTGTTAACTGAGTATCTCTTTCTAAACTTGCATTCTTGTTGCGTAGACCCACACAACCAAGACATGTTGATTCTTCAGGCTATGAACTATTATTTACCTTTGTTTGAACCTCTTTAACCAGTGATACTCTGGAACTTGAATCAGAATCAGTTAGAAAGCTATCATCTGAATGATGAGCTGTTAAAGCAACCTTAATAGGAGCATGTGGCATTCTTGTAATTTCAGAATCTGCATTCCAAACAAATTCATTTGGATTCCAAAATATTTCTGTCATTCTATCATCAACAAAATCAGATTCTTTTTAATATTTTTGATCTTGATTTGGTAAATGAACAACTAAATGAGCATGTTGGCCAGTCTTTAAGTTATTATCAATTGACTTTGGGCATTCTCGGGCAAAATGTCCATAGATGGAACATTTGTAACATTTGACCTTTGATTTGTCCAACCCGATCTTTCCATCTTGATTCAATCTCTTCTTCCCGGTTCTGCTAATGAATTTCTTCGTTCTTCGAACTAACATAGCAAACTGCCAATTCAGATCCATTTCTTCCAAATAATCATAATCTATTTGATCATAGTCTTCATTTGCCAATTCTGCGTTACTTACTGAACCAGTAATAATCCCAAATAACGAAGATACTAATGCAGAATTAAAGCCATATAATCATCGGTTGTTTGAACAGATAAAGCATTTTGAGTTGAAGAACTAGGAATTGAAACAATGCAACCAGAAGAATACCTAGAGTTTTCAGATTTACCGACAATAAATGTTTTAGGAGGTGCGGAACTAACAATATTTGACTTCACAACATTCATGGTAGAATCATTTTCACCATGATACACAGCAGGATTCTGGATTTGAGCAGGAAGTGACTTATTCACAGTTAACTCCATATCCCTTGCTTGTATTCTTTGAATCAGATCATTGAAAGATAAACCCGAATATTCTTTATCATGGGTAATCATCATGACATAATTTTCCCTTTTCTCGGGTTCTGCCTCCAAAATCTTTTCTTTTAAATTAGCCTCTTCTTTTTTAAGACTTACCAAACTCATCTCACTCATTAAATGTGCAAATCTTGCAATAAGATTTGGAATTGATTCATTCTGATAATGCTTGAAACTATCGAATTCCTTTTTCAAGATTTTTTGTCGGCTTTTCTTGTATTGGTCATTACCCTCACATCTCTTCTCCAAAGCATTCCATAAACTTTTCGATGTATAGTTAACAGAAAATTGATGTAGCAATTCTTTGGGAACTTTGATAATCTTCTAAATTTAACAATTTGCGAACTTTATGACTTGTTCCAATTTCATTATCATAGTTCATCATTGTCTGCATTGTGGCTTGCATCGAATTTTGAATTCAGCAAACGCTTGAAAATCCAACATTTTAAACGAAACTGATTACTGTTCACCCGAACTGAAAACGAACTCAAATCTGATCAGCGGAACTGGAATGAACCGGTTCCGAACCGGAAACGAACTAGACTCAGCCGAAATCCAATTTTCAATAAACGAATAGGGATGAACTCAAACGAACTTAAACGAACTCGCACTTCGTTTGAAAGTAAGCATCCGAACTGAATCCGAACCGTGAGTTCGGAGCGGTTATTGTTTTGAAAACTCAGATCTCACCCGAACTCAATACGAACTGAACCATTCTTGACTCAAATTTCACGATTTTCAGTATTTTTGAACGAAATTTTCAACAGTAATACAGATTAACACAGTAGGAATGATTTAGGAGAAGATATTTTAAAGAAAGCACACTCGAGATGATCAAACAAACACAAAGATGATTACATTTTTCAAAACGCCCCCACTTTTTGACTCAAAAATCCAAAAAAACACATATTTCCAACCAGTAGAATGAATTAAATGATCTGATACCACATGAAATTACGTGAGCGGTGGATCGTCTACTCGGTCGTATCAAAATCAATGTAAAACATGAACACGGAGAGTAAATACAAAGACTTGTATTATAAACCACTGAGAGATTACACACTGGAACACACACAGTAGATCTGACAAGTTCCTAGTTATTCTATACAGGACTGAACTATTTATAGTTGAACAAGACTAAGCAAAAACACGATCAGCCGAACTGCCAGTTCGGACAAGTTCGTGTGCATCCGAACTGGCAGTTCTTCTTCAGTTCGACCAGCATAATCGTGTAACTCTTTGTCTTGTTCTTGATATTTCATATGACTACCAAGAACCATGTATCAACAGATTTCAACCCTAATTACAGAATAAGAAGCCTAAATGTTGGGAATCTCTCTGGTTCCCTCCCCTACATAGACCCCCTGCGGCACCACCGCCGCCGCCATCGCTGTCGTCCACCACTGGAATGCCGCCACCGTTCGCCGCTGTCAGACCGTCATCGCTGCCACCTGTCGTCGCTGCACCCTGTCGTCGCCGATGCGCTGCACGCCACCGCTGCTCCACCAGCCGTCGTTGCTCCACCGGCCACCGCTGCTCCGGCACCGCCACTGTCGTCGCCGTCCCGTACCGTGACCCACACGGCTGTACTAGCTCGTGTGTTCTCACTTGGCGCTTTGACTAGCTCAAGTGTGATCAGTTCGGGTTGTTCAAATTTGTTTGAACGAGTGATCAAAGGATTTTAGCAGATTCGTTTGTTGATTCAAATTGTCTCATCTCAGTCTCGTCAAGGTCAATCTCTAAACATCCTATGGTTGTGCTATATATATATATATATATATATATATATATATATATATATATTTATCTGAATTTATTGTAATTAGATAACTGGTGTGGAATACATTTCTCGTATAGAAAAGTTTTAAATTCACCGCTTCCGTATTATATTATTAGTTGTAATAATATCTGATAAATCAATATATATATATAATGAGATTTTATATTAAAAGTTAAAATTTTAATTTTGACCTAAACGAGTCCTATATTTCCAACCGTGGTATCAGAGCCACTTTTACGATGATTCAGATAATATTAGAATAATGATCTTGAATTTTCTCTATGTTTGATTTGTCACTACATATAAAATTATGCCTTTACGTTTGTGATTGTGTGAATTGAGCCATCGACCTCATAACTATTATTTTATGATTGTTGTGTTTATGGTTGTTTACGATTATGGTTTTTTTATCATGGTTATTTCCATGTTTTGATGTATGTATTTTTCGGGTAATTGTGTACCTGCAATGTAATAATTAGGTTTTATTTTAATTGTAAAATGTAAATCTATTTACATCAAAATCTGTATCATGGAAAAACAACCAAGATGAGGACTGTCAGAATCCAGAATGGTGGTTGAAGGATACTTTTGGACGTCTCGCAAGAATCAAGGAAATCAAGGAAATCAAGAAGTAGGGCCAGAACTGTGGTTGCTTGTCCCTTATAGACCTAGTTTAGTAGCGCTCGTTGGCTCGAGGGAAACTAAACATACAATCATAAATGGCTCGATTCAATGTGTTGTGGTTGACTAATTATTTAGAATAATGCTTTTAGCCAAACTGGATGACACAATCTTTAAATAAACGTTAATAATTAAAAGATGTTTTAATTTAAGAGGCATATGTATAATAAGTCGTTATTATGAGATTGGTTTTAATTTTTCCAAATAGAAATATTAAAAGACATAAAATTGATAAAGAGTTTTATTAATTTAAAAGGGATTCGCGATAAACTACCAACCTAGTTTTATTAATTAGGTTATCTAAAACGATCGCATCATGTAATGAAAAGGAGTTTTCAGGATTTATCATGAATAGGTAAAATATGATTTTACAAACATGCATGACCTGTTTTTCATGCAAATATGTCGTCCATGATATTTTCATAATATAAAAGCAAATCCCAATTTCAAATGATATTTAATGACATACTACATTTGAAACACTCGAACTGATCTATCCGAACCCCCTTTGTTAGTGCTTACCCTGCATTGGGCCTACGGTTTCAGTATGTGGTCAATCCGTGATTCCTGTGTAACATAGGACGGCGAAACACGTTTCTTATCTAGGGATAATATCACTTGTAGCATGACAAATGGGCATAGTTGGGGTAAAGGTACAAATTAACAAATCATGTCGCGCAAATCTGAGAGTTGTGTAGAGGATACAATCGGTAAAAGGTTACCCACCTACGTAGCAAATGCAGGAGTGAATAGTGATAAGCCAATCACCTCTGTAGTTATGAAATGGGATCATTGTCTAAAATCAAAGTTTTAATAAAAGACATAAATTGAAATTGCAAGTTCATAATGCATCATAACCCCAAACCAGGGAGTTGTGTGAGACGTAATTGGTAATCCTACCCACCTACGTAATAAGCACAAATGAATAGTGCTAAGCCAATCACTTGCATTTATGAAAAAGGATCTCTATCCTAATTGAAATAGTGTCATTTGGTCTATCTATTTAATTAGGTTATCTAGTAGCATGAAATACTAATATATTTTTTCCCTTTTGTAGATGTACCACAGTTATTTTGCCAAATATCCTTACCGACACATTATGTACATGAACAAACTGAATGGCAAGAACTTCACAACATGGTACCAAAACTTAAGATACGTCCTCGAGAAGGAAAAGAGGTAATATGTTGTGGACAGATCAATTCCAAAGGTTATGCCAACCGACACTACTATAACTGACTAGCTGAAACATCATGAGGACTCGCAGAGAGTAGCATACCTGATTCTCTCGAGTACGAGTGGTCAGTTATACAGTGATTATGATATATACTACAAACACGCCTCTGCTTATGATATGATCCAAAAGTTAGGAGATAAATTTTATTCAAGTCAGGTATGGGGTTTTGAATTCACTAGAGAGATAACTAAGCCGATGAAGTTCAAATATAGTGTTGTAGATCATGTTGATCGAATGATGAGATATTTTAACAAACTTGAGATACTAGGATTCCTTGTACATTCGGTTATTGCCCAGAATATGATTTTGACATCCCTGCCGAGTGAATATGGAGCCTTTGCAAGGAAATGCAACAAAAGTGGTTTTGATGGATCGAAGACAACTCTGAGAGAGTTAAACGTAGCTAAAGAAAAGAAGTTCAAGTCAGTCAATAAATCTTTGACCGAGAACCCTAATCAAGGCATGAAGAGAGTCCGAATCTTTGATGATGATGCTTGCTATATCTGCGGCAAGATGGGCCACCTGCTTTTCTCAGGAAAAGTTCCCAGACTGATCAGATCAGATCCCACACAAAGTGTTATGAGGTAATATTCATTTTAGCATTTTCCTATCTTGAAATCACCAAGTGTATAGACACTAACAGAATGTGTGTTCACATTTTTTGATTTGCATGATGTGGAATTCAGCGACGACGAGAAAAACGATGAAGACTGAGGTGACTTGAGAAGTCGACAGCAGCTGAAGATATAAAAGATAGTTTCTTTCTTCATTAAAACAATTTATTTTGTTTTACAAACATCGTTTGGTTATACCTTTGTTTTGCAAATATTTACGATATGGTTGAGATTTTATTATTTATGTTATTTAATATTTGTTTAATGCAATAGGCAAATCTATGAGATAGATATCCTCACAAGTTACGAATATATATTGTCTTTTATGCATGAATGAGATTCAAGGTATTAAAAGTTTGTCATCCTAAAACAAATGTTAGCAACGTTAGAGATTTCCTGAGGAATTATTTCCGAAGGAAATTACTAAGTGTGCAAACATAGTTTGAATATGGCTAACTAACAATGAAATTGATTGAAAAACAAATTCGATAACACATGCATGAAGATGCAACAAAATGAAGACAATAGTATAAATAAAACTTAATTGATCTCTTCAAGAGACATCAAAGAATAGCAAGATTCTTATGAATTAAGTTGGAAAATACGATCAGTCAAATGAGACACATTCTGATGTAATCAGAATAAATGTCTTTGCTTGAATACTGGGTGACTCATTAGATGAATCTTCTTATATGGTTAAAAGGAAGTTTTAGTAAAGAAATAAATAACTTGAAGAAGTTAAACTAATGATAAAAGTATACAAGCAAATCCAGGATTCACACTCATCATTCCATAAGATTAGATTGAATCTTAGAAAAACCTGAACCATCACAGAAGTTACCAATAAGTTGTAGAATTTCTGGATCCAGCACCACGATTGCAGATATATTTCATAAGGTAATAATCTTATGATTAAAGATATAAGATCTTTAAAGGTGTTGGATATGGGATATGAACTGAAAAGACAAAAAATCACACTTAGACAATAGATGAGACAGGTGATTTGTCTCTTAACAATTCAAAAGGATTCCCAAACTAATTACTGTACTTGACAAAGTATAAGTAGACAATCATTGGGATAAAGGATTACAGAATATGATGTTAAGGAAAGTGGTAGTTTAGCCACAGATCTGAATAAAGAGAGATGAGATCATAAAAGAGATGTTATGACACATCAGAATCTTAGACTAGACAACAGTGAATGATTGAAGGTATAGGATTCTTAATCATAACATATCCTCAGACTGTAAGATGAGATCTAAAGCAGATCCATAGATAAGTTATAATGAAATAATGTTGATATGAGATATCAAGGTTACAAAAAGATTATGAAATTTGAAGAGAATGATCTTGAAAAAGATCAGTAAAACGGTATGTTATGAATAAGATACAATTAAGGGGAAATCCACAATTATACAAAGCAAGAGAAAGGATAGAGTAATTATATAAACCCTCTTGCAGATTCATATACAGAGATGGATATTCAGAAATCAGCACGTCTAGGCAAATTCAGATAAATCGGTTAATCTCATAATGGTGTTTGAGAGTACATGAAGTCATGGAAGTAATCCTTAAGTTTTAGCCGGTAAAACGTTTTAATGTGAGATGAGATTCTCAGGATAAGTAGAAGATGGAGATCAGTAATTAATCAAGAGCTCATACATGACTTTGTTACTGAAGATTGTCAGTATAATTACTAAGAGACAAAATAATAATGGATGTATAATTCATCCACGTACATCACTGTCACAAGAGAATACCAAGTGTCTGGTATACAAATTAAGACTAAGAATGACAAGGTTATATGTCGAATGTGATCCAAAGTCACAAATATCATAAGAAGTTAATCTCATAATATCAGAAGGAGTTAATCTGATAAGAATGTCTTGATGTAGCGAAACAAGGATGTCTTAAGCAACATAAGGACTGTATCTTTCTAAGAACAATCTGCATGACAGAATGCGATCGCACAATAGTTGCTAGAGATGATCCAAAATCAGTATCTAGTGTTTTGAACGACACAGCCACATAGACCAGCCCATCTAGAATCAATGGTTGATTGCTACATGGACTATGTGACGTGTGCTGAGGTATACTTAAAATATGGCACTTTTATTTAAAGTTTGTAGCAACTTGAAGCTTTAAAATTTATAATACCTCATTTACTTGACAACTACCATTTCACCACGTTACACGGGCAAGTGCACCCATCGTGGGCAGTATAGCAGTGGTAAGTTGAATCGGGGTCGATCAGGACACAATGGAAAATGAGAGCTCTCAATACTCAACATTTGTTAACGTTTAACCAAACTCTATCTTTAGGTTTTTAAAAAATAAGTTAGTAATATATATATATATATATATATATATATATATATATATATATATATATATATATATAATGGGTTTTGAGACTTAAGTAGTCAATGTCAATATTGATTGGAGAAACATACCATTAACTTGAAATCGAGTTGTTGCTTTATGACTTTGCTTTAAGATTGTTTATCAGCAGAAGACCAACCACCTTTCACAATCTTAGGATGATTCACCATCTACACGATCAACCGTCTGCGAGGAGTACGAACGTCATGGGAAGGTGCCACTGATAAACAAACAAAGTGATATAATGCCACTTACTTACGAGGTCCCTCAAACCGTGACTTACCATACTCGACATGCCATCATGAACCAGTAGGGGAACAACCCTGCGTGCCGGATTATTTTATTATGAAAATGACCATTTTAAGGGACTCTGGTCCGTTTCATTCGCACCTAGCTCTCCGCATGTGTACTTCTGACGTAACCACAAGTTCACAAACACGTAGCATCTCGGCTTCCGTGAAGTGACAAAATATTACCAACCCTCATCCCCAACCAAATACTTTTAGCCCGCACCTGCGTGGTCAGCCGAGTTTGCTTACATAGACATAAGGACCTCGATCGTATCATGTAGCGTGGGGCGCGAGTCACCTTTCGGATCATGCATCGCCCCCCGACCGGGTGTCACAAGTCCAGCCTTGGGATTTCGACCCCCTAAATGGTCTGTGATACGAAGAACACGTTTGGTTTAGAAAATCAATAATAAACTTTTAATAAAAAAGGTTTTCATAAAGTCATTAGACACACCTTAAAACAATGTTATAAAGACAACTCGAAAACTCATTAAAAGTTGGTTAACTTCAATCAAGTGTAAGACTTAAGCTAATCATTGCTCATTAGCTTAAAGATGTGCCAGGTAGTAAACAAAGAATTTCATAGATAAAATGCTTTCATTTACTAATGCTAGTTATAGTTCTTACAAACTTTGACATACTTAAAGACTCGAAAACACAAAGTGGCTCAACCAATCTAAAAGTGGGAGAAGAGAGGAAAGAATTGAGCGAATTGAAAAGTGGTGGAGGTTGGCTTTTATAGGCAAATCGTCTGGATAGGCACGGGCCGTGTCCTGCTTGGTATGGGCCGTGTTGTGTCTATGGATGCAAATTTTACCCGCGAAAGAGGGTACCCGCGGGTACCGGACCCAAATAGGGCGGGTATTACCCGTCTTAACGGGTAATGGGGCGGGGATGGGTATTATTTTTAAAACATGAAGCGGAGACGGGTCGGGTATGGGTATGGCACTACCCGCCCCATTTAAAACCAGGATATATATAATTTATATATGTCCTTTATATGTATATATTTTTATTGCTATGTGTCACACTCCCAAAAATCCCACGCGTGGTAACGTGTCACAGAGTGCTTGACAAACCAGGATCGAACACATTAGCCATACGAACAGTCTATATGTAATTTAAAAGTCAAACTAAAGTAAAAACGTTTTAATATGCGGAAGCGTAAATGTCATAAGTTGAAATAAATGTCAAAGCGCCAAAACATGCGCAAACCAAAAGACGATTAACTTGAAAAGTTTTAAAGTATAATATGCATGCATGATAACCAAATCCAAAAGGGCATCCTAGCGTGCGACAAGCAATCCAGTTTAGCTACCTGAGAAATAACATGCTAACGTGTCAACACAAAGTTTGGTGAGTTCACAGGTTTAATATTCTCAAACAATACAAGTCATGTGAGCATAATCACTAATATATATCAGATAGCGAGCTAGGCTATATACATGAAACTTTACACGTGATGGTCACTGAAGCAGACAATTGTTTATAGTTTGCCTTGTTCCGTTGAGGACGAATATAACCCCCGTTCGATATCCAATCGTGTCAATGTGACTGACCCGAGTGGGATTTGTCAAACCCAGTAGTATTACAATATATTTTCCGCTATCATCACCAAATACTAACGGTACCATGAGAAGGATTTTGTTGTCTAGTGTGCCTCAGTATCAATATTCGTGTGATATATAAAACTCTAATTATCTCATTTGTGTAAATCTTGCATGTTTTCTCCCCCAACAGGATTTGAAATAGTAAAATGGGGCCGTGAAACTCACCTTAGGTTGCACAGCAAAAATCTCTAGATAATCAGTTAAGCAAGTAGCAAGAACGGGTCTTGCAGAAGCAATTAACCACCTAACGAGCATACAAGTATAAGTGTGTGTTCAAGCAAAACGACTAAGTCTAACGTAACCGACAAAAACGAATGATCGTGAGGTCTGAAACAAGTCGAGTGTCACACCCCAACCAACGGCGGAAAATGTCGGGGCACGATGATTGTCCAGATGCACATGACAACTAAAATAAGTTGTAATACTTAAACATGCCCTTTTTCATTAATCAATTCAAGATATTGTACAAGAATATTAAACATGCAGTGATACATATCAAACTGATTTAAAGTCTTTAATCTAGGTCCAGCAATCCTAGCGTGATCACAACATAGCTCATGTATAGGTTCCTGCAACATGTATAAGATAAAGTGTCAACTACAAAAGTAGTTGGTGAGTAAACACATGTTTAAATAATATAAGTATAATTTCAATAACAGCGATATATGTATAACCAGATATTTTCATATATATAGTCAAACAAGTAATGAGTTAAAGCCAATGAATGAGCGCATCAAACCCTAGACAACTAGGCTTCCAATCATAAGGCGCTACACGCGAAGCATGCCAAGTGGGTTGTCAAACCAATAGATCTATTATTGTTACCCCGGCTCGGTGTGTTAATGAGTACGCTTTGAGATAAAGATAGTAACAGTGCTAGATCAAACCAATCACAATAATCCACACATATTTAACATACATAGAACGTATCAAATCATCATATAATCGCGTTTGTGTTTTAGAGAATCGATTTTGAATAAAGATACATGTTACACCCCAAAATGTTTAAAATAGGAGGTTTGTGAATACTCAGTACACAAATCATCATTTGAAGGAATCACCCTTCTAATGATAACAAGAGTTGATATCGCATCACATCCCATAATATTAAAAGAGGGGGTTTAGTGGATACTCACCTGATAAGTAGATCGAAAATGAGAGATAGAACCAATCGCGAGAGATAACAATCTGAGGATTATCCTAATGAAACGAACATGCTAAATGAATATTGGGAATGATAATGATTATGGTTCTAAGGACACGAGGAAACTTAAGGAGTGTTAGGTCTTATTTAATCAAAAGACCATTTTACCCTTTATTGGTAAATTAGGGTTTTAGTAATTTATTTAATAATTAATACATTTATCACTTTTGAACTCATATACACTTATTATATGTATAAATATGTTCTAAGACCAAAAATCAAGTTTCAATATTTTCCGGTTTGTTTAATATTTAATAATCATATTCAAAACCCTAATTTTGAAATAATTAACAAATAAATAGTAAAATCTTTTATAAAATTAAATAAAATTAGGGCTTTTACTTAAAATACTATTTTATAATATATTGTAAAAGATAAGCCCTAGATTTAACCGGTTTGTTTAATTTTGGCAAAGCAACGTCTACAAAATCCTAAATTTTAATGTATTTATTGAATAAATATCAAAACAATTCATAAAATTGCAAAAACTTAGGATTTTATTTATTATGATATATTATAATATTCCTCAAAATAGTAAACCCTAATTTAACGCCGTTTACTCAATTTGGGCAGAACAACGACGTGAAAACCCTAATTTTGACCGTCTTTTAAATAAAATACCAAAACCTTTCCAAAACTTGAAATTAACTTAGGGCTTTCTTAAAACACGTTATTTTAGGATTACCTACAAAAATTTAGACCCTAATTCCCACCCGATCACCCGATTTTAGCAACACAAGCTCAAGAACCCTAGATTTTATGCATTTTTAGAAAACATACTTAGAGATTGAATTTGCAAAAACTGAGATAGGTTATTGTAGATCATACCTAGGGTAGCTCAACTGCTGAATTTTAGCTTCAAACTCCAAACGAGGTGGGAGAATTTGATGGAGGAAGATCTCGGCTAAAAAGGGGTTTTTATTGTGATGATTTCGTGAATTGGTGTTGTAAAACGAACGATTTCAGTCCCTTTATATAGTCTTCAAGGTCGCCTAGGGTGTTTACACGTGGGAGGGTGACGAATTGGATCGAATTTACACGATAGCTAGGTCAATTAGTCAGAAACGTGAAGAACAAGTCAAGAAAAAGATCTGGTCGCGACCCATTTGGGCGGCGGTACGGCCGGATGTGCCAGGGCTCGGCGACCCGCGAGCCACTTTGCTGGTTTGGCAGAAATGGTCCCTGCAGGTTTTTATTTATATTTTAACCCCTGAACTTTGGTTTTTGCAGTGATTTTAACCTCATAAACTTTGTGAAACTTAATATTTAATGCCCAAAATTAGTTTAGAATACTTTATCATGGTTTTCTAAGTCTCCGGATACGCATAACGAGGTATAAAAATATGTATTTAATATATATATATATTCTTTTTATTCGTTCGTTCTCGTTTTAACTCGTTAACCTCTAAAATTTTACGAGTGACTTATATTGACCTTATAAAACACTAAGGAACATTAAAATATTATTTTTGAAATTTACGTGATTCCAGGTTATTAACGGAATTGCACGAAAAATGGTAAATTCATTTAATTGTATTTTAACTAACAAAATTGATCCAAAATTTAGCCAATTGGTTTTTAATGTTATAAAATGATTGTAGGATATTTTAAAATATATATTTTGAGATAAAAAACTCCGAGATTCCCGGTAAACGATAAATCGAATACCGAAATCGCGTAACAACACAAAATTGCTTTATATTTTGTTTTAATCAAATCGTTTAACCTAAAACTTTGCAAATTTATTATTTTGCTTTCAAAAATGATTATCGAGTATCCCGAACATAAATTAATTGTATATTTTAGATAAATTCCTTCGAAAATTCTTAAATCAAAACTCGATTTGCGTAACAAGTTAAAATTCGGGTTGGGTTTTGTAAATGGGTCGGACACAGGTGTTACATCTAGGATGGCACTGTTGATACATGAAATGTGCGTCGTGTGAAGTATCAAATGAAGACCAAGTTCAAGCCAATTTAGGGTTGGCCGAACCTGGTCCGAACCTGAAGTTCGGACCGGCCGAATCTGGGGTTCGCAGGGAGTTCGGCCAGTCGGGTATAAATAGTTGTTTGGTCTTTGTGTTTAGGAGTTCTGAGCGTGCGAGATCTCTTAAGTGTGTGTTTCTAAGTGTGTTTCTCTGAGTCTGTTTCTAAGTGTTTACTGATTGTAATTGTTCTTGTTTGATCAATAAAACAATCGGTTAATTACGTTTCGATGTCCGATTAGCTAGATCGAGTAGACGATCCATATGCTCACGCATTTTCAAGTGGTATCAGAGCTTTCTGGTTCACTCTACTGATCTGTGGTTGCTTTTCTCGGATTATTGAGCGTTTTCAAAGTGATCTCGTGTTTCATTACGTGTTTTCGATTATTTCTGACGTGTGTTTTGTGCAAAAACTGTTTCTAAATCGTTTTCTATCGAATTTTCTGATCCACCATATCGAGTTTCGTCAAAATCAGTCTGTTTTCACAAGTTTTCGAAAAATGACTTCGAGGTTCGGAGGTTACTGGGCAAGCTCGGAGTAACCGCTCCGAACTTGAGGTTCGGAGGTGACTCGGAGGAGTTCGGTGAGAGTTCGGAAGTGTTCGGCGAGAGTTCGGTGGTAGATCGGTCTAGGTTCGGAGTTTTATTGAAGTTCGGAGTTAGTTTGAGGTTCGGTGAGAGATCGGAGGTGTTCGGTGAAGTTCGGACTAGTTCGGAGGAAGCTCGGAGGGTATAATAGGTTCGGACCAGTTCGGACAGATCAGAATTTTTCAAATTTTCAACGATGTCGGAATTTCAAGCTTTTGCCTCAATGCAAAGTGCTATGCAGACCATGATGAATTATGACAATGAAATCGGAACAAGTCAGAAAGTTCCTAAATTGTTGAAATTAGAAGATTATCAGAATTGGAAGAAACGATTTTCAGCGTATATCAGCACAAATAATATTGACTTATGGATTCCAATTAGGAAATTGTATGAAAAACCAAAAGAGGATGGAGAATCTAAGGAAATTGAAGATTTTGATGCTGCTGAAAGAAAAAGTTATGAACTTGAACAAAAAGCTTATGGTTATCTTACCATGGCGTTACCTACTGAATTGTTACATCAATTCAGCACGTGTAAGAAGTCAAAGCAGTTATGGGATGCTTTATCAGCAAGGTGTGAAGGAAATGATCAGTATAAGAAAAGTCGAAAGAAGGTTTTGAGTAAAGAATTTGATAATTTTCAGCATTATGAGAATGAAAATATAACAGCTCTTGTCTCAAGGTTATCTCATCTGATTAGTGAATTGAAGATTGTGGGAATTGAGAAAACTGATGAAGAGTTAAAGGAAAAGATTATGGAAGCATTACCAGACAAATGGGAAAATTATGTTTTGCTTATCACTCATGATAAAGAATACTCAACGTTGACATTTCATGAGCTTACTGGAAAGCTTCATGCTCGTGAAATGGAAATGTTAAATTCAAAGAAATCAACTGCTACCTTGCAACATCCTGAGTTGTATCATGGTGAAAATTCAGCAAGCATAAATGCTAAAGCTAAACCAAGTTTGAATTCTGCACCAAGTGTAGCTTTTCTAGCTGGAGCTTCAGGAAATTCTGATAATAATTCTTCAAGAGGTTGCCATTTCACAATTCCAAATATTTCAACTCAAAGTGCTTTTTCGGCTGAATCAACGGAGGATTGTGCCAAAATGATTTCTGCATTGATTTCATCATCTTTTGGTTTGATTCTCAAAAATGTTGCTGATGCAAAGTTAACTAGTGAGGATCTTGATGAACTTGATGATGATCAATTGACTGAATTGGATGTTTCGTGGCAATATGCTATGTTATGTCAACGGTCAAAGAGGTTTTTTAAGAAACATGGAAGACGTATTTCTGGTGACAAGTTGGGTTTCGACAAGTCAAAGTTAAAGTGTTATAACTGTCAACAACTTGGACATTTTGCCAAAGAATGTCAACAGAAATCTGCTACTTCACAATCATCCAAACCTGGTTTTACTCAACCATCTACAAGTAACACAGGCAAGACAACAGCTTTGACGGTTCAAAAAGATGGTGCTATTGATTGGGGTAAACATTTTGGATATGATTCATCAGCCTTAATAGTTACTCATGATTTACAAGAAGATTATTGTTCGGATACTAGTTCTGATACTAGTTCAATTCCAAGTTCTTATGAATCTGCTGAAAACTTGGAAAGTCTGATGAAGGAAAATGCTTTGTTGATGAAGAAGGTTCAACAATTGTCTGAGACATTTGATGTGATTAATTCAGAATTGAAGATTTCTAAAGAACATGAAACAGAGTTGGTTTTGAAGAATGAGGGTTTGGTTACTGACATCAAAATGTTGAATGAAGTTATAGGTGTTTTGAAGCAAGATAAGAAGAATGTTGAAACTTCAAAAGTTGAAATTTGTGAAGAAAAGGATGAATTGATGCAAGAAGTGAAGAAATGGAAAGAAGAGGCAGAAGATGCAGCGAATGATTTCCAGAATTTGTTTGACAAATCCAAGATCAAGCTTGATTTACTTACCAAAAGTGTTGAAGAATCTAATACTAAGATTAAAGCATATCAAGTTGATATGGAAAAGTTGTTAGATGAGAAGCGAGAGTTGGTTAGGGTTAATAAGGTGCAAACTGCAAATCTGGAAATTCAAAAGAGAAATGAGGATAAACTGAAGAAGGAGTTACATGAAGGTCTTGACAATCTTCGTTTGCAAAAGTTTGAAACTCACAAAGTTACTAAGCGTTTGATTGCTAAAGAAAAGGAATTTGCAGAAGCTCAACAGCAAATTTCTGATCTCAAAATTCAAGTTCTTGATGCTAAAAGACTTCTCAACAATGTTTCAAATTCTCAAGTTTTCACAAGCTTCTTAGCAAATGATGAAAATTTTGAAAGAATGTTTGATAAAACTGCATCACCTCCTGCTCATATTAAGGAAGCTTTCAAAGAAGTGAAGGAACATGTTGAGGATGTTGACTATTCAAAGACTTCATCTGCTACTTCTGAAGAAGCAAAGGTTGTGAAGAAGAAGAAAAACAAGAAGAACAAGAAAAAGGTTTTGAAATCTGAGATTCCTCCAGCACCAAAATTTGTTTCTGGTTCATCTTCTGCTGCTACTGAGAAGTCAGCTACGTCCAGTGACAAGATTCAGTCTCAACCTGAAATTGATGAGACTATTTTCTATGATCAGAAGAAAATCACTGATATGAAAGCTGAATTTACAAGATTGGCTAAGAATGGACATCAGAGTTCAAATTCTGAGGAGAAGATATCTGGTAAACAAGTTGGTCTGGGATTTCATGAAAAGAAGGTTCAAGTTGAGAAGGTTCCAGCATCTGCAGCACAAAGTTTGAAGAAACTTAAAATGCAGCAAGTAAAGAAGGATGTCTTTAAAGCAGACAAGGTTCAACCCGAGCGGTTTTATAAACTCAAGGGTTCTGATCAATTGTTTTCTGACAAAGAATTTCCTCTTCATTGCGTTGATGCTCGGAAGATTTCAGAAGTTTTTATGAAAGCTGATATTTCATCTGCAAATTCTCAATCTCTGAGCCCTACTTCTAAATGGGTACATGATCATCGTCATCAGGTATATGATTCTCATTCTGATCATGTTAGAAATATTCATGTATGTTCTTCGCAGGTACATCAGAGATGGGATAAAACGACAAGAATTTGTTATATTTGTCGTCGCCCAGGGCACATGGCAAAAGATTGTCCCTCACCTGCTGATTCATCACAAAGATTTCGTAAGAAATCTGTTTTTGGTAAACCTGCCCAACCTAAGTTCTTTGATGAACAAGGCAGAGTTTTTGATGACGTTAAGCCTACATTTTATCATAAACAAAAACGTTTTGTTCCAAAGTTTTCAAAGGTCAATGTGTTCATCATCACAGTCACCTGTACTGCTTCGTCAAAAACTGAATTACCAAAACACCAAGAATGGAAACCTAAAGTGGTTTCAAAGCAAAATCAGGATACTGGTCGACCAGAAGCGATCCGCTTCGGGTCATTTGTGAACTAATCAGTTTGACCAGTGTGCAGGTACTTCTAGAAGACCTATCGACGATTGAAAAGTTGTTGATGGAGGAGTATTCTGCTTACTTTAAATTTCATGCTATATTTTTCTAACATGCAAAATTTTCTGAATTTTAACACTACAAAATATCCGTGTTGCTTGATCACTTTTATTTGTTTACAAGTTTTTCTCCAAAAAACCAAAAATAGAGTCTTGTTTTTGTGTAAAATGAAAATCCAAAAAATAGAGTTTTCATTTTAAGGGGGAGAATTGTAAGTAAGGGGGAGTAATTGAGCATGTCATGGAAAGAAGGTGAATACATGCAAAATATATAAGGAAGGAAGGTGAATACATGCATAATATAAAATTGTGAGAAATTGATCATTGGGAAATGATGGTACATTGGCATACGTATCTGACTCATGGATAGAGTAGATGAAAGAGCCATAAGATCATTGTTTGATGTGCTTGGTAGGCTCGACAAATCAGAAAGTATTCAGATGTGATATACACTAAATACTAATGCTTGACCATGTGGATAACATCTTGATGCGTATGTCATGACACAAAAAGAAAAATAAGTGTGAAAAGAGTAATGAGAAGTCACTGTGTACACATGCGTTAATTTTGCAAAGATTTAAACTTGTTTGATTTTCTTTATTTTGTCAAACGATCGGACTTTCTCTGCGTGTCGAAAGACCGACCTGATTGTTGTTCGTTTGACGATTCTGCTTTATTTTCTTTGGTGTTTCGTATAACTCATCGGACTTTCTCTGCGTGTATGGGAGTACCGACCTGATTGTTGTTGAGTTATACAACTTCAACTTGTTTTATTATTCTTATTTTGTTAAATCCGAGGCCTTATCTGCGTATCGAAAGATCGACCTTAAGGTAGACGATTTAACGTTCTTATTTCTTTTTGCATGGAACACAGTTGACTGTATCATGAATAATTCTATGCGTTGTGAAATTTCACAAATGCTATCACACAAAAGGAAAGGAAAGAAAAACAGAAAATGTCTGAATATGTCTGATAGTGTGGGATACACTGGTCAAAGCAAATCTAATCAATACCTTAACATATCCAGATGTTATGAGTATGATTCTGTTTGAGCTTAAGATGGACAAATTATACCAGCAATCGGCATGACTTATGTGCTTCAATTAATTGAAATTGAAGTGTAGTTCAGTGCGTTATGACCAATATGATCCCGTATAGTGATCTTTCTCATACCAAAAATAGTGTCTGTTTCTGTATTGCAGTTTTATTTCATATTAAGAAAAGTTCAAAAAGATTTTAGGTGTGTTTTGATATAAACTTTCAAAAAGCCAAAAAGATTTTGTTTCTGCTTTATTTTCGATCTGATCAACACGTGATATAAAATCAATTTTCAAAAATCATATCTTGGAATCTCAAAGAGACGTTTTGCGCCAAGATTATTTAAGTTTGATGCAGGATGCTGTAGTGCAAGTGATCACAACTTCAAGTCTTCTGAAGCTTGTTGATAAAGACCAGAGTTAAATAGAATGTCATCAAGTATTCAAGATTGAGCTACGATCGAGTTGAGGAGGAGTTTGTTCGAAGATTCATCTCATTGGACGAACGAGATCTTAACTTGAGGGGGAGCTTGATTGAAGATACAGTTTTGATGATGTTGAAGAAATTAGAGGAGGATACTGCACACGACGAGGGGGAGTTTGTTGATACATGAAATGTGCGTCGTGTGAAGTATCAAATGAAGACCAAGTTCAAGCCAATTTAGGGTTGGCCGAACCTGGTCCGAACCTGAAGTTCGGACCGGCCGAATCTGGGGTTCGGAGGGAGTTCGGCCAGTCGGGTATAAATAGTTGTTTGGTCTTTGTGTTTAGGAGTTCTGAGCGTGCGAGATCTCTTAAGTGTGTGTTTCTGAGTGTGTTTCTCTGAGTCTGTTTCTAAGTGTTTACTGATTGTAATTGTTCTTGTTTGATCAATAAAACAATCGGTTAATTACGTTTCGATGTCCGATTAGCTAGATCGAGTAGACGATCCATATGCTCACGCATTTTCAGGCACGTGTGCCAAATCCGAGTGATTATCGAAATAACGCTAGAAAAATACAATATATTAATATTATATATTTTCTAAGTTCAAGGATTCCTAAAATAAATATAATATATATATATATACATTTAAACTAAATGTGCAAATGACGTTAATAACGGATTTGCGAGAACAATATATATGTATATGTTAAAGGTTCTCATAAAATATCCGATTGTTTCGATAAAATCCAAAGATATAAGTTTATATATTAATCTACTTAAAATATATATATTTTACTTAATGTAAAACCCAAAATTTATATCAATATATATGTAGATGTTAGAACTATATTTTTAATTTAAAATAAAAAGTTAAACACAATTCACAACTCGAAATATGGTTTACGGGATTTAATGTTCCTAAATATATTTTTACGGGTTCAAGACACGATGGACAACAACTTTGGTACAAATCATAGTGTTATAATGCTAAAAAACACAAAAATCATAAAAAACAGGAAACATGGAGGTCACCGGGTTCAAACCCGTGAACTCTATGTTATGACACAGTGCTCAACCCACTCGGCCAAGGGCCTGTTCACGTTTGGTGTCCGAACAAAATCCTTTTATCTATAGGCAGCAACCAGAAACATGTTTAGGGAAAATAAAGGAAAAGAAAAAGGTGAGACAGGGACTCGAACCCGCGTCCCTTGCGAACACAACCAGTACGATTAGGCCAGATTGGCGTTTGTTATTTAACCCGATCCCCCAACCTTATGACCCGTACCCGATTCCAGTCTTCTTCTTCCCCACAAACCCTAATGTCGCCGGAGATATTTCCGGCGACCGGAAAATCACAAAAACATAAATAACACAACATAACGAAGCAGAAATCATCATTTAAGTATTACCTCAAGTCGGTGATGAGAAACGATGAGTTTTTGAGCCCGAAACGAATCCCGAACCTTGAACGCGAACACTGAGCACCGTCATGAAACTCGAATCTGATTGCTCCCGGTTGCTTAGTGATGGATTTCGATTACAAAGGGTGTTGAATGGTGGTGATTTGGTGGGGATTTTGGCCGGAATTCCGAGTTCACCAGAAAACTTCAAAAAAAGAAACGAGAGAGAGAGAGAGAACGAGAGTTGAGAGTAGAGGGATGAGGATGAAAGTGAAAATGAATGAGGATGATCGAGTGGGTTATCATTTGATGGAATTGAATGTCTCAATTGATTGCAATAACTTGGCAACGGACGGGAATAATGATCGGTCTCAAAACCGATCATCGACTTTGAATCGTAATTGGTGAGTTATATTTAAGAATTGGATTTTGGCATAAATGGTCCTTCACTACTTTTACAAAGGAGGGTGGTGAGTTCCGGGAATTGCAAGTCCAGTCCTCCTAGATTTAGTTGACTTAGAACAAGTTCTAAAAGTTGCAAAATAAGTCCATCAAGGTTTAGAAAAAATTAACGATATCTAACGGAGTTAATAGGAAATGTTTTTAACGACGAATATACGAGGAACGTCAAAATATATAAATTGTATAACGTTAGAAAAAATTAACGACATCTAACGGAGTTAACAGGAAATGTTTTTAACGACGAATATACGAGGAACGTCAAAATATATAAATTGTATAACGTTAATAGGAAAATATAAATCTCGTTTTACTAAAATAAATAATGAAATATAACTCCACAATTATATATGTACGATCACATAAAATCATAACTTACATATTTAAATCACATAAATTTATGAGTAATAATTCATAATTACCCATCTTAAATCCACATGAAATCATAACTTGTATATATTCAAGTACCATAAAACCTATAAATAATAATTCATTACAACTCATTTTAAATTCACATAAAATCATAAAAATGGAAATTATAGAATTTCAAACGTTTACTTCCGTGCATGCTCGTAGTGATGATCACATAAAACCCTAATTGCTAAAGTAAACACAGTCAATCACATAAATTTTCACACAACATTTAATACAGTTTACGTTCAGTTAATGACAGAAAATGAATTCGAATAATAAATATAACTGTTACAATTCATACATCCCAAATACTAAATCAAATTTTGGCTTATTGTGTTGAGTTATTGTAAGTACATGGACGGATCTTACTACTGCATGATTCGATCAACAAGATGGACACAGATGTAAATAAAGCTTTGCTTTTTTTATTCACAAAGAGATTACAAGATCTAGAGAGAGAAACACACTGAGTTACACACAATTAAGAAGATAGAAATGACAGAACTAATTAACTCTCTTTAACACGAACTAAGTATAGTAACCACCTATTCCAGCGTACCAACCAACATACCATTGGTACGTTGGCTCCGTACCAACTGGTATGGCCCATGGTATGCAGACCCTAAGACTCACACAATAATGCTCTGATCTAGATACAATACACGAGACACATTGCAGCATAGGAATATGCTCTAACAAACTCCCCCTTAACGTGTAGTGTATCTATTCTAACTAAACTCCAGTCTTCAATCTTCAGCACTGCTGCATCCGATCTTCAACTTAAAATTTCTTGTCAGCAATAGAGCTTGCATGGCTGGATCACTCTTGAATAATCTTTAATATTCAAGATCCACTTGTGAAAGATACTTCAAACTCCTCCTTTCACCATGCTTGATTCTTGTCATACAAAACCTGCAAATTCAGAAGACAAAAACGTGGCTTTCTTTTTCTTTTAAAAATTAATTTAATCTTGGCGCAAAAATTTCTCTTCGAGAATCCAAGATATAGTTTTGAAATCATAATTTTGTATCTTGTATCGATCGGACGAAAACAAATAAGAAACAAAATCTTTTTGGCTCTTTGAAACTTTACATCAAAACACACCGAAAATCTTTTTGATTTTTCTAAGTTTATGCTAAAACACACCTAAAATCTTTTTGAATTTTTCTAATATGAAACATAAATGCGATACAGAATCAGACACTATTTTTGTCTTTTGCGAGAAAGATCACAACTTGAGATCATATTGAACATGACATGCTGAACTAAACTTCAATTTCAATTACTTCAGCACACAAGCATGTCGATTACTGGTATAATTTGTTCATCTTAAACTCTGGCAAATCATACTCATATCATCTGGATATGTTATTGAATTGATTAGGTTTGCTTAGACCAGTGTACCTCACACTATCAGACATACTCAGATATCCATTTGCTTATCACACTTTGTGACTTCACTTATGAATTTACACATAGTGATTGTATTCATGATATAGTCAACTGTGTTCCATGCAATAAGAAATAAGAACGTTAAATTGTCTACCTTAAGGTCGATATTTCGATACATAAATAAGGCCTCGGATTTCACAAAATAAGAAAATAAAACAATTTGAAATTGTATAATTCAACAACGATCAGTTCGGTCTTGTGGACACGCAGAGAAAGTCCAATGAATTATACGAAACACCAAGAAAAATAAAACACAACCTCAAACAAACTACAATCGGGTCGATCTTTCGATACGCAAAGAAAGTTTGATCGTTTGAGAAATTAAAGAAAATCAAACAAGTTTAAATCTTTACACAAATGAACACATGTTTACACAGTGACTTCTCATTTTTTTCACATATCTTTTTCTTGATATCTTGAAATACGCTTCAAGATGTTGTCCACTTGGTCAAGCATTAGTATTTAGTGTATATCATATCTGAATAGTTTCTGGTTTAATGTCGAGCTACCAAGCACATCGAACAATGATCTTATGGCTTTTTCATCTAGTTTATCCATGAGCCAGACACGTAAGCCATTGTACCATCATTTTACCAATTATGTCGGATACAATTTCTCATTTTTCAATATTTTTCTATTTTTCTATTTTTCTCCTCCTTAAAATGAAAACTCTATTTTTGGATTTTTCATTTTAACAAAAACACAAAGACACTATTTTTGGTTTTTCAACTCTTTCCCCCTAAACAACATACAGAATGTAAAAGAAAGAAAATTGACCAATCGATACTGATACCTTTCAGTTTAAGCTTTCAGAAAAACTTTCAGGTTTGTAATATGAAGCAGTAAATTTAAGTTACGCAAGAGACTCCACTATCAGTAACTGCTTGAAGCTTGAACTTCACAATAACCGACAGGTCTTCTTGAAGAAACCTGCACACTGGACAAAATAATTAGTTTTTAAATGACCCGAAGCACACAACTTCTAATCGGCCAGTGTCTTAACTAAAATCATTAGCAGCCTTGTAGACCACTTTAGGTCGCCACTGCATTTTAACTTTGTCAGTTTGAACCGAGTCATTATCAGGTGATGAACCACCAACACTCGAATCATATTTAAAAAATTGTTTCTTTTAAGATCTAACTTGTGAAGGTGTGGAATTAGTAAAAACTCTGCTAGATAAATCAATGAAAGTGGCAGATTTATCATAAAATTATCTTTTTGCAATTTCAAGACAATCTTGTGCCATGTGGCATTTTTTGCGACATTCATAGCACAAGCGATATGATCGCTTTGGTTTTTGTTTGTCCTGAAATGCATGCCACATATCATCAGAATCAAAATAATCATAAAAGTCATCAAAGGCTTGAAATGGATTAGCATGCACCCATTTTGAAGTAGACTGCGAGTAATTTGGACAAAAATTGTTTCATCATCTAAAACAGTTCCATTAGACACAAATTTGACCGATGTATTATCACCATTTGTCTTATTTTCCATCTTCTTGATAGATGACTTGGAATTCTTCTTTTTAGATTTTTCAGTAGCAAATTCAGAATAATCTCCATTTGCATCAGAAGATTTGACATCAGCCAGAGGATCAGTTTGAGTAACTGGATGTGGAATCTGATTGTACTCTTCTTCTACAAAAACTTTCTTGAAATTCTCATCTTTGCACAAATAACTTGTGAAAGAATGTGAATTCTTCAGATTATTTAATTGCATGCTAAGATCCAAAACCTCAACATTTAAATCTGATATCTTCTTCTGAGCATCTCCCAAAGCTTTTTCTGAATCAATTAACAGTTCGGAGCTCTGTTGAACAAAAACTTTTCTCTTCTCATATTATCTGTGCATCATACACTTCTTGTGTAATTTTATCCACCTGTCGCT
>JBCNJP010000003.1:20676598-20696670 GCA_039602395.1 Deinandra increscens subsp. villosa
TGTTGGAACTAAAATCTATGTGACTAACGCCATCAAATCTGTTTACCGAAGCATTCGACTGAAGAATCCATGTGAATTGATTCAGAGACGCGGGTTGTGATGATCGAGGCTTGCAGATTGGACCGAAGACCGTTTTCTGGAAAAGTCAACCGTTCGGGTCAACGGTCAACGTAAAAGTCAAGGGAAGATCGGTTCGAGCGAGTCAAGCTTCGGATTAATTAAATCAAGTTTGATTTAATTAATATTTATTTTATTCAAGTTTATTTGTATTTTGTTCATTTGTTATGTTTTTCTGTTGTTAGTCACCCTCACTATATATATAGTGAGGGTGCCCCATTCATTAAGAGTCTCAAGAGATATGGATGGATGGATGATAACTCTTTAGGATGTTGAGTCTTCCATTCTAGAGAGAGGGAGTGAGTCATGGATTTCTAGAGAGAGTGTTGTCATGATTTCTTGATTGTAATAATACGATTAATGAAATCATTCGAGTGATCATCATCTTTCTTATGTTTATGATTTTCTTGATCCTTCTCCATCTTCATCATCGTCTCCTTTTGGATTTTCGAATCTGATTATCATTCTTGCTCAAAGTCATGATTCTTGACAGTGAAAATCGGTCCTAACAAATGGTATTAGAGCGGGTAACCGATCAGATTTCATCTCACAATGAATCTGGGCACTCGAATCTGGATTTTGAGCTTGAAGTGAGTGAAGATGATGAAAACCCACTTTTTGGAGACTTTTTCATATTTTTCTTCATTTTGGATGATTCTGGATGGATTATGATGATATGGATGATTGTTTCGTGTTATGGAGTTCATCTGGATGTTATTTCATCTTCTACTTGTTCAAATCTGTGGAGAAAAATGAAGATCAGAGCTGATTTTTCGTAACAGTGGAGTTCTTCACGTTTTTGGGTTGTTCTTGAAGATTTCGGGTTTGATTCTGCGTTTTTGGTGTTATTGTTGATGGATTTGGATGAAACGAAGCACTAATTCTTAATGGAAAACGCGTTCCGGATCCATTGGAAGCATCCGTTTCGTCTGAATCTCAACCATTTTGGCAGATCTGGAAAAACACACACTAGTGCGTGTTTCGCGGTGTTCTTCGTGTTCTTGAAGATTTCCAGAATTTTGGGTTGATTCAATCGAGTTTTGATGCTGTTTAGGATGTGTAAGTGGCCATAGCATGTCTCTAAAACAGATTTGTGTCAAGAATCGATGGTTTCTACTCGTTTCTGAGGTTTTTTCAAGGATCAAGGTTGCTGTGTTCTTTCAAGTGTTCTTCAAGTTCTTTGAAGTTTTGAAGATGTTCTTAGCGATCTGAGTTCGTCTTGAAGATGTACTTAACGATCTAAGTTCAGCTTGAATATGGTATAAACGACATGCCTTTCTTCTTAACGATTAGGTTGAAAGGCCTGATTTGCCTTGAACGATCAGGCTAGTCTGAATGATCATGATGTGGCCTGAACGACCAGCTCCTTGCCTGAACGATCAGCCTCTGTTCTTAACGATCTGGTCTGAACGACCTGCCTCTAACGATCAGCTTCTGGGTTTTCATTCAAGTTGTTCTCGGTGGATTCTGATTGTTAAGGGTTGTAGAGGATGTCGCTACGAGTTCGTAGACATAAATTTCGCTGAATTTAGTCGTGTATTCATGGAGTTATGGTCGAGAAACGTTTCTCCGATGTGGTACGCGTTTCCGGTGAGTGTTTCCGGTGATACTAGGGTTTCGGTGGATGACGGATAGACACATCTGATGACGTGGCAGCACGCTAGTGGACAGAGAGGAATTGCTTCTCTCTCCTGTCGGTCAACGCTCAGATCATTCTCCATGTTGTTGTTGATCTCCCATTGGTGGGATCAGAAAACGCGTATGGGACCCAACTGGAGAAGATATGCCGTTAGAATGCTTGCTGCTGTTGTCGGTTCCTGATTGGTCGCATCACCGATCTTCACGCGGATCATGTCACCTTACAGCCATCAGATGGCTTTAATCTGAGCCGTTGGATACCTCTACAACATCAAATCTGATTGGATAGATGACAGTTTACACACGGATTATGGTTATTCTCTACCTAAAATCTGATTGGTCTGGATATTATTTCACATGGATCAAGGTTTTCTATGAGAGATTTTTATATGACTAATTAATTTTTCAGCAAATCTCGTCAAATACGGGTATTTTCTTATCAGTTTCTCGACGAGACTTACGAGATAACGCTGCGAACGGAATTTCAGAATTTTTTTATTAGTCTCGGATTTATTCCGATTTATTTATTGGGGTTCTCGTTTATTGACGTCGCGTGTACGTTGGTTATCGACGACTGACGGGTTAGCTCTATTATCCGGTTAATTATGCAGCTTTCTCGTTATGTCTCACGGTTTTATTTTTTAGCTGATGCAGCACGGATGTCAACTAACCGGATTAACTAGCAATCTCAATTAATTATGGAATTTTCCATTAAATCTCTCGGAGAGCCATTACTTGACGAAAATGGATGAAATTTTCCAGATCTACGCCGTTTTCACCCGATATTTCTCAGAAATCTTCACGGAATACTATTCCGAGCTCGTTTTTTCTTCAACCAAAATTACTATTCCGATTTGACACTTTATTTTCGCATCCAACCCAGTCACGTGGAACACAATATTTATTTATGGATCATTCACAACTGTCAGCATATGATTTCCGGTTTTTCGCGAGATTGTCCGATTTCAAGATTGTTTATCTGGTTTCTCTAGGCAACCGATCGCGACGGTTCGACTCTCCGCATCTGATTTTACGCTTCCGACTTGATGTTTTTGGAGAGATTTAAAGAAATAAGGGAAATTATTATGGATTTGGATATCGGGTCGATTATTCGGAGTTGGAGCATTTTAGTGTTTGATTGGTATATCGGATTCGGTTTGTTGTGGTTTGGACTCCGAGATGTAGCATTTTCTCAGTATTGTACCCGACCGTGTGAACCGAGTGAGCGGAACACTTGGATCTCGACTGGAGCAATGAGAACAGAAGAAGATTATTCAGAGGGGGAATCTCTACAACAGATTGTCTCCGGTTTATCATTTTCTCATTGAAGATGTACAACAGAGCGATCCTTCAGCAGTTGAACAAATTTGAAAGCATCAGTCAAGGGTGAATTGTTGGAACTAAAATCTATGTGACTGACGCCATCATATCTGTTTACCGAAGCATTCGACTGAAGAATCCATGTGAATTGATTCAGAGACACGGGTTGTGATGATCGAGGCTTGCTGTGACGCCCACTTCCAGACTTGGCTCCAGAAGGGGTCACTAATCGGATTTACTCATGAACACAAGGTAATAACAGAGATTACTAAGCAGCGGAAATTTTAAACTTTTATTTAATTGCCAAGTACTACAAAGTAAGAGATAATTTACATAAGGAAATACTAACTATCATTACGTTTTATTGCTATAACTATATCTATGCCAGCTTGCCATAACATTCCTTCCTTCCGATAGCTTGCCCGTCTAATCCCTTATCACCAGGGCCTTCTCATAACTAGTCGAAGCCTCACCCTGACCTGACATACATACATTTTTGGAAAAGGTCAGCTTACGCTGGTGAGTTCTATATTTTAAAAGCTTTACCTCGGTGTGAGGTTTAAAACCCTTGGACCTGCAAGATCCCTTTTTCACAGACAATTATCAAGTATAATATATATCACAATTATATAATACACAATATTCCTTAACAGGAAACACCCCCTATAAAACCATTTATCCCGCTATCCCTTCCTACAATCCCAACATTTATTACTAGTGTAACCCTGCTAATGTATAAGCAGAGAAACCATCTTTGCCGACTGCCGAGTTTACCCCTCTAGGGTATTCCCTATAACGGTCAGTCACCCTGCTTTCCCTTATTTGCTAACTGCCGAGTTTACCCTTCTAGGGCATTCCCTGTAACGGACAGTTGCACCGCCTTCCCCTATTTGCTTACTGCCGAGTTTACCCTTCTAGAGCATTCCCTATAACGGACAGTAGCTTTTTCCCTTTTCTATTTGTAGTGGTCTCTAATCCCATTGAGCAACACTACCTCCTAACTCCCTCTGTACTACTACCTGCCCCTTAGTTAAATACCCAAGAGACTTAAGATTATTAGTAAACAGTGATAAGGTCTTCATATACTGCAACAAGTGGACATCTCCCAATTTATCGTTAGTGTATGTATACAGGGCGTATCCTCCACACTTCTGATATACTGGGTAACTAATATTATTATGTATATATATAGGAAGTACCAGCGGCGTATCCACCACATAATAATAAAGCAGATGCATCACCTGTTCTCATATAATCATACATATTCACTATAACGTTTACTAATAATTCCTTTATCACTTGACTATTTAATTTCGAAGCAAATATAACACATATCATATCACAGTCATTATAATTATGTTATAACACGTACAATGATTTAATATCATTTTCATAACATATAATATATATATTTCTATATATATTATCCCAAAAACCTTTTAACAGTTTATCAATTCAAGATATTTCACGTATATGTATTTCCATAACAGTTCACATATATATATCAATCCAACAATAATTTAACAGCTCAATATATCCATTTATCAATTAGCACCTTAGCAATCTGATATATATTTACTCAAAGGTAATTTAATAGTTCAGATACGCAACATTTCAGTTATAAATCATTTAGATGCATTTTATAACATTTGTATGTATATCAGCCCGAAAACATTTAAAACATTTAAAATATTTAAAATATTTAAGAGTGGGCTCATAGAACTCACCTTATGTCTTTAACTCGTTACACGAACGGAACTTCCGCAACGATTCCCGATTTAACCAAGAAATGGTGGACTGCTGATTTTTAGCTCTTAACTCCAAGCCGATCAATCGAATTTAGCAGAAGAAGATCTGGGTTCGTTCTAGGGTTTTTAAGAGAAGAAATCGTGAATTGGCGAGTTGTTTTGGATGATTGGGACTCGTATTTATACTAGTCGAGGTCGCCCCAGGGTCCTAGCACGTATGGTGATGAGTAATCGGTCGAAAACGACACCTGGAGGGGCTGATTCGGATCAAACGTGAAGAACAAGTCACATATGTGGCTGATTCTGGTCCTGCGAAGTTTCGCGTATCGCCAAGGGGAGGAGGAGGGCTGCGCGTACCGCCTGGTATTTTGGCAGAATGACAATTTTGGTCCCTGGACCTTTTTATTTACATTTTCAGCCCCTGAACTCCTATCTTTCTATCATTTCATGCACCAAATCATTATAGGACATATTTATAAAAGTTTCTAAGACTCGGGACACTCTCGATGATATACGTATATATACGTATATATTTTTATATATATTTATATATATTTTTTTATTATTTACACCTTTGGCCCCTCTAACTTTACAACACTTATTATTTTATGTTCCGAACCACTTTAGGATATTTTTATAATATATTATAAGCCTCGGGGTACTTATAAAAGTTATAGATACGTATAATATCCGTAAGTATTCATAACTTTAAATAAATTACACTTTTAGCCCTTTAACTTTTATCTTATGCATATTAAACCCTAATCTTTTGATGTAACTATCATTTTACATCTTATAACCTTCCTAAACATGTTCCTAACATTCTCGAAGGTTCGGGTCATATATATATATATAATAATGTATATACATATATATTTGTGTATTTCCATAATTTACACTTTCTACCCTTCTATTTTCTTGTTAACTATTAAACATGCATTTTTCCACACTTATAACTATCCAAACACGTATTTCCACATATATATTCATCAAATGAATATTTCACATGCATTCATACTATTAGACATATATCTATACATGATTTCAATATCATGTAATCGTGTAACCCTATTTTCTTCCGGTTATCATTTATTTCCATCATATAAACGTTTAACTACGTTTTTCATGCTAACATCATATATATCAATTATCTTTGATATAAAACACATATAATTTCATTTTATTTCCTCATGTTATCAATTAACACATAAATCATTCATGCAATACTGTTATTTATCAGTTTATTACCCGGTAATGGGTAAACATGCATTTTTCAAACGTTTTAACACGTTTAGCTTTCTAACACATATATCATATGTATTAATCATATTAATCACGTATTTCTCAAATTTTGGGATGTTACAACTCTACCCCCCTTAAATAAGGTTTCGTCCCGAAACCTGCTCCGTTTACGAATATCTCATCAGCGAGATATCTTTAACTTACCCCTTTCTTTTCTAGGTTGATTTAAGAATCTAACCCAGGCATTCATAACACTTTACTATAGGAACTATCTTGCTCCTAATCCTTCCTTCTAATTGCGATGTAGAACCGCAATACGTATTTCTATATACGATAATCCGTTATTTAGAACGCTTCTATCGAAAGATGTTATTTCTAACTCGTTTGCTTCAAAACCGCAACGATTCTTCAGATGACATTTCAGCTAACTCTTGGAAGAACATGTCTCTGTGAGACCTTCTACTGCTCCCTTTCACCCTTTTGCGTACGTCGAACGTTTATCTACATTTTGCATGGCTTGGGTCTTCATTCTTGAATTCCAACAGTCTTTCATTTGCTTACTAATAAGTGATCTATATTCGTAAATTTTACTGGTTTGTTTTCCGCAGTGGCCCGTACTATCTACTTTACACGAGACTAACTCTAGTCTACTTCTCGTTGTATCTCAGGTGTATATATATAAGATGTACCAGCGGCGTATCTACCACACCTTTGATACAACCAGAGGTGTACTAGTCCTAGCCCAGTGTAAGATGACATTACTATTCTAACCACAACAAGGTCAGTATAATTTATGACTATTTATCACTTACTTTCAATAAACTAGTTGGACATCCTGTGTCTGCTTTCATTTCCCGAGTGTAAACACTATCGCTGCAAGCTTCAAAGTTCTCGGATGATTTCTAACGTTTAACGTTCGTTATCTAAGGCCGTCTCATTCTAGAAAGTTCCTCAGGAAATTTTCTAACACGTAACGTTCATTTTTCTAAGGTAGTTACGATCGAAAGGATTCTTGATCCTAACTAACGGTCTATCAAGCGATTCACAAAACTAATCGATAGAATTCATAACAACGTTAAAGTCATAACACGAAATCAAGCAACCTATTTATCGAGAAATGTACCTGAGGTCACATCAGGTCCTTCGATAGCAGTTAGGTTGTAAACTTTATTCTTGGCTCCTGAAGCTGGGACTGCCCTCAATGGTATCGGGTTTCTCACTATCTTAGGGCAATTTGCTTTAACATGCCCCGGGCTTCCACACTCGTAACACTTCTTAGCTTCCGGACAATTGTTAGAGTAGTGTCCTTCCTTTCCACACCTATAGCAACTAGTTGGTTTTACCCAACACTCTCCATGATGATATTTGTTACAATTATGACACTTAGGCTTGTCGTCTTTTGAATCTTTCTTCAGCTTCTTGTGAAAATCTTTGTCATTCTTCTTTGATCTTACTTCAGTTTCAGATGACTTTCTCTTAGCTTCTCCCGGTCTCCCGTTGTCGCCATATTCTTCTTCGTAAACCATAGCACTGAGGTCGATTGCTTCCTGGTACGTCTTTGGAACATGAGGCCGGACTATCTTCCTTACAGCAGCAGGAAGGGCCTGAACGTATCTTTTCACCTTTTCTTCCTCGGGTGTCACCAACCTTGGTACTAACCTTGCCATCTCGTCAAACTTGCTTGTGAACTCCTGATGAGTCATATTACCCGCTTCTAACTTTAGAAAGTTAATCTCGATCCTTTCCAACTCGTGTTTCGGACAAAACTTGGTCATCACTAGCGTTTTCAGATCATTCCATCTCATAGCAGTAACAGCTTGCTCGCCTCGGGACTGTAGAATAGAGTCCCACCAGAATAATGCTTCTCCTTTGAAGAAATGGGCTGCATACTTCACCGCTTGATCTGGACAACACTCACTAATACCTATTACAGCTTCCATCTCTCGAATCCAACGAACAGTCGAACCTGCATCTCTCTGCCCTTCAAATGACGGAGGCCTGCATCCACTAAACGATTTGAAAGAACATCCGCGATCGACATTTCCCGCATCTCTAGCAGCATCACCAGCGGCTCCTCCGGCTCCAGCTCCATTTGCACCTCCACCAGCAGCTCCATGAAGTTGAGCGATTAGATCTGGCAAGACCGCCTGAAACATTTGATTCACTCCTGCTGCCATAGCCGCCCTTTGCTTGTTCGTAAAGACATTAGCTCTCGCGTTATTCTCTCGTTCGGGATTCACACGCGTATGTCTTCCAGTACCGGTTGCTCTGCCGGCATGTCTACCTCTACCACGTCCGCCTCTTATTATCATCATCCTACATTCCAGGTGAATGACATCTCAGAATTTATGTGACGTAAAGTCCTTGAACTTTTGAATACATGATAACCAGATAAGTACCGGTACCAAAGCAATTATACAGTTATGATGTTTTCAAAACCCCAGTTACTTCAATCACACTCCTTCTATGTGTCTACTCTTCTCTTTATCCTTTTACCGGTAGCTCTAAGTTAAAACCGGTTCTTCAAGTCATCTTACTTCCTAATTATACTGTCTCATAATTTCTCTGCACTTGGACATACAATAGTTAGGACCTAGGGTATGTTTATACGGCTAATACCAAATTGCAGTAGTGATGTGTTGCAAACACATCCTGTTTTCATATGCCTTTTATTATGTATTTGAGTCAATTTGAGTCGGTTTCTATTTGTTTTGGTAGTGTTTAGCTAAGTTAGTGTCTTTGGGGTCTTGTTTATGTTTTTATGAGTTTTGTAGGTTTTTAATAAAGTCCCGAGGCCACGAGAGAAAGTTGGAAAGAAGTGAAGAAAAGAAGAGGACAAGTGCTGAACAAGATGTCCCAGGCGTATCGCCTGGGACTGGATGGTTTCTACGCGATACGCGCGGAGTGGCTGGTCAACAAAAGTCAAAGTCGGTTCCGCCCGACTAAATTGTCGTGTAATGAGCTCCAGGCGTATCGCCTGGTGGTAATACATTAGCAAGCGATACGCTTGCAGCCTCAAAACCCGCAAAAGGAGGTTTCGCGATTTAAATGTCGACTTTTAGGGTTCACATTCGGCATAACTCGACTTCCAGACGGCAGAGGAGCGAACTAAGGCGATTTTTGGAGACAGGAGAGAGCTGGGAACAAGGAGAACTATCAAGGAATCAACAATCGGTCATCAAATCATCATCAATTCATTCGGTTCTTCTCGTTTCTTGTTTTGAATTCTTAGTTTCAGTTATGTTCACTGTTAAAGATTCAAACTTTATTTGTTTTCATGCTATGAACATGATTGTAGGCTAGGCGTTTAACACCGCCTAGACCGTTATGATGAACAACTGATATTTATGACTTTGTTTGGCTTTTGACAACTTGATTGATGTAATGTTTCTTTAAATTCCAGTGTTGACATGATTGTATGCATATGACCATTAGAGTTAGGGTTTAAATTAATTTACTAAACTACTTAGCCTGCGAATGTCTTTCGGTTTGGGTTGGGTAATCGGTTGCGTGACTGTGTGTTTGCGATTGGTTTGATTGTCTGTCTTGATTATCATAGTTTAGTATTTTGATGAATTCCCTGAGTCTTGTGTGCTGCTCTAGTTAGACAAGCCGGAAGGTGATAGCCAGGTCGGGTAGTCGGGTTGACTAGTGGAATAGGATCACATTGCCATCGGAAGAGGGATGCCCTAGGAAATTAGTTAGCTTGCTATTCCGTGTCAGTTGTGTTGATTAGTGGTAGTTCCTGCTAGCTTAAGGTACCTTAGATTGTTTCGAGGGTGGTTAGGTCTAGTTGAGGTTGGATGTACCCACAAGGTGAACTCCTGTCCGAACATTTGGAACATTTGCTAAGAAGGAATTAAAAGGTGAATTAGCTGCCATCAAAGTTGTCATAGCCAGATGAGTTGTAGGTGTTGGTTGGGATTCTAGGTCTAGGTGGTGTCTTTCTCTGTTCTGAAGGTTGTTCTTAGGTTTCCTGCTGTCCGTTTGTTAGTTGCGTTAGTTAATTTTCATTCAAATCAAATCTCAAATCAAAACCCAAATTACTCAGTATTTCCATTTTCTAGGTCTAGGTTAAGTCTTTGTCTTTAGAGTGTCCTTAGGGTTCGATATTCCCGGTCTTGCCTTAGCTATTCTACTATCCGACAGGTACACTTGCCTTAGGGTTCGGTTTAGTTTAGGTATTTTCGGTAAAATTAGGTGTGTCTAGGTCTAGGTTTAGGTCTAGGTTTTGATAGTATTTTTAGAGTCGTTCCGAGCACATCAAGTAGCTAATTGCAATCCGGTCTTTTCCACACTTCACATACTCTAGATGCTACTTACTATGTCCCTAATCCATTCTCGTTTCTACGGGCACAAGCTATCCTGGCTGGCACCTATATTCCTTATCTCATCTTACTTTGTCTTTCCAGAGTCCTAGTTTAAGTCTAGATACTGCATTAGCATCTAAATCTCTTAAACTTGGCTCTGATACCAACTTGTGACGCCCACTTCCAGACTTGGCTCCAAAAGGGGTCACTAATCGGATTTACTCATGAACACAAGGTAATAACAGAGATTACTAAGCAGCGGAAATTTTAAACTTTTATTTAATTGCCAAGTACTACAAAGTAAGAGATAATTTACATAAGGAAATACTAACTATCATTACGTTTTATTGCTATAACTATATCTATGCCAGCTTGCCATAACATTCCTTCCTTCCGATAGCTTGCCCGTCTAATCCCTTATCACCAGGGCCTTCTCATAACTAGTCGAAGCCTCACCCTGACCTGACATACATACATTTTTGGAAAAGGTCAGCTTACGCTGGTGAGTTCTATATTTTAAAAGTTTTACCTCGGTGTGAGGTTTAAAACCCTTGGACCTGCAAGATCCCTTTTTCACAGACAATTAACAAGTATAATATATATCACAATTATATAATACACAATATTCCTTAACAGGAAACACCCCCTATAAAACCATTTATCCTATAATCCCAACATTTATTACTAGTGTAACCCTGCTAATGTATAAGCAGAGAAACCATCTTTGCCGACTGCCGAGTTTACCCCTCTAGGGTATTCCCTATTTTCTTTCGGTTATCATTTATTTCCATCATATAAACGTTTAACTACGTTTTTCATGCTAACATCATATATATCAATTATCTTTGATATAAAACACATATAATTTCATTTTATTTCCTCATGTTATCAATTAACACATAAATCATTCATGCAATACTGTTATTTATCAGTTTATTACCCGGTAATGGGTAAACATGCATTTTTCAAACGTTTTAACACGTTTAGCTTTCTAACACATATATCATATGTATTAATCATATTAATCACGTATTTCTCAAATTTTGGGATGTTACACTTGCAGATTGGACCGAAGACCGTTTTCTAGAAAAGTCAACTGTTCGAGTCAACGGTCAATGTAAAAGTCAACGGAAGATCGGTTCGAGCGAGTCAAGCTTCGGATTAATTAAATCAACTTTGATTTAATTAATATTTATTTTATTCAAGTTTATTTGTATTTTGTTCATTTGTTATGTTTTTCTGTTGTTAGTCACCCTCACTATATATATAGTGAGGGTGCCCCATTCATTAAAAGTCTCAAGAGAGATGGATGGATGGATGATGACTCTTTAGGATGTTGAGTCTTCCATTCTAGAGAGCGAGAGAGAGAGAGAGTCATGGATTTCTAGAGAGAGTGTTGTCATGATTTCTTGTAACTAATCATTCGGTGTAATGAAATCATTCGACTAGATTATCATCTTTTTCTTGTCTTTGATTATTTCTCATTCATCTCCATTCTTTGTCTCTTTCGGGTTTTCGAATATGAACCTCGTTCTTGCTCAAGATCAGGATTCTTGTAGTGAAAATCGGTCCTGACAATACTTAATCATTACCAAATTCCAAGTCAAATAACAGGCTCAAATACACATAACATAACAAATAGATTAAAGCTTGATTTATTGAATCTAGCTCCAAAGCATCCTAGATGTAGCATCAATCAAGTATGGCTCAAACTGCGCTTCCTGTAACATGTATAAAAATAGAGAGTGTCAACTAAAAAAATAGTTGGTGAGTAAACATAGGGTTAGAATACATATAGTAGTTTGAAAAGCGATTCACATGTCAAATGTAGACTCAAGCATGTATGAATAAACCAATGCATATGTATAATCAAACCTTTGATGACTAGCGTCCTTAACCTGAAGGTTACGACGTGAGCGTCCTTAACTCGAAAGTTAAGTCGTGTGCGTCCTTGACTTGAAAGTCAAGCCATAAGATTGAATAGGTTTTAATCACCCAAATGCCAAACCGGTTAAATTCAGGTGGGTTGTTAACCAATGAATGCATCATTGGCTTGTATGTTAATGATTACACTTGAAAATTGAATTTGCATATAAAAACCATAGCTTAACATATAGCATGTAATCACACAAAGATATAGAATGAAATCGCATGATTTGTAAAATGAATAAAGAATTTGATATTTGAATATGTATACATGTTCCATCCCAAAACTTGAAAATGAAAGGGGATATGAATACTCACCTGAAGCGGTGAGTGAGATATGGAAATAGTTCAAGTGATTATGAAGACGACTATCCGTGTCCTAGATTATATAAAGACACCTTAAGTCTTAGTGATATGATTCAAATGTCTAAGTCACCCACTTAGACTAGTTAATTCGTGTTTAAAATGTGTTAACCCGTTGACCATTGGTGTATATATTAGTTTTTGATTTAGTGTATCATTTGGAGAATTTGGACAACTTATGAGCTGTGACTTTAAGTGCATTTTTAAAGTATCAAACATTATCTACAAGTTACAAAAATTTACGGGTTACTAGTTTAATGTATTCTAAACAACTTTAGTTTAGATATATTTTTAAGAAAAAGCTAAGAGATAGCTCGAAACAGCTTCACAAAACAGAAGGTATAGAAACGCGCACCTGTTTTGTAGGGACTGTTATGAGCTGATCGTTTTGAATTAGAAGGAAAACTATATACCATTGGAAACCTAACTCGATGAATTTAATCGTGGAGTATGATTTTGTTAAATTTGAGTTGGAAATGACCAAGATATGGCCGGTTTAAAGTCTGAGAGTGAATCTGTGATTTTACAGAACTACTTCAGAATTTCCGAAGTACATCTGTACTCGTACAAAACAACTTCGGAATTTCCGAAGTACATTTGTACGTACATAAGTACTTCAAAAATTTTGAAGTACTTCCGTAAAATTAGAATTTTGTTTAATTTGGCTAAACCACGAGATGATTAAGATGGTAACTTAAAGTTGAGTAGTTTCTAGTTAAAGGTGATTAACCAACAAGCCTTTTGAATGGGTGTTCTTAGATATAAACAAGAACGAGTATTTAAGGAATATGAATAATAGATATTTCTCACAGTAAGAAAGCAAGGGGAAGGTAGTGAAGATGACAGTTGAGCTTGGATCAACACTTGAAGCCTTGGAGAGTTCTTGGGATTTTACACAGTTTCTGACATAAAACTGGGTCGACTTTGGGAGAAGATTCTGGGCGATTTACAAAACCAACTGATACAAATTTCAAGTTTAAAATGAATTAATTTGAAAGAGCAAAGAGATAACAAAAAGAATCAGGTCAAACCGATATCGTTTGGTACCTCAAATGTGTCATAGAAAGTAAGGTTGCACAACAACGACCTTCTGGATCAGTTGTCATTCAAAGCTGTCTAGAGGGCTGAATTCTTATCGGAATTGAGTAAGGTCAGTTGGTATTTGTAGAGGACTCATACGGGAAGATTTCTGGACAAGAATGGATGGATTTCGTGAAAGTATGACGAAGATATGGCTTACAGAAGTGGCTGTAACGAATCTGATGAAAAACTGTGAAGGTGGAGGTGTGAGAAATCTTGTGTTTTGCTTGGGTATTTATGAACTCTTGGGACAGGTAAGTGGACGAATTATATCAGTTAAATGAGGTCTTGAATGAATCAAAAGTGGTTGGGGGACAAAGAGGATGGATAGGATGGACTAGTGTGACAATTGGCACACACCAACTTGTGTGTACTTACAAGCAACTTTGCAGACATTTAAGATGGGTTTTCAAATTGGGCATGGTGTATTAATTGCTGATATTAATTGTAGCGTGACTTTCATTTATTTAGAATAAAGAATGTATAGAATTTGTTAACGTGAACAAAAATGACTTGAGACAATTTATAAACCACCATTTTAAAAAGAATAAACATATGAAAGACTATAAAATATTACCTTTTGTAATCATAAATATGTTCTTTTCATTTTGTGTAGCTTTTGAGTTGTTAAATAATATCACCGTTGGTCTCGGGTTGGGTTGACTTGGGTATGACTTTAGCATTGATAATAGAAACGGGCCAGTTTCCAAATATGGTAAATAAGTGGATGTCACAGATGCCACGAGTGGGTAAATCTGTTAGTGTTTGAAATTAATGTTCATGTTAATTATTACAACCACGGTAACTATTATAATTGTATGCCATAAATTGTTTGTTGGATATTGTATGTCCAGACCCGACAATTTCTAAGAGCTCGACCCGATTGTGGTCTGTAAGAGTTACACTGAGGGCAACGAGAACCGAACACATTTAAATAGTAAACGTCGTTCTGCAAAAACAGAAATGATTTAGTATTGTAATTTATATATTGACATAAATTATAATTAATCATTTCATAATATTATTAATTTGTTAATAACAAAAGTAGAAAATATAATTATTAATTGTTAATAATTATTAGTCGGTGAAAATATAAATAATAATTGTTATTATTAATATTACTAGATTAAATAAAAGATAATTAAATAAAGTTAGTTTATTTAATTAGCTTTATTTAAATCGTGGATTGATAATAGTAATTTTTAAATAAATTAGTTTTATTTAAATGTATGATTATCTAATAACCTCGATGGATAAACAAGATAAATAAACGAGTTCTAGTTTATCTACAACTGTTGAAAGAGATAAAGAAATAGTCCTAATCAGTTGTAGGGTTATCCACAACTGGTTGGTTATATAAACAAATATGAAATACAAATTTCAGGTTACACAAGTTTTAGAAACCAAAAATCTCTCTCGATTTCTCTCACTCGCGACCACCGTCGGCCGGCCTGCCTGTCTCCGTCGCCGCTTGTTTTTCCGGCAAACCTCTGTCACGCTCGAACACCGGCGACCACCTCCTTCGCCTTCGTTGTTCGTCCATCCAATCACCGCGACCCGCCAGCCGCCGTCCACCGCCTGTCATGGCCGACTGCTGCTGCCCCATCGCCGATAGCAGCCGCGGCCACTCAAGCGCCACCACTGCACCGCCGCCCGTCGCACCACCGCCCATCACACCACCGTCCTGCCGCCGCTGCCTCCGTTTCACCGTTGGTTTTGAGAACTGTTTTGGTGCGTACATTTCTACTACGATTTGATCAGTACCCGAGTTTGCTTCTCTGGTAAGTTTTGCAATCCCTAGCGCTTGTCTCGTTGAACCTCGGTGTCTTGAATAGTTGTCCGACACGAACCAATTGTTCAAGATCTAAACACTTTCGATTTAGATCGGATCATAATATTGATTATGATAATCACAATAAATTGTTATATTTACTCATCACAATTTATTTTGATCAAATATTTAAATATTGATTTAAATATAATATTACATGATATATATATATATATATATATATATGTATATATATATACAAGTTGGTCGACCCGCGCTTCGCGGCGGAGTCAGGCCGTTTTTTAAAGTAATTAAGCAAAACGAATTAAGATAAGTGTCGTCGGAAATTAATGTCGATAACGCATTTAAATTTTATACTAAGAAAAGAAAACAAAGAAAGTAAATGTTAATATCATGAATTTATAATGTTCTCGACTCGTAGTCAAAGATCTACCTCTTAATCTGCAGTCAAAGACATATTAAAAATTCTATTTAAATTATTAATGATTTAAATAGATAGTGGTCAAAAAGAAAACAAACATGTAAGTTTATAAGAATGCCGATACCTGTCGATCAAAACAAACAATATAAAACCCTAAATTCATATCATCGCCAAATCTGATTAACTCTAGTTAATCAGATTTACATTTGAGGTTCATCAGGCTCAGATTAAGGTTGTTGAAACCCTAAATTCATATCATCGCCGAATCTTTACCAACATAGCTTCTGTACAAACATTTAAGGTTCATTAGGCTCAAATTAGGGTTGTTGAAACCCTAAATACATATCATCACCAAATCAGTACTAACATAGCCTTAATCAGGTTCACATTTGAGGTTCATTAGGCTCAGATTAGTGTTTTTGAAACCCTAAGTTCATATCATCGCCAAATCAGCACTAACATTGCCTTAATCAAGTTGACATTTGAGGTTCATCATAGGCTCGGAGTAGGATTGTTGAAACCCTAAATTCATATCAGTGCCAAATCAATACTAACATATCCTTAATCAGATTCACATTTGAGGTTCATTAGGCTCATATTAGGGTTGTTGAAACCTAAATTCACATCATCACCAAATCCGTACTAACATAGCCTTAATCAGATTCAAAGAGACAAAGAAATAACTGGAAAAACCCTCAATCGATCCGGCTCAAACCCTAAAGGTTCATATCATCGCCGAATCTGTACCAACATATGTTCTTTACAAACATTTAAAGGTTTTTAAGCTTCAATAATTCATATGATTCAAAGATGCGGACAAATCACCACACAAACCCAAATATATTCACCAAACAACTTCGTTTTGACCTGAGGTGCGGTGATTATGCTTTCAAACAGCTGGCCACTGGTTAAAGCATAAGAAGAAGGTTCCATTTTATGAAATAAGCACAGTCCAATGAAGAACAACTTAAAAAGGAGCACATATTATAAAATGTGTAGGCCCTTTTAGAATATGAAATTAATAGTACGTTAGCAAAAATCATTCAAAGGAACTCAAGGAATAACCCAACTTTCTAAATAATTATCTACCTTACATGGCGGAATCCTCCTCCAGATTAGAAGTGTCGGTGGCCGCCTCTTCGATGCCCAAAACTAATCAGAAGTTATATCGGATCTGAGGTTTTAAATGGAGCAATGACAGGGCCGGTAGTATCATCGGCCACAACCAACCTGAAAGTTGAACGCAAAAGGAACAACGACGACGCCGGTAAAATCAACGGCTACAAAAGCCACCGGAAAAGAAAGCCAAACACCGATGCCTGAAATCGATAGAAGTTATATCGGATCTGAGGTTTTAAACCCCAAAATCGAGTAAAGGTGAGCAGCGACCAAAAATCAACTAAATGCGAGCCAAACCGTCGCCGCTTCAACGTAAACGGAGCAACGACGGGGCCCGTAATATCATCGGCCACAACCAACCTGATAGTTCAACGAAAAAGGAGCAACGATGGCGCCGGTAAATATCAACGGCTACAAAAGCCACCGAAAAAGAGAGCCAAACACCACCATAACCGTAAACACCGGAAATCGCCACTTAAATACCGGAAGAGAAACAAACGCGCAGCTGCAAAAGCCACGGAAAAGAACACACATACACCGCCACACGCTGAAATATCGGCGGCGAAACAAACGCGAAAACGATAGAGTGCGTTCACGGATTCACCATATGCCCAAAAACATAACCGATTTAACATGTATAGATAGAGAGACAAAGAGAAAGTAGCAAGAGAGGAAGAGTAATGTTTGGAGGCAGAGATCAGATTGAGATCTGTAAGGGGATAAGAACCACAGAAGTCATGCATAAATGAGTTGTACCACCAAAAGTTTATTGTCTTGTAACACATGCTATATAAATTGTACATTATGTTTTAGAGATTGTACAATCAAGTTGGTAAATGTATATAAGGTATAATATACATATATATAGGAGAAGATTAAAATGGAAACCCTTTTGAGTGAAGGAAACCGTGAAACCTTTTCAAAAACAGGGTAAAAAGTTGGTTTTTTTTCTTAATTTTTTTATGGTGATTCTTTAGCTTACAAACTACTCTTAAATAGAAAAGAAAATCAAAAAAGCGCTTAGTAGATTTTTTTTTAAAGTATCAAAAAAGTAAATGTTACAGATGTAACATTTACTGTATTTATAAACAGCGAAATGTTACAAGATATTTTTTGATATTTAAAAAAAAAAATACTCGGCATTTTTTTTTGTTTTTTTCCACCTAAGGGTAACCTATAACCTAGGAAAACATCAGGAAAAAAATTGAAAAAAAAAAACGGATTTTTGACCCCAATTTGGCCTCGATTAAAAAGTGATTCCACGGTTTTCTCCACTCAAGAGGGTTTCCATTTTACCCTTTTCCTATATATATATATATATATATATATATATATATATATATCTTGTGTTTGTGTGTCGGTGATTAATTCATGTTGTTGTCACTTGGTTGTTCACGTTTAATTTAATTAATGTGTTTGTTATACGCTTCCGCAACTCTGATTTAATTAAGGTAATTAAATAAACATAATTGTATCCGGTAATACAATTAGTAAAACGAGTTTTAATAAAAATTAAAATTACTACCCGTGACCCGAATACCACTGGCAAAAACCAACATTGGTATCAGAGCCTTGATCACCACACGCAAATCTAGACCGGTCATTTTTTAAAGGTGAATTCGCAAACTGGGGGTAAAACCCGAAAGTTACGAATAAATTAGTAATTGTATTAATTTCATTATTGCATAAATATATATATTTGGTCGATTCAGATCCACCAATATAATGCAATTAATATAGTTCGATTGTTTTCATTAATTACGTGTATTCGGCCCGACCCAATTTAGTGAAATTGCATGTTTGTATGATTGTGATTATCTATTTTGGTTTTGGCCTATGTTTTCGCCCAATTGTAATAGATTAGGGTTTTTTTTTGGATTGGCCCGATTTGGGTTCAAAGTTGTAATAGATAGATTTAAGTTGTTTATTTCTTTTATGTAAATCTATTTTGAGAACTTCCCGAAATAGTAAGTTCCCAATTTTGGCAAGTCTCTGATTCGGACGGGTTCCCGATTTTGGCAACTATCCCGATTTAGTAAATTTCCAATTTTGGCAAGTCCTTTTTCAGTTTGGGTTTCCATTTTTGGAACTTTTCCAATTTAGCAAGTTCCAATTTTGGAAAGTTCGCTATTTTGGCTCGTGTTTCCAAATTTGGAAATGTTTCCAATTTTGGCAGTCTCCCGATTTAGTAATGTTCTAATTTTAGAAAATTTCCAGTGTTAGAAAGTTTACTATTTTGTCCCATGCTTTGAAATTCAGAAACTTTCCCGTTTTGGCAGGTTTCTAGAAATGGTAACTTCCCAAATCTGGCACCTTCCAAATTTGGCAGGTTTTCAGAAATGGAAACTTCCCATATTTGGCAGGTCTCCCAAATGAGAGTTTCTCAACCCGAAGACCTGAAGATCCAATCAAGTTCAAGAGGAATCTTAAAGTTAGTAGGAGCCGAAGAAGACAACAAGATGCTCGAGGAAGACCATCTCTGTGTGTTGTTATTTTTGTCCCCAGACCTTATTCGGTATTGCTAAGAGGCTATAGCAATACCGAATCCCTGATAAGCCGAATACATGTATATGTTTGTGTTTGTGTTGCTTACTCTAACCAACTAAAACACATTAAAATTGTTTTAAAATGAGTTTTAATGATTTTACAATCGAAAGACATATGAGTTTTAAAATAAGGTATTTTAACTCAATAAATATAAATATATATATATATATATATATATATATATATATATATATATATATATATATAGGGAGAGGATCATTTGAGAACCAATTTGGTTTGAGAACTAAAAAGAACTAATTTGAGCCACAAGTTTATTTACATGTGGATACCCTCCCATGAATTGTAGTGGTCCCCCCTGAAATTTGTGGTTGAGATTTAGTTCTCAAAAGTTCTCAAAACAAAAAGTTCTCTAGAATAACTTGTGTGCTTTGTTTGGTTATGAATGCTTCACGACATTATGAAAATTATGAATGCTTCACGAAATTTAT
>JBCNJP010000003.1:20697170-20738886 GCA_039602395.1 Deinandra increscens subsp. villosa
GGTAAAATAGAGTTATAAAGTTCTTCAGGATGGTTAACCAGTTCACAATAAAATAAAAATCACATCAGTTCACAATAAAATCTATTTGCAACAATCAAATTTAGAATAAAATCAACTTTAATGATTGAGATAAAATCTATCTATATAATTAATGGGGTTAACCAAAACAAAACAGGAGGAAGAGTTAACAAAAACTTATATAAATATATATATATATAGGGTTAGGTTCAAATGAGAACTTTTTCTTTTGAGAACTTTTAAGAACAATTCTGAGCCACTAATTTTCAGGGGGGAAGCATTCAAATTCATCGGGGGAATTTCTTTATATATAACTTGTGGCTCAGAATGGTTCTCAAAAGTTCTCAAACCCAATTGGTTCTCAAATGATCCTCTCCCTATATATATATATATATATATATATATATATATATATATATATTGATCTATATACAAAGATTTTCATCAGATCCTATACAAAGATCTATCTAACTAGCTAAGACCTAGCATCCGACATATAGTCTTCATCATCAAAGAAGTTGTTGCTGCTGTTGCTGTCATCAGGAAACAGCTTTTGACCAGGCGGCAATCTCGGTCCCAAATCGGAGGTGTAGGGGGAATCCCTGTTCCGGATTAAATACACATCCAGCTCTCTATCCCCCTCTGGTCCCTGGAGATGAAGTTTCATATCCCCTACAACTTCGGCAGTGATGAAATCAGTGTACTCAAACACATTTATGATGGACAGGGGTGGGATCCTCTAGTAAATGAGGAAATAGCCAATCGATGTGTGGTTTAGGTATTGCACCATTTGATTCAGATCATGGCAAACAAATGTGCGAATGTCGACATAGTCGACATAATTTACCTTTCCCTCCCACACATCCTGGCCGGCGGCATTCCGGTGGAAATCGCCGCAGTGATGGATCTTGAGGGTGAACCTCCGACCACCTGTAAAAAACCCAAATGCAGAGTAGAGTGTGACAACTAGTAATTTCCGGGTTAACTCCGTTAATAATTTCTGTTATCTTAGTTAACTAGAATAGTTAACGTTGTAGGTTATGTTAATGTCATGTATATGAAAACACGACTCTTCGGTTGATTTCGGGTTAAACTAGACATATGTTATTACAAACATCCATGCATGCACTTCATTAAACATATTATTAGGGTTTATGTGTGATCGTCACTACACGAGCATTTCACTTGAGTCAGACATCAGTAATTCAACCTAACAAACATGATCATTATGCACAATCCATGATTTCATGTGAATTAGATGTTTCATGATGTTATGTGGAACTATACTTTATGATTTTATCTAACGTTGTTTCACGTGAAACATTTATGATTTTATGTAACGCGTTTATGTAAATCATTGCATGATTTTATATAAACTATATCATGGTTGTATGTGATTTATATTTCGTGATTTTATGTGAATTATATACGTGTGATTTTATAAGTTTCAATTCTAATGATTTGTGTATTTATTTAATTATACAACGTCGTACGTTTATATACAAAAAAAATGGCTTTACGTAGCACGAGTGTTCTAAAATAGTTATGATCGATTAAGTGTTAGTCCATTTATGTAATTAGTGAAACTCAGTTATTCGTTATGTAAATGCCAGACGGACTGGCTATGCCAATCCTGCGAAACTCGTTTTGAGACTTAAACAACGGCTTTTCCGGTTCCGGTAACCGAAGCCTTATCAATTCGCGATTAAGTTCTGACAGTTACAAACCATCGATCATTGCCCCTAATCAAAACTTTACTCTGATCAATTGATTACCATTCAGTCATTCACTGTCCCTCCTTCCCTCTCTCGCCCTTGAGCTCTCCGGCGAACCACCACAGTGAGCGAAGCACACGTACGGTTCTGATGGTTCCCATCAAACTTATCGCCGACGATTCACACGGTGAACCAGCCACTGCTCAGTCAATGTGCGTTGCATTTCAACCTCAAACACAACTGTGGGAACATCACAGAACCACCCTCAACGCCGGTTCAAGTTTCGGGTTCGATTCGGCGTCGGTTCGAAATCATCGCCTTCACTCACGAACCTTTGATTTCATCTCCATTCGAGGTATGTGGGCTTCTATAAACGTTATCTAGTTTCCCAGGTCATCAGTAGCGAGTCTCTGTTAAACTTTCTTACATCAATGAAGGTAGGATTACGATGGGTGCTTGTTGGGAAGAAGATGACCTCCGACCGTGTATATTAAATAATTGATTAAGTGATTGAAACCGAATGTTGAGATCGTCCCAGTGGTTTGTTGTCCGACTTGGGTTGCAGATGTCGTATGTTCGAACCCTCCCAGCCCCCATGTTTTTTACTGAATTTTTTTTAAGGAATCGGTTTAGCCACTGTGAAAGTCAAAACCTTTCCTGATTGAGTTGTTAACCAAAGGGGGATTTAGCCTAGTGGCTAGGGTGCTACTGCTGAGACGTAGAGGTCATGGGTTCGAACCCAGTGACCTTCATAATTTTTGTTTTTATTAATTTTGTGTTGTTTTGAACATTAAACCATCTAGAATGTATACCAAGGTCGATTCTTGTCATATTCTAAACCCACAAACATTGTTATTGGTTTCTAAAATTGGATTATCTCGTTATTTTAGATTAAAACATAGTTTTTAACATAATATATATATATATATATATATATATATATATATATATATATAATGGATTAATCATCTTATATATATTGTATGTTTTGACGACTAAATATATATGTAATGTTGAATTATGCTAAATAGAGTTTTTAGAACTCTCAAACTTTTTGAATAAACTATAAATATGTGTCGTGTATTTTACAAATTCGCTAATTATATTATTGGGTATTTTGTTATAAATATCCATGTTATTATTCGATTTTGTGAACGTATATTATTGGTCAACAATATACATTTCCTCCACATTCGCAATCATTATAATTTTGGCAATGTGCCAACCTTCAGCTCGTTTTGGACTTAATGAACCTTCGTCCTGTCATAGTTTGACTTTGTTTAAGTTCACCGTTGTTCTAGACTTAGTCGTTTCAATTGAACACACACTCATGTATATATGCTCGTTAGGTGCTTGATAGATTACACAAGACCCGTTATTTGCTACTTGCTGTGTTATTTAACTGGAGTTGTTGTGCACCCAAAGGTGAGTTACACAACCTTTTACGTTACGTCCGGGTTTGGACGATAACACACGCAAACATGTTACACTCGGGTTAGGGTGATAACACGACAACTATTATGTATGATTAAAGTAGAAACCCAGTATATATCACATGTTCACATAAAATGCTTTATCTTTCAAGTCCTTACTTTATCGAACCGTTAATAGCAAATAGCGAGGGGATATTGGGTAGTACTACTGGGGTCTGACAAACCCCACTCGGCGGGCACGAGATGCACCACCCGACTGGTGGTCGGACTGAGGACAATGTCAGCCTAAACTTACCGTGATCGAGTAGACGCGGGGAAGGCAAAAACACGTAAGGATGAATTCCTACACTTTATCAGTCAGCTTCGGTTGCGAACGTTTTAGTCACATGAACTTAGGCAAGCTACCTACGATATGGATTGTACTTGTAATATACATAACTGAACTACGAATAAAACTGTTGTATTCGTACTGCATGTCTATACTAGTTATAGATATGTACTTATGTGAACTCACCAACCTTTTGGTTGACACTTCCTATTTAAACATGTTTCTCTAGGTCGCATGTGTTCGAGTATCACGAGTATGCATGCATGAGCCCTTAAAACCCTGTCATGGTTTTCTACCCAAGTTACCTTATTTCAAATAACAATGTTTCATGTAAATATTAAATCTTTTGTGTATGCTTTCGTATTCTGTAAAACTACGAATTTATATTATAATTTAACATAATGAAAATATTTGATATTTAGTGGTTGTTTGGTGTAATTAATGGACCAGGATCCTGGTTTGCTCACACCCCCACACTGTAAAACTCCGTTAGTGGAAATTGGGGGTGTGACAAATTGGTATCAAAGCCATTAGTTACAGCGAACTAAAATTCGTCTTAGACTGTAACTGTTTTGCATTAGTTGCACACTTAAACATTTTTCTCATGCATCGTGATACTCACTCCTACACGGACCTGTTTTTTATACGTCGTTTGCATCATCCAACCCCCCCCCCCTTATACTCAAGGCGAGGAACTGGTGATTCTAGAGTCACTTTTCCTTAACCTCACTGAGTGGTGTATTTTGTGGTTGACATCCACGGACGACGAGACGTCGAATCAGATCAGAGGATCACATCTTCACTCTTGACGAGTCGTTTTTTTTTTTTTTTGCTCGGGATTATTCTAGACTGAAGGGCTGGGCGTAGTACCCAGACATTGAGCGAGTGCTTACTTAGGAAGGTGGTGTAATGCCCCTTCCTGTTCTTAAACCTTTTTCTCCTAGTGTGTGAGATTCTTGTTGAACCTGCCCTACCTACATCGTTGAACTCTCATGTTCATGAGACGTAATCTCGACGTGCAAATAGTGCGATCATTCAACTTCAGTAGTGGCAAAATTTTGTGAAATCAAGTGGTTACCCATGGGGGCAGTTGTATCTGCCTCTGTTACCCTGATCGTTTTCACATATGTCTTAATCTTTAAGATTCCCCTCTTCTAGCTTTTATTGCATTGTGTGTCGAGTTAACACAACTTGGGAACAAATCTTATAACCTCAACGGTACCTGATGTGGGCCAACTAAAGTTTTCTCTTTATATAACAGATTGTGATCAAGTATGTACGCATGATAAACTCTATTGAATATCTTATTGAGCTAAGTTTCTGGCTGACTCGCTTCGGGTGGATCATTCCAAGTAAAGCGGACATATTGTTCTCGAAACTTATCCCTTTAACAATTACGGTCAAGATAACCAGGGGTTAGTGACCACATTCCTGATACCCGCATTGTGGATATCTCATATGTACTCCACCGTACCTGGTAGCTGAAGTAAGAGAAACTAGGGTGATCATATAAAGTAAATCACAGTTACGGGTGCACACGTAAATGTAATTTGCAGTATATGAAAATCCTGGAGAATCCTATTAGGCAAACCAATGGAAGTATCAAAACCAAATTCCTGTAAGAATTTTTCTTCCTTGTGGCATTGAATTTTGAGCATGTTGAACTCAACCCGATGATCGAAGTCATCTATCTTTGTAAACGTTATTGCGCATGATCCCAACTCTCCTATATATGGATTCTAATCCATTCGGGAACTCTTTTTAATATATTATGGATGCGAGTCCTGAAGGTACATCGTTTCACTCGTGTACTTAAATGACAAGTTTTTCTTGACTACGAAAACTCTTGACGAAATCTTTGACTGGTTCGTATTCATATTGAGTCATAATTCTACCTCCAGGACTTTAGCGACCATATCAATCCCTGGAACTTCACGATCGCGAGACAACTCGGATATACTTTCACTGAACGAATACCCAGGAAATAGTAGATAAACGAGTTATATAAGATCATATATCGCGAGCACTGGAACATATCTCTTGGCTGAAAACTCTTGTGAAGTTACCCTCCGAAGATTCATACTCCCTGATTTTCTTGTGTGAACCAAAATTTGTTGCTAGCAACATCGTCACGATTATATAAACTGCCTACCCCACCGCAAGCATATTTCTTTCTAATGGGGATAAAGGTAGTGAAAAGTCGTCCTGGTTTTAAACTAATGACTTCAAGTTGTAACGTAATGACAATTCCGATGGACCTTCTGAACCTGTGCTATTGATTTTTGTCTGCATAATTCAGACCTTTAACGATTAACAACCAACGATTTCTGATTATCGCGCTTTTGTAATCCTTTATATCTTGGATGAGCTTTCAAGCTTTTAACCGAAAAGTGTTACACTCCTGGTTAGTATTTTAACTAGTTAATATCGATGATGATAAGACTACCTTGTGCTTCAATCGCAGCAACAATACCAAGCTTTTATGGAAACCCTTACACCGATCGAACGTGAACTTCTTGTCATCTATACCTAATTGTACCATCGACCTGCATTTTCCCTTCTTTTTCCTTTAGTACAACAAGTTCTCCATACATTTTGTATGTTTATTAACGCCCCTGTTATAGCAACTATTGACAAAATTTCTGGTACACGAGTTCTCATCGTCCTTTTCATAAAAATTTCATTGATGAACCCCCCCCCCCAGCTTGAACTTAAACCGTGTGGCCTGTTTGAATTTTGTATCGCCTTGAAATCCGAAGCGTTATAATATTCGCACTACGCGTGCCAAACACTCGATGACCTTCACTAGAATAGCAAACCTTACGCATCTTTTTGGTATTGTGAAGGAAAACTCTTACACCTTCTGTTTGCATAACGTATCAAGGCTTTAATCTCTCGACCCTTTTACACTCTAACATATGAGGGAAACTTGACGTCCTCTATTTCCGATAAAAAAATATCCAATGTGGTTTGACTAATATATAGTGATGGTGGGTAGCTGGTACGCCTTCAAGGTACTAGTAGTGTGGTGGATTAGCTGCGGCACACCCTATATATAAACATTGGTGGCATGTTGATTGTGGGACCAGTACCGGAACAAAGATTCACTTTAGAGTCATACACAAGAGCCTCATCTTGAGAAACTCCATCTAGCAGGACTAGGTCCTCGACAAAACTGATTAATGCTACTTTCCTCTAAGATTACAGATATCCCTTATGTATTTCTACCAAGCGAGGCATACCTAAAATAATCAAACTCCATGCTTCCAATGGTCCGAGTCTAGAAGAAACTCTCCTAAGGCAAATTTCTTACCAGGATTCAGATGGAATTCCTAACTCAGATGAGCATCAATGACCTAAAAAATAAAATAAAAAAACCCAGAGATTATCTCTTGTGAATAACAAACCACCGATTGAATGATCAACTCCAACTTTTAGAGTAGGTTGACTTCCCTTTAAGGGAATCTACTTTTGAATCAGCTGTCCCTTTTCATAAACTTCCTGACCATCACTAAAGTGATCTCCACACCCGACCCCCTTCCGGACAACCCGTGATTTTGACCTCTTAATTCTTAGTAAACCTGCATTAAACCCTAATAATAATGTATATGTGCAGGTATCCAAAACCAAAACCGCTTTTGAATACCCTGATGTTCTTTGTTTCGAAGACACGCGTTTATTTCATGCTCATGTCGTACAAAATTTTCAAACCCTATTTAGACCGTTATACTTGAAAGAATGATTCATATCGCGTGAAGTGCGAGAACACAAAGTATATTGGGCACCCTTGTGAACTTGAACAATGAAGACCCCTCTTGACGAGATGTTTGCTCTATGGAACTATATAACCGTTGACACGTTCATTTCGATATCTATTTACGCGAATTCCTTGCCAAATCCTGTCAAACATGCTAGATATGTCCTTGTGAATTTTATACTATCCATTATGTTATTTGCAGCCTCCTTGCTGGTGTCTTCATCAGTGCCAATTTAAACTCTCATGTCATTCTTGAGATAGGTAGTTGTGACTATCATAAGCTTGGTATCCAATCGCTTACTCGAATTCATGAACTAAGCCATTGGCGCTTTTTTTTCTCTATTTTGCTATTATCATGCTTGATGTCATGCGTAATCCTACATATCATTTTTCGATATCCGGTACCTCATAGTTACACTTTTATTTTGTTGGATCTTAATTCACTCTAAATTTTTGGATTCTTTAGCAAGGTAATGTGCATGATGATATGTTGTATGATACTGTACTCCAACTTGAATTTGAACCTAATTATCTATGTGATATCTTGAATAATTCTTAATAGAATGGAATAATATAAAAAAACCAAATTGCTATGCATTACCTTTTTAATGCCAATGTGCTCTCGATTAGATTTCTCTTTAGACCTCATTCCTTTTGTCACAAAATCAGTGTGTTACCAGTTATTTTTTTAGTATGTGAGCAACAGTTAAATCACTTTAACCATGATAAATATTTTGTTTGCTTTTGACCTTCTTATGAGAAATGTTTACAAAAACATATGTGTTTATGCATGCTATATTTGAGAATCTAATCCTGTATTTAGGGTATAGAAACTGATTAAGTATTGAAGTGCTGGTTTAAACATAAGCTATGTAGAATTGCATGATTATATGTGTATGAACGTGTTAGGAACACGAAAATTACATGTTCTGAATGTACTAACTTGATTGAGTATGAAAACCATACACCATACAAGGTCCTAAGTCTCCTACCCCGGTGGGAATGACAAGACAGTGTGAAGTTGCCCCGTCAATTTTGCACCGTATGGGTTGTGTATGTTAGTGTATGAACTTATATGCTAGAAATATGCCATGCTAGAGTCGTATGCTAGTATACATGATGTTGGGACAATTGTATGCGTTGTATGGCAAAACCCTCATGATAGACTGCATGCTAGTATGCATTGACCATATCAACCATTAAAGGAAGCCTTCATACGGAATCAAAACCTATCTAAATTATTATTGCATGAAAGATGATTTTGAATGTTATTACGAATCATGTGATCTTAATTGGTCATAACTGCATAAGGAACTAAATCAACCAAGAGGTCCACATGTAACTTGATCAGTCTGGTGTAATTCCATGTTATTTGCTAGTTGGTAGAAAAAAATTACATGTTTATGACTTCAATAGACAACTAATCAATTAGACAAACATTGATTAACTTGATGCACACACAATTTTTCTCATACCCAGATTCCATTATCGCCGATTCACCTGTTTTATTGGTGAATGAGGCTGTCTTATGCGAAAACGAGACATGAAATGAGAATTTCGCTCCTAGCATTAGGGGCTGCTCGGACATATTATGATCCCTACGTCACGTAAAGTTTTGACTTCAGAAACTTATGTTATCATGTGTCTCTATTAAGTTTTGTCACTCGACATTGTTCCCGTAATACAGTCGGTCGACCTTTCTCGTAGAAACTCATGATCAGATAAACCACTTTCTATACTTTAGATATGGATTCTTTTCAAAATCCTATGAACATTTTGGCACCTCCTCAACCTGTTGTACACATTCTAGGACATAACGTCCATCACTCCTTTGGAAGTAAAGAACCTGAATTCTTTCGATAATATTACTTTCAAGAGAGATTCTTGTAACAATTGATACTGATTAAATTTCGGGACGAAATTTCTTTTCAACTTGGGGATGATGTCATAACTGGAAATTTTCTTTCCCCTTTTTCCTTCATCCCAGTCAACTAATCAGCGCTATCTTAAGCGTTACCTTAATTTTCGGGACGAAAATTCTTTCAAGTTGGGGATGATGTGACAACGGGTAATTTCCGGGTTAACTCCGTTAATAACTTCCGTTATCTTAGTTAACTAGAATAGTTAACGTTGTAGGTTATGTTAATGTCATGTATATGAAAACACGACTCTTTGGTTGATTTCGGGTTAAACTAGACATATGTTATTACAAACATCCATGCAAGCACTTCATTAAAGATATTATTAGGGTTTATGTGTGATCGTCACTATACGAGCATTTCACTTGAGTCAGACATCGGTAATTCAACCTAACAAACATGATCATTATGCACAATCCATGATTTCATGTGAATTAGATGTTTCATGATGTTATGCGAAACTGTACTTTATGATTTTATCTGACGTTGTTTCACGTGAAACATTTATGATTTTATGTAACGCGTTTATGTAAATCATTGCGTGATTTTATATAAACTATATCATGGTTGTATGTGATTTATATTTCGTGATTTTATGTGAATTATATACGTGTGATTTTATAAGTTTCAATTCTAATGATTTGTGTATTTATTTAATTATACAACGTCGTACGTTTATATACAAAAAAAATGGCTTTACGTAGCACGAGTGTTCTAAAAAGAGTTATGATCGATTAAGTGTTAGTTAGTATTTCAAACTTTAAGGGGTCGATGGTGTCAATTTCTAAAGTTGTTTCTATATAAATTAACTTGAGGGGTCATTTATGTCAACAACTAAACTAGATTACTTATAATGTAAAACATGGAGGGTCCATTTATGTAATTAGTGAAACTCGGTTATTCGTTATGTAAATGCCAGACGGACTGGCTATGCCAATCTCGCGAAACTCGTTTTGAGACTTAAACAACGGCTTTTCCGGTTCTGGTAACCGAAGCCTTATCAATTCGCGATTAAGTTCTAACAGTTACAAACCATCGATCATTACCTCTAATCAAAACTTTACTCTGATCAATTGATTACCATTCAGTCATTCACTGTCCCTCCTTCCCTCTCTCGCCCTTGAGCTCTCCGGCGAACCACCAAAGTGAGCGAAGCATACGTACGGTTCTGATGGTTCCCATCAAACTTATCGCCGACGATTCACTCAGTGAACCAGCCACTGCTCAGTCAACGTGCGTTGCATTCCAACCTCAATCACAACTGCGGGAACATCACAGAACCACCCTCAATGGAGGTAGGGTTATGATAGGTGTTGGTTGGGAAGAAGATGACCTCCGACCGTGTATATTAAATAATTGATTAAGTGATTGAAACCGAACGTTGAGATTGTCCCAGTGGTTTGTTGTCCGACTTGGGTTGCGGATGTCGTGTGTTCGAACCCTCCCAGCCCCATGTTTTCTACTGAATTTTCTTTAAGGAACCGGTTTAGCCACTGTGGAAGTCAAAACCTTTACTGATTGAGTTGTTAACCAAAGGGGGATTTAGCCTAGTGGCTAGGGTGCTACTGCTGAGATGTAGAGGTCATGGGTTTGAACCTAGTGACCTTCATAATTTTTGTTTTTATTAATTTTGTGTTGTTTTGAACATTAAACCATCTAGAATGTATACCAAGGTCGATTCTTGTCATATTCTAAACCCACAAACATTGTTATTGGTTTCTAAAATTGGATTATCTCGTTATTTTAGGTTAAAACATAGTTTTTAACAATATATATATATATATATATATATATATATATATATATATATATATATATATTGGATTAATCATCTTGGATATATTGTGTGTTTTGACGACTAAATATATATGTAATATTGAATTATGCTAAATAGAGTTTTTAGAACTCTCAAACTTTTTGAATAAACTATAAATATATGTCGTGTATTTTACAAATTCGCTACTTATATTATTGGGTATTTTTTTATAAATATCCATGTTATTATTCGATTTTGTGAACGTATATTATTGGTCAACAATATACATTTCCTCCACATTTGCAATCATTATGATTTTGGCAATGTGCCAACCTTCAGCTCGTTTTGGACTTAATGAACATTCGTCCTGTCATAGTTTGACTTTGTTTAAGTTCACCATTGTTCTAGACTTAGTCGTTACAATTGAACACACACTCATGTATATATGCTCGTTAGATGCTTGGTAGTTTACACAAGACCCGTTATTTGCTACGTGCTGCGTTATTTAACTGGAGTTGTTATGCACCCAAAGGTGAGTTACACAACCTTTTACGTTACGTCCGGGTTTGGACGATAACACACGCAAACATGTTACACTTGGGTTAGGGTGATAACACGACAACTATTATGTATGATTAAAGTAGAAATCTAGTATATATCACATGTTCACGTAAAATGCATTATCTTTCAAGTCCTTACTTTATTGAACCATTAATAGAAAATAGCGAGGGGATATTGGGTAGTACTACTGGGGTCTGACAAACCCCACTCAGCGGGCACGAGATGCACCACCCGACTGGTGGTCGGACTGAGGACAATGTCAGCCTAAACTTACCGTGATCGAGTAGACGCGGGAAAGGCAAAAACACGTAAGGATGACTTCCTACACTTTATCAGTTAGCTTCGGTTGAGAACGTTTTAGTCACATGAACTTAGGCAAGCTACCTACGATATGGATTGTACTTGTAATATACATAACTGAACTACGAATAAAACTGTTGTATTCGTACTGCATGTCTATACTAGTTATAGATATGTACTTATGTGAACTCACCAACCTTTTGGTTGACACTTCCTCTTTAAACATGTTTCTCTCAGGTCGCAGGTGTTCGAGTATCACGAGTATGCATGCATGAGCCCTTAAAACCCTGTCATGTTTTCTACCCAAGTTACGTTATTTCAAATAACAATGTTTCATGTAAATATTAAATCTTTTGTGTATGCTTTCGTATTCTGTAAAACTACGAATTTATATTATAATTTAACATAATGAAAATCTTTGATATTTAATGGTTGTTTGGTGTAATTAATGGACCGGGATCCTGGTTTGCTCACACCCCACACGGTAAAACTACGTTAGTGGAAATTGGGGGTGTGACATAGAGAGTAGGTAATTAAAAAACATAAAACCCTAAAAATAAAAACTTGCAGCCATTGTTGAGTGAAAATACACTTACGGGGAGTCTTGCCGTAGTAGGGCGCTGGTTAATTAACACCCCTAATCCTCCATTGTTTACCAAAGTCAGCCATTGATAAATCGAAGAATTTTTCTTGATGATCAGGAAATACGTTCGTACACAAGATTTTGGTGGCGAAAAAGTAGAAATTTAAAGGCAGGCAGGCCACGCTACCAGCTATGGTGGGAAGAAGTGGAAAGGTCAGGCCACGATAACCGTGTATATTTTTTACCTTTACCACGCAAATCCGGTTTTTACCGTGTCTATTTATTACCTTTAGAAACACAAATTTTGTTGATCAATTATTGTTTATGTGATGGGAGTAATTAAATAAGTTCTGGTTAAAATATAACCAATTAACACTTCTGTCTCAATGGTTCTTCTTAATCTTGTAGTGTGTTCCTTTCTTTTGACTGACCCAGGTTCAAGCCTTGTTTGCTTACAATTTATAATTTTTTAATTGTCTAATAGTGGATGACATGATTTATAAACTGGATAGATTTTACTTCTTCAGTAAATTGGAACAAGAACAAAACCGTATGAACTAACAAGAACAAAACCGTATGAACTAGAATTCCTCAGGAAGAAGAGTTCATCTGGAATGAGAGCAGATGAACAGAACCAAATGACATTTTTAGACAACTGTTTCACTGCCTTGGCGGGCTGAGATGATTTATAATTAAACATGATCAATTTTAGTTATTCATTAGAGAAGAAGAAGAATAGAACCGAATGAACTAGAGTTCTTCAGGATGAATTATAATTTTAAAAAAAAATCTATTTGCAACAGAAAAATTAAGATTCATGTATTTTTCCGGAAGAACATTCATTTCGGATGAATGTTTATAACCTTCCGGAACATTACCTTTCGCCACGCATATAATTTCATACCATGACTATTCGTCATCTACTATTTAGTCACACAACCTAATAACAGTGGCCATATGTACTAGCTTTTAGCCACATAACTAAGTAAAAACAGTGGTCATTGCTAACATTTAGCCATGCATAATATATACTTAATAGTTTTGTTTTTTTTAATTTACTAAGTAATAAAAAATACTCTTCCGTCACACAACATTATTTAAGCATGGCCATACATTCCTTTTTGGTCACACGAATAAAAAATCATAAAAATTTCGTGGCCGTTTGGTGCATTTCGCCACTCCTTTTTAAGTGTGACAAATAAGTGTGCAAGCTGCACCTGATTGTTGTTGTCACATAAACAAAAAGATACGTGGCTAAAGGGTCCAAAGGCTATATATTTGGCCACGGGTACAAAATATGTGTGGCTAAAACTAGTGTTTCTTACCTTTAGCCACGTTTATTTAAAACCGTGGCAAGGCGTTTTGGAAAAAACCGTGGCTAAAGCCACTTTTTGAAGTAGTGGATCAGGCATCTGGTATAGATTCAAGTTTTCTTATTTAGGTACTGGATTATGGAATAATCTTCGATAAGAACGTCAGGTTCCATTCAAATCCATCTCCTTTAAGAAATAAGAACGTTTACATTTTCTGATTTAGATAACATTTGTTGGTCAGAAAAATGTTCACATATTTCTGATTAACGCAATATTTTGTTGGTCAGATAATATGATATCTATTTGGTTATACTTGAATTTCTTCAAGTTCACCATTATCTATTTATATATACTTTATGTTTCGTTACAGTCCAATACTTAGAGGAATTGCTTTCTTTATTTTGGATGAAACATTTATCCCTAAGGATTCTAAAGTATATTTTATGGTCAAGTATAGTAAACGGCAAGAACTGTTTCTTGATACTTGAGTAGGCAAGTTATGGATTTAGTAAGGTATTTAGAATAATTTTGGCAAAAGGGTTTCCTATATGTTTTAAGCTTCAATTCCTTGATGCTTGATTCCTGGATTCAAGAGTTAACAGTTTAACTTGCAGGAATTTTGAATTTTAATTTACAACTATTTGTATAAAATTCATGTATATAGGAATATTAAGGTTATGGTATTTATTAATCATTAATCATCCATAAGATTCAAATTATTCATCAAGGCTGATGATCCTAACTTCATTGAGCAGATGCTTGATCAAATCAAGAATCCTAATGCTCAATTTACAGGTCGTATCAGATACGAACAATTTCGAAGTTAAAAAATGATTCATTGTCTATTAACTTGTTGATACTCTTTATCAAAAGATGTAGAATTTCAATGAGCAATTAACCAGTCAAGTGATTATTAGACAATCATGGTCACATCTAGCAATTATGAGGATCACATATCCTTTAATGCTTATGATGTGTTCACGATTTTCTGAATCAAGTTTATCAGGCTATGCGTTATGTTGTTTTGAACTTATAATCAAAAGACTAATTGAGAAAACAAGCTCAAACGTCAAACGATTATTCATACGATGCAAATACTAATGTCTAACAAAGTGAAATGCAAACTTAGTTCAAAACGGGTTTCAAACAGTATTCATCCTCGACGCAGCCAGGGAAAAACAAACCAATTGTTTTATAATACTACCAAGTTCATAAATCAGAACGTGAACAAAAACCCTAGTTGCCTTTTAGTGCAAGCGAGCTTCACGGTCTCTTGGTCTTTGATCTCCTTCATTTTTCAAGTTCCTACAAAGTATAAAGTGTGTAAACAAAGCTTCACATTTTGTGGAATTAGAAAAATGAAACATAAGGCTAAATACCTCTAGAAGAACTCTCGCTATTTTTCTGAGCCTTAACCTTAGCAAGGTACTCAGGGCAATTCCTTCTCCAGTGTCTCATCTTGTTACACTCAAAGCACTGGCGCTGATCATGCGGCGGCCCTACTTTGGAAGTCTTCTTGCCCTTCCCCTTGCCCTTGGCACCAGACGGAGTGGTGGCAAGAGATTTACCCTTTCCAGTAGAGGGACGTTTCCTCTTACGATCGGGCTTCTTGACACCAATCGACTTGACCGCTAAGACCGCATGGGTCTTATTGGAGGCGATGTTGATCTCAGGAGTTTTCAACATCCCATGAAGCTCCGAAACTGTCTTTACCAAGTTGTTCATATTATAGTTTACCCTAAACTGAGTGAATGAACTGGAAAGAGATTGGAGAATCAGTTCGGTAGCCAATTCCTGAGGAATGGCATACTGGAGCTTCTCCAAGCGGTCAATGTACGATTTCATCTTGACCACATGTGGGCTAACAGGAGCGCCTTCAGCCATCTTACATGATATGAGTTTAGTTACAACCTCATAGCGCTCCTGACGGGGCTTGTGTCTCAAACATGCCCTTCAGCTGTCCGATCATCTGGAAAGCACTCAAGTCCTCCATGTTCTTCTGAAGTTCTGGAGACATAATGGCCAACATCAGACAAGATACTTGATTAGCATCCCTCACCAGGCGGTCATGCGCTGCACGAACAACTGTAGTGTTATTTGCAGGCTGTGCAGGCACCACAGCATCCAGGATATGGAGCTTGTTGGCCATCTTGCGAACAATCTTGAGATTGCGGAACCAGTCAAGGAAGTTGGTGTCATTAAGCTTCTCCTTCTCAAGGATAGACTTAAGTTGGAAGGTGTCATTGGGTGCATTATTTTCGTTATTTTTTACCATCTGAAACATTAAGACAATTTATTTTAGTCGTTTTGATGTTTAACCTAGACTCAATTACGGTAAGTTATAATTGAATAAATGATGGGATTCCATTTAACTTAATTACTAAAGGCAGCTGTAGCGTGCAATCAATAGTAATTAATGAAATAGACAGACAACGATTCTCATTTGTGAGGACCATTCACAATACCCGTTTATGAGGCCGCAATAACATCGAATGTTTTATGCGATATGTTTAGCCTCATTTATGCCCACCTTATTTACAAGTATTTGCGTTACGGTACTGTAGCTGCAATAACGCAACCGCCTGCAAAGTAGATGAATAGTTATCCGAGGTGGGCACGTATACAAATACGGTGTTGTAGCTCCAATATTTGTACCTTGGAATACACCCTACATGCCAAGTACAGTGTTGTAGCTCCAATACTGACGTTTCGGTAAATGTACTCCAAGTTGGGCTTGACCTAGGACGACATAAACTATTAATTCTAAACTTACCAAATAGAGTTAATTAATCAGCTTTTAGTTGATGATTATTTATCGAAAACCCTATCATCGCTCGGGACAGTCAAATTAGATAGATATCCTAATTAAATTGACTATGTTGTCGTGAAGCATTCATAACCAAACAAAGCACACAAGCTATTCTAGAGTTCATAATTTTCGTAAATTTCGAAAAACTCTTTAGTTGGTTATATATATATATTTATATTTATTGAGTTAAAATACCTTATTTTAAAACTCATGTCTTTCGATTGTAAAATCTTTTAAACTCATTTTAAAACAATATTAATGTGTTTTAGTTGGTTAGAGTAAGCAACACAAACACAAACATATACATGTATTCGCCTTATCAGGGCTTCGGTATTACTATAGCCTCTTAGCAATACCGAATAAGGTCTAGGGACAAAAATAACAACACACAGGGATGGTCTTCCTTGAGCATCTTGTTGTCTTCTTCGGCTTCTACTAACTCTAAGATTCCTCTTGAACTTGATTGGATCTTCAGGTCTTCGGGTTGAGAAACTCTCATTTGGGAGACCTGCCAAATATGTAAAGTTTCCATTTCTGGAAACCTGCCAAATTTGGAAGGTGCCAGATTTGGGAAGTTACATTTCTAGAAACCTGCCAAAACGGGAAAGTTTCTGAATTTCAAAGCATGGGACAAAATAGTAAACTTTCTAACATTGGAAAGTTTCTAAAATTAGAACATTACTAAATCGGGAGACTGCCAAAATTGGAAACATTTCCAAATTTGAAAACACGAGCCAAAATAACAAACTTTCTAAAATTGGAACTTGCTAAATTGGAAAAGTTCCAAAAGTGGAAACCAGAATCAAAAAAAGACTTGCCAAAATTGGAAATTTACTAAATCGGGATAGTTGCCAAAATTGGGAACCCGTCCGAATCAGAGACTTGCCAAAATTGGGAACTTACTATTTCGGGAAGTTCTCAAAATAGATTTACATAAAAGAAATAAACAACTTAAATCTATCTATTACAACTTTGAACCCAAATCGGGACAATCCAAAAAAAACCCTAATCTATTACAATTGGGCCAAAACATAGGCCAAAACCAAAATAGATAATCACAATCATACAAACACGCAATTTCACTAAATTGGGTCGGGCCGAATACAAAAACAATCGAACTATATTAATTGCATTATATTGGTGGATCCGAATCGACCAAATATATATATTTATGCAATAATGAAATTAATACAATTACTAATTTATTCGTAACTTTTGGGTTTTACCCCCAGTTTGCGAATTCACCTTTAAAAAATGACCGGTCTAGATTTGCGTGTAGTGATCAAGGCTCTGATACCAATGTTAGGTTTTGCTAGTGGTATTCGGGTCACGTGTAGTAATTTTAATTTTTATTAAAACTCATTTTACTAATTGTATTACCGGATACAATTATGTTTATTTAATTACCTTAATTTAATCAGAGTTCCGGAAGCATATAACAAATACATTAATTAAATTAAACGTGAACAAACAACCAAGTGACAACAACATGATTTAATCACCAACACACATACACAAGATATATATATATATAGGGAAAGAGTAAAATGGAAACTCTCTTGAGTGGAGGAAACCGTGGAATCACTTTTTAATCGAGGCCAAATTAGGGTCAAAAATCCGTTATTTTTTTCAAATTTTTTCCTAGTGTTTTCCTAGGTTATAGGTTATACCCTTAGGTGGAAAAAAACAAAAAAAAAACGCCAAGTAGTTTTTTTTAAATATCAAAAATTATCTTATAACGTATGTAACATTTCGCTGTTTATAAATACAGTAAATGTTACATATGTAACATTTACTTTTTTGATATTTAAAAAAATCTACTAGGCGCTTTTTTGATTTTCTTTTCCATTTAAGAGTAGTCTGTAAGCTAAAGAAAGGGTTTCCATTTTAATCTTCTCCTATATATATATACTAGGTTTGTTACCCGTGGGACACTCGGGACACATTTAGTGAAATATTGATAGGCAAATATTGATGGCATGGTTGTAGTAGACTTATTTTTGTGGTTATCCGAAATCGTGTTTTGAACGTCTTATCGGAGTAGAGCGGTGATGGGCCAAAATAGTCTCTCATCAAATTATCGTTGGCCGCATTACGATCACGTTCAAGATGTCTCCGCTTGATAACCGGGCGTGGTACCGGCATGTCAAAAAATTGAAGTGCGGCGGAGACAACCTCGTCTTCTTCATCGTCGAATAAACCGAGTCGAGTGGCGGAAGAGGGAGAGCCCATTTTTTTAAAAAAAATGTAGGGGAGTGAATTGAGAGAGATTGAGAGTATGTAGTTTATAAAATGTGGGAAGATATATATATAGTTTGAGAGTTGATTTAAAAAAAATTGAAAATTAAAAAAATAATAATAATAACCGTTGATATAGCCGTTCAACGGCTATATCTTTGAAAAAAATCCCCTTCTCGGCGTTTTGTCCCTGACGCCCTCGGCGATTTCGACCTCCATAACGCCCCATAACGCCGGGGGGTAATGGGTGGGGCGTTATATATGGGCGTTATGGGGCGTTATAGAGGTCGAAAACGCCCCATTACGTTTAGCCTTAGGAATACCGAGAATTAGATATGGAGAAAGGAAATTGAATGCGTCTGTTAGGTGGAGAAAGGTGGATAGAGATTGAAACTGAATAAGATTAGGGTTGGGTTGACTTGGGTATGAATTTAGCATTGATAAATAATATCACCGTTAGTTTCGGGTTGACTTGGGTATGAACCATTCTAAGCCACTAGTTTATATATATGAAAAATCCCCCCCCCCCCCCCCCCATGAATTTGAATACTTCCCCCTGAAAATTAGTGGCTCAGAATGGTTCTCAAAAGTTCTCAAAAGAAAAAGTTCTCATTTGAACCTAACCCTATATATATATATCATGTAATATTATATTTAAATCAATATTTAAATATTTGATCAAAATAAATTGTGATGAGTAAATATAACAATTTATTGTGATAATCATAATCATTATTATGATTCGATCTAAATCGAAAGTGTTTAGATCTTGAACAATTGGTTCGTGTCGGACAACTATTCGAAACACCGAGGTTTAACGAGATAAGCGCTAGGGGTTGCGAAACTTACCAGAGAAGCAAACTCGGGTATTGATCAAATCGTAGTAGAAACGTACGCACCAAAACAGATCTCAAAACCGATAGTTGAAACGGCGGCAGGACGGTGGTGTGATGGGCGGTGGTGCGACGGGCGGCGGTGCAGTGGTGGCGCTTGAGCGGTCGCGGCTGCTATCGGCGATGGGGCAGCAGCAGTCGGCCATGACAGGCGGCGGACGGCGGCTGGCGGGTCGCGGTGATTGGATGGACGAACAACGACGGCGAAGGAGGTGGTCGCCGGTGTTCGAGCGTGACAGAGATTTGCCGGAAAAACAAGCGACGACGGAGACAGGCAGGCCGGCCGGCGGTGGTCGCGAGTGAGAGAGATCGAGAGAGATTGTGTAACCTGAAATCTATATTTCAGATTTGTTTATATAACCAACCAGTTGTGGATAACCCTACAACTGATTAGGACTATCTCTTTATCTCTTTAAACAGTTGTAGATAAACTAGAACTTGTTTATTTATCTTTTTTATCCATCCAGGTCATTAGATAATCATACATTTAAATAAATCTAGTTTATTTAAAAATTACTATTATCAATCCACGATTTAAATAAAGCTAATTAAATAAACTAACTTTATTTAATTATCTTTTATTTAATCTAGTAATATTAATAATAACAATTATTATTTATATTTTCACCGACTAATAATTATTAACAATTAATAATTATATTTTCTACTTTTGTTATTAACAAGTTAATAATATTATGAAATGAATAATTATTATTTATATCAATATAAAAATAACAATACTAAATCATTTATGTTTTCGCAGAACGACGTTTACTAATTAAATGTGTTCGGTTCTCGTTGCCCTCAGTGTAACTCTTACAGGCCACAATCGGGTCGGGCTCTTAGAAATTGTCGGGTCTGGACATACAATATCCGACAAACAATTTATGCCATACATGATATTATAATAGTTACTGTGGTTGTAGTGATTAACATGAACCTTGATTTCAAACACTAACAGATTTACCCACTCGTAGCATCTGTGACATCCACTTATTTACCATATTTGTAAACTGACCCGTTTCTATTATCAATGCTAAATTCATACCCAAGTCAACCCAACCCGAGACTAACGGTGATATTATTTAACAACTCAAAAGCTACACAAAATAAAAAGAACATATTTATGATTACAAAAGGTAATATTTTATAGTCTTTCATATGTTTATTCTTTTTAAAATGGTGGTTTATAAATTGTCTCAAGTCATTTTTGTTCACGTTAACAAATTCTATACATTCTTTATTCAAAATAAATGAAAGTCACGCTACAATTAATATCAGCAATTAATACACCATGCCCAATTTGAAAACCCATCTTAAATGCTTGCAAAGTTGCTTGTAAGTACACACAAGTTGGTGTGTGCCAATTGTCAAACTAGTCCATCATATCCATCATCTTCGTCCCCCAACCACTTTTGATTCGTTCAAGACCCCATTTAACTGATACAATTCGTCCACTTACCTGTCCCTAGAGTTCATAAATACCCAAGCAAAACACAAGATTTCTCACACCTCCACCTTCACAGTTTTTCATCAGATTCGTTACAGCCACTTACCTTACTTTCTATGACACATCTGAGGTACCAAACGACATCGGTTTGACCTGATTCCTTTTGTTATCTCTTTGCTCTTTCAAATTAATTCATTTTAGACTTAAAATTTGTATGAGCTGGTTTTGTAAATCGCCCAGAATCTTCTCCCAAAGTCGACCCAGTTTTATGTCAGAAACTGTGTAAAAGCCCAAGAACTCTTCAAGGCTTCAAGTGTTGATCCAAGCTCAACTGTCATCTTCACTACCTTCCCCTTGCTTTCCTATTGTGAGAAATACCTCTTATTCATATTCCTTAAATACTCATTCTTGTTTATATCTAAGAACACTCATTCAAAAGGCTTGTTGGTTAATCACCTTTAACCAGAAACTACTCAACTTTAAGTTACCATCTTAATCATCTTGTGATTTAGCCAAATTAAACAAAATTCTAATTTTACGGAAGTACTTCAGAAATTTTGAAGTACTTATGTACGTACAGATGTACTTCGGAAATTCCGAAGTAGTTTTGTACGAGTACAAATGTACTTCGGAAATTCTGAAGTAGTTCTGTAAAATCACATATTCACTTTCAGACTTTAAACCAGCCATATCTTGGTCATTCCGAACTTAAATTTAACAAACTCATACTCCACGATTAAATTCGTCGAGTTAGGTTTCCAATGGTATATAGTTTGTCTTCTAATTCAAAACGATCAGCTCACAACAGTCCCTACAAAACAGGTGCGTGTGTTCTGTACCTTCTGTTTTGTGAAGCTGTTTCGAGCTATCTCTTAGCTTTTTCTTAAAAATTTATCTAAACTAAAGTTGTTTATAATACATTAAACTAGTAACCCGTAAATTTTGGTAACTTATAGATAACGTTTGATACTTTAAAAATGCACTTAAAGTCACAGCTCATAAGTTGTCTAAATTCTCCAAATGATACACTAAATCAAAAACTAATATATACACCAATGGTCAACGGGTTAACACATTTTAAACAAGATTTAACTAGTCTAAGTGGGTGACTTAGACATTTGACTCATATCACTAAGACTTAAGGTGTCTTTATATAATCTAAGACACGGATAGTCGTCTTCATAATCACTTGAACTATTTCCATATCTCACTCACCGCTTCAGGTGAGTATTCATATCCCCTTTCATTTTCAAGTTTTGGGATGGAACATATATACATATTCAAATATCAAATTCTTTATTCATTTTACAAATCATGTGATTTCATTCTATGTCTTTGTGTGATTACATGCTATATGTTGAACTATGGTTTTTATATGCAAATTCAATTTTCAAGTGTAACATTAACATACAAGCCAATGATGCATTCATTGGTTAACAACCCACCTGAATTTAACCGGTTTGGCATATGGGTGATTGAAACCTATTCAATCTTACGGCTTAACTTTCAAGTCAAGGACGCACACGACTTAACTTTCGAGTTAAGGACGCTCACGTCGTAACCTTCGGGTTAAGGACGCTAGTCATCAAAGATTTGATTATACATATGCATTGGTTTATTCATACATGCTTGAGTCTACATTTGACATGTGAATCGCTTTTCAAACTACTATATGTATTCTAACCCTATGTTTACCCACCAACTATTTTTTTTAGTTGACACTCTCTATTTTTATACATGTTACAGGAAGCGCAGTTTGAGCCATACTTGATTGATGCTACATCTAGGATGTTTTGGACCTAGATTCAATAAATCAAGCTTTAATCTATTTGTTATGTTATGTGTATTTGAGCCTGTTATTTGACTTGGAATTTGGTAATGATTAAGTATTGAAAATTTAATTAGTATCATGAGCATTTGGATAATCATCATGCCCCGACGTATATTCTGCCATCGGTTGGGGTGTGACGTCATCTTCCCAAGAATACCGAATGGAACAAAATAACTGGCATGTACTTGTTGACTATAACCATGGAGTCAGGATTTGAGCGACCAATCGTAAGTAGGGTTGTCAACCCAAATAGATCTATTCACTAGCTATCGTTTCGTACTAGAACTAATTAAAATCAACTAATAGTGAGATTTTGTGACAATACTTTATGTAACGAATTGTACTCAAATATGGGGCATGAAAAGAACATGTAATCATACGTCTAAACAACATGCCATAATATCAAGTATAAAGTTTGTTTGCATCATGATTTCTCCGCTAAAGTATTAAAACAGTTTAGAGGAGCCGTGAGACTCACATGAGCAAGGTTAATGAAAGTGTCTGCTGAATCGTACGATATACAGCAAGTAAACGATGTCCTAACAATAATTAATAAGACAATTTTTAAGGTTTTGGTTCAATTGAGTAACGATCAGTTATTCAAGTGATCCTGGTCAAGTCTTGACATAGTATTCCCGTTTGTATTTATTGGAAAACCCGAATTAAATATTTATCGTCCAAAAAAATATTTAGATTAAAGATTATATCTATAGTCATTTAAATATATATAACTTGTAGAATAATTATAATTTACTAATTACTCAAGTCATGAAAATGTATATATATTCAATCTGGTTTTTGAATATTGCGATAAATAATAACACGTCTTATTACTATTTAAGTTCGTATTTATAATTATAGTCTAATAATTATTCATAAGTCATGAAAAAATATATAAATGATCATGAATATATATTTTTAAAATCAAGTCACGAACATTGGTAAATAATAAAGTTTGTTTTATTATTTAAATGTTCATATTTCGTATACTTTCATTACGCGATATATATACACGTACAAATAATTGTTCTTAAAAATATAATTAGTGTTTAACTAAATATTATTCCAACATTTTTAATATTCCTAAAAAGATAGACTTTATATTTTAGGAAATTAATTTGTCGGTTTAACCGTAATTGGTGTTTTTATCTATTTTCAGTTTACATCTCTTATTTATGACACGAAAGGTATCCAAAATATTTTGACAAATATTTATAATAATAGGTTAGTCATTTTAAGGATTAAAAACATTGGTTTGGTCGGTTTGGGTTTATTTTACCAAAATCGCGTTTTCTCGTTGCATATAAACCCGTTTTGACCTCGGTTTCTTCCCAATGCAATGTTTCTCTGTTTTGGTCATTTTAGTTCATACATATATTCTAAATTTTTATAGCAGACGCTCTTCACCAACAAAGACAATACATTAACTCACAATTCACAAGCTTCTCAAAGTGCATATAACATATTCTTGTAGAAAAGTTCTTTTCGATTAATTCATTTCTATACTATAAACTCATGTAAACTATTATTTACATTTAAGATATATAAAAAACTTTTTTTATGGATTATAGTTTTCTAATTTGATTTATTTTCCGCAATATTCTTATCCTTGTTTAAATCAAATTGTACCTATATAAACGCGTTCACGGGACCTAGGGGTGTTCAAAAATATCCGAATCCGTATCCGAATTATCCGAAATTCCGTATCCGAATTATCCGAAAATTTCGGATATCCGAAACTCGGATATCTGAAATTTCGGACTTGGACTTGGACAAGAATTTACAAAATTTTCGGAAGTTTCGGATACCCGGTATCCGAAAACTTAAATAAATTAAAATAAATTTTATATTAAAAATATAAAGAATTATTGAATACTTGGACTATGTTTATTTGTTTTGTCGTTTTTTAGGTCGAACTTATGTTTATTTGTATTTGAAGATTTGGAATATGTTTATTTGTTTTGTCGTTTTATCGTTTTTTTTGGTTAAATTGTGTTTTTTTTTAAAAAAAACTGGATTTTCGGATATCCGTTTTAACTATCCGAGTCCAGTCCGAAATTTCGGATATCCGAAATTTCGAACTTGGACTTGGACAACGAAAACTGATATCCGAAATTTTCGGATACCCGAAATTCGAATATTCGAAATTCCGGGTATCCGGTTTTGAACACCCCTAACGGGACCCAGCACTTTTACAATAAACCGTTTTATATAACTGCGTTATCTCTTACGACACGCGAGTAGTAAAATCTAGTTTTATCCAAATGGCAAGAACTATCCTCGTAATTTGCTCCTATCATTCAAGACCGCACCGCTGTCGTCTCCCTGTTTTTTGCCCTAATTTCATACACCGTGCTTTTACGCATATCAGTAATCAGAATCAGGCATTCTTCCCTTCTCAGTTCGTCTGCCCTACTTTCACACAGTAATTTGATTTTTGTTGGTTTTGATGCTAAGCGAAAAACACATGCCCTAATTTTTTGCGGACAAAAAGATGAGCAACAGAAGTGGAAGCAATCGGCCTGAATGGTTGCAGCAGTACGATTTGATCGGCAAAATCGGTGAGGGAACTTACGGTCTTGTGTTCTTAGCCAAGATCAAGTCCAATCGGAGCAAGTCTATTGCAATCAAGAAATTCAAGCAATCTAAAGACGGTGATGGCGTTTCTCCCACTGCAATTCGCGAAATCATGGTATCAAATTTTCGTTATTTCATGGTTTATGAAATTTTAGTTCCGTACCGTACAATTCCTTTGTTGTGGCTTGAAATTATTGTCTTTGATACAATCACTAGACTTCTTTTTCAAAATTAGCTCTTCAAATTTGTTGAATATGTTTGATTGTGTGCTTTTTCTACATAACATACCAAGCTCAATTTTGGGCTCTTGCTTGTGTTAGATTCCAACTCTTCCCTTTCCTAATGCACATTTCCACCTGGGATCAATAATAGGTATATTTGTTGTAAGTCTGAATAGCAACGGGTTGATCAATTCTGCTGGGCAAACCCAAACTAGGTTTAGGATACAAAAGCACCACCTAGACTCACAATTAGGGTCTAAACAACACCACCCAAGTGGCCAAACTTGAACTATGAGCAACCAAAAGAAAACCGGTCACTCCAAATAGAAACACAATTCATAAACACAACTCATTTTGGAATTAGCATCCGAAGTAACACCCTTGGTATAATGCGTGGTGCGCACAATGTGCACGATGTGATGAAAACGCATGTTGGTGCTATGCATTTCCATGATTCGTTGGTTATATGGTCTAATGCGGCGCATTGGTATTTGAAGAAATTAAATTGTTCTTTTTATATTGATTTTACATATTGTATATTGATTTTTTAATTTATAGATTTTCTATATAATAATTTATAGATTTTTTATTTTTAGTTTGTGATTTTATACCTATATGTATATAGGGTTAGGTTCAAATGAGAACTTTTTGTTTTGAGAACTAAATCTCAACCACAAATTTCTGGAGGGACCACTATAATTCATGGGAGTGGGGATACATGTAAATAAACTTGTGGTTCAAATTAGTTCTTTTTAGTTCTCAAACCAAATTGGTTCTCAAATGATCGGGAGATCTGTTCATTTGAGAACCAATTTGGTTTGAGAACTAAAAAGAACTAATTTGAGCCACAAGTTTATTTACATGTATCCCCACTCCCATGAATTATAGTGGCCCCTCCTGAAATTTGTGGTTGAGATTTAGTTCTCAAAAGTTCTCAAAACAAAAAGTTCTCATTTGAACCTAACCCTATATATATATATATATATATATATATATATATATATATATATATATATATATAGTGAAAAGTTCATTGTAGACACCCCCATAAGTGTAGACAGGTAGACACCCTTTTTCACCATTAGATCTCTTGATCTAATGGTTGTGATTAATTTTCTTTTTCTTTTTTTCTTTTTTCTCATTAATTAGAAACTTTCACATGTGAAAAAGAGCTATTTCACATGCGAAAGTGTCTACAATGAACCTCACCCTATATATATATATATATATATATATATAGGGAGAGGATCATTTGAGAACCAATTTGGTTTGATAACTTTTGAGAACCATTCTAAGCCACTAGTTTATATATATGGAAATCCCCCCCATGAATTTGAATGCTTCCCCCTTAAAAATTAGTGGCTCAGAATGGTTCTCAAAAGTTCTCAAAAGAAAAAGTTCTCATTTGAACCTAACCCTATATATATATATATATATATATATATATATATATATATATAGGGTTAGGTTCAAATGAGAACTTTTTATTTTGAGAACTTTTGAGAACTAAATCTCAACCACTAATTTCAGGTGGGGACCACTATAATTCATGGGGGGTTTTCCATATATATAAACTAGTGGCTGAGATTAGTTCTTTTTAGTTCTCAAACCCAATTAGTTCTCAAATGATCCTCTCCCTATATATATATATATATAGGGTTAGGTTCAAATGAGAACTTTTTCTTTTGAGAACTTTTGAGAACTTTTGAGAACCAATTTGGGCCACTAATTTTCAAGGGGGGAGCATTCAAATTCATGGGGGGGGGGGGGGGGGTGTTCCATATATATAAACTAGTGGCTAAGATTAGTTCTTTTTAGTTCTCAAACCCAATTAGTTCTCAAATGATCCTCTCCCTATATATATATATATATATATATATATATTGATTCTATGCACTTTATATATGTTATTACTGGTTCTGAATTAACAATTTTGTATACAAAAAAGCTATAAGTGGGTTTCTACGTTTAATTGTGTTATAAGTATGTTTTTTTTGTGTTAAAGTTAATAGTCACTAATTGCTTGGTTTGTCCTTAATTGTAATTAGTCCATTCTTTGTGTCAATATTGTAATAGTTTGGCTTATATATAGTAATGAATACCCCAATTGGGTTATCTCCTCATTAACTCATGGTATAATTGCACTGTTAAGACCTGGCCTTTCCGTTCCTCTACTTCTCGAAAATAATCCCTTCCTCTTCATCTTTCTGGGTGACTGATCATGTCTTCCGGCGCATCCTCCTACATCGTTGATGGTCTTCTTTCCATGAACCAAGTCCCTCCACCTTCTCACCGTCAAGTTTTCATCATCAAATTACCTTGTGTGGAAGGACCACATGGCCCCTTTTCTCAGTTACCGACAACTTCTGTCACATATCGATGGGTCCTCAACTGCTTTAGTGGCAACAATCCTCGTCGACAACAAACCCGTTGCAAACGCCGAGTTTCTTTCTTGGTTCGCTGTTGATCAGAGAGCGGTCTTGATCTTCCATGCCTCCCTTACGGAGGAACCCGCGACGGAGGTCGTTGGCGTAACTACGGCCAGAGACGTGTGGGTCACCCTTGAGGCCGCCTATAGTAACGCATCGATTGAACGGGCTCAAAACATTCGTGACCAACTTCGGGTCATGGTCAAAAGATCCCTCACAGTTGCTGAGTTTGGTCGACGGTTCAAAGCTTTGATCAATTAACTATTGGCTATCGAACAACCCGTTCCTAAGTTCGATAAACTGCACTGGTTTTTATGTGGGCTCCTTTTAAGACGTTTCCCGTCACTATGAGGGCTGCCCAACCTCCACCGACGTTTCGTGTTTTGCTGCCTCGTGCAGAAGGCCATGAACAGTTTTTGAAATCTATTGACCAACTACTACTCCATCTGTTACCTTTACGACCTAAGGTAATCGGTCTCATAATTATAATAGAAATGGCGGGCATAACAATTCCAACAAAGGTGGTCACAATTTCAAAAACAATAACAACAAAAAGTTTCGTGGAGGAAGGTTTAATCCCAACAATACCACTGAATGTCAATTTTGTGGACGTTTTGGTCATGCGGTTCCGGAGTGTCCGTCTTATACATCGCAAAAGAAAGAGCATCCAATTGAGGCCCAACTTGCAAGGGCTTTCCATTCTCAATACCATGTTACAACTACGGGACCGGACTAGTATGTCGGCTCCGGGGAAGGGGACCATATGAACTCATCCTCCAGCAACGTCCCACATGCTTCCTTGTACTATGGTAATGCCAAGGTAACGTTCTCCCCATATCACATAAAGGCAATTCAAATATATCTAATAACCTTCATTTACGTGACATTCTTGTGGTAACTAACATTAGTAAGAACTTACTATCGGTTAGCAAACTTACAACCGATAACAATGTTGATGTTGTCTTTTCATATCCTATTTTTATGTTGAGGATCACACCACCAAGCAGGTTCTCGCTCAAGGTCGGTGTGAGCAAGGTCTTTATGTGCTGAAGGAGGATGCTTAAGCCCTTAGTTTTGTTACTTTTACTAGAAATAAGGCTTCTTATGAACCATGACATGCTTGTTTAGGGCATGCCTTTTTTGATGTGGTTTCAAATATGAATAAAATGGGGCACTTATATGTTACATCCATCTTACCCAAACCGATGTTTGCTCCAAATGTCAACTTGCCAAAAGGCATCGTTTAAGTTTTGATGACAATCCAAAACGGGCATTTTAACCTTTAGATTTGGTACATTGTGATCGTTGGGGTCTTCACCGGTCACATCGATGTATGGATCTAGATATTATCTGGCCTTTGTCCTTCACCGGTCACATCGATGTATGGATCTAGATATTATCTGGCCTTTGTCGATGATTTTTCACAATTTACATGGTTTTACACGCTCAAAACCAAGTCTGAATTTTATAACATCTTTTCACAAAGTTTATTCAAAATCAATGATCGCAAAAAATCAAGAATTTTCATAGTGTTGGTGGGACGGAATTTGTGAACACCAAAGTGAAGCAATTTTTTTAAAAAAATGCTACGTTTCACTGATTTTCGTGTCCATATACACCACAATTAAACGATCGTGTGGAATGAAAACACGAGCATCCAGTGCAAACTGGGCTATCAATGCTTTTTAATAGCAAAATCTCACCTACCTTTTCTGTCGAAGTTTTTAGCTCGGCTACCTATATATTAATAGGTTGCTAATAAAGGTTCTCCAAAACAAGTCTCCATTTGAGCAACTTTTTTCACAAAAACCAAATATGAAAATTTTAGAATTTTATGGGTGTCGTGTGTACCCATATTTGCGTGATTATGCTCCTCACAAGCTTGCTCCACGCAGCCTAGCGTGTATCGTGTGGAATGAAAACACGAGCATACAGTGGAAATTGGGCTATCAATGCTTTTTGATAGCAAAATCTCACCTACCTTTTCGGTCGAAGTTTTTAGCTCGGCTACCTATATATTAATAGGTTGCTAATAAAGGTTCTCCAAAACAAGTCTCCATTTGAGCAACTTTTTTCACAAAAATCAAATATGAAAATTTTAGAATTTTTGGGTGTCGTGTGTACCCATATCTGCGTGATTATGCTCCTCACAAGCTTGCTCCACACAGCCTATCATGTATTTTTTTGGGGTATAGTGCTCAATATAAAGGGTTCAAATGCCCCGAATCGGTTACAAACCGCACCTACATAACTCGGCATGCTAAGTTTGACAAAAAATGTTTCCCATTTTCAGGCAATCAGTTAATCACGATGCCAGTGATATATTCCATTTATCATTATCAAAATTCTCAAATGGGGCCCATTCTGTTGAACCTATTGAAACTCCTAAACCGGTAGAAAAACAAGTTGCTGAAAAGGTTATTGGTCAAAGCCCTTCATGTTGCTTGCATGAGGACGAAATTACGCTCCTCTGCCTCATCACACGTCACCGCCATCCTGTCCAACTACTCACCCACTTGGCCCCAGATATGGCCCAACAGAACCTAGTAATGAAGCCTAATCTTCGCCTGCTTCCACTAGCCCGTTATCTGAACCAACCAAACGCAAATTCCAGCCACATCGACCTCTGGGCATCCGCTGACGACAAGAACTAAAGATAGAGATTTTTAAACCCTACACTGAGCTCAAACTCCAAATCAGACTCGAGATCCTAAAATGTTTTAAAAAGCGGTCAAAATTAAAAATTGGTTGGATGCCATGCATAAAGAAATGGATGCTCTTAAACTTAATGACACATGGACTCTTGTTCCAAACATAGCAATCACAATATTGTAGGTTCAAAATGGCTATACCGAACTAAATTTCCATCCGATGGATCCCTTGATTGTTACAAAGCTAGGCTTGTTGCTCAAGGCTTTAGCCAAGTACCTGGGATGGACTACTCTTACACATTTAGCCCGGTTGTAAAAGCGTCAACCATATGGGTGGTTCTTTCTCTTGCAGTCATTCATGGATGGAAACTCCATCAACTTGACGTGAATAATGCCTTCTTGCATGGGTAATTATTCGAAGAGGTTTTCATGGAGTATCCACCGGGTTCGTTGACCCTAAATTTCCCAATTATGTATGTCGTCTCTATAAAGCTTTATACGGGCTCAAACAAGTTCCAAGGGCGTGGTTACAACGCCTTAGCTCGTTTCTCTTACAAAATGGGTTGACGTAGCCGGACCGATCCATCCTTATTTGTGTTCAAACGGGATGATTGCATTCTATACCTTCTGGTGTACGTAGATCACCTAGTATTAACAGGAAATCAGGAACCGATCATTAACTCGTTCATTTCTCGCTTAAATAGTCAATTTGCGATAAAGGATCTTGGAGACTTACATTATTTTTTGGGTCTAGAAGTCACTTATACTAAGATGGCTTGTTCCTTAATCATGCTAAATATGCAGGTGATATGCTTGAACGAGCTTAACTTTCTCACTTCAAAGTAGTTCCCACATCCCACTCCGTTAGCCACCAACACCTTGATGAACTCAGATGGAGAACCATTCAAGGATCCTACGCTCCAACTCTTGCTAGTTGGGGCATTACAATACTTAACGATCACTCGACGAGACATATCATATGCTGTAAACCAAGTGAGCCAGTTCATGCAAACTCTTACCACAACTCACTGCAGGCAGATAAACGGATACTTCGTTATGTCAAAGGCACTCAAGGATTTGGCCTTACTCTTCATAAACCCAAACATACAACCATCCTTGGATATAGCGACTCTGATTGGGTCCGTTGTATTGAGACACTAAGATCCACGTATGGGTACTCCATCTTTCTTGGAGGTAATCTTGTCTCGTGGAGTGCGAAGAAGCATCCCACCGTTTCACGTTCAAGTTGTGAAACAGAATATCAAGCCAGGGCTACCGCTGCAGTCGAGATCGTCTGGCTCACTCACATCCTTCGTGAACTTCATGCCCTGCCTCTTGATAGACCTATGTAGCTGTATGACAACCAGAGTGCCTTGTTTCTCACACAAAATCCGGTCTCTCATAAACATGCCAAACATATTGACTTGGACTATCATTTCATATGAGAGTTGGTGCCCTCTGGCAAACTTCACACGAAGTTTGTGCCTACCAAGCTTCAAGTGGGGATATCTTCACTAAGAGCTTACCGCAACCTCAATTTGAGTACTTTCGTGACATGTTGTGCATTCGGCCACCGCCATCTCGCTTGAGGACGGATGTTAAAGTTTTTAAAATTTTATTTTATTTTTTTAATTTTTTTTGACGGCTAAATCACACACCAAATACACCACTCTTAAGTTAAAGTTAATAGTCACTAATTGCTTAGGTTGTCCTTAATTGTAATTAGTCCATTCTTTGTGTCAATATTGTAATAGTTTGGCTTATATATAGTAATGAATACCCTAATTGGGGTATCTCCTCATTAACTCATTATGTTTAAGTATGAACAATATAAAAATTGCAATGTATAATTATTTTCTAAGTTTTTTCTTGAAAGGAACGCCCACATACGTGATGTGCGTGCTTCGTGAATCAGATTTTGCCATGTGATATGAAAAGACCATGAAGTAGTATTTCTTGATTTATCTCCACTTCCCCTTTACTTTTATTTTCGGCTAGTTGATGAAATGTGGAACCACACCCTTAACACTTTGATGCTAAATTTATATTTACACTTTCATGTTTTGCTGAACATGTTCTAATGTGGATGCAGCTGCTTAGGGAAATATCCCATGAGAACGTGGTAAAGCTCGTGAATGTGCACATCAATCATATAGACATGTCTCTTTATCTGGCTTTTGATTATGCTGAGCACGACCTCTATGTGAGCATATTATTTACCTACTTCTATTTACCTTTGTAGACTTTAATGTTAAAGCGTTGTCTGTTTTATATCTGAAATGTGCATCTAAACATAGTGAAGTGAGTTACAATCAACACAAGTTTGTAGTATACTGGTTTAGTAATTGTAGCAATTTCTTGTGCACGTCTTTAAGGAAAGTGATTCAATAGTAACCGAGTTCCCAATGTACCATTAGATTTAAAATATATAGATTTACATAACATGGAAATTCCCATCTTAAGAGTTTAGTAAATGGTGACTCAATATGTACAGTGCAAAATGAATGACTTTTTCTGGTGGACTTAAGTAAGGATGAAATTAAGACGTTTTTAGTTTTCTACTCCCAACATGGAAACATTGCAGTTTTTATTTATAGAACCTTCAATATGGAAATAGTTGTAGAGGAAACATGCCTGTTTGTTTGTCCAATTGTCATCATATGCCTATCATTTTTACTGGGATAATATATGTGGAGGCCACCCAAGTATTCATTTTCTTTTTCATACAGGCCACACATATATTGAAAGTTGAATCTACTTTATAGACCACCCTATATATTTGGTCTCATGTGAACCACTGCTTGCTAAAAATTGTTGTGCTTAATTTTTTTTGTCATAATTAAAAGTTATAATGTAATTGCGTTGGATATAGGGGTCTCCACTAGTGCCATCACCTATCATATTATGCCAGCTTAGCACCTTGGTTTACTTTTTTTATGTGAACACCAGGAAATTATTAGACATCATAGAGACAAGGTTAACCAAGCTATCAACCAATACACAGTGAAGTCAATACTATGGCAGTTGCTTAATGGGCTGAATTATCTTCATAGGTAAGTGGGGACTTATGACACTGTTCATTTTGGTTGCATAATCGCCAGAAGTAAAATACTTACATTTAGCATGGATGCAGCAACTGGATTATGCATCGAGATCTTAAGCCCTCTAATATTTTGGTAAGATCGTCACCATTGATATACTAATATCTTAGTACCACCCGCGGTTAATCTAATGGCGTAGTTATTACTTATTTTCTTGCTTCTTAGGTGATGGGTGATGGAGAAGAACAAGGAGTTGTAAAAATTGCTGATTTTGGACTTGCTAGAATATATCAAGCACCACTGAAGCCCTTGTCCGATAATGGGGTAAGAGGCAAATATAGATCAAGTCTAAGGCTGCTTGACATTATAATCTTTTTAGTACCATAAGGCTTGTTGATTATGATGAGCTCATTGCACAAAGTGCTTGTTATTTTGGTGTAATGGTCATATCTGGTTCCTTAAGTAGGGAAATCATAGTACGCTGAGCAAGGAAAGTTAATTGTATGTAGGAGATATTAGGTTCTATTAGTTTATGGCTATAGTTCTCCTAGGGCTATTACTTGTATATATGAAAGGTTCCCCTCCATTGTAATTATCCTGATATTTTCCCCACTTTTACATGATATCCGAGTCAAGGCTCCTGATATGATACAAACCCTATCCGTTCTTGTTCCAGTCCTGTTCTTATTCCTGAATGCGGTTGTGAGTACCCGCTTACTGTTCCTTAGCAAATCTTCTTTTGGACGATTGTTCTTAGAGTGTTGCTGTTAAGGCCACTTGTAAGTCCTCAACCACCTAACGCACCTCCACGCCCCGTTGTGCCTCTGCCATTCCTTCGCCATTGCCTCTTACCCACCAAAGTGAGAGCACGCGTCGCTGCCACTGCCCGTCTTATTTCTTCCTCTTTATATTGTTTTTATCTTATATTGTGTTATTTGTGATGTCTAATTAAAACGAGAGTTGCTGTGGATAATCATTGGCAGGTTGTTGTAACCATTTGGTATCGTGCACCCGAGTTGCTTCTTGGGGCAAAACACTATACCAGCGCTGTTGGTATGAAACATTGCTACCAACTTCTTTCTTTCTAAGATCATTTTGTTTTGGCATACATATTTTGAAACAACATACTTGATATATTTAGATATGTGGGCTGTTGGCTGTATATTTGCGGAGCTTCTGACGTTGAAGCCATTATTTCAAGGACAGGAAGTAAAGGCCACACCGAACCCTTTCCAGGTGACAAACATACCTGTATTATGCTCACTAATGTTTCTTCATAATTTTATTCTATCCTAATATGAGGTTGATGCTTGTTCAGCTTGATCAGCTCGACAAAATTTTCAAGGTTTTAGGTAAGGAAAATTATGAAATTGATAAGGTTCACCGATGTCTTTCAAAAGAATCAAAATCTGGACAACATGCAGTTGTTCTGCAAACAGTGACGAATACTGAACTTCTTATTGATTGTAGATGATTTTATGAATCTCTACCTCTTCTCTTGATAGCTTTCCCTTTTTATTTATATACACTGATATAGTTTAACCGCAATCACAAATTCAGGTCATCCAACTGTAGACAAGTGGCCAACACTTGCTCATCTTCCACATTGGCAATCTGATCAGCAGCACATCCAAGGCCACAAATAGTGGGTTCCATTCCTATCTTTTGGTTCCGTGAAATTATTTCATATGTTTTTTTCACCATCTAACACCTATCATTTATTTATGCTACTTACAGTGATAGTCCTGGTCTTTACAGCGTTGTTCATCTCCCTCCAAAAAATTCTGCATACGATCTTCTCTCTAAAATGTTGGAGTATGTGCTGCCTCTCAAAATTCCTAACCTTTCCATTAAGTTGTGCATATCATATTAAACTATTGGTATGGCCTTTTATGTGTGAAGCGCATTGGAACATGCTACCACCTGTTTTCCACATTTTAGCTGTTAAACAGTAGATGCCTAACTTTTTAGGATACAACTTGTTTCACAATCTTTGTGGATACCAAGTCTTTGTAATTTGGTGCTAGTACATAGTCTTAACCACCCTGTGCAGAATAAAGTCACTTTTAGTATTTGATCCAGTAGTTGTGCACAGAATCTCAACCAGCCTATCCCAACATGGTGCTTCATTTCACAGTTTTGAAGTTTCTCTTAGGATAAACATTCATCAAGTAATAATTCTTGTAAAAATTATGTATTGTGTTGCCACCTTGTTAATGAACTTTCCAAAGTTATCAAAAGAATGGAGATGAAAGAGGTAGGTACTTTACTCTGTTTTTGTTTTTGTGTTTGCATGCATAAAGGCTGCTAGCACCTTACACTAAGTTATCAGTTTATCTTATTATTTCACGCCAGTTCATATTTAGTGTCATATCCAACTTTCAATTTCACAGCCATGTACATCTATTAAATTCTAAATATTAGGAATTAATTAGCATCTAATTGTCCTCCTAGTTTAGCTTTCTCTCCCGTGCATGTAACTTGATGTAACTGGTGAATACTAAGCAATGGGAAACAATTCCACATGTATCTGATTACATGGTTCAGAGTGCTAGTGCTCTGAACGTCACTGGAAACCCCTCTGCAGTTCCCATCAGATCCCTAATCATGTGTCTGTTTGGAAGCATAGCTCATGAATCTATTTCCCAACGCTGTGATTTCTTGCACCACCCTTGTTTACTGTTCTCTAATCGAGAGCCTTTGCTGTTGTTAGAAGACGGACCAAAGAATTCTGCTGTTCTTAACCAGAAACTATAGGTCCCTGTTATTGTTCTGTCCCTTTGCTGTTCAGATCCTGCTGCCTGTCTGTTCCCACCTCCTGTCTCCGGCAGAACCACCATCAGATTGGCCGTCCTTGTGTTAAATCATGGTTTCCCATTTTACTACTGTTCCTGCCAGAGAAAACCCTGAAACTCTTTTTATTGCTTGTGAAAACTAATAAATCCTAGTATCACCGCACCTGTTAAATGTTTGGTGTTCACCAGTGATTTCTGATGAGTTCTCCTGTTCATATACCCGACCGGTGACATTTCTAATTTCTGATGCAAATCAGGGTCGTTTCTTTGTTTCAGATATGGTTTCATTCTCATTACATATTCCCAATTCCCTGATTTTGTGGAACCTAATACCAAACCCCTGTCATATTCAGATTCATTAATCAAAGTGACCAACAACCTCATTATGAGAGAGGAAGTCCATGTTCGGGATTGTAAGACTGATATGACTACTCATTTTTCCAGCGAGGAAGATGTAACTAGATTTCACCACTTTTGGATAAGCTTCATCCGCCTGTAGTGCTATTACATAATAGTTAGGTATATCCTTGTCTTGCTTTACTACAGTCTTCATCTTGGAAAATTGATTCAGGACCAGGCATCAAGTTGCAGAGATTCTCACAAAGCCATTATGCAAATCACATATAGATTTTATTTGCAGCAAGTTAGGCCTGATTAAAATCATTGCTCCAACTTGAGTAGTGTTATAGATATAGTTGTCTAGTAGTGTACAACTGTTATTCAAAGTATTAGGAACTAGCATTTAATTATCTTCCTGGTATAGCTTCATCTCTCGTGTATACTAAGCTGATGTACTGGTTCAGTAGTAAGCAATGTAACATTCAAAAAGTATTTGATTACATTGACAATCATGCATGCATTGAATATAAATCTTTATTAATTTAGATGACCAATCTTTTGAGTTTTGAAACATGGTTACTATTTTCTGGTCCATTTTCTTATTGCAGATATGATCCTCGAAAACGTTTAACAGCAGCACAAGCTCTAGACCATGAGTGAGTTCTCTCTCTGTCTACATCTGTACACACATACATGTATATAGACACACATATGTATATATAGGGTTAGGATTATGCTAAAAAGATTTTGCCTACGCAATGTAAGAAACGCACCATGTTTTAAATATTAGGTATGGTGTCTTAATTTGGCCATGTGTTACAAAAAACGATAAGGTAGGAAGTTGTCTAAAATTTAAAGCATCATCTTGTCACGACCTGCCTAGAATTACTCCGTGACAATCTGCTTCTTACACTTGGGCAAAATATCTTTTTTTACCATAACCCAAATTTACACTCTACACACACAGAGTTGGAGGTTCACTGTAGACCCCCCTTAAAAGTGTAGATCCATAGACCCTTTTTTCACAATTGGATATCTTGATCTAATGTTTGTAATTAATTTTCTTTTTTTAGTTTTTCTCTCTCTTCAGAAAATTTCGCATGTGAAATAGAGTAATTTCACATGTGAAGGGGTCTACAATAAACCTCCCCCTATACACACAGTTGGATATATACACGTTTTCATTTATGCATATATAATTATATGTATGTATGTACATTTACTATCATACCATTGCACATAAAAAGCATTTAATTTAGGTATAATATATTAATGTTCTTCAAAAAATATTTCTGAAATTAAATACTTATATTGTACAAGTGCAAGAAGGGAGGAACATCTTTGTTACCGACTTCCTTGGCTATTTTCTCTTGGATTAAGAAAATGGATGATTGATCACCTTTGAAACATTTTTCTTTGACACTACTAGTTATCTGTATGAGCAGCAATCCATCAAGTCACAGCTTATTGCTTCGGTAACCTCCCTATCATGAATTATGATAGGGCAAAAATTTGTTGATGGCTAAATTTTGAATATACATTGGTGATAGATCCATTGGTATGTTCTCATGGCACATAGCTAGTTTCTTGGTCCTCAAAATGGAGAATATTGTCTGATGCCTAAATGTGTGTGTATAAGATTGACTGAAGGAAAACTGATGTCTGTTAGTTCTAGCTAAGAACTTGCATTTGCTATTCGAGGTCTTTGTTTAATTCTATAATAAACTTTCTTCAACAAATTTTTGTATGTAGGTATTTTCGGATGGAACCTTTACCTGGACGCAAGTAAATTTTTTCTTCCTTAAAGACTTTGTATGTATGTCATGTTAATGTTATTGTTGAACTTGTATCGAGGTTAACCATTTCATACATTTGATTACTGTTCTGTTAGTGCATATACGTATGCATGTTTTTGATGGGTGATTTTTAACTTGAATGGTTAGTGCACTGGTACCGCCTCAACCTGGGGAGAAAATCGTGAATTACCCAACCCGGCCAGTGGACACAAACACAGATTTTGAGGGCACAACAAGTCTTCAGCCTGCTCAACAGCAGGTATGCCTCTATATTATTCTTTGAGATTTGACCCTCCCAAATGACTACGTTTCTTGCTTGTCATATATATAGGTTAAAATAGAAAATCTTGAAAGTGTGGGAAGGCTTTTTAAGCCTTTAGATTGTGTTTTCTAAATTCTAATTTATGGCCCAGAACTGATAACTATATTTAACAATTACTAACTACAAATCAATAGTACTTTTGTGCTTTTGGTGAGACTTTACTGAGTATGATTGTTGTTGTTGTACCTACAAATCAAACAACCAATGCCTACCTTTTTCTTTGGGAAAGATAATCTGCACTGAATGTAAATAGTTACTAATGAATCTTTTTTCTAGAATATTGCAACTTGTCATAAAAACATTGTTTCTGAGACATTGTTGCGTTCTAAACAAGTTTTTACTTGGACTGATTACCCAAGTATTATCTTCTCAAGTGTGATTGGGCCACTAAGTTGTTTGTGCATAGTAACTTAAATGAGAAGTGATTCTAGTATTTCAATAAATCTCTTTGGATGACTCATTAGACTCATTATTTCAATAAATCTTTGGGGACTTTTTTCTTTCTTTCTGATTTGCTTTGTTTCATGAGAAACAACTAACTTCTTTCACTAAAAAAAAGAAGCAAATTCGTAATGTATTTTGATGATTTGATCAGGCATCAGGAAACCAAATGTCTGGGGGTATGGCTGGCGCACATATAATGGGGACTAGAAATGTTCCACGGCCTGTTCATATGGTTGGCGGGATGCAGAGGATGCAACAGCAGCAGAATATGGCGGCTTATAATCTTGCCTCACAGGCTGCTGCGGGAATGAGTGGTGGTGCTGCAATGAATCCTGGGAATATCCCAATGCAGCGGGGTGTTGCAGCCCAGCCTCATCAACAGCAACAGCAACAGCAACAACAGGTTTAAATCAAATGAATATATTTTTTAATCAACTTATTTTCCCACATTTCTAATCTTTTCTGCCCTTTTCATTTATAAAACTAGTTAAGAAGGAAGGACGGAATGGGGATGCCTGGATATCCACAACAGAAATCAAGGCGTTTCTGAGGTAATTCTCTCTCGTGTGCTTATGTAGCTTAAGGTTCTGTAATCATAACACTTTATGCTAAAAGCTTTTGCTCTCTTAGTTTTCTAGCCTCCCTCCATCAATGTGAGTTTTCATAAGTAGACAGTCCACTAGATTTTACTAATTGCTTCATTGAATTGATTTGTTGAAGTCGAATATATTCACATATGAAATAATTACACCTGTGGTATGACCATATTGCAATTTTGGTCCCAAAGTTTCATTAATTATATCTTTAGTCCAATAGTTTGCCCAAACGTAAAATGTTTGCTCCCTAGAGTCGATGTCCGTTTAGTTTTTCTGTTAAATCGAATGAAATGACCATAATACCCCTTAATATTAATGAAATAATATATAAAACTAAATTCCCATGGACCCCGTCCCTTATAAAATTATAAAACGAAAGAGACTAATAAAGTTAAAGAATAAATTATAGATTACGTCCTTTATGTATATCCCATTTTGCAAGTGTTGTCCTTAAACTAAGGTAATAACAAGAATTTTCCTTTATGTTTATATTTTGTAACAGATTACATCATTTCCTCTAACACGCGTCAAAATTTTCAGTTAATTGCACATGAGGGTATTTTGGTCTTTTTATCTTTTAGGGTCTATTCTTATAATTAACTCATACCTTTAAACTTTATAACCCAAACTTTGAAAGACAATTCTTGTAATTAACTCAAATGTTAAGTTCAGCCCCACTCTCACCGTCTCTATCCTATCTCTCTCTTTACCTCTCCTTCATTCTCTCTCCCTTTCTCCACCATCTTCCACCCACCACCACCAACCATCATCCTTCGCCACTAGACTACCACCACTGTTTGACTGCAGAAAGGCGGCCTCTTCCCTTCCATCATCTTCATCTCTAATTCCAACTTCCTCATCATCATCTTCATCCACCTCTTCCCTCCCATTATCCACCGAAATTTATGTCCAAACTAACCTTAGCCACAATCTTTTTCATATTCACTTTTTACGCCCTTTCTACACCTCAATTTACATAAATCCAGACAACAACACTCTATGTATCCAAGCTAACTCCCAAATCCCCCCAACTATCAGTTCAAATTTACATGTACAATCTCCCTGGAAGATTCACCTATGGCATTATAGATAGCTATGGAATTGCACGAGGTGGGAAGGTAAACGAAGCTGTAACAACGCTTAAATACACAGGGAATCAACACGCAGCTGAGTGGCACTTGTTTATCATTCTGAAAAATATGAATAGATTCAGATCGTATAACTCACATTTCGGGTCTTATGTCAAGAGAGATTGGGAACCTGCAGCTTTCTGTAACGTTCTGCACCTTCTTTGTTGTTTTGCACAACCACTCGATCCACCACCCCACCACCTCCAATTTTGCAAACTTTCTGCATTTTTTGTTTTATGTATTGTCACAAGCATGAGAAATTTCAAGATCTGGGATAAGGGGTTTGTAGTTAGCCCGAGGTTTGGTGACCGGCGGTTTGGAGTTAGTCGATAGGCGTCCGGTGTGGTTCTTGGATGGTGGTGACAGTTTTTGTTTCCTCCAAGAGAGGGAGTAGAGAGAGCACTAGAGGAGAGAGAATTATGTAAATATAAATTTTATTTTTCTTTTAAGTTTCAAACTATAACTTAATTA
>JBCNJP010000003.1:20739386-20785285 GCA_039602395.1 Deinandra increscens subsp. villosa
TCCTTTTATGCAAAGTTGTAATACCCTGATTTTTATTTTATAGATATTAAATAGGATAATTGTAAAAGTACTAAAATAATTATTAGAATTTGAAAGTTTAGAATTTTTGTTTTGAATAAACAACAAAATAAAGAACGGAAATAAAATGTAACGTGAGGTTGGTGACTTTTATATGATTAAAGTTTTGATTTTGAAGATAAAATATAAATATTGTAGTTTTGAAATTTAAATATTAATATAATGTTAATTTTGTAGTACGATAACCTATTATTGTTATTCTATTGATTGTTTTAATAGGAATTGTTTGTTTGGCTTTTGAGCAAAGTTATGATTTCTGTTTTGATTTAATATGTTTTTGAATTACCAGATAAGATATTTGTGTCTTCATGATATTATGACATGATAATTTTGAACTCTAAAGCGATGAATAAGTTTTTATTGATATTACGTTATATGTTTTGAGACGTTTAGATTGTTTTGATAGTTTTCATGTTTTATTGTTATTTTTATGCGATTGCTAGGTATGTTTGTTGAGGTGTATAGATACATCCTAGGGTGTGACAGTATGATACATGTTCAGTTGTTATATTGTATAAGTGAAAGTATGTCTAGGTATGTTTGTTGAGGTGTATAGATACATCCTAGGGTGTGACAGTATGATACATGTTCAGTTGTTATATTGTATAAGTGAAAGTATGTCTGGAGGCGTATAGGTCAACCCTAGGAGAAGTAATATCATCCCAGCCACATATTGTGCATTCTGTGCATTCTTATGAAACTGTTTGTATATGTTATGTTTTTTCCGTTAGTCTTGTTAAAAGATGCAAGTTATAAGTTATGTGTTTATAACTTATAAGATACATGTTTATACGGTTATAACTTAGTTTTTATGATTTCTTTATCCGCTCACAGTATATCTTTATACTCAGATGTTCTTTTGTTTTTTGTTTTATTTTTATGCACGTCAGGTTACAGGATTGCTGGGGGAACACGTGGCAGAGTGCTCGAGAGTTGAAAGGATATTTTATCTTTATAAATGTAATGAATTGTTCAGTATATTGTAAATATTATACATATATATGAAAAGGCAAAGTTGGATTTATTTACAACTTTGTCATTTGTTTTATTTACAACTTTGCCATTTATCAATTCTAGGATTTATTTATAACTTTGCTATTTGTCATTTTTTACCATTTGTCTTTTCTTTTTCTTCCGCCTCAACACTTTAAGCACTTGGTTTCTAGTTCTAATGTTATAACGTATTCTTTTTGTATTTGCGAAGGAGTCGTTTGAGCTTCGCAAATGAGTTGGTGTATTTGTTGTTGGTGTAATAGATACAAATAGATTTTCTTAAGTACGGTAGTGTAATATAGTTTTTTGTTTGGAGCGTTTTACTTGTTACATGTTTTTTTATTTATGTTTCCTTTATGTGCTATGATATGAGCTCTAGAAGGGGCATCCTAAAATATATCGAATGTTTCATACTTCACGAGATGAATTTGAGTGGAGATCTCTCTCCACTCTAGAGCTCACATAAATCCATCCCTGAGTGTAAACGCAAAACTTCTTGTGACGTTTGGTTTGGTCTATTCGTTAGATTCATCATCTCCATAGAATAAAAGCAAAACCTCAAACCGGAGATGAGATGATTGGTGGTTCTGTTGACATAATAGATCCCGTTAAGTTTTGGATAAAATATGAAATAGAAAATTAGAGACCATGTTTGTAATTATTATTAAACTTTAATAACAACCATAATTATATGTTCCCTCTTATATAGAAATGTTCAAATACGAAGTTCGATTTTTCTAAGAAGACTAAGAAGGGCTCCTGCGTGATGATACATGTTTTTTGATTATTATTTTAAAGGATGTGTATTTTAATCTTAGCCATATTTGTTGACTTTTTATCAAGTTCTCCCATTTTCTTAAAGACTTTATAACTTTTACAACGACATTATTTTCTTTAAAAAATTTACATCATAAAAACGAGCGTTTTTTATCTTTAAAACGTGTACACTTATTAAAAAAAATTACCTTTTCGATTTTCTAGTATGTCATTGTGTGTAATACTTGTCATTATGTATTTTTACTTGTCATTTGTATCTTCCTGTTGGTTATTGTGTCTTACCTTCAAATTATTGTGTCTTATGTTTCAGGTCATTGTGTAATATGTATGTATGTATCATTGTGTCTAATACCTGTCGTTGCGTCTTATATTCAATTCATTGTGTCTTGTGTTCCGGGTTATTATGTAATATATATTTATTATCATGGTTTATGTTTTAACTCATTTCATATTATTTTGTTAGTGTTTTTATGTATTAGATACATTTATCACAATAACAGCATAAAAACACAGTTTTAGACACGATGACGAGTATTAGACACAGTGGCGCACTAGAAATCAAAAGAGTAATTTTTTTAAATTTTATAAATAACAACACTATACGCGTTTTAAAGATAAGAAACACATCGTTTTTGTTGTGTATTTTTTTAAAATAATGTTATCATATGTAAGAGTTTAATGAAAGTTTTTTAAAAAATAGTGGAAGTGGATAATAGTCAACAAAAATGACTAAAATGCCCCTATTTTCTTTCTTTCTCTATTAGTTTAATCTCGTGTTTTTAGATTTATCTTATATAAATATTTCGTAGGATCCCTCCTATATACAAATTAGTGAATTTATATCTATATTTATATCTATATCTATATCTAAATCTATATCTATATATATATAATAGGTACAAGTTTTGCATGTTAAGATTAAGCCTATTTTCTTTAAAATCAGCCGGATAAGATGTTGCTTATGTGTAATTATTTCAGAATTTTGAATAAAAAATTTTGAAAAAAAAGCTCAAAACCACGCGGATTTTTTACCCGTGTTTATGATTCAGTTTTATTTTATCAACCCGAGGTATATAATGTTCTGATTGTGCACCACGGTCACTGTAAACCCTAATCTCCGCGCAAACCCATCGTTCTCGCCTACAATCAAATCAGTGATTGAATCGGTGGATTCATTTTCTTTGTTCTTTTCGACTAGCACCAAATCAGTGATTGAATCGGTAAGTAAACCCTTCCGACGTTAGGGTTTAATTTACAGTTATCAATTTCTTTGATTGTCGATTCATTTATCAATTGTTTCTTTGATTGTCAATTCCTTTATCGATTGTTTCAGGTTATAAACTCCGAATCTATATTTACGCATGTTTCTTTTTCGCTACTTTTTGTTCCTATTTATGTGTTCTGACTTACAGAAGGCATAATGCAATTTCTTAATGTTTTCGGGCTGTAGGAGTGAGTAGAGATAATCTCTATTGCCTATTTAGGTCATATTTTTGGGTTTTTGTAATTTTGTAGATTACCGGTGATTAATACCTTGTGGTATATTTGAAACATGTTCATTAGGTTAGCTAGCAGTGATTGAAGTTTGTGATGTTAGGGGAGTTTATATCATGATTTCGAAAACAAGATAAAAAATTTGATTCATACTTCTTTTTTTACTTGATGTTGACTTTCAATTCCTTTTTGTTTGTCTCAATGCTTCGATACTTACACTAACTTTGGTCGCTCTGTTGCTATTTTTAGTTTTAGGTGTGAGAGGACAGCTTGCTTTTGCTGTTTATATATGGTGAAAGCCATTTAGTAAAATAGAATATTGTCAATTAGACACATTCCACTTTGTTGTTGTTCTTCACAGGCTACGGTAATGTTTCTTATTTGCTTCTCTGTTGTCGTAATTTACTGTGCCCTAGAGTTTATTTTGTTTATGATTGGTCATTTTGCTTTTCGACGATTGTTGAATAAGTCGTTTTTATTTTGTTACCGATGATGGTATTAATTTTTCCTTCAAGTGTGCGATGAAATACCTTTGAATTTATTTGTTGAAATGTGTTCTCCAGATCTTTATGATTTGCTTATGGTTTATTGTTTCTTATCCTTTTTGTTTGTTTCACTTAAGAACATGCTTATGCGTGTGCTATGTTTTATCTTTGGATTGGGGCAGTCCATGAGGCATTATGGTTAAAATGTGATTGTTTTTAACCTCTTATACGGCCTGACAACTTTTTATAATTATTGTTGCTATTGCAGGTTATTACTTGGATGTAAGTTTCTTTAGTTTGCTGCCGAAGTTGTGGGCCTTGGAAATATAGAGGTAATAGTCTGTCATTTTTCTTTTTTAATCTTTTTCTTTTTTTTCTTCAAATACAGAGGTAATAGTCTCTAATTTTCTGTCCCACTTTGAAGTGGTTCTTAGTACATTTTAGAGTTATATGTTTACTGTGGTTTTATGGACATTTGGTGCAACATAAATTAATTTAATTTATGGTAAGAGAAGGGATACCCCATAAATCACATGGCATCACATATAGAAAAATTGATGTATCATTCAATAGTGTCACTTTTTGCCCTCTTGGTGGCTTTTCATATCTATTATATCTTATTAACAACAATTAAAAAATCCCACTTAAATTATACTATTACTAAAGTTCTAATAGGTTAATTGTGTTTGGGAATTAGTTTTTACGTTTAAATGCATGTGTTTGAATTTGAGTAATCGGTTGGTTGTAGTTATGTGAATTTTGAGAACTTTTTTGTTTCTCATTTAAAAATAGAGTTTTTTAACCTATAATTGTTGGTAATTTTATTTCTACTTATAGTATGATATCCAAGCCCCATGTTTACCTGCAACTGTTCTATAGTACCTATTACCTCATCAAAATGATCCTAATACAGCTTATGTTATAAAAGAGATTTTTTTTTTGTATAACAGGCTCGGGTATTTACCCGGGTCACTGACTAGTTACTTACCTGTATACAAACTTGTTTACAACATCCTTCCTCTCCCACCGATCTTAATCCTCTCTCCCAAGGAAACTGGGTTCTTCATTGGATTAAAATTCAGTAAGTTCACAACATCCATTAAGTATTAATTAGATCCCAAGTTCCCAACCAGATTTACATTTACACATAGCCACTTCCAGTGCACTCCATTTTCTCCGTTCTTTTAGGGTTTCAACTTCGGACTGCGATACAGGTTCTCCATTCTTTTCGTTTTCTAATGATCATTTTACAGACTTTCTGTTGTTAATTTAGATTCGTCTAGAAAATTTCTCATAGACCGATTAAGTGTGCGTTTTGGCATATCAGTTATAAGAATCAGGCATTCTTCCCTTCTCAGTTCGTTTGCCCTAATTTCATACAATCGTATCTTTCCCTGTGAATCTGTGATTTCCCCATTGCCTATATCTCAGTATTATGGTCAAACTCAATAAAATGGTGCTCAAATTAAATCTGAGGTTGAACTACTGACCTTTTGAGTTTAAATGAAAAAAAAAACTGTGATTTTATGTGGTTTTTGAAATTTTCAAATATGTAAGGGGTTCAATATGAAATAAATGAAATATAATATTTTTTTTAAAACAATTATTCCTCGCAATTTTTTTATTGCCGAATAGTGGAACACACAAAAGTAGTTTGATTTTTGTTGGTTTTGATACTAAGATTCTTGATTTTAGCATGTGATTAATTTAAAGTTTAAGAGAGAGTGATAAGATTCTTGATGAGTGTATGTGTATAATTTGCCCAGTTTTGTGCCTTTGAGGTGTTCGATGAAAGTCCTGAGAGAATGCAAATTGACCAATATAGATAAATCCACCGTAGAAAGAAAGTTTATGTCTTGGAGTATGTTTTCCAGCTATTTGCACTAGGTGTAGTGAGGTAAAATGAGTTCAATTTCTGGCCAAAATTGAACCCTTCTATATAGAATAATCATTGTTACTTTGAAATCCCATTTTCATTTGTGATGCAATCACACTCCCATTGACCTCTTGACACAATATATTAGAATTTGGTTCTCAATCATAACTTGAAGCTTCAATCCTTTGAAATTTGCATAGTGAGAAAGTGTCTTCTTGGTTTATGCCGATGATTATGCCATTTGCGATCTTAGATTTGATTAGAGACCGTGTGTTATTAGGGTTTATAAGTATATGATTGTAATCTTCTTTTAGTTTGATTAAGTGCCTTATTTGACTTTAGCAATGAACAAGTAAGCGTGCATACCTAATTACATATTTCAGAAAACTTTTTGTATGATTGTGATCTTCAATTATTTCAGTATAAGCTCACATTATTTTGAAGTATATCGTTCTATTGAAAGTTTATATACCCAGAAAAAATTAGTGTATATAACAGGTACAGTGAGGGACTGGTGATATGTCATTTTTGATAAATTTTGTTTTCGCAAAAATGTTAAGAATTGTGATTGGATTTGGATCTTGTTGTATGCCATATGTGATTTATACGATAATAAAGGACTTAAAGTTATATACTTTTTTTATATATATAACTGAAATCCAAATTGATTAAGATCCGGATGTTTTTTTAAGCCCACGTCTTAGCTGGAATTGATCCAAGTTTTTTGACAAAGACAGAAGAAGTATTATCCGGCTACAACAAGATTTTGTTAGTAAGTAGTGAAACTGGAATTATATTATGCCCTTCTTGGTTCTTACATCTAATTGGTTTTACTCTTTTTCATCATTTCAGTAATGAGAAAGCGAACAAATGCTTCTGTATCAGCACCTGGAGATGGAGTATCAATTCACAAATCTTTCCAAGAAGATAGCAAACAAGCAGCCAGTCAACTTCCATCATCCAAGAAAATCTTTGTCATTTGTTTAATTTTCAGAATGATAAATTCTTTATTTGTGCAAACATATTTTAACCCAGATGAGCATTGGCAAGCGCTTGAAGTTGCACATCGAATTACCTTTGGGTATTTTTATTAATTTCCCTTTGACTTCATATATGTTGAGTTATTGTTTGTTAGTATACACAGGGGTTTGAGTTTGTTTTTAACTGGCAGATATGGTCATTTAACATGGGAGTGGACAAAAGGGATACGCAGCTATTTGCATCCAATGTTATTTGCAGTTCTTTATAAAGTTCTTTCCATTTTACATCTTGATACTCCACTCTTCATGGTAAGATTCTTATCTTTGTTCTCGAGTTGATCTTGTATTGAGTTTTGTAAGTAGAGGTGGAAAAATGGGTGGGAGGGAGGGTTGGGTATGGGTCAAAAGGGAAATCTTTTAGCACTGGCCAGGTCAAGCCGGGTTGACCCACATACTGTTCCCCCTTTCTCATTTTATTAGATAGTTAATACGTTATATATGATTGCAATGCTTTATTATGAGAATAACATTGAATTTTGTTGAATAAAGCGATTGAAGAGCTTATATACAAAAAAAACGATACATGTAGGCAACTAAGCTAATTTTTTTTAATGTTAACCATTTGACTCATTAGAGATAAAACATAAGCAAATTAGCCCATTCATTAGCTAACTGAGCTGAAACTGCAACCTCTATTAGTAGGTGCTCATTTTCTTTAGAAAGAGAATTTATTTTCTATTCTTTTGTAATTTCTTTTTATGCAACTGCTAATAAAAAATTTGTGTTCATGTAGATAAAGGCTCCAAGACTATTGCAATCTATGTTGTCTGCCTTTGGTGATCTCTACTTGTTCAAACTCTCTCATGTCCTATATGGTGCTCATGTTGCCCAATGGGCTGTATCCTCACGTTGTCATGCTCTTTATTGAATTTAAGTTATGTCCTTGGTGTGAGGTGGTGATTTACTTATCAATAGGTCAATTTGGGTTAAGTCATATCTCTAACGGGTCAAATGGGTAAATTAAAAAAATTAGCTGAAAAAGAAATGGGTCAAATTTGTTGAAAATTGCCCAAAACGTATATTTCATAGATCCACACTCCTAAATCTTTTTTTTCTTTCAAAATATACTTCAGTAATATTGTAATAAATATATTTTTATAATTCTATTTATTAATTTCATTATTATAAGCATTTTTAGAAAATCAACAGAAAAGTCTTTTGCAATGACATGTTCCGACTGTACTAAACTTTACTCGATTTGACTCGTTACCCAGCCCATCAGACCCACCCACCTCCTCTGTCCACCTGTCCATAATGTTGCTTGAAACTTCTCCTTTTTTTGTGGCAATCTTCAAATATATAATACTGATATTAAGCCTTCAAACAACAGCAATGGAAAATTGGAAATTTATAGACTTCATATGGGTAGCATATCTTTTATGTTGTACTTTAATTCTTTTTCAGCTCTTTGCACAGTTAACAAACTGGTTTATGTTTTACTGTATCACACGCACTTTATCCAACAGTTTAGAGACTGTTCTTACGGTTGTCAGTCTCTACTACTGGCCTTGTATGAGGATCAATTCCAGCCATGGCCAGTCAGTTTCTAGAACCTGGGCCTTGGTTACTTCTGCCATGGCCTGTGCTATTCGACCCACAAGTGCTATAATATGGGTTTATGTCGGTCTCATGGAGCTTTTTGTGTCTCACGATCGCCTGAAATACATTTTCCTTCAAGTTTTGCCTATTGGGTATGTCTTGTTGTCAATTATGTTCTACAAATAGACATGGAACACACGAGTGGGTCAGGCTGATTGTGTAACAGCTCAAAACATGTTCACATTAAAACATAGGTCAGAATGGGTCGGGTTGGGTCAGCCTGAAATAAGTGTCTATGGTTTTTCTATAGACAATTAGAATGTAAGATATTAAAAATATTATATTACTTAAAAAATAGTTAATTTTTTTTTAATAAAATGCTTTAGGAGTTTTAGTTCATTAAAATCCACTTTAGTCGACTTCCAAACTGTTCCTTTTTTGGGATTATTTTTTTACTTCATTTGTTTGACACATTAAGAGATAAAAACATAACTTGAATCGACACATTCATAAGCAAATGAGTCAAAATTTGCTACTTATATTTATAAGATTAATAGCATGCATAAATTTACTTATTTTTCTGGCTTTATTATCAGGTCAATTGTGCTTGGACTGACATTCCTACTCGACCGTTTGATGTATGGTTCATGGGTTTTAGTGCCTCTCAATTTTTTGAAGTTCAATTTTCTTTCTTCTGGAGGTGACTATTATGGAACTCATCCATGGCACTGGTACTTTACCCAGGGATTTACCGTCATAATATTTACCTTTTTACCCTTTATGGTGGTTGGCATCATTCAGTCTAAACATTGGAAGCTTTCAGGACTCATTTTGTGGGTTTTAGGGCTTTACAGTATATTAGGGCACAAAGAATTCAGGTAAGTAGTTTCTCTTATTAAGGAGTGCATCCACATTGTTCTTGATTTTTTGTCGCTAACAAATCATGCTTTTTGCAAACAAGATGGAACAAAAAAATATTTGATAGAATATGTGATCTTGAACAAAAAGTGCAAATAACTATGGTTAAATTTGCATCTGCATTTTGTCCAAATCTTATGAATTGCACAAGAGTGATGCTTATGTATTGTTGTTTAGATGTGGCCAAATGGGTGGGTCAGGTGGCTGATGCAACTGTAAAAACGGGTTTGTGTTGATCAAGTTGGGTTGGGTTGACACTTGACACAATTTTTTGTCAACCTTTGTTATGTTTTTAAAAGCGTCTAATGCATTAAATACAATTACATAAAAGTATGTTACTGAGAAAAATAATTTTAAATGTTTGAATAAAGCTACTACTTCGGAGTTTGTATGCATCAAAAGTACATTTTGGTTCACCTTCAACTCGTTCAACCTTTTTGGTCAACTTGACCCTTTTCTTTGTAGCTAAATGTTGCTTTGACCCGTTTGTGAACAAATATAGCCCAAGTTGACTTATCAATAAGTATGACCAACAGGTTCGTCCTCCCTGTGCTTCCAATAGCTTTATCTTTCTCTGGTTACTCATTAGCCACGTTAAGCCCACAATATTTAACTAATAAAAAGATCAAAAAACCTACAAGCACTCGAACTAAAGCCTCTTGGAAGATACAAGCAGCAGTTTTTTTCTTGGTGGCAACAAATGTTCCCATGGCTATTTACATGAGCATGGTTCATCAGGTACTTCAAACTTGTCATACTTTTACGAAAACGTTTTCCTTCTCTATGTCTATATTATTATTTTTGTTATTTGCATTAATTCTTGCACTAAAATAATAACTAGAGGGGAACCGAGGATGTGATGAATTATCTAGCCAAAGAAGCCCGTCAAGGGAATGTGGAAAGCATCCTATTTTTGACACCATGTCATGCTACCCCCTACTATTCAACCTTGCATCAAAATCTTCCTATGCGTTTTTTGGACTGTTCACCAAGGTATACACATTGACCAATGCTTGAATGAATGTTCATATTGAGCGGGTCGGGTTGGTAACGGGTTCTTTTTGTACTGATTGTTTCACGTCCTTATCGAGTTTTTTTCTTCTTTTTCTTTTAAATTGTTTGACATGTGTAAAAGAGATGGGAAAATATGTGAATGAATTATATCGGAGGGAAAACCCTCAATATATTCAGGAAGCAAACCCTACAAAAACCTATATCAAGCTCATGGACTATAAACTAATAAAATAAATTAACTACACTATATACGATTAACAGCAAATAGTTGGGCGTTCTAAAGCGTTCTAAAGTATTATAACAGAAATAATATACCTAAAGGGAATATTTCACACAATAGTAATCAGTATCTCAAGTGTTCATATTTGATTTTTCTTTTTAAAAAAAAAAGTTATTTGTTTGACCTGAATTGCCTCAATCATCATAAGATAATGAGTTGAAATTGATAATCTGTTCCTAGTGACGTGAAAGGAAATCTTGATGAGTCTGACCGGTTCATGATGGACCCGATTGGTTTCATATCTGAATTTGCCAAAAATTGGTCTCAACCAAGTCACATCATACTATTCAACAATGAAGAAAAGCATCTTAAATATTTCCTGTTATCCCATTCTTTTGAAGAGGTACATGTTTCTCCTTGAACTTTAAGACTCAGCGATATACAATAATATTTTTTTTATTAATTTTACTAAATTTTGGTTATGATTTTCAGAGAAAAAGATTCTTTCATGCTCATTTCAAGGTGGACCGAGATCTTCAATCATCAGTCGTCGTGTATGCTTTGAAATAGTGGCTTTTTAACTTCAGTTGGAGATTTCTTTTGCATTAATCTCATATAGGCCACTCACTTCAAGATAACCTGATTTTCTGGTATGATATCTCTTTTAAAGTTCAAATTTTGAGAGTATTCTATTCAAGAATTGAAGGATATGTGGTGCGAAATACATTACTGTAGAGTTTGTAGAACTAATCTTTACAGACTGTTTAGGGAGTGTTGTGTAATATTGTTTTTGAGCGAAATAGGAAGGCTTTTAGTTGACAAATCAGTTTCGGGTTATATCTGGTCAGGTCTGGTTGACTTGTTGATTGTGTCTAAAGGATCGGTCGGGTCTGTTGACTTGCTGAATTTTTTGTCCATTTTATATGGGGACCTGATGATATCAACCCATTCAATCTGTTTGTTTCTTATCTTGTTTATGTAATCTTTTGATTTGATTAATTTGAACAATTAGTTATAAAATTAAAAATAATACTAGTCATGTATTTCGATTTGTTGCATCTCTATAGTAAAGGTGCACGAACCAATAACGAATTGTTATTGGTCAATAAAATAAAAACCGGTTATAGCTAGTTTCATTGAAGATCATAGAACAATGGTTCCATATTATAATGATTATCATTTCAAATGTGTCAATTGTTTGTTGAAAATTTTCTTTCGATCTCTATCAAATATCAATGTTTGTTATTTTTGTTTGACGAAAAGAGAGAACTAAAAATTAGATCTCGAATGACGATGAGGGTGTCTTTGTGATATTATAAAACTAGTATATAACATAGTCGCCTAGTCTTGGTTGACAAAGACACTATGTATTAGATGGTGAAAAGCGGCTCGATTGATGAAAGATGACATGCAAGAGCAGGAAATTTAAGGCTCTAGACGGCTTGACAACATGACATTTGAATGGATGAGGTGCCGGGGGCAGAATTGTTGTCGTTCGTCGAGACTTCGGCTGTTGGTTAGCCATTGCGTGACATTTGTAAAACAATTGGGTTAAATTCTGTGGGTAGAGGTGAGCGTCTAGCGGCTAGTTTCATGCCTTTCATGGCAAGTGTGTGACTTTGATTAGCTTTCGTGTGGACCTAAGACTACTTTCACATGATTCTCAGTGTCAGCTTAGCCGTTCGCTCTTGCTTGTCGTCTCTCGATTGGCCCTTTTTCGACATGTCTATTTAGACAAAGTCAGTAAATATTCCTTTTGTCAACATCAGAGCCAAAATTTCTCTCAAAATACCTATTTTGAAAGTACGTGTATTAAGTTGTTCAATCTTTTCTAGTTTCTTTTCTTGACATATCCTGAACAAGGATTCAGAATTGGATGACACCCGGTCAAAAACCAAGATGTCATCCTTTCTAAACTTAGAAGCCCATTTTCTTTGACCTGATAACCCTAGCCCTTTCTACTTTAATCTATAAAAAGAAAGAAATCTAGTGTTCTACATATCAAAGATGGGTGTGGTGACCAAAGCTCTAATCTTGATTGCCATGGTACTGGTGCCATGTCTCATCTCTATTGCCCATGGCCTTTCCGGCCAAGCCATAGTATACGGCCCACCTTATGTTCGTAAGTATATCCTAGTTAATTTAAAGAAAAAACATCAAAATATATGTTCAATTTTAGCCTATAGTCGTTGGCTAAGCCAACCTTGAAAACAATATGAAGGTATAGCTAAGCCTTCAAAAATCGGAGACTTAACCTACGCTTCCAACAAGTGGAGACTTAGCCTTCGCTTTAACACCTTCATATTGTCTTCATGGCCGGCTTAGCCAGCGACTATAGATGTCTATTTTTCGTAACCGAGTTTTTTTTTCTTTTCCTCGGAGACATCTTGATTGTAATAATTTTTTTTGATTAATTTGAGCTTCTTATAGGCCTTTGTTTAATTTGTAGCATCAAGATGTTTCGGTTCGAAAGATGAAGGTGTGATGATCGCAAAAGCTCATAGCAGCCTGTTTGCAAACGGACGAGCCTGCGGACAGAGGTACCGAGTTCGTTGCTTGAGTGGAACGAACAAAGCCATCCGTGATGCATGCACCGGAAGCACTGTCGATGTTACGGTTGTAGATCGTTGCGAGAAATGTGCGTCGAATGAACTTCAACTCTCCCAAGAGGCTTTTGCGAAGATTGCCCGGCTCGCTCTCGGAAGGGTAAACATCGAATACCAACAGTACGTGCCAACTAATATTATTGAACTCGCTTGCGCGTTTATCCTTATTATCCTTTCTCCGTAAGTTATCGTACTAATCGGGTTTTTCTTTTTTGTGGTTTTCAGGATCTGAATCTGGTTATAGAGAATATGAACAGAAAGATAGGAAATAAGAGCATATGAATAAGTGAGAGACACGATAGATTGTCTTGTGGTGATAATAATCAACTTCTTGAATATAATAAAATGGTTGCATTTAGTTAGTTAGTTACTAAATGATGTTGATAATAATGATCGATAGAGTAACAACTATATATATAATCTACTAAAACAGATTTGGTCAGTGAAATCAACATACACATCGCGCGGTCAACATTATTAGACTCAATCCAGTCTCAACTATCGACTCAAACGAATCGAACGAACACGAACATGTTCATTAAACTTTAAACGAACACAAACACGAACACGAATATTAGTCGAACAAACTTTTTGATATTCATGTTCGCATTAAGACATGAACATGTTCATGTTCGTTTATGTTCATTTGTTAAAAACTAAATGAACAGTTCATGAATATAAGAGCACCCGGTATACAAGGCGCCAACCGGCGCCATATGCACTTTAACGGCGCCCTTCGGCGCCAACACCGCCCCCCCCTTCCGTTATATGGTGCCGCCATATACCCACGCCAACTTCTCAACGGCGTTAAAATTGTATTTGAACGTTGGCAACGGCTATATTTTCGAACGTTGGCTTGAATTAAAAAAAAAAAAATTTATTCACCCAATTTTTTAACCTTTTCACCTATATAAACCCCACTTTATTCATATTTTTTACACCTTTCTCTATATTCTACTCCTTCTTTCTTTAACATTTAAAAAAAAAAACACCATGAATCCAAACCAACAAAATCAAGATTCCTCAAGCAACACCCCTCCCAACAACCCGAACCTTCAACCGTGGCATATGCCGATGTGGGGGGGCCAACCTAACCCGTTGTTTTTGGGTCAACAACCCTCAAACGTCTACAACCCCAACCCCTCGTTTACCAATTACGCTCAATGGGGGCAAAACCCACCACCTCAAGGCTTCTCTTCTCCATTCCAATCGCAACCCGTTTTCTCACCGAATTTCACTTCCGTTCCATCGCACCCGCAAACACCACTTCTAGATCAAGACGATGATATAGAGATCGTCCCCGAAACACAAGTTCCCGATCGTGTTCGAAGAGGCCGAGGGAAGGGGAAAAAACCGATCGAAGGATTCCAAGAGCAAGAAGGACGGGTGCCATGGAATACCGAAGAGGAGTTACATCTAGTTCGGGCTTATATCGATACATCGGAGGACCCGAAAATTGGTATTTTTTAAATAATTTAAATCTAGAATTTTTTTTCTTATATTTTAGAAATCACCAACTAACGTTTCTATTTTTATATTTTCTAAATAGGTAACTCGCAAACAAAAGATGCGTTTTGGGATCGAGTTAGTAAAAAATTCCACGCTAGCAAGAAGGCGGCGGCGAGACCCGATGAGATCCCGACATTTCGCAACAACGACAAACTTAGCGGCAAGTGGGGCACCATCAAGAAAAAAGTTGCCAAGTTCCATGGGGTCTTTTTGGGCGTGGAACGAACTCGTCCAAGCGGTGCGAGCGACGGCGATTTGATCAACATCGCCGTTAATCGATACAAAGACGACAACACCAACTCGGCACCTCTTCTTCAACATTATCAAATATTGAAATCGTCTCCAAAGTTCGCTGAGATTGTGGAGATCACCAACGCTAGCAAGAAGCGTTCCTCGACCGATCGCGATAGTCCCATGGGATCTAACTCAACGGGACGGTGCAACATAAATTTAAACGAGGATTCGGTGTTCGAGGACGAAGATGAAACGCAACCTCAAGAACAAGAGGTTTTGCGAAGGCCCGTGGGAAAGAAGAAGTCAATTCGTCTAGAAAAGGAGCTCGAAATGGACGAGAAGATGAACGCGCAAATGTCGAGGTTCAACGCGGAGCATGAAAAAAGAACCCAAATTCGTGAGAAAAAATTACGTCTTCAACAATTCCGTCTTCTCGGCATGGATACCACGAACTTGGATCCGGAGCAACGAGATATGATTGAGAAAGAAAAGCGAAAAATCATGGCGGAGTTACGTGACGACGAGTAGTTTTTTTTTTATTTAAATGAAGTATTTGTAGTTGTTTTTTTTTTTGGAATATTTGTAGTTTTATGTTTTTTAAGAAATCTATTTGTAGTGTTTTTTTTTAAAATTATTTAAGCATCTTCTTTAATTTTTTTTAATTATTCGAAGGCGATACAAAAAACCAAAAAAAAAAAAAATAAACCGATTTGTAGTCATTAAAATAATTGGAAAGTAAAAAGAAAAAAAAAATAAATAAAATAAGTTTAACACCACATGGAGTATCCCCCACCCATGTTAAACTTTCCAATGTGGTGTTAAAGGTGACGTGGCGCCTATGTGGCATGTTAACATGTTAAGTTAACATGAGGTATACCTCATGCCCTAAACAAACACAACCCAACATGAACAAACACAAATTTAAACGAACAATCAAACAACTCTAACACATATTATCAAACAATTTCAATAACTAACCAAAACATTAAAATTAATGTGTAGGGTTAATCATGATTTATAAATAATATATTTCTTAATAAAATTAAACATGCATAAACGAATGGGACGTGTGTTTATGTTCGTTCATATAATTAAATAAACAAAAAGTTATGTTAGTATTCGTTCATTTATTAAATAAACAAACATAAACGAACTTTTTGTCGAACGGTTCACGAACTGTTTACTGAACGTTGAAAGTTCATTTACAGCTGATTTAAACAAAATAAAATCAAATTTCGATTCAAAGTGTTCTATTTTTTAAAAGACTAAATTACAATTTTTGTCCTTTAAACTTTAACAAACTATGGATTTTGTCCTTTTTTTTAAAGAAAAATTCATTGTTTCCTTATTTGAAAAATTATTCCAAGTTTTAACCTTTAGACTAACACTGTTAACATTAGTTACTAATGCACATGGGGGTATTCATGTAATTTTGCCATATGACATCATTTTGACATCATCATTTATTTTATTAAATATAAATTAACGTTAATTTAATTTAACAATCTGATTAAGCCAATATATATTATAATTTTCGTAACCTAATTGCTTTTAAATCATTTACCTAACTTATATTAATCTATTAAATAGCCAACACGTATATTATTAATCTATTAAATAGCCAAAACGTATATTAAATGCAAATCTAGGTTACTCTAATTTTTCTAAACCATTTAGATTACAGTATATTAAAGTACTAGGTTTGTTATCCGTGTATCACACGAGTAAAAAATAAATCTATAAATACTTTTTTAAAAGAGAAAATACATGGATTTTATGTTTATGAATTGGATTGCTTATCAATTTAATCAATAACGAGACTTGCGACCCGCGCGTTGCGGCGGGCGAGACGTTAGTCTGACTATTTATGTTGAAAGAATAACGATAGTAAACAGGCATGCGCGTTGCTGCGGGTCGGAAGCTTGCTCCGAATGTTTATGTTTAGTTTTATAACGTATAAAATGAATAAATGCGGGCCGGAAGCTTGTTCCGAATGTTTATGTTTAGTTTTATAACGTATAAAATGAATAAATGCGGGCCGGAAGCTTGCTCCGTATGTTTATGTTTAGTTGTTTAGTTTTATAACGTACAAAAGGAATAAAAGTAAAAAAAGGGTGTGTTTAAAGAAAGCTACAAAATAGATACAAAAATATCGAAATAGTATGCATCGCGTAACATGTTCAAAGCTGGAGCCAAAACCAAACGCATATGCCAGTCCTTTATGTAAGAAGTGGGTATTTGTTGACACAACATATTGTAGGCTGAAGCCAAAAACTAACTTATTTTCACTATAATAAGTGGGTATTTGTTGAAGCCAAAATCAAACTATTTTGCTGAAGGAAACAAATTATTTATATTTGGCTAAAACAAAAAAGATAAACCATGCATCATAAAAAGAACAAAAACACAGTAGAAACTATGCTTCATTAATTCAACCAACTTAATAGCAAGATATAGCTCTTTTCTTTTTCTTTCAAATTTCATTAAATCCCACATGGCGTAAGTTTCAGAATTGTAAACACATCATTTAAATTAGAGATTATGAATCACAATAAAAAACAAAGATGTTCTTGTAAATTTCAAGAAAACCCAAATTAGAAAAAGCTTAAAAACTATAAACACATTTTTGAAAGAACACAAAACAATAGGAATTTTTTTTATTTATTCAACAAACTTAAACTCCATCAAACCCACATGTTTCAAACCTCAAAACCCAATAAACTCATCAATCAAACAATATCAAGAAATGAGTGGGTTTCAAAAACAATCGACGATTAATAGGAACGATGGGGTGAAATTAAGTCAAAGGAAGATATAATAGTTAAAAAATATCCATCTTACGTGAAACCAAATCGTTCAAAATTAATAGTGCCAAGGGCTCAGACCATTGATCATCATAGCCCACACATCTACAAAAAAAACTCTTTAAAGCTTCTATTGGGTTTCAATTCCTTGTAACATCTTTATGATTATGACTACAAAGAATCAAGAAAAGAAAACAGTATGTTCTTAACCATCTTACTATGTGGATATTAAATTCCAAGATGAAGTCACTCTTTCCAAAATAGTGATGGCTCAGACCATGGATCATCATAGCCCAAACACTACTAAAACTCTGCCAGAAAACTATCATAATGCAAGGCTCATATCAAAGATCATCACAGCCACAAACGATCCATATAAATAAGGCTCAGATTAAAATTCATCATTACCCAGGTAAGCTTATCAAAACAACCAATTTGTAGAAAAATCATACATAGGAATAACAGCCAACAGGAGGCAATTTTTAAGCACCAATTAGTTCAGAAACAGAAGAATGAAAGGCTTAGATCCTATGGGTCGTAATAACCGTAAATCGCAAGCACCCATCTGAAAGAAATTCCATCATCAGTGCCATCAACAACGAAGCCCTAACCTTGTCATAATTCTCCTTTTCGCATCAACGGTTCTTACAAACGTGAACTGTCATGAATATACCTGCAACATGAAGAAGATACCACGCCGGCGACACCAAGAAAATACCAGGCCGACGTGAACTAAGTAGATAGGAAGCCAGAGACTACCAAAGACAACATCATTAAGTACGCCAAAATCCCCAAATCAGAGAGAAATCAATCGTTAACAGTCAAGAATCTTTTGGAGAGGTACGACGCAGGTAGATCTAGCCGGAAAATAATGACCTAAGTCGTAGACGAAGCGGAGCAACCATGCAAGAGATGGCCGCAACATCGCTCGTGGATCCAAATCCGACCAGAAATAACTACGACCACGTCTCTACATCTGGATTGTCTCACGCCAACCCTATCTCTTGCCGGCGAAGTGAAGTTAAAATGGTGAGGTTAGAGACAGAAGGGGCGGAGAAGATGAGAGGAAGATAACAAATCATTGTATAAAAAGAAGAGAAATTGGTATCTCTAGAGAAGATATGACACTCAACTGAGTGAAGCTGGTGCCACGTTTAACATCATCAGACACATGTAATCACCACCTATCTCTAAAGAAGATATGAGACTCAACTGAGTGGAGCTGGTGTCACGTTTAACATCATCAAACACATGTAATCACCACCCATATAACCCAATGAATAAAAAACGTGTGGTTTGAAAGCTGTGTGTTTGCTCTAAAACTCACCACCTATCTCTAAAGAAGATATGACACTCAACTGAGTGGAGCTAGTGTCACGTTTAACATCATCAAACACATGTAATCACCACCCATATAACCCAATGAATAAAAAACGTGTGGTTTGAAAGCTGTGTGTTTGCTCTAAAACGTGTAAGCAACCTCTCAGTGAATAAAGAAAATACGTGTGTTACAAATAGTGTAAATTCAGTGACTGACAGCTTTTCACAAATGATATATATAAATGACCCGCGCGCTGCCGCGGGATGTTTTTTTTGCCACAATTTCTTTTTTTATAGTCATTTCTTAAAAGAAATACAAACGAAAGCAAAAAATAGGCAATCACAAAACAAACTTAAAATTTAATAAGAAATGAAAAGTACAACTTGAACTGCAAAATTAAAATTAGAATCGTTTTTAACAAATACTTTCTAGAGTACAAATTTGTTGCTCATGTTCTAAAGTAATAAAATTAGAATCATATTTAACAAATACTTTCTAGACTACAAATTTGTTGTTCATATTCTAAATTAATCGCCATCTCCACAAACCTGCAAAATAAAAAAAGTTTATACTAAATGAATATCTTCACAAATCTCACCAATTTATACGTGAAAAGTAAAAAAAAAGTTTAGATGCGATGAAAACCTAAAGGAATAAATTAAGCAGTGACTGAACAGGTGTTCTTCAAAAAGTAACTGAGATATATGAAGACATAGGTACAGGCGTAGAGCTATATAGAAAATTTCAAAAATAAACAATCAATTCACTAAAGTCTCAACCTCTTGAATCTCTCTCCTATAATACAATTCTTTCTCTCTACTGAACATACACCATCACACACCTACCCCTTCAACTTCACCTTCAAAAAACCCCCCAACCACCACAATCAGACACAAACCATAACCCAACCACCTCATCTATGTGAGTTAGTCGTGAGCTCCTCACCGGCGAAACAAAGAACCTAGATATGACGTATATGACGTAATTCCCGCCGACCACGTCTTCTTATTGTTACAATCAGTTTGCATCTCCAATATCCTTCGTTCTCTCCTCGTTCCACCTGACCGGGGGTTTGTGGTGACAGCACTACCGCTCACACATGCAAACAACCATCGTTGCCGATCTTTGTTGTCAACCACAGTAGAACTTGAAGCCGCTTACACATGTCCTTACCTGAAAATAACCACACCACCACATATCGGGGGTTATCAAGCATTAGATAGCCGGAAAATGGATTAGGATTTGGAGATTTACCTTCACCTTTGCAATCTGTGAGGAACAGGAGTGCCTTTTCCGTTCTGAGCCGAGAATCCTTACTGTTAAGCTTACGTTCCGAGACTCAACAGTAAGCATAGCTTTTTTTCTCTATACTGGCGCCGCCATTTCTTCTATTCATCACGATTTTCGTTTATTCTACCCATCAGACATTTGTTTTATTTTCTTCACCGGAGGTAGTCGACCACCCGGTTTATTTTTTCTTCGCGTGAGAACATTGAAAGAAAACCAAGCAGGAACATGAGAGAAAAAGTTTTGGGTGTTTTAGAGAGATTAGAGAGAAAGATATTTGAGAGAGAGAGAGGGGGTACCGATATGAATCATGTGATGCCAACCGATGTCCTAGGGTGATAATAAGAAGCAACGTATGTATACGCGTGGCATAGAAAAGAGATAGTCATAGGACATGTGTAGCTACCATCACCCTATCACTACACGTACAATCCACCGCTCACAAAAGCAACACCTCGTCAAGCCACATGTTATGAACAGTGGCAAAACAGAGTATACATCACCAATTCAAATTGATATATATATATAATTTGTGACTCAAAAATTTTATTCCTCCAACCAACAATGCATATTTATTTAAATTGAAATTATCATTAGACGTACATCTTACATTTTCATATAGAGAAGAAATACAGATTATATATATATATATATCAATTGAGTTTGCTGAGTTGTACTCTTAAAACTCACTGTTCATAACAGTTTGTCTTATTTTATTGGACCGCTGGGCGGTGCTCACGGTTTTGGTTTTTCAATGTGCCTACTCTCCATTCCTATTCCTAAAAAAACCATGGGCTATAAACCACTTCATATATATCAATTGAGTTTGCTGAGTTGTACTCTTAAAAGTCACTGTTCATAACAGTGTGTCTTATTTTATTGGACCGCTGGGCGGTGCTCACGGTTTTGGTTTTTCAATGTGCCTACTCTCCATTCCTATTCCTAAAAAACCATGGGCTATAAACCACTTAATAACAGATGTACTCTTCTTTCTTCAAACACATGTATGTGGTTTCATATTTAAAACCAGACTCCTTTCTCTCTCCCTCACATATCCGCTGTTCTCTCTCTCATGTGGAAAACCAGACGCCGGATTTGCTCCGGTAACGTCCTCGATGTCCGGCGACGTTCATCTATGGTGTCGACGACGTTGATGCTCCGGTAACGTCGTAGCGACGACTCCGTCGCTCCGTTTCCGTCGAGTTAACGACGTCTGGTCTCCGCCGCCGTTGGTCGCTTTCGAGGCTGTTTTGTGACATCGTCTCGATGTTTGTTTGACGATCTGTGTGCTTTAAGATTCTCCGGTAACGTCGTAGCGACGAATCCGTCGCTCTGTTTCCGTCGAGTTAACGACGTCTGGTCGCCGCCGCCGTTGGTCGCTTTCGAGGCTGTTTTGTGACATCGTCCCGATGTTTGTTTGACGATCTGTGTGCTTTAACTTCAGCGGCTTCTAAGCGTGCGGAAAAGCGCGCCGTCGCCGGATGAGGCGGAACTCTAGCCGCCGGTTGCGGCAGCCGCCGCCATTGGTTACTTTCCAGACTTCTTTCTGACGTGGTCCCGATGACGGTATAAGGATCTGTCGGTTTTAGGTTGTTTGGCTTCTAAGTGTTAGAAAAGGGCGCCGCCGCAGGCGGCGGAACCCTAACAGCCAGCCGCGGCTGCCGCCGCCGTTACTCCATTACGAGACTGTTTTGTGGTCTTAGATCTGAGTTATTACAGACTTTGTTCCTATCTTTTTTATGTACAGATCTGAGATCGTTTTCAAAAGTTGCTAACAGTTATATATATTTCATTTGAGTTTGCTGAGTTCTACTCAGGAAAGACACTGCTCATCACAGTTTTCCTTATGTTATTGGACCGCTGTGCGGTGCTCCCGGTTTTGGTTTTTATGCATGGTTGACGTTTTCGTTAACGTTGGTTTTGGGTTTTTCAAAGACACTGATGTCGGTTGTTCTTTATCCGGAGGCTATGATGATTTTCTTTCACATATCTGTTTCTGATCTGGAAGTGACGGTTATGGTGAGCCGGAGGCGATAGAAATTATCGCAGCCATCACCGAGACCCCTTACCAGTATTTGATGAACAACTACGATCTGAGCCTTACATATTTTTTGTGGTGATTTTTTTTGGTTGTTTATTCTTTTGTTGTTTTTGTTTTACATGGAGATAACATTTAAATTTTGCAAACCCAACCCGACATTTTTCCAATCGATTTTAGGCACCAGAATTTTATTGCAGCAATTTTAAATCGGGCCAGTAAAATTGGGAGATTTGTGGTGCTGGATTATTTTGCCATTTCAATGGCCACGTTTTTTCTTAGAAAAATAAAAATTGAAATAAACTAAATAATAATTCAAATCAATGTTTGAAAATTAGATCCGTGTGGTTTTAAACTTTTAATTGGTCCGAAATATGATTACCCAATTTGGTAAAAGTAGTAAGAAATATATTCAAGTAAAAGAGTTGACCATAACATTTCTTACACTGTGATTAAACATAACCTTTAAGAGAGACAGAGGAAGGACATTAAGCAAGGCAGCAGAGCAGAATAAAAAAGGGTGAAAATGGTGACACATGTTGACAGTTTATATCAAAATATTCAAGTAAAAGAGTTGACCATAACATTTCTTACACTGTGATTAAACATAACATTTGAGAGAGACAGAGGAAGGACATTAAGCAAGGCAGCAGAGCAGAATAAAAAAGGGTAAAAATGGTGACACATGTTGACAGTTTATATCAAAATAAATACACCACAGAACACACACCAAAATTCATATACTCTTTTTGTCTTCACTTACGTTTGTAGTTATAATTTTACTTTATGTTACCAATTCTTAATCTTATACATTTGTAGTGATAATAATAGTTCAGAGGCATTAAAGGAAAAGTATTAAGTGAGTGTTCAAAATGAAGCCAATTAAATTTCTATTATGCTTTTTAAAAAATTAATTAACATGGAAAAAAATAGATTTGTTGGAAAACACAAAATTGTTGAATAACAAAGGCCATTAGCCATCTAAATATATATAAACATAGGAAGATATGAACAAAGAGAGAAAGAGATTATAGTAGAATATTGGGAGAACTCATTTCATTCATGTTTCACATAATACACAAAGCCACTATTTATAGGGCTAGAATAATATACAACATAAATATGATGGAGAGTTAGTAATATGGATAGTCACTATAATAATTATTTATAATACTCCCCCTTGACTATCCATAGAATGAAATATATTGGTCTTTCAATACGCTTGGTGATGCTGCCTCATTTAAAACCTTGCTAGAAAAACCCAGTGGGACAAAACCATAGCTAAGGGAAAAAGAGTGCAGCGCGTATTGTCTCTCCCTCATTTTGACATGTATAATTTATGTGAGTAGCATCGATCTTCTTCATCTCTTGAGGTTCAGTTCCTTAAGTTGTTTGCTTAGTACTTTTTGTAGTGGTTGATTTGCTTCTTGATACCTTGATGCATAATTCCTAATAGCCGTTTGGGGTAGGAAGCGTCATTTCGAACGTTAAAAGTATTTAGCTCTGGTTATTGTTCTTCTCAATAGAGTTCCAACAAATTACGAAAAAGTTTATTGGTTCATGCCTTATCTCATAGATAAGTGCCACAAGATCCAAAACGGTTTGTATAACCATGCTATAATAAACTACCTGCATTTGAATAACTAACAAAACTTGTTTCGATAGGTTAGTAAAATACAAACACATACCTTTATACCTGCAAAACACGTTCCAACAACATTTCATCGTTGGATAAAGGCAATATCATGCAAATAAATTTAAGCAAATGATATGGTAATACAACAAGTGCACATAGTTGTAGCATTTTCACATCCATATATATATATATATTCGAAAATGATCATTTTATGTATCCTATAATCTAACAATCTTTAGCATATATGATGGATGTGTATGTTTCCAAATAACTATAAACCCGAGACTGTTCTCCTGGCATATTGACCATTTACACGATACTTATATCTTTGTATCTCGAGATACTCATGTGTTGATATGAAACTTAACAAAACTAGTTTTAGTCCATACAGGGAACATGATAAAATTTCATTATAAATTCTCAAGGCTTTATAAAAATGCTTAACACATTATAATCCATCAACAATCCATTATGGATTAATTTCTTTCCATCTTGACTAATTATACATATGCATTCACTCATAAGGAGTTTTGGATACATAAACTTAATATTTTAACAAATCAATTTGAAACTAATAACATATTACCATTCTTATCCATGGTTTATTGACATATCATGTCATCATGTGATGCTTAGTGGTGCACAAGGAATATTTATGTATGATATTTCAAATACCTTCAAGAATTCATCTATCTTCGGGGTTTATATGGACTTCTGGTTATATTTAAGCATTCAACGTATACAAAGAATCGTAATGTATTCGAATCCGAATGTGTATACACCAATCATAAAGTTCTTGAGAACTTACTCTATATTATTATTATGGCACTTTAAACCCTCCAAAGATTTCATGTATCATCAGCAAGTGAGCCATATACCTAGGATATCATAATATTCACAAGACGCGTATCAATTCTCTATTGTATTACCAGACTAATAAACTACTGGAATCTCATTGCATCCACCACCGGAGAATATATCTCCTCATAATCAAACTTAGATCTTTATAAAAATCTTTGTGCCACCAATCATGCTTTTGTATAATAGACCCGTTTATATCCAATATATTAGAGAATTCACTCTGCCTAGTTTGCGTCTTTCTATTTTGGCCAATCATTTTGACTTTTCATCACAGGCATATTTTAATTCTTGATCCTTATCATTTGTATTATTTCTAGCGCTTATTATATCTGAATTATTATCGACGTCGATTTCGTTTCGATTCCATATATGTTTAGACATGATATAATTTATTGAGATCTCTTCACCACTTTCAGGTACCTGAGGTTCATTTGGAACCATCATGTCTAATGTCTCTTTAAGAGACTCTTCTAGTACCTCGACTTGACCATCTTCATCAGTTGCTCCATTTTTCGAGGATATTTTATTATTGGAATCGATAGTCTACCACGATTCAAACGCTGCCATAGACTCATTATCAATATTTATTTGTCCTTCTAGGACATCAATCTTAATTGGAGCATTAGCAGTTGGTAAGGTGACTTGGTCACTTTCTAAGGTCAGTAAACGCGTCTGGTAATTGATATATTAATCTTTATAAATGAATTATCCATTAAATTATAGTTCACCATGGTTTAGTTTGAGGATCAAGATGATACACTTATAATTCATTCCAACTTATTCATTTTCCAACTGCTTTTAACTCCCCCCTAATGTTGAGAAAATTTGTTTCATGAGAACATAAGTTTGAGTCGTAAAATAAATCTATCACTACTGATAGTGATTCATACCCAATATTTGTTCTTAACCTCATTTGAGGTCCCATCTTTGTGTATCGTGGTGGAGCAATTTTAGTATATATCACAAAACCAAAAATTATTAGATGGAAAACAATGGTTACTGACCATAAACCAATTATAATGGGGAGAAAGTATTAGAATTTATTGACCTGATGTGAATTAATGTCACTCCATGTAAAATCACATGCACCCTACATACAAACATAAACATCTGCTCTCATGATCATTGGCTTTGCAATCAATTGTAGACGTTTGGTAACCGTCCACAACAAAAGCAATTCGTGTATAAACTTAAACAATATGAAGTTCAACACTTATTCCAATAATCATTAGTAACTTTGTGATTAATATCACCATTATTACCAAAATAAATATGATAATATGGAAGGATGTGCTTGCTATCCCATTAGCTAAGCCATAATTCATGCAACCTTCAAGTTGCGAATATGATAACCATTTAGACGATGCATCGATTTAAAATACTAAATGGTAAATAACTTAGGATCATTATATCCTTTATCACTTCCAGAGCACTTATGGATTTACACCCATTTTAATCGGTAAATAATTCCCTTAAGAGCAAATATTACATGTTCGTTATCAATTTGAAGAATCTTCTAACATTCGATATGTTTCACATCCTCGTTGGCTCGGTGTGGTCAAACCGGTCATGCCAATAAAATAATCATGATCTATAAAGTTTCAGTTTATGATCGTATATGCTTTAGTTGCACTCATGCTTACTTATTAAGCGACTAAAACACAAGAGGATAATGTATCAATTCAAACATTCGTGTAATGTCACGTTTCTGATCTTCACATTTTATTTTCGTACGGCCATTCTCTTCTTTTGCCACTATGGTGGTCGATCACATTATCGTCATGAATATCATTACAATCTCTTCAATTACATTTATGATCATGATCATTACACCGACGAATATAAATTCACATTCACTTCAGGGAATTGAATAAAACTAAACAGTTTTCATGATTGTCTCAAACATATGGATATGAAATAATTTCATACTATTGATACTTCTTCAGCGTACCAAACGTATGAAAATGGAAATTGTTTTCTCCAATTTTTCCTCGTGATAACATTCTCTTTAAATTATATCAATTGATAATACTTATATGTCCGAATCATTCAAGACTTATCGGGCTTATATCTTATGGCCTTAGATAAATCGGTTATGAGATTTAAGGAGCATGAAACTTCAAGTATCTTATCTAAGCATGTATATAATTTTTTCATGAGAGTAATAATATCCCACAAATGGGTATTTTGTTTGTTCTATTCTACTACCCTTTAAAGAATCCAAAGGACATGTTAAAATGTCAAAACATGTAATTCTCAAATTTATAACATATCGTTTTATAAAACATGTTTATACCCTTTAGAGAGATTGTGATAATAAAACCCAACTTGTCATTTAATCATTTTATCGAGGGTTAAAAATGAGGTGCACAATAAATCAAATTGTACACTACATGATGTTATCACATGTCTTTATATAAACTTGAGTTATAGTAAAATTATATGATTTGAGATGCTCAAGTCTTATCACTTGACTATTACATAACTTTCACCAAAATAACAAAAATTTATGGAATCACAAATTTATATCAAGTGTTTTACAATATGTTAGTAATAATATACCATAGCTTTAGTAAATGATAACATTTAGAATAACATCATGAGGATGTTGTGTTTTTATAATCTAAACACAATGATAATCTCTCCATATTTTTATTCTCATCTATGACCACAACCATGACTTTTACTTTAGTCATTACATAAGAAGATCAAAACCATGACTTCCACTTTGGTCATTATATGTTACCACATGTCCACATTCGCTTCTGGGAATGGGTTTCTACCAACGAGATGAGTCTCGTGATTTTATTAGGAGTTCATTATTTTTTAACGTCTCCTTACCATCAATATTTCCACCACATAAAACCAATTGTGGGTGATTCTAAACATCACTGAATTATATCCACTCCTAGACTTGTAGTCTTGTAATTTTAAATTAATCCACTCATAATGAGCTTTGGTAGTATTACCATTCTCTTGTGGTCTATATCTCTTTTAGTTTAGTCCAAATGAAAAGTGGATAATAGTAAGGAATTCAATTTTAAAACCTTCATATTTCTAAAATTATTGACATTAAAATGTATCTTGACATCCAATGCCATCATATTAATCATAATATATTTCATCCTCAATAACATTGTAATAGTTTTCAATAACATTGTAATAGTTATAAGCTTACAACAAAATCATTAGATATCATAATAATATGATACCTTTTGTTTTCTAGCTCCCAACAAATCATTTGCATCTTAATCATGCAAATAAAAACGATAAATTTATAAATTACATAACCATGATTTAAATAAATCTTCTTAACGAAACTCTAAATGAAATTTTCTCAAATTTCTAACACTTTTGATATATATTGTGTCTGTTTAAAAATAAGATAACGAGCTAGCACATAATACAATGACATAATACTTGAAACTACAAACATTTTATGCAATATTAAATTACTATGAATATGAAACATCAAAATCTTTAGTTGGTAATAAAATATCATTAAATACCTAATAATTTAGTATGGGTGTTATGAATATAAAACATTACATTTTAATACTATAACACTGAAGGCATATTTAACATCAAGTTTTAACGCTTATGAGTCAAATATAACATCATACCAAATCATACAAAATTCTTGAGAAGGAAAACATTTAAGATAATTATGTCTATAAATCATAGCTCTAGGATTGTAACGAAATTCAAAATGAATTAGGTGTAAATGTGTAATTGAGTTTATTTTAACTCTTTCCCTTATACGTTTATATGAAAGAAAATTTATAATGTATATTTTTATTTAGTTAAAAGCAACAACCATTTTAATATGTAGAGTTCTTACCTTGCGCCAACATTAGAAATAAAATCTCCATCGAGGGTGGGGTAACAGAAACAGAAACATGTGAAGGCCTCGACACTTTGAGAATATATCTTGCAGTGAAACAAGGCTTTGGTGAAGCTTCTACGGCGTGATTCCCGTTCTTAACTCTATAGATATTATAAAAATTGGAAACCTTTGATAGATCCTACAACCATATCAATGAGTAATAGAAAAATGATATGTGTGTAAAATAAATATAGAATGAAAAAAAAAATCTTATCTGAGAGCAAATAGGTTTCACGATACATGCATGTCTTAAAAGACAAAGATCCCAACAATCTTTAAAACCCAGAAACAAGATCCGTTGAAATAAGAAGAACATGAGTAACATAATGATTTTAGACATGAATAAAAATAATGATGTAGTCGTATAAGGTTCTAGGATTTTGAGAGAGCGTTCTCGTGCTGATAACGTGTTGAATAACAAAGGCCATTAGCCATCTAAATATATATAAACATAGGAAGATATGAACAAAGAGAGAAAGAGATTATAGTAGAATATTGGGAGAACTCATTTCATTCATGTTTCACATAATACACAAAGCCACTATTTATAGGGCTAGAATAATATACAACATAAATATGATGGAGAGTTAGTAATATGGATAGTCACTATAATAATTATTTATAATAAAAATAGATTTCTAAACGAAAAAAAAGTTTAAGCAATTGTTTTTTTCTTTGTTTTTTTATTCAAACTATAAAATGTGTTTATATAAAATGATTAAAAGAGAGTCTTTTTCTCTTTGGAAAATCAAAGACTAAAAACACGGATCTCAGCGGCGGCATCGGTTGGGTCGAAGGCAACAACTTCGATATTACCTAAAGATAGTAATCATATAAGGTCTGTTTAATATCGCTATTCTTTCAACATAAATACTGAGGCTAACGTCTCGCCCGCCGCAACGCGCGGGCCGCAAGTCTCGTTATTATTATCATCATTAGATATATATGTCACCTTTTAATATACAGAAAAGAAATACAAAGAAATACTAATATGATTTATTTGTCTACAATTCAATGTATTAGAACTTCAAAATGCGACCAAACTTTCATATCACAGGAAAATTCAATATATTCACCACTACAGGTTAAATATTGCTTTCAAAGTTTGATTATTTTTTCCGGATAAAGCCGGAAAACTTTATTTTAAGAAAATAAGATTACAAAAGATTTGGCTTTTGATGAATTTACTCGAATGGGACGTGTGTTTATGTTCGTTCATATAATTAAATAAACAAAAAGTTATGTTAGTGTTCGTTCATTTATTAAATAAACGAACTTCCTGCCGAACGGTTCACGAACGATATACTATACTAAAGGTTTAGTTCGTTTACAGCTCTAAACTCGGTAAGTTGATCCTAACCTACTGATTTAAACCAAATAAAACCGGATTTCGATTCAAAATGTTCCATTATTTAAAATCATCGCTTCCTTTCGGCAGTGCTAAATCGGAGTCTTGCTCAGTGTAGAATCGGGCTATCAAAGATGACTGGATAGGTAGGAACCTAGGACGAGTCAACTTAGCAGTCAGACTACAAGGAAGGTGGGACTGAGTCTTCTGGAAGGCAGTCGACTCGGCTGTTGGATACTTGAGCTATAACCTGCAAAACAAAAGCGTTGTTGTTCTTGGAGAGTAGGATATGGTGTCCTGCGACCAAGCTCGGGCGTGAGAATACGTATGCGTTTTGAAGGATTAAGTGTAATCAAACGAGAGAGAGAGCATTGAATGAATTTCTACCTGGTGGTTGAGGGGTATTTATAGCCACAGTGGCTGCTTTGGGGAATGGCCTTGGTGGGCATGTCGGGTCTTTCGGATGCCGACTTGAATGTACGAGCATTGGTCTGTACCTACCCGTTTCGACCTAACTTGGTTTTAAGGATTTGTCCACCAAGTGTGGCCAGTCGACCTGGTAGGGTTCGACAAGGGTGGGTTGGTTTGGTATTGAGTCAACAGTCAGCCTGGTGACTAATGACCGGCAGTCGACCTTGTGAGGGTCGACTGGTCATGAGGTTTGTTCTCAGTCGGCCTGATGGTTTAGTGACTGGCAGTCGACCCTGTCAAGGTCGACTGGTCATAAGGTCTGTCACCAGTCGGCCTGGTGTCTAGTGAGTTTGTCTGTTTGAGATAGAGTGCCTGGAACATGTGTTCATGTGATGTCGCTCTTCTATCCTGTTGTGTTTGAGGAGACATGTTTCCTCCTGTTTTGGATCCCAACCAAACCTAACTGATTTCGAAATCAATAGGTTTATTGGCGTAGCAATTTTGGAGAACATGCACTTTGGATAAGTCTCGTGTAATAACCAGCTATTCCCATAAATAAAACTTATCATTTTAATAGGATCCTAACCTACTGATTAAACACTCATTAACGGTCAAGTTTGCAGCATCATTTACACAACTTATAAATACGAGACGGATTCTAGAGCTTTTTGGAGCAACAAGATTGAAGATTGAGGACAACTTGAAGGTTGAAGCATTTAGTTAGACGTTTCTACATGTTACAGATATTGACTAATGATTACCACACTTTTATGTGGAGGTTAAGTGTAAAGTTACTTGTATCTGATTTGTGAGTGTATCACGTTTCATGTTTATTATAGTAGACATGTGATGGGTACGCTACGTTTTTCTCTATATACGCATCTTTTTATATTATGTTTTCCTTTCGTTAAACTTTAGCAATGCAACTGCTTTTTACACACCTGTATTATCCCACCGCAACACGCAAGTATCTGAATTCTAGTTTCTACTCCTATTAACATAGTATTGCTTATTGGTAGCTTGCCATTCTAGGTTTTGTCTAATAACCTAATCTTTTGCTTATCGTTCTTGCCTTCATTAAAATTTTACTATGGTTATTTATATAGTTTATAATTATTTATATTTAATTAATTGCTACTTGTTAATACTATCTTTTGACATCTAGACACTTATGTTATTTGTGATGCACTTAACCATAATTTCATGTCAAATATAAACACTAATCAATCCGGTTTGAGCCATGATAGGACCTCAATTTTATTGTTCGCTTAATACCACGAGCCACCCACGTGTGTCTCTTCACTCTTTTAACAAGCTTGAGTCAAATGTACCTTCCAATCAGCATATTTAACTATTTTGCAATTCTTGACAGTTTTTTTTTTTTTCAATAATGTAAGGACTGAACATTTTGAGGGAAAAACTCTTAAATAACCAAACATAAAAATATTGTACCCCGGATGCCACACGCTAACACGTGAAAACTAGAAATCGATAGAAGTCATTGAACATGTTTATCACACAGACAATATGCATTCCTCCATTGTTTGAATATCCAATCTTTACAATTCCTTCCAGCCAGGATTTGAAACTGCAGTACACCTTAAACTTCAAATCAATTTTTATATTTCATATTAAGAAGCAAAAGTTCTTTCGTTGAGGTGGCAAAATCAATTCATTTAATTAATGAGTCGATATTGGGTTATGTTTTATCTCAAACGGGTCAAACATTGTTAAAGGGTTTTAAAATGTTTTACTGTTCAACTCGACCGAAGATGTACTTCAAATTGCTTGTTTTGACCCATTACCCAACCCGCCTATATTTTGCCACCTTTGCTGTTAGTAGATACCAACTACATATACTATATAGTAAAATTTAGTTATCAAGATTAATGTTTCATACAAAATACTGGAAAGATTTGAAGCAAGAAACTGACTTCTAAAGTGCCATTTCTGCCTGCAATGCAGCAAGTTCATCTTCCTCAGCTTTGTTCGGGCGCTGAGCTGGACGTGTTGGTTGTCTTCCAGCTGGCATATGTACTGGTGCTGCAGGTGCAGTGGTGGCTGGCTGTAGAAGCTGTTCCTCCAACTCAGCTCCTTCTAACTCTTCAAGTTCAGCCTCCAACTCATCCTGAATTTTAAAAGATACACAGTTAATAAATTACATTTTTATAGGGAAACAAACAATTACAACTTGGTTTTCAATGAAACTGTTCGATTTGACCTTTTTATCTCAAACCTACAACTCCATTACTCTGTACCACAAGGTTGCAGGATTGTCACTTTAAAAGATATGCAAATTAATTTAATATATAAATAAGTAATTTTTGTAATATATTTGAAGATTTAGCTATGATAAATTGATTCAAAACAATTGGAATTTTTCAAAATAAAATAATAGAAAACCATTTTTGATGAAGTAAGATCTATTCTTCACAAAACCAAATAATTATCGAATTTGAAGTCAAGAATTTATAAGCGAGTAAAAAGAAGGAAAGAGCTGATGCCTCGTCAAAATCAGCTGCTGCACCAATAGGTGCTGACAATGCTTCCTGAATTTGTTTCATGTTCTCTGTTTGTTCATTTATCTCATCCATTGTTTTGTCAACATCATCGATATTCCTGTATATAAAAAAGAAATTAAACCCGTAGATGAACTTAGAACATCTCATATCAATTTAAGAATAAACTAGGAATATATGGACTGCAACAAAGACAGGTGTGGTGGACCAATTAACAGTTTAACGCAGGTTGAATCGATTAACCCACATTTTTGTATGATTATAAAAGAAATAGTATTGAGACAATTTCAAATTTGTTTGAACGAACTGATTAAAGTAAAAAAAAAAAAAAAGTTAACGGTCTGGGGGATCTTCAACCAACTTGACACATTTGACAAATTTTGTTCAGGTAAGTTTTCAAATTGGATCATTTGACCTGGTAGTCAGTCATAAGGTCCAACCCAGATTGACCAATTTTCAAGTAAATGAGTTGAAACTGCAACCACTAATAATAAAAAAAATCAAAACTTACACTGCCTTTTGCATTGCCTTCATTGCTTGAGCTCCGGTTCTCAAGGCATCTACTGTCTCTGTGGTAGCTTTTGCACCTTCAAGCATTATCATCTGGTGTTCAGGAACACATATAAAGATTAGTTAGAGTAGCTGTTTTGGCAAATAGAACATAATTATTAATTGTTATTTTAATTTAATAAAAAAACAAATTATAAAGGAACCTGATCATGAATACGCAATTGAAAATTGCCAAGCTGTTCAATTTGTTGTTCATAAAGTCTTTTTCGCTTTAAGCATTGTATTGCCGCTGAATAATTTCCATATGTGAAAAGGGAAAGAAACAACATAATTAGACAATTAGTATGGTTCAACTAATCCGAATGAATGATAAATTTCATATAGGAAAACTTAAATAAAAGGTATACGCGTACCTGCATACACACACATAAATATATGCATGTATCTATATGAATACTTATATATGTATGTATAAATGCTTATGTATAAGTAAAAACCAATGCATATATAGTCTTCATTTTAGTACAAAGGTGGAATTACATTTTTTTTTAAATTTATGTTCCATGAAATCGAAGTTACTTCCCAAGTGATAAGCCTTAAAATATACCTTCCAGGCCTTCAAATTAGAGTAGAACTTACATTTATTCTTTTGAGGTCTAAAATGTGCTAACTAAGCTGAAGGGTGTATAAATAACATGTTAAAACTACAGGAAGTAAACCATTGCTCAAAAAATCCTAACAAACTCTAATCGAAAGAGTGCTTGACAAAAGTTCGTTAAAGCGGAGTATGTACCCCGTTTATTTTTCGCTCTGGTGAATTCCTTTGCCTTTTCAACCTCGGCAGAAGCTTTCTTCAGAAGTACTTTTTCTTTCTTCTCGAGCATTTCAAGTGTCTGCGACACAGATTTCAAATTACTGATTACAAGCACAACATGGAACAACATGTCAAGGGTCATTACATACATTAAAATTTACAATCCTCTCTCCAATCACAAGTTATTAATTCATTAGCTTAGATGAAGATATATTCCTTATACTTGCAAGCTAAGGGCATGTTTGGGTAAGCATTTGAAATTGACTTATTGGCTTATTGGCTTTTGGAAAAGCCAATAAGTTAAAAAAATTGTTTGGGTATTGCAAAAGTAGTTTTTAAAATGACTTTTGAGAAAGTTGTTTTCTTCAATACCTCAAAAGCCAAGAATTCCTGGCTTTTCAAAACAACTTTTAACTTTTGCTCTGTTAAATTACATTTGTACCCTCTAAAAAGTAGTAAAATGGCTATATATATATATATATATATAGGGTAAGGTTCAATGGAAAACCTTATTTTTTTGGAAAACCTAGAAAACTCATCTTACACCATTGATTAGTTAATATATGGTTAAAAATGAATGTGTCATTTTTGGAAATAATTTGAAATTTATTTAATGCACCAAGGGCATAATAGACATACCATATTTTTATAAATAAATGTTTAAATCAATTTTCTCTCTCCCATCTCCCCTTTCCTAAACTCTCTCTCATTTAATTTCAAATTTTCAGGCCAAATTAAAAAAAAAAACCTAATTTACAAAAGAAAAAAATAGTTGATCATTAGTTCATCACCAGTGTAACGATTGTTACATCGTTGTAACAATAATTTTAGGTTTTTTTTTAAGAAAATAAACGATGGTTACATAGGTGTGACCATTCAGAAAAGTTTGTAAATTGTGTTCGTGGTTCTATTGTTTCTAGATCTGATTACACGTATGTAACACTTTTATTTCACACGTTTTTAGTTGATGTTACATGAATGTAACACCATGTATTTTCTTTCTACAACGTTATGAAATTATTTCACGTGATTACACATATGATAGTTATTACATAAATGTAAGTAGTTATTACACGTATGTAACACTTTTATTTCACATGTTTTTAATTGATGGTACACGAATGTGACACCATGTATTTTCTTTCTAGAACGTTATAAAAATATTTCACGTGATTACGCATATGATAGTTATTAGATAAATGTAAGTAGTAATCTCCTATCAACTTCTTTCTTTCTAGGTAACTTTCTGTATGGTTACACCTATGTAACCATAGTTTTATTTTCTTGAAAAATACCTAAAATTATTGTTACAACGATGTAACAATCGTTGTGTTGGTGATGAACTGCTGATCAACGATTTTTTCATTTGTAAATCAGGTTTGTTTTTTTAATTTGGCCTGGAAATTTAAAATTAAAGGAGAGAGATGAGATTTTAAGAAAGAGGAGTTGGGAGAGAAAAAATTAATTTAAACATTTATTAAATATAGTTTACTAAAATAGATTATGTCATGTTACCATATTGCCCCTTTAAATAAAAGAAAAATAAAAAAAGAAAGAAATAATGTGATTGGTTGAAAAAGGTTTTCCAGGTTTTCCAATATTTAGAGGGTTTTCCAATGATCCTTTTCCTATATATATATATGTATGATGTCTTTTTTTGTCATTTTACATAAAAAAAGCTAAGCCAAACATTTTTTAAAAACAACATATTAACTTATTGACTTTTCTAACTACAAAAGCTTATCCAAATATTTTTTTTAAAACTACTTTTAAAAAAACCAAAAGTCAATAAGTTACTTTTTATAAAATGTGCTTTTGCACTCAAAAAGCTTATCCAAACATACCCTAAGAACAAAAAGTTATCAAAGAAAGTAATAAAGGACAAAAAAATTAGCTTCTGACACCAATTTTTAAGAGAATGGACAAAAGGGTATTAATTGGAACAATCTATGAAAACAAACAATCGTACTTGGTATAATCTCGTTCATGGCAGAGCTACTGATAGTTTTTAGGGAAGGTGTAGTGATGGTGAGAGCCTCATAGTCGTCAAAGGTGCAAAGGGCAGTTTTGTAAAAATCCGAATTAGTCGGTGATTAATCAGCACCTGGGCGCTGCCGCTTAGCGAATTTTTTCCGATTAATCACTATTGCCTCCCGATTAATCCCAATTAATCCCTAGGTTGTACCTGACCGCCCGACTAGCGCCTAGCCATTTTACAACATCAGCAAAGGGTGAGCCTTGGGCCTAGGCGCAAGTAGCTTAAAAGCAAGGGCCTAAGATAAACAAAAATATATCATTTATAGGGGTTTTAGACATGTTTTAGGCTGTTTCAGGTTAGTTCCTATAGTTTGGCCAGATTTTACAGAATTTCACTGGTGGCCGGAATCTCGTCGAAGCACCTGGATGGCAACAAGGCGTTTTGCCTGCACCTCGCCTGAGCGCCTTGGGGTGCATCTCATAGGCCTTTGACAACTATGAAGAGCTATACCACTATCTCATGGGATAAAAAGACTGCTATCCAATACACAATAAATCATGAACAACACAGCATACACCTCCTATAAAGATCCTATAATCAAGTAAAAAGAGGAAATTTGTACACAAGACAAACAAATAGGCAAACAAACACAACTAGTAATATCACACTCTAGTAGTAACAGAGCTATTGGTCAAGAAACTGATCAAAACAATTAAAAGGAACTAACTGATTTATGAACCCTAAAAACTTTTGTTTAAAAGTAAGTAAACTACTTTCTTGCAGGCAACATCATCAGAGAGTAGATGAGAACTTCCACAGCACTCAGGAACATATAAACATAATCTGAGAGAGAGAGAGAGAGAGAGAAGTACCTCGTTTAATTTGTCTAAGGTTGTTACAGCGTTAGCTTCTTGCTTAGGTTTGCCAAACATTCGCGAAAACATTGTAACTTTCTTTTTCCCTTGAAACCCTACGATCTGATCCGATAGTTGGCTCTGAACTCTGTATCTAAATTGAAATGAATTGAACTGAATTGAATTTGAATTGAATGAGAGATTAGATTAATATGGTAAAACCGAGACGAAAAGGGGGTTTGATTTGATCAAAGGAAATAGATTGTGAATACAATTGGGGCGCACTTGTATTTTGCTTAGGCGTATTGGTTACCTCCAATGTCGACACAAGCTTTACTCAAATAAAATACACTTGTTTAATCATATTTTTTTTTCTAATAAATTACACAAATCGTAATTAACATTTGCCTGGTGTTTGAACCAAAACTAGAACTGAGTCGGAAAATGAAATCGGATCAAATAGGGATTAACTCATCTTCTGGATTTGATCTTCGATCGGGACTTAGACAACTTGAGATCAGCACATGCACACGTAACAACGCATTAGGACCAAAAGAGAGCCGGAGATTGGACTCAGTTACGGCCCTCATGCGTGAGAATCAGTGATCGGAGAAGATATGACTGTGTAAGTGTGAGTGAGAGTTGAGAGCATGAGTGTGATACCTGAACATCTTTAAGTATTTATACTTAGGGTTGCATGGAGAGAGTGCATGTGTGTTGCGCATGGGCGTGCGTAGTCTTTCTAGAAGGCGGTTAGAGGTGGAGGGCTAAGATCCGTTTGACACATGTAGGATGCGCGGATGTATAACACGTGTCATAACATAATTCAGGGGCCATCAATGCTTGATTATTCCGTGGTCCCAAAAGGATTTGGGGTGGACCATAATGACGTTGAGACATTCTTATGAGTCAAGGAAGGTTCGCGCAAAGGTTCAGATTGGAGAAAAATCGGGTCTATCCTCTTCATGTCTTTCTTAGTCCAGTGTTAAAGCTCTAAGACTTTGACGTTGGACTTAGGAAGTCGGTGTAAGAAGATTGTGTGTGATTTTTTTGTTTCTTCGCGAGTAGGAAATATTGGCGCAAGAAGTACATTTACCGATTTGACGAACGCGCATGAGGGCATCATTCTTTTCGTGTGATGGTAAGGTAGCGTTGAGTAGCGCTTTTACGAGCGTTGCGCGGGAGGGTGTATGTGGAGAACTTTTGGTTGATCTGTGGCGCTACGCAATGTTCGAGGTGTTATCTTTCTAAGCCGATATCTTGTGGATAAGGGTTGTTATTACTGTTTTATGGAGCGCCACCTAAGACACGACGTTTGCTTTTCCCTTTTTCTGACATGCCGTATTGCCGGCTGTATCTTCTGGAGGTCTCAGGGACACGTGTCGCCAATCCGACGGTTTAATTCAAAATAACAATCATTCCTACATTAAAATCCGGAAGGGTATACATATCGCTTTCTTCGCCTCATTCTTCATTTTTCCTTATCTTCTTCCTTCTTCCCTCTACAAAAACCCTAGAATCCATGACGGCTTATCCGAGATCCATTCAATTCTCTAAAGTTCTTTCAAGTCCCATCCATGGTTGCAAAAGTCATTAGGCGCTCCCAAGTCGGCCGACTAGGGAGTTGAGAGTACTCGCCCAAGTCGGGGGAGTACTCGAGGATACTCTGGCATCCCAGCAAAATTATCGACCTGGAACTTTCCCATTTGGTTCAAGAGTATGGTCAGAAGCCCAACTGGAATGTCACTCGACCGACCGGAGATCAGCGGGCTTATGATCCTCATGCAGGGTTGATTTCTCTGTATTCAGAGTTTTTTTACGATAATTTCTTTCGTCTTCTGGTGAGTGGATCCGGTCTAAGGGTTTCGGAAGTCTACCAATTTCATATTTTCCAATTGCATCTCTTGGGTTGGGAAGAATCGTTTCTTTCGAATATGCTATATGAAGTCTACGCCACTGTCCTACCCTGGAATTGTTCAAAGCCTTCTTCAAACCTTATCGTAAGGGTTCCTGGTACAGCTTTGAAAAATGCTTCAAATCCTCTCATTTCATCATGAAAGGTCGTTCGAGCTGCCAACACAAAGATTGGAAGGACCGTTTTTTTTTTGGGTCGATGTTATTCCGAGGGAGATGATTTTCTCAGCCGGTCACGAATAGATTGTTGATCTTCCCTCCTTACCATAGACCAATAACTCCATCCTTTTTAATAAGAATTTGATTCAGTAATTATCATGCGAAAGCCTAATTAATTTTGACCAAAGAAAATAAAATTATAATTAGGAAGATATCCCGTTTCACCTTAACTCGGTAGAATGGCTTAGCTCACTTCACCGGTCAGGCTACACAGGTAGGTAATGATTACCAATTGTGGTAACTACATAACTCTCAGTTTGGGATCACTTGACGAGTGTTGTCAAGAGGTACATTATTCCCAATTACGCCCACTTCTAGAACTTGTTCTAAAAGTGATATTTTCCCTCGAACTAGATCTGTAAACCCGACCCATGTGACATGGAAATCGTGGTGCTACCTCTAACCAAACATAGGGGTTCAGATAGACCAGTTCGAGTGTTCTTAGTTCAGGGTGGCGCAGAAATATCGATTTAATATTAAGTTGTTTATTTTAAGTTTAGCGATCAAGATCATAATTAAAACACATGTATGGCTTATTGCATGACGTAAGCCGTCCATAAAGATTTGTAAAATCCGATTTTACTTAGGTTGAAACTCCTTTCAGTCTCTCGACTGATTAATTTTATCAACTATGATTTTCATAAAAAAAAACTTTTTGATATATTGTAAAAACCAACTAAATAAACCATTTATTCAATTCGAACTTTTTAAAACTTTAATAAAACCCCTTTTATTAGTTTGCCGTTTTCAAGATTGTAATTTATTGGCCTAGATCGTGACAAACAGTCACATGCATTCACAACAAAACAACGTAGTATGCAATTGAGCCTATAAGGATTTTCGATTCCGTACGAGCCAATGAACGGAACCGAAAATGAGTAATCTAAAATACACAACACAATTCTAGCATTTACTTCATGCTCCTATTGCTCTAATCATACTTGTCTTAGTTGTTTAGGATTCTGTAGACATAAACAACCTTTCTGTCCAGCAGCTTGGTCGCTTGTCGCGACGGGTCCAGAGGCAGAACGTCATGTGGCGCGAGGCTACCAAGTGAATCAGGTCTCCTGAAAAAACATCGTGTGTCATGACAACTCCTTCTGACTATCATCATGTGCCGCGATGATCTCAGGTCAGCTGTCTCATCTTGTGGTCGCCATCCTTTTTTTTTCATCTTGATATAGTCTTGATTTTACAAAGATTACAAATAATAAAAGTAAAACCTATCTATTACATTGCGGGTCCAAACTACACGAAATAGAATACATACAATTCGAAAAAACAAGCAACCATAATAAACCAACCACAACCATAAACAACCACAAACATTCTTAACTCGTAACAAGCCGTAACTAGCTAACTAATTGTTATCCCGGAACTACATCACAATCCGTTACAGCGTAACGAGTCGTTGTCTGGGAGCTGCATAACGGGTCATTACGGGGTAACGGGGCGTTACGTAGTGCGAATCAAGAAATCAAGTAAAGCTCAGAATGCATACGTAATCACAATCAAAACAACAAATATAATCGTCTAAGTGGAGTTATAGTGGCTCTGATACCACCGCTGGGATTTTCGTGTACAATTTTAAAATTTTAGAGTTAGACTTGTCGTACAAGTCATATGCGAAAGCGTGTACACAAGGTCGATTCCTAACTGATCCCACCAATGATCCAGATAACCCAAGTAGACAGATATAACTAGTCGTGACCAAACCAATCGAGACGCGATAGTTCAACAAACGGTTCCACTAGAAAAATGATTGATCACATTTAGGGTTTTGGTACACAACTATTACTATTGAAAACTAGGTACAAAACAAAAGCGAATAACGATTATACCTTTCATGGAGAAAAACCAAAGCGAACTCGTGGATCCACTCATCTATATTATGATGAGGACATTTGCGTAGCAGCCCCTTGTACCTTTCCCATGCCTCGTTTAGGCCTTCCCCCTCGTCCTGGGAATATGTAGTGATATTGTTGCGAAGACGAGTGGTTTTAGATAGAGGAAAGAATTTGACTAAGAATTTCTCAGTCAGTTGATCCCCTGTGGTAATGGAACCTGCTGGTAGAGTCTTAAGCCAAGTCTTGGCACTACCAGCCAGAGTGAATGGAAAGAGTTGGAGTAAAACAACATCGTTGCTGAGACCGTCGAGTTTGAATGTATTGCACATTTTGAGAAATGTGTCGATATGCGAGTGCGGACACTCGTCTGCTAAACCGTGAAACTGCGAAGCGTTCTGGAACATTTGGATGACACCATACTTGATCTCGAAATGACCTGTGACAACAGGTCGCATGATACTTGACTGGCCTCCGTTGAGTGCTGGCTTCACGTAATCAGCGATTGTGCATTGCGCTACATCCCCCATTGTAATACTCTTGTAAAACCCTCGAGCTCGGAATATAAAATCTCAAGAAAAATAAAGAAAAACAAAAAAAAATCTGAAAGTCATGAGGACCGCATGCCGTATCTGGTTCAACCTCTCGCGGTCCTCATGACCCGTCGGGTCGATGGGTCAGGATCCACGTGTTTTTACCCCATGAGGACCGCACGGAGGTATGTTTGTGCACCTCTCGCGGTCCTCATCGACGCCCAAAGTATAAAAATGAGTTTTAGCTCACTTTTGCTCATTTGCACGGTTTAATTTGGGGAAAAAATCTTTCATTTCGTCCTCTCAACCTCTATGGAGCTAGGTTTCGGCCATTGAGAGCTTCCACCATTATAATTCAAGCATATTGGAGTGTTGTGAAACTCAGGTAAGCTACTAGTTATCATCTATCTCCATTTTGAGCCTTGTCTCCATAACTCCCTTGCTGATCAGTGAACATTTATCATCATTTAGGCTCTGCATGTACGATTAAGAGGGATCAAAGGCTATTGGAGTCAAGATTGTGTTGATTTGAGGTTAGTTTGAGTTTGATTAAGCTTTTGATCATGATTTTGGACAAACCCACATCTAAAACTGAGTTTCATGATGCATGCAAGGAAGGATATAGCACTTGGATTTGCCTTAGTACAAGCTTTGTTGCATAAGGTACAACTAGTTAATGCATGCATGTTATTATCTCGGGTTTAGATTGCAAATCTGAGTTGTGGTCAGGGAAACCCGACAACCTCAGTGGCAAAAATGTCACAAGAGGAGGAAATGGTCCTATGGGTGGAGACCCCTTTTCTTGGATTCTAGTATTAAAACCCAAAAACTAAGTTTGTTGTACTTTTGGAAATGGTTGATGACACACCTGGACATCTCAGATTCTAGAGGCCTTGAAATCTGAGTTATTATCAGTCCTAGAGTGGAAACCAATAATTTGGACATATTGGTTTTGGTTAGAACCCACTTATTTTTAGCTTTGGATAAATTCGGATCAAACCGGGACTTGCAACATTGATTTGGCACAGCCTCGGAGCCTTAAAATTTAAGCATTAGCTACTGGAAGTGTTGGGAATAAAACCGCGTTGTCGAAATGAGCTAAAAATTCAAAATGGAAAAAATCCACAAAATGACAAAATAGTCGATGAGGACCGCATGGTTTTCATTTGTTGGTTCGCTCGCGGTCTTCATAGCCTGGAAAGTCAACGTGGTTTGTTGACCACCCCCATGAGGACTGCATGGGATGTTTTTTCTGGTTTGCTCGCGGTCCTCATGTGTCCCTAGACAGTTTCATTGTTTTCTTTTGTTTTGTGTTTTGGGAAATATCGAGCGACCTGGTTTGGTTATTTTCACGAGTATGGGGCATGTTGGTTTCTAGTAAAGATATTTCACTTCCCGGTTGGGGCAATATGATCTCGTCGGGTGTTTGTTGTCCGCTCGGTATGTCCCCGGGAGTGTTGTTAAACTTCCCATTTGTTTGTGGATTATTGGTGCCAATTGCTTGAGCATTTATACTTGCGGATAGATTCTGATATAATTATGCATATATCATTATAATAGACTTGTCACTGTGATACACTTGGACCTTCGGATTCTCGTGCCCTGTGACGTTTGTTTGATCCACCGCTTGTTCATCTGTCAGTTGATAGCTTTTTGCCTACCTTAACTTTTTAACGTTTTGGGGGTGTACATGAACCATGTCAAACTATTGCTTGTTTATTTGATACTGTGCTTAGGTATTTGTTACCTCGTGTGCTGTGGTATATATATAAAATATGATATTATTTTGTGACACATTTGTTGGTCCAGAAAATCTACTAAAACACGATATTGATATCACCAACGAGTGCGGAATCCTCGTAAGTGATTGATTCAAGAAGAAAGTAGAAGAAATAGATTTGATGAAGTGATAAACAACAAAGATCAAATCTTGAATGATGAACAATACTTTCTTGAGCTTAAAGAAACAGATCGTAAATACAAAGAGAATCTGAAAATCGTAATCCCAAAGCTAGAATAATCATAAACACAAGGGTTTATATACTACCCATTACAAACCCTAGTCTAAATCATAAACCCAATAAAGCCGGCCCACATGGCCCAAATCGTAAACAACTAGTCCAAAACACAAGCCCAATGATCTAATGTTCATGCCTCTAATATATAGCCCAACAATCTTCCCCTAGGCATGAACCATTAGACAGTCTAAGGAAGACATAAATCGAATCTGAATGTATGAGCCTCTTTCCTTGACCACCAACCTTTCTCCACAATTAGATTTGCTGTGCCATGAAACATACCCACCCGTATAGCATTTGCCATGTCATGTTCATCACCAATTATTGGACGGGATGCTAGGAGCTTGATCTCATTCTCTCCGAATCTCAGCAAATCAATGGGATCATACATGCGGAACTCTCTCATCTTCTTGCACACAACCACCACCTCATACGTTGTAGGATCATAATACCAGCTATCAAAATTATTTACAAGCGTATGGTCTTCTATTTCATCGAGCATGTTGATAACTCGGGTTCGTTTGGTGGGAGGACACCTCATCTCACCAATTGGCTCATCGGTGACAGGATCTGTTCCAGTTTCAATCCACTTTGCAGCCTTCAGATCAAAGTTTACAAAGTTTTCCTCCATCTGAGCTATCAAATTGTTGCGAACCAGATTACCATGATTGTTGTTCCACCTGTTAATAAATGGTGCCCTCAGCAAGTTTCTCAACTCTGTTTCAGTCCATGAGTGGAATTGACCTCTTGATCGGTAGTACTCGACTGGACTGTATCCATCTCTTACCACAACAAATAATTCCTTTTCAGCATCATAAAACCAACACAGAATTGGTTCTCGGCTCCCCTTCTTGTCTAATTCACTCTCTCCCACATCTATGGAGTACAGCATAGGAGTAGTACCTTTGAAGAATTCTTTGAACCAATTGACTTGTCCTTCAGGAGCCTTTGAAATAAATCTTCCACCACGAACATACTCAGACGTCTCAATTGTGTCATCTCCTTCATGTATTGCACTTATATCTTGAGGTCCTTGAGATGAGCTTTGACCATGGTCACCAGATGCTTTTGACTCAACAACACCTTTCAACTCTGAATATTTCTTCTTCAGATCCAACAAGGTTTGATACAAGAACTTAAGCCTTAGCTTGTTAGCAGCCTCGTTCTCTTTCAAAGTCTTGTTTTCATTTTTAAGTGCTTTTGTCTCATTTTCACGAATTCTGTTTTGAGACATAAGATAATTAATTTGAGGATCAGCACTTAACCTCATCTCAATTGGGAGATCAGCTGCTCCCACAGCAGCCTGAAAAGGTCGGAAGCTTGGAACAACAGGAGGCTGGGTTGCTTCAGTTGAAAGATTGATCCTTACAGGACTTGGCTCTATAATCATGCTGTCTACATCAAAGGATTTCCTTTCATCATGAACTGGGCTATGTTCATTCCGAAAAGGACTTTCAGTCTGCATGGGAGTTGATTCTGGTACATCAACCTGACGATCAGCCTGGGGTGTGCTCTTTTCATTGGTAGGTTCAGATGCATCAACATTTTGTGTATTGGCATGTGTAGGTTCAAATACCATCAGGCTTGAGGTAGTTTTCTGGAATTTAAACCCGATGGCTCTGGAATCTGACTTCTTCCTTGGTGATGGCTCACGCACAGGAATTGGCTCTTCTTGAACTTCCTCAACTTCAAATTGGACATCTAACTCTTGTGGAACTGAACCACTGCTGGAAGAGGAGTTTAAGTCATTCCTCGCTCTCTTGTGACTGATGGGCCCCAGATCCCCATATATGTCATCATCCTGATTCTCATGCTCTGGGAAAATGTCGTCCATCACGTTCTCTTCATCAGAAGGTATAATGCCAGCTTCTTCTAGAACATTCACAGCCGGAGTTGTTGTTATATCATGGTCTTCTGCCAGAGATGCATTGACTGGGGGCACCTCTGGTTCAGGGTCAGATTCTTCTTCTTCTTTTTCTCTTGCGACTTCAGGAAAGGCACCTCTTTTGGTCCATTCAAGCCTCCCTTGAAAGCTGCTCTTTCCCTTTCTGTCTTGTGTTTGCAGGCCGAACACACCATTATCCATGAACTTGATATCCAGTTCCTCTATCCTTTCTTCTATCATGGGATATTTCTTCATGACCACCATCTGCACAAATCTTGGTGTCATCAGGAACTGTTCTCTGGCGCTCAGATCAGCATTGCCTATCCAATCCAACAACATCATTTTTGAGAAATTGAAGTTCCAGTCTAAGGCCAATGCAACAAACGTTGTGCCATGCAGTTTGTTTAGCTGATCAAAACTTGTTCTCTTCCCCAAG
>JBCNJP010000003.1:20785785-20920465 GCA_039602395.1 Deinandra increscens subsp. villosa
GTGACAACTGTAACTTCCCAAGTTAATTCCGTTAAGTTTTTCCGTTAGTTCCGTTACGAACCCGAGACCCGTTATTTGTATGATTACATGTTTATTCATGATTACTTGCTAATTAATATTAGTAACTTGTTTCGTGAACTTATTTCGTGATCTTATGTGTTAGTTGTGAAAATTTGCATTTTTATGCGAAACCGGGCTTCGTGTGTAAATTTGGATTTTTATGTATAAATGATAAATTTATATAACCCGATTAAATCTTACATGTTAAATGATCTAAAAACACTTCGAAATATTTTTAGAAGTTTTACTTTACAACTTCTAGTTAAAAACCCATTTAAAATGAGTTTTATGCCTTATATGCTTAAATGAAACTTGAGGGGCCAGAAGTGTAATTTTGACTTAAACAAATCTGCACAAAACACTCCCCCACCCCCCACCCCCCATTCACGATCATCAGCTCCATCTCCCTCCTTTCTCCTTCAAAATCACGCACACACACACATACACTTACAAATTCGTGAAGGTCAAGCACATAGGAGCTAAAATTCGGAGTTGGAAGCTCAATCAAGTTCATAGAACATTCAAGCCAGCTTCTTTTTCTCCTCTTCTACTCCTACTCGCGATTTCTACCTCCAATTGGTAAACCCTAAGTTTTGAAATCCGAAATTTGTTGTTGCATGTGTGTTCTATGGTGTTTTTATGCTAAATGGTGAGCTATTATGCTCTTGATTCATGTTTTAGGTTGAGATATGTTAGTTTATGATTTAGGGCAGATTTATGATGGGTTTTAATTCTGGAAATTGGGTTAAATTTCTGCTATGAATGCTCTTGTATGATTGTTGGGTGTTTGGCTATAAAATTTGGGTGTAATGTGCTTAGATGCTAGCTACTTGATGAGATTTTGATATGACTATGGTATGATCTTGTTAGGACCAGAGATTACATGTTATATTAATTATAAACTTGTTGGTAGGTGTTAAATTGATCAAATGTTAGCATAGAATTGAAATTATAAACGTTTTGCGAACTTAAGAATTTTGACAGCTTTGACCAGAATTTTTGGTCAACTTGCAGCTGTCATAACTTGCTCAATTTTCATCGAAATCAGTTGATTCTTTTTCCCTAGGAAAGTATGATGTCTTAGCTTTACAACGGCTACTCGCACACTTTCTAAAACCCCCGTTTGGGTAGTCAAAACACAGCTGCAAGTCGGGTACTCAAAGCTGTCATTTTCTGTGAAAAGTGGACTTTTCAAATTGGTTGAGCATGCTAACCTTGTTTTATTGACGAGTTTGCTATTTGTAAATGATGTTTATATATTGAAAGTAAGATCTGGAAAGTTGGGTTCATAAATTCAAAGTTTTGAGTGAGTTATGCAAGTTTTCATTTTACCTTGACTTGTTTGCTAAAAGCTAAAAATTCCAACTTCCGACACGCATAACTTTCTCAATACTTATCCGATTGAGTTGATTCTTTTTGCAACATTCCCTAAATGTTGATTAGTTAGTTCCTGCAAAAGTTTAGGAGTTAACTCCGAGAAATGAGCAATTTAGCTATGTCACCAAATGTTGTGTTAATGTTTGACAAATGTGATTTTTAGCCAACTTCGTACGCGCATAACTTCTTCATTTCTTAACCTTTTGGGTTGATTATTTTTGCAACAAGTCCTAAATGATATCTAGTATATACCTGTAGAATTTAAGGATCTAGTTCCAAGTATTGTGGATTTTAGCTATGCCACTAGTTAAGTGCTTGAGGTTTGACTTTCTGGGTCAACTTTGACATAAGTTGCAATTTCTTGATTTTCTCCTAAATTGGGACTTGTATGTGCACTATGTGACTTGTATGAATGCATGAAACATGTTTAGGTGCTTATATGCTACTTTTCGACCTAGCGTCACCTTCTAATTTGATTAGGCCGTATTTACACAAATAGGTTGACTTTGACCAACATGTTGAACCAAGTGCCGAGTACCAGTGCACCCTAAGGTGAGTTCATTTATATTATTGTTATGTCCGTTCAGGGACGATAACGCGCAGGTGGTTGCATCCGGTAAGGATGGTGACCCAAACGGTAAGGTATTTCTTACTGGGTAAATTTCCGACATAATATCATATGTTTCACTGAATTGAACTTTATTTATAAAAAAAAGTCCTTACTTTCGGGCCGTTAATATACAATAGCGAGGTAATATTGAGTAGTACTACTGGGGATTGACACCCCCGCTCAGCGGTGCACGTGATGCACCCTCCCGACTGGCGGTCGGACTGAGATCAATGTTAGCCTACCCACCGTGATCCGTAAAGACACGGGAAGGCAAGGTTCATAGGTATTCCCTATCAAAACATTGTCAGCTTCGGTTACGAACAATTCAGGTGTGCATAACTATAGGCTAGCTACCTTCGATATGGAATTTTACCGGTCTTATGATTATTGATTGTGTTTTACCTTTCTTTATTCATATACATTAGGTTTACATGTGACGTGGAGACCGCTTTAGTGAACTCACCAGCCTTGGCTGACACTTGATTGTTGAATGCTTTTCAGGTCGCTAGATGGATCACGGGCGGCACGGGCGGCGGCAATACACATTACTATTTTCACTTGGGACTTATGTTTTCAGACATTAAATTCATCATTTTGAAAACCCAACTGTAAACTTTAATTATGCTTCCGCTGAACTGTTAAACTTACTTTTTGGGACTGTAACTTAATTTTATGTTAACTTATAAACTCCGTTATGGTTTGGTTGTAACTGAAGTCTGGGATCCTGGTCTGGATCACACCCCACACGGTTATACTCCGTTAGTGGAAATTGGGGGTGTGACAACTGGTATTCTCCACAATCTTGGACAACCAAAGCTTTAGTCTCTGCCTTTCCTCTACCATCACCAGCTTTCTTTTCTTCTGCCCTTTCTTTCTTTGGCTTTGTGCATTCCCTAGCGAAATGTCCGTACTCATCACAATTGAAGCACCTCAACTTGCTTTTATCAAAACCCATTCTGATCTTGTCCTGATCCTTCCAGACATTTCTTCCAGTTGTTGCCATGAACTTCTTTGCACGAAAAACTGCCATGGCCATCTGCCAGGAGACATCAAGCATCTCAACATCTTCAGGATTTATCTGATTCAGATCACCAGAGAGCATCTCAGCAGGCACCAAAGTTCCAGCCATAAGGGCATGGTAGCTGTTCCTGAATCCCATTCCTAGTGCAAAGTTGGGATCATTGGTGGTATTTGCCTCTTCAGAATTGACCATTCCACTCGAACTAGAACTAGCTTGTGATCTTGCCACAAATGCAGTTGACTTTGGATTGGCACTTGAATCACCTCCAGATGAGCTTCCAGCTTGCTTTGATCCCATATCTTCAGTCAAGAGAGCCTGACTTAATTTTTCAGCCATACTCAGTGAACTCAGATGGTTCAGCTCCCATTGCTTGTCATCAATCAACTTTGATTTAAGTTTGTTGATAAGCTCATCAACAGTTAATACATTCAGTTTGTTGTTATCTTTGATGATTGAGATGTTTGTGTTCCAATTCTTGGGTAAGTTGTTTAAGAGCTTCAAATTCTTGTCTTCCTGGTCTGGTTCAACATCATAACTTGCCATTTCGGTGATTAAGGATACAAATCTCTGAACCTGTGCTTCAAAGGACTCTCCTTGCACATGATTGAACAAGTTGAACTTCTGCTTCAGCATCTGCCTGCGGCTAGCCTTGATGTCAGGATTACCTTCATATGCTATAACAAGAGCATCCCATAGCTTCTTTGCAGTCTTATACTTCTTAAACCCTTGTGCAATCTCCGGTGTCAAAGACATATTCATGATTGCATATGCCATCTCATCCTTGTTACACTTCTCCCAGTCATCATCTGTGTACTCTGCTTCAGTCTTCACAATTCCAACTTTTGTTCCTTCAGAGTGAGTAGGTATATATGGTCCATTAACAACAGATCTCCATAGTCTTAGGTCAACGCTTTTCAAATGGTTCTGAAATCTGTATTTCCACTCAAGAAAGTTATCAGGTGAAGTAAGTCTAGGAGGGCGTGTAGTCGATCCAATCTCAAAATCCAATTTCTGATACATGCTCGGTTCGAAATCCATAACGTAAGCTTAGGATAACTTAAAACTAAAGTCCAAAAGTCCAAAATGAGAGATTACGATCGTAAACACCCGATTCTGATTCAATTAGATCGTAAACTCCTGATTACGATTGAGACAGTCAGCGAATCGGAAACACAAGAACGTAAATGATGATTCCGATGAAGTTGAGTCGTAAACGGCGAATCCGATCCAGTACAGTCGTAAACACCTGATTCGGATAAAAACAAATCGTAAACTCCGATTACGATGGTCGATTCCGGTAAAGAAAAATCGTAAACTCTCGATTCCGACAAAGTACAGTCGTAAACTCGAACTTCCGGATCGTAAACACTTAAAAATCCCAGCTTGATGTCGTAAACACGTTTCCGATGCAGATCTTCAAGAACACTCAGTCGTAAACCCGTGAACAACCCAGAAATTTATCAAGAACACTCAAGAACAGCAGCAGCACTGATCGTAAACACGAGAAACAACTTTCAACCTTCAAAACTCGAACCAGTTTCCAGAAATACTCAAATCCAATACCGTGAGAACCTCGAATCAGTGATTCTTGGCTCTGATACCAATTGTTGGTCCAGAAAATCTACTAAAACACGATATTCATATCACCAACGAGTGCAGAATCCTCGTAAGTGATTGATTCAAGAAGAAAGTAGAAGAAATAGATTTGATGAAGTGATAAACAACAAAGATCAAATCTTGAATGATGAACAATACTTTCTTGAGCTTAAAGAAACCGATCGTAAATACAAAGAGAATCTGAAAATCGTAATCCCAAAGCTAGAATAATCATAAACACAAGGGTTTATATACTACCCATTACAAACCCTAGTCTAAATCATAAACCCAATAAAGCCAGCCCACATGGCCCAAATCGTAAACAACTAGTCCAAAACACAAGCCCAATGATCTAATGTTCATGCCTCTAAAATATAGTCCAACAACATTTTTTTCGCATTTGGAGCTTTTAAATTTATAAAACATGATTTACCGACAACTACTATTTCACCACATCACGGGCAAGTACACACATTGTGGAGCAGTATAGTAGTGGTAAGTTGAATCAGGGTCGATCAAGCACACAATGGAAAGTGAGAATGATTGTTCAAAGAAATCATATTAAACTTTCAATTAAAAGGGTTTTTATAAAGTCATCAGACGCACCTTAAACAAGTTTATAAAGCCATTGACCGACCCACCAAAGGTTTATTGCATCCCAAGTAAGTATAAGAATTTAGCCAAACATGGCTTTAAAGATTTGCTTAAGAGAAAAAGAAAGATTCATAGACAAATACTTTGCAAAAACTACTTAAGTTAATGTTCTTATAAACTTGACTTACAAAAACATAAAAACACCAAATGGCTCAAGAGAAAAAACAAGAACTACACTAGAGAAAGGAGGGAGGAGATGAGCAAGTTGAAATGAAGGAGGATGGGGTATTTATAGGCAGCTGCGGAGTTTGGCATGGGCCGTGCCATACAGGGGCACGGGGCGTGCCTGTCAGACGATCTTCAGCGAATTTCTAGTGTCAGTGGGCACGGGTTCGTGCCTCAGTGGCACGGGCCATGCCGTGTCATTGGTACAGGGCCGTGTTGAGTCAGGAGGGGCCGTGTTGAGTCAGGAGGGGCCGTGTTGAGTCAGGAGGGGCCGTGTCATGTCAGAAGGCGTTCAGATCCAAAAAAATCAATGTTTAGGTTTGGCACGGCCCGTGACAAGGTATGGCACGGGGCTTGTTGAACTTAATCATGCCAATTTGACCTCAAAAGCATCTTCCTCTCGTCAAGACACTCGAAATTCACTATTTATGGATAACTCATTTTCTAGCTCGAGATACGCTCCTGCTAAGTTTTTAGCGGTTGCTGAGCACACCGTTGTCTTTCAGCAGTTGTTCTTCGAGATGTGGTTGAGTCTTGGGGTAATCACTTTTTCTTGACTCGAGAGAAGGTCGTATGAGGGCATCATGTTCATTTTTCAAGGTCACAGCTCGGGTCTTGGTGGAGAATCACAAAGTCTTCATATTTTCTTCGTTTTTTAATTGTTTTTGACTTCTTTTGTGATTTTCACCTTGATTACACTGAAAAACTAAAAAGAAAACAATATAACACTACTTTGATAATAGTTAGTCATATATAACCCGAAATGTGAGGAATATTTGATTTAAAAATATATATAATATGGTACACATCAAACATTCTCACACTTGAATCTTTGCTTGTCCTCAAGCAAAACTCTATAAATGAGGCCGACACATCCCAAAAGTTTATTAATTCGTGGAATCAAGATTCCGGGCACTATAAATACCATTATTCCATTTATTTTCCAACTCATCTTTCATTGAATTTTTATTTTTTCATTTGTTGAAATATAAACAATTATGACAAGCCTACTTAGAAGTTTTATTTTTACACAAACTTATATTCCTCACAAGCGATCACTCAACTCTCGAGATATTGATTTGTATACTTGGGGTGAACACTCATACCTAGGTGAAAAGAAGTAGATAGCATAGGCTTGACACGTAATCGAACCTCCACAGAACTCACCAGAAATCACATACTTATCATGAGGTCTTAAAAAGGGTAGGTTTGGGGTTAGGGTATGGATATTATATATTAAAAGGGGGATAATTTTTAAGACTTCCCATTTTTATGTGACTTTCCTCTAAAGAATTTTCTAAGAGCTTCCCTGGATTGCTCTTAAGGGGTTTATCCCTTTATTTAATCACTTTCATCTCTTTTTTTCTTTTTCTTTCTCTCTCTATTTTTTTTAGACAAGGGAGCGCGAAATCCAGGGTCCGTCTTGGATTTTTCACATATTATTGATTGAGAGAAAAAATAGTCACGTTCGGTGGTTTTTTTTTGTTGAAAAATAACAATTTTTTTACTAAATTAAGGGGTGTAAAATAAAAAAGCCTAGGGGGGGGGGAGGGGGGGGGCATTAGAGTATTTTTTGCAAAGGGGGTTTATTTTGCAAATTGATTGGGTTGAAGAAACGAAAATGTTTAGGCTCAAAGAGGTTTACTAGGGGAAATTTTGAGGGTAATAAAGGAGATGAGGAGCAGAAATGTGAAATCCTAGGTGCCTCAATCCTTTAATTATGTGCTTCTGATTTGGTCCATCTCGGGATGTATTACCGTGTCAAGTTGTACTTCTACTAAATTACCTGGGTTTCTCTCAGAATCAAAGAAGAAGCGAGTATGTTTATAGGTGATCATGCTATATACAGGCTCAAATCCTCACTGAAAATGGGGGAAGGGGAAAATATAAGTTATATAAAAATAAACTTATTTTCTACTTGCCATAAAAGAAATATTTCAATTTTTTTATTCAATGAGATTTGAATCTTTGATAAATTGAGAAATGACTTTTACGTACACGGTTTCTTGAAGAAAAAACGAATTTTTAAAAATTCTGGCAGTACAGAAGCCATTTTTTTCCAAACGAGTTTTGTGTAAGGCTTGAATATGCACAAACAAAAATTCAAGACCTGCAGTATCCCGTCCCTACACTTAAATTGCACATTGCCCTCAATGTGCCTGCGCGTAAGCAGAAAGAGAAACAATGAAAAATAAAGAGTGAAAGGGAATGATAAATTGGATATGGCGTCCCCACACTTAGACTTTTCCAGGCGCCATGCTTTACCTGACATTCCCGTACAGCAAGATTATAAATACATTTACTTCCTTCAACTTGCTCAACAAACAAACCTACAAAAGAAATAAAAACAAAATATCCTAATGTTGGAGGTTTTGGTTGTTTGTCGGCGTTTCATAGTAACATAAGTGTTAATACAAAGTTGCGTCGGGCGAACCAAGACTTCCAACTTATTTATTAAAAAAGAAAAACATAACGGCTTGGTTTATTTACGGGTCCCAAGTTCGACCCGGTTTTTATTTTACCGAGTATCAGGTGGCTTTTCTTTAATCTATTTCCCACTCGTTCTGGTTACTTTCTTTCTTTCATTATCAGATGGGAAAATCTGATAACAATTTCAAAATAAGTTTCAAAAAATTGGAACGAGTCGGGCCACCAAAATTTATACTTACCTGGACCAGATCTGATGATTGATTTTTTTTTCCTTTGATGGGTGCGCAGAAATGATCACATGCATATTTGACTGTGGATACTCAAGGTGCTCGAGGAGCTCCTTGAGCTCGAGAGAAGGTGGTTCTTTAGTGGATGATCTACTAAGAGGCTCCTTCTCTCGATCGATGTCTTCAACTGGATGAATGGGCTCCAAATAGGTTCCTTCAGGAGGTCGAGCATCTTCCTTCAAGTTCTCCAGGGGGATTACTTCATCTTCTTCTGAGTTCCAAGGAACATCATCTTTAGAGGGATGTTGGAGTGCTAGCTTTACCTCCATGGATAACCTGTTACCTCCGAGTTGCAACTGATTGTTTGATGGTTCTTCTTGGATGGCGTCCCATCGCCTGAAGGGAGCCAAAGTTGTTGTGTACAACTCCTTCATCTGTAAACAATTGGTTGTCTTGGGAGCATTTTGAGGTTCCTCTTCTGGGGTGTCTTCTTGGTTTACACGATTCCGTGTTTCATCTTCTTCCGCCCATATTCTTTTAAAGTACGCTTCCATAACCTTGATGTGTTCTAACATTTTTTGGTTGTTTCTTCAAGGTCATTTTTAGGAGGGGAAGAAGGTGTTTCTATTGTATATGGTGAGTAGTTAATTTTAACTTTTTCGGGATGTTCATCCCTCCCTATAATGATGTTCACTACATCGTAAACAATAGAAAGCGAAGCCATGTATACACTTAGAAGTTGAAGGTGGAAAATCATCCTCCACAACCGGCATTCTTATGTTTTCTTGTTCATAGATGCAACACTCGCCATGGAAAATGTCACATCTAGGACAATATGAGTTGTGTTCGATCGGTTGTGGTGGTGGAGAAGAATGAGAAAAATGACTTGGACCTTCTGTTGGGTTACGACAGTGGTATTCGGGTCCCCGGAAACGACAAAATTTTTGATCTAATTAATTATTTAGGTTAAATAATTAATAAATCATTTACCGAGCAAATTAGTAAATTAAAATTAGATTAATTAAATTAACTAGTAATTTAATACGCAACGGAAAACAATATAATCTACTAAACCCGATTACCAGTTTTTTCACGTAAACCTAATCACAACAGGATTCGACAATCACCAAAACGCACAAACACCAATCGCGTTAAAAACAAAAACGCAATATATACAAATAAATAAATTAAATAAATCTAAACTAACATCGAGTTTAGATATACCTGAGCGTTGATTCAAACAAACGCTTGAGACACGGAGGTCAACGGTTGACGCTAGGGTTTCGTAGGTTTGACTCGACAGGCGAATCTAACAATCCTCGCAACTTGCAAGATTCACTACGCGGCGAATCTCGCACCGGGAAAATCTCGCACGTCGGATACGGCGCGATTAGGGTTTTGCGAACGACGAGCAAACACGCCGTGTAACGGCGGTTCGTGATCGCGGGTGTCTGCTAGATGAACGGCGACGGTGAGGGGCGGCTGGCTGGAGCGGCGACGGCGAGGCCGACAGATGGCGGTAGAGGTGCACAAAACGGTTTGTATTTAAGAACCGGTTCCGGTTCTAAACCGGTTCTGGTTCCAGTGGGCAAGTGACTAACCGGTTCCGGCTAGAACCGGTTCCGGTTCCGGTTTGGTTCTTGGTGGAAAAATCCGGATCCGATTGGACCGGTTCCGGTTCGGTTCCTAACCGATTCCAAAGAACCGCTCAAAAAAACCGGTTCCTAAGAACCGGTCGTTGTAAAATGGGGAGTTCGGCCAGTCATATATATATATTTTTTTAGTTTTTTAACACTTTTTTAGAAAACAACACATAGAAAACATACTTCAAACTTCATTAAAACTACCATAATGTTTGTCCATTACACGGTTACATAAACTTACGAGTTCGGAGTTCGGATCGAAATAAAAACACACCATTACGAAAACAAATCCTACGAGTTACGAGTTCGAATCAATTAAACAAACAACTACAAAACATTAAGCAAATAACTTCTTCCAAACAAACTTTATTCTTCAGTCTTCATAACTTCATCTTCAAATCATCTTCATCTTCACTCATCTTCGGAACTATTCGGGCCAATACGAACCGCCGCATCATAAGCATCCTCATCGGAAAGACCAAGCTCAATCTCGTTCATGTGAATCCTTTCTTCAAGAGTAGTTTCGTCTTCAACAGTTTCCATGTTTTGAATACGATCCGCCGCATCCAAATGATCTTTCAAGCAAATGCACATCTCGATTGAAGCCGGAGTCAACCTTGTTCGCCTTACCGATAAGACCCTACCACTCAAAGAAAAAGCACTTTCCGAAGCTACCGTGGAAGCTTGGACGGTTAGTAGATCTCGGGCCATAGCGGATAGGATTGGAAATTGACTTTCCTTTCCTTTCCACCATGCCAAGATATCAAAAGACTCAAATTCCTCCCGAGTCATCATGGAAAGAAAATCGCTTCCCATATACCTCCCAAGCTCACTAGTCGGTGTGGTTCCCCTTTGACGCTTACTATTTTCCGCCCTCAAATAAGTGTAAAAATCATTTGCACCACGACTCGAGCTACTAACGGATGACATTGAGTGGTGGATGTGTGTTGTTGGACCATATCGAGTCAAGTAAACATCAAACAAGTTTTGAATACAAGAGTGAAAAGTAGTTTTTGTTTTTGTAGCAAAGTCGACATCTTCCTCATACATTTCCAAAAACTCCGCTATCCTATCAATAGAGGCTTCAACACCCGTAACGTTAAAACATGGGTTCAAAAAGGCGGCACAAGTAAAAATGGGTGGTATCTCCTTGACATATTTTTGAAACTTGATTTTCATAGGCTTCACCGTAAGACCAAACATTTCACTTTTATATTCAAATTCACTCATTGTTTGTGCCATTACAAAAAGATTGTGGAGAACAAAAGAACTTGTGAAATAATAAACCCCCGAAAGTTTTGTAGTTGAATCGTTAAAAACTCGAAGAAATTTGGTCATTTCTTCAATACACTCCCAACTATCATCCGAAAACGGTGTAGCTCGTGCATGAGATGCAAGATGATCATGAAAATCTTTAGAGTGTTCTTTTGTTTTAATGCACTTTCAAACGTTGTGAACGTCGAATTCCATCGTGTAGGAACGTCCCAATTCGGTCCTAAACATGGAGAATTCGTATCCGTACACAATTTTTGGTATTTCATATATCTTGCTCTACTTTTTTTGAAAATGGAATAAATCATGGTTCTAAAGTCGTTTTTAATTTCACAAACCGACCCAACACTAAGACCATCTTGAACAACCAAATTGATTATATGAGCCACACAACGACTATGGAAAAATGCCCCGTTACAAACCGGTTTATATTTCAATTTTAGTTTCTCGACCGCTACGGTGTTATTTGAAGCGTTATCAAAAGACATAGAAAAAACTTTCTTTTCCAACTTAAATGTTCGAATAACATAGTCTAATAGATGGAAAACATTATCACCGGTATGTGGGTATGGAAACAATTCAAAAGCCACCGTACGTTTCATTATTTGCCATGATGAAGGACAAACCCAATGAGTGGTCACACAAAGGTATGATTCCGGTAAATGGTGTGGAGCCGACCAAACATCGGTGGTCAAGTTCACACCGGTTTCCAAGTTTTCAAAAAGTGAAATTAACTCTTTTTTTGCGGCTTCCCATAGTTTTAAACAATCCCTTCTAAGAGTGGTGCGACTTACTTGGGTATATCGAGGTTGGAGAGTGTCGCGAATAAGACTTGTTAAGCGAGCGTTGTCGAATTGATCGAAGGGAAGAGCTTCTTGAATCACGAACTTTGCCATTCGGTCTCGAACCGCCATTAGATCGTAATTGAATACGTCTCCATGACTCCCCATTTGTGCTTGACCCTTAGAAGGATTAGCCTTCAACGTGGGACATGATACATTAAGATGCTTCCTCAACGATGAGTTTCCTTTCAGATCAAGTAAAGACCCGCATGACTTGCAACGAGCTTTTTCCTCACCGTTTGTCATTTCGCATAAGTCGAAATGATCCCAAACATCACGTTGTCGGTTACATTCAAGTACCCTAACAACAACGTTGCTTAAGGTTGGAGAATCAACGGACTCACTCGGTTGTTTGCTTTTGCCTTTGTGGTTGCCACCGGCCATCGAAAACGTGAGAATGTGTGTGTTTTTTGAAGTGATATTTGTGATTTATGAGTGTGGAATTAACCCATAACAATTACCTAGTATTTATACTACATTGTAGGTTGCATGGGCGGGGGGGGGGGGGAGACAAAAAAAAAAACGGTCCAAAATGAGCCTCAAACGGCTAGAATGCCGTTGGCAACGGCTAGATTTCCGAACAGCGATCGGTTCTTGTTTACCGGTTCTTAAACCGGTTCCTGAATAACCAGTTCCTGAATAACCGGTTCCGGTTCTCTGGTCCATACGTATAACCGGTTCCAAACCGATGGTTCTATATAGAACCGAACCGGTTCCGTCAGAACCTGTCCCAAAACGGTTTGGTTCGGCGGTTCCGGTTCGGATGTGCACCTCTAGACGGCGGAGCGGCAGCAGCGGCTCGGCGAATGGCGGCAGTGGCGGAGGGTGGCGGTGAACGGGACGATGCAGCGGTGGCGGTTCGGCTTCTTTTACGACGGTTCGTCAGAGAGAAGAAACCATGGCAAAAACGGTGATCAAGGATTGGTGTTCTCGCGAGAAATCACCGGAGAACAAAAGGGGCGACAACGGCCTAGTGATGGCCGACGTCGAGTTCGAGAGAGAAGGAGGAGAGGAGGCCGAAAATCTTAACTTAAGGATTTGGGTTTTCGCTTCCTTAATCAGATATAAATATCTGATTAAGTTTCCGTTTAGTCCCTCGTCTTAAAACAATCCTTGATCGAACCTTTTAATTTTCGCGACTAACTATTTAACGTATTAAATCTTTTGTGGCTTGCCGAGACTTAACGAATATTAGTCAAATGATTGATTCGTTAATTGTCATCTAAAACGTAAATAATATTTTACGTCTATGTCGCCAAATTAATCATAACGATTAATTAGAATTAATTAATTAATATATTTATTAAACCAGTTAATAAATAAATATTTAACTCTTCTGCGAATTTGCCGGTTAATCAGATAAGCGGATTTTAAAACCCGTTGCCTTCGGTGTAACTCTTACGGGTCTTGACCGGGTCGGGTTCTTGATTTAGTCGGGTGTGGACACCTAAATCCAACAATCTCCCACTTGGACTGAACGCGACTATAATCTAAGAAACAGTCAGAGGTGCTTTAGCTACACGTGGCTGTCCCAAACAGTCATGACACTTCAAGTCAAATAACCAAGGTATATCTATAAACTCGTGTTATAGTTTAGACTTATGATATTTGTAAAGTCATTAGATCCTTTCTGTATGAGACATCAATTGAACTAGAGACATGGATTTATTTATTCTCTTTCATGTTCAATCATTTTATTTCTCGTTCTATTCGTTCGAAGTGATCCAATCAAATACACAATAAGTTTGGGTAAGGCCTTACACTTAACACTTGGAACTAACGAGAGGGTCCATGATGTCAAGCTGTTGCATTATCAATGCAAGAGTACAGAATTCCGTATTGACTACATACAGCTCCCACTAAGCTTTAGATCCACTCCCAAAAGTAACCGTTATGGTTGGCAGTTACGCGACAGCGTTAAGCTATAATCAAAGAATGTTCCTCAGCAGACGGAAGGTCGCTTATGTATCTCAGGTCGAAGGATACTATTGAGTATACCATTAATCAAATTTATCTTATGATTAAATCCATGAAGACAATTTGATGCGAGTTACGTCCCGACGTCATTCTGTAATGAGGCCTTGTGAGTCTGGATCGTCAACAATTTGAGTCCAGAGTCAGAATAGTCTTGCTTCACGCTTTGTTCCCACAATGTCTGATCGACTACGGACTTTTAGAATTTTAACGGAATATTCATGGATAGTAAAACGTATAAAATTCGAACACGTTGCGCAGAATTCAGACTCTTCGTCTAACAGTTTAGAGGAGGTCGAATGATTTGGTGCAAACGTTAATGTTCGACATCCAACACTATATTAGAACATCAATATGGTGCTGAATTCATGTACTATACAATAACATCATTTCACTGATCTAGCCTGATCATTGAATTTATGAATTCTCTACCATATTCTTGAATTTTGTTTCAAGATTGCCTTTGCCAGTTGTTTCTTAAGTTTCAATGTTTATCTTGAACAGTGAGACTTCCTAAGTGAATCGAACTTGTGATAATATAGTGCCCCTGGTAAGCACACGTTTAACTGTGTTATCACCTGAGCATGTCAATCGATTATTTGTAGAATCGAATTAACCCTTTGAATGTTTTATTACATTCTTAGTTCAGATTCAATTAAGGTGGCTGTTCATGTTCAATGAGTATAATCAGTACTTGTTAAATGAACATGCATTTCATTCATCATTGTTTGATAGTGATGACGTGATTTTCCATCTTATGTCGTTTGTGTAATCCTTTACAGTGACATCTCTTGCAATATCTAAATATTGGATTCCTTTCGTATCATATTTAGTATGATTCGAATCGTTTCAAGAGATTGATCGTATCTGCGGTTGCTCAGTCACGATGTGCTCAATACTCAATTTCAATCTTGAACCTTTAAATTAATTGAGGCATCATTTAAAATTTAATCCAATAAGTTTAAATGATCTTCAGATCAGCAACTGATCGTTATTTCGGTAAGGATCAATGGTGATGCTCCCACTTGCTTTAGACAAACTGACATTCTAAAAATCATCATTCTTTCAAACCACCTGGATGTTGTCCTGCATGATGGAATCGTGGCAATCATATTTCGTTTCCAAGAACAAAATCGTTCACTTTCGTAGGCGCAACACGAAATTTGAACGTTTAACATCCACATGTTATGTTTTACACATAAATCTAAAGATGATTGTCAAAGTCAATTAAAGAGTTTGATAGCAAAGAGATGCTTGCATCTTAATTGTTTGAAAGTTTTTCGTGCTGATCGAGATGATGATCTATTTTATCGGATTATCGAGTCTGACGTTAGAGGACATTATCTTATTCAAGTAAGATTAATTTTCAACTCTAACTAGAATGTCAACATGTTTCACTAAGCAACAATCTTTTGTTGGTGAAACAATGTTTGTCTGGCTCATCTCATATAAGTACGAAAGTTGTTTTAAATTGTCCAGTGATTTGTAAGAATCACGTATCTTTATATATTTAAAGATCTAACTATGGACATGTAATTACCAAATCTTATCTTCGCAAGATTCCGGTCTTGAGAACATAATTTAGTTATGCAAGTGATATGTGAAGGGACGTTTTGGTTATAAGATACTAAGGGTAATTATTGTGACAGTCATTAGTCTTGTGTTTGCCAGTTTCAAGAATGAAACTGTTATTCCTTACATTAAACACTAAGTTTATTGTAGGATTTAAACACACGCGAGTACAACGAGTGTAGTCTAAGACTTTCAAGGTAAATGCATGTATGCACATGTATGATTAATGGTACAATGCACCATAAGTGGTGTATCCATTCTACAATATCATAATCAGCATGTGATTACTTTGTAGTAATTTAGCTGGTAATTCGAACTTAATTGAACAAACGTTTGCTTTAAGCAAATGATTGATTTGTTCACATGGTTAAGATCGTAACAACGATATATAATCAGTTCGACTTGATTTAATATTCTTGACTTCGGGGGTTCTAAGTCATAAGACTTTATGAACTACCGTTATGTTGTGCGTTATGTCGTAACGAGTACAATAAACGCTCAAGGCTTTATAGCTTTGATGGGATATGAAAGAACGAATGTTTTTCATGTTGCATTTAAGTTAGCCTTGATTAAATCAAGTGCACCAGGTACATGTTATGTTGTATTAGGATTTTGAGTTTAATCTAATAAACGGTTGAATAAAATTCAAAACATAGATTAAAACAACCATGCATGTTTTGAAAATCAGAGATAGTCAAAAGCATTTCACAATCAAAATCCAAAGAAAGCAATTGTTCATCCTGGAAAACGGCCAGGGAAAACAAAACAAACAAGTTGTTTCAAAACACCAAGAATTGTTTTAAATTGAAAACTTCAGACATGAGCTTTATTAGGGTGCGAATATCGCAGGGTAGCTCAATGTCGTCTTGATCTGCTTTCTTTAGCTTCATGAACCTACAAAATGTAAAGTATGTCAAGCATATATTTAGCAGGAATTTGTATAGCATCATACAACATAAAATTATGTGTATACCTGAGGGATTGCCCTGAGGGGGTTTTTCATTCTTTACCTTGGCAAGATACTCCAGGCAGTTTCTTCTCCAGTGCCCATCTTATTGCATTCAAAACACTGGCGCTGTTCTGGCGGCGGTGCCTTGAACGCTTTCGACTTGCCCTTCTGGGAGCTTCTAGACGCTCTAGGAATAACTGCCTTGACCTTCTTCTTATTTCCACGCCTTGCCTTCTTCGCCTTAGGCTTCTTGACACCTCCTGATTGGATTGCGAGTACATCTGGTGCCTTGCCGTTAACAAAGTTAACTTCGACAGTCTTGAGCATGCCGTGAAGCTCAGTCACTGTCTTCACCATGCTGTTCATGTTGAAGTTCACCCTGAAAGGGGTGAAGGCGCTGGACAGTGAATGCAGAATTAGGTCCGTCGCCATTTCGGCGGGGATAACGTAATTCAGCTTTGCTAGGCGGTCGATGTAATTCTTCATCTTCAGGACATGGGCGCTGACGAGAGAGCCCTCAGCCATGGGACAGTTAATAAGTGTCACAACAGTGTCGTAGAGCTCCTATCGGGCATAGGTTTCAAACATGCCCCTCCGATCATCTGAAAAGCCGTCCTGTCGACCATGTTCTTCTGAATCTCAGAAGTCATGGTGGCTAGCATAAAACATGCGACAGATTTAGCATTCTGTCGGAATGCGTTATGGGCATTACGAGCAGGAGTAGTTTCGGCTTTAGGTTGCTCGGGAACCTCAGCCTCTAACACGTTTTCCATGTTCGCCATCTTCAGGACGATTTTCAGATTCCGTTCCCAATCAAGGAAGTTGGCGCCATCAAGCTTCTCTTTCTCAAGAAGAGACTTGAGATGGAAAATCTCTTGGTTTGCACGGTTTGCGTTAGCCATCTGAAACAACAGGCAAATTTAGTGTTTCGATGTTTGATTCGTATTCAAGGATGGCAAGCTAATCTTGAATAGTAATTGGGAATTCAGTTAGTTAGATAATTCCTCCAGACAGTGTAAAGTGCTATAAAAATTTCTAAGTAACCAAATGGACAGCGAGTGTCACTTGTGAAAGAAATGTCACAACTCCCGTTATGGGGCTTTCGCAAACGGATCAATGAAATACATTTAGCCCCATCTATGTTCATTTTGTCTACAGGTCGACCCGAGGTACGGTGTTGAAATAGTCCAACACCAAATGTGAGTGTAAAGAAAATGGTAGTTGTCCTAAGTGGTCAGTGTGTGCGTACGGTGTTGAAATACTCCAATACGCTCACCTTGGAAGATACCCTGAACACCATGTGCAGTGTTGAAATACTCCAACACGGATGCATCGGTAAATATGTTTCAAGTTAGACTTAACTTAGGATGGCATAGACTACCGGTTTTAGGCTTACCAGATAGGATTATTAAGTTAAATTCAATAGATAGCATTTTGACGAAATTATAAACCCTATCTCACTCGGGACGATCATTTAAATATCCTAAGTATTAATGATCTACGTGTCGCGAGGCAATAACCAATTATTTAATAAGTTTGATTCATTTATCGGAAAATTCGAATTTAATGTCGAATTAAATAGGTTATCAATTATTATGAAGTCGTAATTAAAATTAGGACTTGTTATTTAATTGATCGAAAAATTAGTTTCATACCGGTAAAACTAAGTTTGGATTTTAGTTGGTGCGTTAATCAGAATTAAGACAAGTCAACACATATGCACATATTCGGCCACACAGGGGTTACGATATTGTCAGAGCCTATGACAATATCGAGGAACGTAAAAGTAAACCAACCACAAGTTAGAAAAACTCCCTGATCGATTTAGTCGCTCCCACTTGCTTCAACAAGCTCCTGCGTGTCATGAGGAATCTCGGTCTTGTTTCGGGTCCTTGAAATTTACGAAAATCCCTAGAAGGGGTAATCTCCAAACGGGGTTGTTGCATCTAGCTTGTCTCGTTCGTCAGGCGAAGGTGAGCAATTAAAATAAAACCTAATCTATTTTGAAATTAAATACAACTTTGAACCCAATCAAAGTGGGCCAATCCAAAGCAAACAAATGGGCCTAATGGGCCAAATCACAACGACATTCATGACAAACCAAAAACAATGTCGGGCCGAATACGTAAGAAATATAATTCAATCAATTTTATTAATTCGAATTATGTTTAATGGATCTAAATCAACTAAACATATCTAAACGACGATTCAATTTATTTCGCGACTTTCGGGTTTGAACCCCAGTTCGCGAAATGTACCGGTTTAAAATTGACCGGTTAGGGTTGCTGTGTGGTGCCACTAATGGCTTACGACAGTTGGTATTCGGGTCCCCGGTAACAACACAATTTCCGATCTAATTAATTATTTAGGTAAAATAATTAATAAATCATTTACCGAGCAAATTAGTAAATTAAAATTAGATTAATTAAATTAACTAGTAATTTAATATGCAGCTGAAAACAATATAATCTACTAAACTCGATTACCAGTTTATTCACGTAAACCTAATCGCAACAGGATTCGATAATCACCAAACGTACAAACACCAATCGCGTTAAAAACAAAAACATGATACATACAAATACATAAATTAAATAAATCTAAACTAACATCGAGTTTAGATATACCTGAGCGATGATTCAAACAAACGCTTGAGACACCGGAGGTCACGGGTGTTGCTAGTGTTTCGCAGGTTTGACTCGACAGGCGAATCTAGCAATCCTCGCAACTTGCAAGATTCACTACGCGGCGAATCTCGCACGGGGAAAATCTCACACGTCGGATACGGCACGATTAGGGTTTCGCGGGCGACGAGCAAACACGCCATGTATTGGCGGTCGCAATCGTGGGTGTCGGCGGATTAACCTGCGATGGCGAGGGTCGGCCGACAGGAACTGCGGCGGCGAGGGGGACCGACGGCGGCAGTGGCGAGGGCGACTGGCGGTAGCGGCGAAGGGCGGAAGTGCATGGGACGACGCAGCGGTGGCGGTTCGGCTCGGCAGAGGTGGCACAATGGCAGAGTTTCGGCTTCTTTTGCGGCGGTTCGTCGAAGAGAAAAAACCACGGTAAAAACGGTGATCAAGGATTGATGTTCTCGTGAGCAAGAAAAAATCACCGGAGAACAAAAGAGGGGCGGCGGCGGCTTAGTGATGGCTGGTGTCGAGTTCGAGAGAGGAGGAGGGAGGCCGAAAATCTTAACTTGAGGATTAGGGTTTTCGCCTCCTTAATCAGATATAAATATCTGATTAAGTTTCCGTTTAGTCCCTCGTTTTTAAAACAATCCTTGATCGAACCTTTTAGTTTTTGCGACTAACTATTTAACATATTAAATCTTTTGTGGCTTGCCGAGACTTAACGAATATTAGTCAAATGACTGATTATTTAATTGTCGTCTAAAACGTAAATAATATTTAACGTCTCTGACGTCAAATTAATCAAAACGATTAATTAGAATTAATTAATTAATATATTTATTAAACCAATTAATAAATAAATAAATAATTAATTAATATATTTATTAAACCAATTAATCAAAACGACTTTAATACCCGTTGCCTTCGGTGTAACTCTTACGGGTCTTGACCGGGTCGGGTTCTTGATTTAGTCGGGTATGGACACCTAAATCCAACACCGTCCTCTGGTGGTGTATCATATACTCGCAAGAACGCGAACGTTCTCACTAATATGTAACAGTCCCAAGAGTAATGGGGATTGCCGCAGAGTCTGCACCACACAGAGTGGGGCCATACATCGTTATAACCGAAATATTCCTCCGGATATTGATCCATCTTTGAAATATTTCTCAGAGAAATAAGGGATTTGAAAGAAGAAAAATAAAAAAAGGTTAAAGAAACATACAAATAAAAAGTTTAAAGCAAAGAAAAATAAAAAACGTACGTTCTAAGAAAACAAAAGAAATTAGGCCGTAACTCGGATTTTTCTCAAAATCCTTGATTGTGTCCCCGACAACGGCGCCAAAAAGCTTGGTGTGTTGTGTGTATATATAAAATATGATATTATTTTGTGACACTTTTTTAGCATTTGAAGCTTTTAAATTTATAAAACTGATTTACTGACAACTACTATTTCACCACATCACGAGCAAGTGCACACATCGTGGAGCAGTATAGTAGTGGTAAGTTGAATCGGGGTCGATCAAGGACACAATGAAAAGTGAGGATTTTTAATACTTTATCTCTCTTAACGTCTAACCAATTCTATTTAGTATAAAAATGTTTAGTTAAATTAAACTAGAAAGAAAAGAAAAGAAATTAAAGATAAAATAAGATGGTGTGTTAGTTTTGTAAATCGAAGTTAATATTACTTGAGAGAACTTATCAGTGGTTGAGGAAGGTTAAATGAACATTCATAATCTTGCTTAAGATTGCTTACTAGCAGAAGAGCAACCACCTTTCGGAATCTTACATTGGTTCACCATCTCCATGATCAATCGTCTACGAGGAGTACGAACGTCGTGGGAAAGTGCTGCTAGTAAACAAACGAAGTGGTGTAATGCAACTTAGTTGTAGGGTTCCTTGGTCGGGCAACCGTTACACTCGACACGCCGTCATGAACCAGCAGGGGAACAACCCTGCGTGCTGGATTATATTATTATAAAAAATAACCTTTTGAAGGGACTTTGGCCCGTGTCTTTCATACCTAACTCTCTGCATGTGTATATCCGGTGTAGCCAAAGCCAATTTCACAAACACGTACCTTTCGGCTTCCGTGAATCGAAAAAATATTACGAACCCTTTTCCCAACCCGATCTTACAGCCCGCACATGCGTGGTCAGTCGGGTTTGCTTACATAGACATAAGGACCCCAAACGTATCATGTAGCATGGGGCGCGAGTCACCCGAAGGATCATGCATCGTCCCCTAAACGGGTGTCACAAGTCTGGTCGATGAGATTTCGACTCCTCAAATGGTCTGTGATATGTTGAGAATGATTGTTCAAAGAAATCAATAATAAACTTTCAACTAAAAGGGTTTTTATAAAGTCATTAGACACACCTTAACAAGTTTATAAGTCATTGACTGACTCACCAAAGGTTTATTGCATCCCAAGTAAGTATAAGAGTTTAGCCAAACATGGCTTTAAAGATTTGCTTAAAAGAAGAAGAAAGATTCATAGACAAATACTTTGCAAAAACTACTTAAGTTAATGTTCTTATAAACTTGACTTATAAAAACATAAAAACGTCAAATGGCTCAAGAGAAACAACAAGAACTACACTAGAGAAAGGAGGGTGGAGATGAGCAAGTTGAAATGAAGAAGGAGTGGTGTATATATAGGCAGCTGCGAAGTTTGGCACGGGGCATGCCATACAGGGGCACGGGGCGTGCCATGTCATTGGCACGGGGCCGTGTTGAGTCAGGAGGGGTTGTGTCATGTCCGAAGGCGTTCAGACCCAAAAAAGTCAATGTTCAGGTTTGACACGGCCCATTGACAAGGTATGGAACGGGGCTTGTTGAACTTAATCATGCCAATTTGACCTCAAAATCATCTTCCTCTCATTGAGATACTCAAAATTCACTATTTATGGACCCCGTAACTCATTTTCTAGCTCGAGATGTGCTTCTGCTAAGTTTTTAGCGGTTGCTGAGTACACCGTTGTCTTTCAACAGTTGTTATTCGAGATGTGATTGAGTCTTGGGGTTACCATTTTTTCTTGACTCGAGAGAAGGTCGTATGAGGGCATCATGTCCATTTTTCAAGGTCACAGCTCGGGTCTTGGTGCAGAATCACGAAGTCTTTATAGTTTCTTCCTTTTTTATTGTTTTTTACTTCTTTTGTGATTTTCACATGGATTACATTGAAAAACTAAAAAGAAAACAATATAACACTATCTGGATAATAGTTAGTCTGATATAACTCGAAATGTGATGAATATTTGATATAATAATATGTATAATTTGGTGCACATCATTACCGTGTTATAAATTTTAACTCGCATGTTACGAGACGTTCATGTTGATTAGTATGGTTAATTTGGGTTTGAGTGTTAGGGCACAAAGACATATATTGCACCAATACAGCTGTAGAGGTAGATCAAGGTGTCTCATACCCGTTTGTTGGACCCATTAGGGTTCGGGTGATGGCGTATATGCCTAGTCCACAAAGGGAGGCGTGCGGCCATAGTATCGTACCCCCGGAGTGCTGGTTAACCATATGAATTTATAACAGGAACAATGTTGTTACTTGATTTGTGGAAACTTGTATTTGAGTCAAACGCGCTACGACTCACCAAAATTTTTTGTTGTTAACGTATTTTTGGTTAATGTGCAGGTAAGCAAAATTTTGGGTGGATGTCACGTTTGGATGTTATGGACGAGTTGGATTTTGTACCCATTGGGGTTGATTTTGTTGATTTTGGGAGATGTTCCCTGTCATGACTATCCTTTGTTGTTGTCTTTTCTTTTGATCGTGTTGGTAGCCTTAGGTTCTGCCTAGGCGTAGACTGATGTGTAATACTTAAGCCTTAACATATTTAAGTCCATTATGGTTTGTATTTGACATTTGTATTGGACGGGTCGTCCGTGTGTGTGTTTTGACCTTGTGATCTCACATCTATCTATTTGCTTCCGCGTGTTCTGATATGGGTGGCTGGTCCCATTCTCCTCTTCCCCGCGCCTACCAGGGCGCGGCGCGGCGGAGTGTGATAGGTTGGTATCAGAGCCCAAGGTTCCAGCAAATTAGGTGACTCTTAGAGCCCCTAAGCTTGAACCTCTAAGAAAGAACTTTAAGGCTAAGCTCGGTTCCAAGTCTAGGACGTTAGTGGATGTCTATGTGCTAGGGAGTAGTTGAGGTTTGGTGTAAGAACGGTGGTAGTTTCAGCTTTGCAGCCTGACATTTCTACCCACAGGTGCACTAAGACTCAATGAACCCTAGCAGGCATACGAAAGGTGATAGTCTTCCCTTGTTTGGACCTAGGTGAAGGTTTGTGTGTTAGAAAAATCTCAAGGGTTAGTGTAAGGTCGGTAGTAGTTACAGATCTGCAGACTGCCATTCCTACCCACAGGTACACTAAGACTTGCCGAATCTTAGCAAACCAACATAAGATGAAAGTCCCTCCTTATGTGTTTTTGCATTGGGTAATTAACACATCGTCCTTAGTGTGAGTTAGGGTAACGGTACCCTAGGCATGCATGGGAGATTTGATATCTTGTATATCATAATCACTTTCAAATTTGACAAGTACCCCGAAGAAAACATGGTTTTTGATCGAAGCAAATCCTAATCTTCCCGATGTAGCGGAAAAGGCAAGAAGAAGACTGAGGAAGGCCCCAGCAGACCGGTTATCCCTATGAGTCCCGACTCATCTGGATATGTAGTTTCTCTATCCGCTTTCATCAAGAACACCCCTCTTCAAGAGGAGCAGCCTGTTGAGCTTCCACGACCGCCGTGAAAGCGCCTCGGAGCACGTATATCGGTACGCCACATTCCCCAAATCCACCTCACGCACAATGAAATTGATGTCGAGTTTGCCGTAGCGGCAACCCCACTCGTGGATCTTGACGACGATGATGAAGAGGAGCCTGAGGAGTAGGCATACAAGGTTGAGCCGCCACAGCAGCAGAAGCCCCAGGATCAGTAGCAGTCCGGTAACCATCTGGTTATCGAACTTTCAGATGGCCATTCTTTTAGCTACCATTCTCAGCACCACAAGCACCATGTCTACGCATCTCCACCTTACGCTACCGCTAGCTATGTTTCTAGCGATAGCGACAGCCCGGACGAGTCCGAGCCCATGGTCGAGGTCCCCATTGTTACTGCAGCCACCACTGTTGTCACCATTGCTCCCGGACACCCACCGTTTTCCCACGATATGCGTGACCCCTATGTTGTTGCATGTATGGAGGCACAACAGGCAGGCATTGTTTCAGATAGTTACTCTTTGTAGGCACTGCAGAGATTGTATAGTGCTCATGCCCCCATGTATCCCCCAGCAGCTGACCCATATTTTGCTCATCCTCCATACATGATGCCCTCCTATCCTTATGCCTCATATGTTCCTTATGTTGAGCCACACCGATCTTCATTCTCCAGCCCTAGTTATCTGTTCCCTTATTCTCCATACCGTGAGGTCGCCGGACCTAGTTCTCCCAATGTTGCTGTGTAAACTCGTTTTCTCCCGATCTAGTGATTTTTACACTGAAATTGGACCGAAAGTTGATCGAAACTCAAGAACACAAAATGTAAATTAATCTCCGTTTATAGCTCAAATTGGATCAATGTTTACATGAATCGACTCGTTAACAGGTTCTAAACATGATCCTAACAATGATTCTCTAAGAAAAACGAAATAAAAACTCCTCCCTTTATGGATTGATCTTTGAAAAAATGGCTATGCAAGAGCTTGGTTCTTCCGAACTCAAATCACATATTTAAACTGGATCCCACTTCGGTTGTGTTAGAGCATATTCCTATGCTACAATGTGTCTCGTGTTTTGTATCTGTCTAAGAGCATTATTGTTTAAGTCTTAGGGACAGCGTACCATGGTCCGTACCAATTGGTATGGAGCCAACGTACCAACCCGTACGTTGGCTGGTACGCTGGTCTGTTTATGTCACCTATAAATAGGATGATGTGTTAAGAGTGTTAGTAGATCTGAGTCATTCTACACTTTCTGTGTGTGTGTGTGTTCTAGAGAGAGAAACCAGAGCTTGTTCTTGTATCTTCAAGTGATCAATAAGAATCCAAGCTTATTTACATTCTCGTGTACTAAATCCGATCGATTTAATCACTAGTAGGATCATTCTGTGTCCTTACAGGTTAGAAAAATCAATCCGGCTGCCAACATGATTTATTTTTGAGATAATAAATCTCATATATAAATCCCTCAAGTATGATGGAATTACACAAACTACCCTATAACATGTAGACTAACTGTTCTAACTCAATCAACGAACGAAACTAACTGATACACACACAACACACATATTTTTCTCTAACAAACTCTCCTTTGACGTGTGTTGTATCAGATCTTTAAACTCTTTGAATCTGTTATTAGTTGATGTAGGGTAAGCATAGCAGGAACAAGACTAAGTCAACTGAACTATTTCTGAAAGTATCCATTGTTAGCTTGTCCTCTGACTGGCTCAAGGAATTAACTCTGAGATAGCTTCACAACTACGCTTGCAATCCATTCTGAGATCAGTGTTTAGGAGAACATGAGAACTTCTACCTGCAGCTTCAGAAGACAGAAGTGCGGTTTTTCCTTTTCCAAACATAACTTTAATCTTGGACAAAACTCTCCTACGGAGAACCAAGATACTTTGTATCAGTTTTTTTTTTAAAATTTGTTGTATCCTGTGTCGATCAGATCAAAAACAAAGAAAAAAAATGTTTTTGGATTTTACAAAGTTTATATGAAAACTCACCTAAAATCTTTTGGAATTTTCTTAAATGAAATGTAAATGCAATACTAAAATAAACTCTATTTTTTTAATTTTGCGAGAAAGATCACCATGCGGGATCATATCAGACATAACGCATCTAGCAAATTTCAATTTCGCCCTAAATCAGCATGCAAGCCAAGATAATCGCAAATACAACATTTATGTTTATTTCAGCATGCACCAATCATATTTATCGTTTTCAGATATGCTTAAGTGATGTGTTCGGAACGACTCTAAAAATGCTATTAAAACCTAGACCTAAACCTAGACCTAGACACACCTAATTTTACCGAAACTACCTAAACTAGACCGAACCTAAGGCAAGTGTACCTGTCGGATTGTAGCTAAGCCAAGGCAAGACCGGGAATATCGAACCCTATAGACACTCTATAGACAAAACTAAACCTAGACCTAAGAAAAGGAAATACTGAGTTTGATTTGGGTTTTTGATTGAGATTTGATTTAACTAAAATTAACTAAGCAACGAACAAACAGACAAACGCAGGAAACCTTGGGGAATTCAAATGAGAGGGAAATATACAACCTAGACCTAGACTCGCAATCGACACTTAACTTTACCTCAGCTCTAACTATTCTGATGGTGGCTAGTTCACCTTTTAAGTCCTTCCTAGGCAACGATTCTAACGCTCGAACAGGAGTTCACCTTTTGAGTACTTCCTACCTCAATTAGACCTAACCACCTCTGAACCTAATCTCGGGCACCTTAGACCTAACAGGAGCTACCACTAACTACTATGACCGACACGGAATACCAAGATAATCAAAACCCTAGGACACTTCCTTTTGAGACAATGCAACCCTAGAATTCTAACCACCCCAACTACCGGACAATTCTTTACCTTTTAAGTCTCAGAATAGGCAGCACATTACAAGTAAATTACCAACCAATTATCAATGCAATAGTCAAGGAAACCATAACTACACTTTAGCAATTAACCCTAAAGTCAACTACTTTAGCTAATCTACCTAAACCGAAAGACATTCGCGGGTAAATTAAGCATCAACAATTAATTAACAACCTGCTCATAACACACACATACATCAACCATGGCAATCAATGGAATTGAATAAAATCGTAACATCAATCAACTAGTTAAAACCGAGAATAAAGTCTAAGTGTCAACTACTCATCAAAACAGTCTAGATGGCATAATTAGTTTAGCCTACAATCATGATCTGAACAATAAACATAGTAAAGTCTGAAACTTGATTCCAATACATGATAGCAATTAACGAAAACGAAGTAATCGAAAGAACCGGATAGCGAATTGCAATGCAATCTTGGTCTCTCAATACTCCTCCTTGGTCCCAGCTCTCTTCTCCTCTGAAAATCGCCTTTAGTCGCTCTGAAATTCGTCTGGAAGTCGTGTTTCCCGAATTGAAACCCTAAACTCGAATTTATATCGCGAAACCTCTTTTTGCGGGTTTTAGACCTCCAAGCGTATCGCTTGGAGGTACACACTTGGTAGGCGATACGCCTACAGACCACTAGGCGACAATCTAGTCGGTCAAACCGACTTAAAACTTCTTTGACCACCTAAATCCACGCGTATCGCTCGGAAGTCGTGAGGTCCCAGGCGATACGCCTGGGACTGCTTGTTCAGTCCTTCTTCTTCTTTTCTTCTTAAATCTTCTTCGCTTCTTTCGTGGCCTCGGGATTTCACTAAACTCCTACAAAACACATAAAAACCATAAACAACCCAATGACTCAAACTTTACTAAAAACAACTAAAACTAAAGACAAACCGACTCAATTTAACTCAAATATAAACATAAAAGACACCGGAAATGGGATGTGTTTGTAACACATCAAACATCCCCACACTGACTCTTTTCGTCCTCGAAAAATACTGCAATGGAATCACAACCAGGAAATTGACTCCTAAGCATTTAACATTTAAATTTAACAATCCTCCATACAATTCCACATTCCATAACGTAATAACACACTAACTACAATTACGGATATTTTCTATCCGACTAAACCCATCCACCGACCTTTTCTTTCGCCCCCATGTGTTTATGAAATTACCAGATATAAGTTCAGTCTACCTATGGATCCCACTGAAGAAAGGTCAAGTTCAACCTACTACCGAATCATAATCAGTCAAAGCAAAGGGTATAATTGATTTAAATTTTATATTTCTCCAACCCCCCTTAAACCAGATACTAAGATGTCCAAAGAATAACGAATTGATGGAATGCGAATTTTTGAGCATTTATTCTCTAATCTACCATATTTTTTTCATTTTCTATGTTTTCATATTTTTTTTATACAAACTCTAATTGGTCACTTTTACCTAAAATTACCAACGGACATCATCAGAGGCATTCTTTTCGAGATACTATCCCTAAAATCATATGTGAGTATTCTGCCCGCGAGATCCAGAACATCATCAGAGGCACTTACCACGGGATACTATCCTTAGTTCGTACATGAGTATTTTGTTCCTTCACTCTAATTCATTAACCAAATTATTAACTAACATGCTCATTGGATATTCTATGGACATAGGAGTATCTAGCCTAAAGGGGTCTCTTTCCTCCTAATCATTAGATTCAGTCTTCCTATCACTCCTAAAATGGGAACCCACTAGCAGACTGATTAGCATATTTATACAACAATAAACACATAGGCTATTTAATCTACTCCTAGGTCAGCTGGGCCTACCGACATATCATAGACTAGTAATGTTTTCCATTCTCACCATACTTTACCATTTTTCCCAAATCATTGACTTTAAGTCATTAATTTAACATTCAAGCGCAAAATTAGACAATCAATTCCCAGTTTTACCTATCATTTTCCATTTAATTGCAGCCAGAATCTTGAACATTTTTGAACTATTTTCAAATTTTTTTCAAATTTTTTTTTATTTTATAAAAACTAAAATAAAACATACTAAAAATAAACTGACTCAAGACGCAAGTCTCCCATCCCCACACTTGAATTACACATTGCCCTCAATGTGGAATGGAACAAAAATAATCCAGAATAAAAATAAACACACAAAAAATAAAATAAAATAAAATAAAACAAGTTGAAACGTGTTCACCTGAAACTCCAGAGACTCAGCACATCGACCGCAAACGAACCACCACAAATTCGGTAAACAGAAATAATAAAAATAATTGAAACTTTGAAAGATTTCTGAAATACCTACTCCAGGCGTATCGCCTACATCCATGCATTTCCCAGGCGATACGCCTGGAACTACAAACATCCGGCCCTTCTCAACCTTCAGGCGTATCGCCTACCAGCATCCTACCTCCAAGCGATACGCCTTGAGCGTGATTTCCAGGGAATTTTTGGCATTTGACCCCAAAAATTTTCTATCTCTTTTCTCCATTCCAGGCCTATGGTCGAAATTCTCAGTCAAGACCTGCACTTTTGACCTGCAAACTCACATTTTCCCATCTCTTGGATCTCCAGAATAACCTGCGAACACTGAAAAACACAGCACGAAAAGACGCAAAATGCATGAAAACTAAAAATTGAAGATAATAAAAAACACAAATACAATACTATACAACCCGGGCACTAGAACATTCAGCACAAAACAGTAAACACACCTCCCAAACCATCCGGAGGCTTTGACTTCACATCCTTGACTACAAAACTACCGGTTTTCACCCGGTCTCTATCAGCACAACTACCAATTAACCTCTTCAACCATAAAGCACTGAACTTTAGTAACTCCAACGAGTTCTTAACCTTCCAATGCTTAAACCGACCCGGAAGAAACCTAATCTTCTCTAAAAAAACTCAAAGACGGGTCGCTCTCACTAACAACCATATGCAACCTCCCCACACTTGAATACAGCACAATCCTATCATCAAACTCACCTATGTCACCAACTGTGGCTCTCCTACAACCATTCTCAACCACTAACAACTCTCCAACCACTAATTCATCTCCGGGTTCTACTAACGGGTCAAAAATCTCATTTCTCTTAACTAGCTCATCTAACCCCCCGAGATCCTCCCCACACTTATCCTCAACTATTCGTTCACCCTCCAACCGATTTCCAACTACCAGATCTTCACCTATGACATAACTAACACAACTATCCACCAAAGACATAAAAGATCCTAGAAAATAAACGGATTCGTTGTTTTTGTCACTCGACCCACCAACCTTAAACTCAACCGATTCATTTTCTACCCTCAAAGTGGTACCCACGAAGACATCAACTAACGCTTGGGCAGTCCTAAGAAAAGGCCTACCTAAAATCAATGAGCATCTCTCATCATAGTCACTATCCAAAACCGCAAAGTCGATAGGGAACAAAAATTTGTCTATCTTAACTAGAACATTCTCCACTATTCCCTTGGGTATAACCACCGACCTATCAGCTAAGGAAAGGGTCATCCTAGTCGATGCTAACTCTCCTAACCCTAGGTGCATAAACACAGAATAAGGCATCACATTAATACTGGCACCTAAATCGGCTAAAGCAAGAGTCACAGAAGAGATACCAAAAATGCAAGGTATAGTAAAAGTACCATGATCAGTCAATTTCTTAGGTAACCTATTCTGGACTACAGCAGAACAATTAGCATCAAGAGTAACATCAGATAAAGATTCAATTTTCTTCTTGCTACTTAACATATCTTTCAAAAACTTAGCATACTTAGGCATTTGACTCAAGACTTCAGTAAAAGGTAACGTGATCGTAAGTTGCCTAAGAATATCAAGGAACTGACCATACTCACGCGAATTCTTCTGTTGAATTAGTCTATCAGGATAAGGAACATGCTTCAGGTCATCCGTTGTAATTGGTTGAGGCGCAAATCGAACTCTTTTCTTCTCTTTCACCGCCTCCCACTTTAGCGGCTTCTCTCCAACCGATGATCTCTTCACTCCCCCAGCCTCGACGTTCGGTGCGGTACTTGCTGGCGTAACGTTAGGGTGCACCCTCCCGTCAGGCGTCTCTAACACTATCTCCTCATCAACCAGCTCCTCCTCAACTACCGCCGGTGATGGACTCTGAACAACTCTCCCGCTCTTAGTAGTAATGGCGTTGACATTGGCATTGGGGTTCTTGTAAGTACTACCGGAAAATTGACCCCCACGGGAATTGAACTCCTTCAGCTGCTTCGCTATGTCACCAACCGAACGCTGCAAATCCAGGAACGAAGCTTGTTGATTTCTCAGTAACGTGTCATGCTCAGCCAGCTTCTTTTGTGTTCCCTCATCTCTCGCCACAGTCTGCTGCAGGATCTAGGTCTGGTTAGCAATAAGCTCCCTGATTTCCTTGAAACCAGGCCCATCATTTCCTGCACCATAGTTATTCCTCGGTGGAAAACCAGGTGGGTTACCTCCCCAGGTGGGTTACCTCCCTCTCGCCATCCTGAATTCTGGCCACTCCTCCACCCGGACTGGAAAGAATTACCGAACTGGTTTCGGTTTCCAATGTAGTCTACCTGCTCAGCGGGAGCAAGCGGGCAGTCTCGGGTGTCATGAGCGCCTCTACACAGCTCACATTTGGCTTTGATATGGAGTTTGATTTCTTCTAAAGTCCTGTAGATGTTCTCTAACTCCTTAGGCGGCATGGTCTCTGAGCCAATGTGACTGACACTCCGGGTAGATGTAGACGGTACAAGTAATCTAGTCGGGGCCAAGGTGGCTCTCCGACCTCCGGGTGCCTGCTGTTCAGCAAGTGCGAAGCTCTCGAAAAGTGATTTACATTCGTCAACGGTGAGCTTCTCCATCATATGTCCTCCAGCCGAAATGTTGAACTCCTTCTGAACAGAATAAGGAAGTTCATTGTAGAACTTCTCTATGATCACCCAGTCCGTCAACCCGTGTTGCGGACATTTGCTTAGAAGGGTGTTGAATCGTTCGTAAGCAACCGAATAAGGCTCATCGGGGTCCATCCGAAAGGAATGGATTTCCTCCCGAGTACGCGCAGCCTTGGCTGGAGGATGATATTTTTTCAGGAATTTAGCAGTCAGATCGTCCAGGTGGCGATCGAATTTGGCGGAAGCGTCTCAAGCCACTCGGCGGCTCGAGACGTAAGGGAGAACGGGAACAAGCGCAGAGGGAAATATACCACCTAGACCTAGACTCGCAATCGACAAACAGACAAACGCAGGAAACCTTGGGGAATTCAAATGAGAGGGAAATATACCACCTAGACCTAGACTCGCAATCGACACTTAACTTTACCTCGGCTCTAACTATTCTGATGGTGGCTAGTTCACCTTTTAAGTCCTTCCTAGGCAACGATTCTAACGCTCGAACAGGAGTTCACCTTTTGAGTACTTCCTACCTCAATTAGACCTAACCACCTCTGAACCTAATCTCGGGCACCTTAAACCTAACAGGAGCTACCACTAACTACTATGACCGACACGGAATACCAAGATAATCAAAACCCTAGGACACTTCCTTTTGAGATAATGCAACCCTAGAATTCTAACCACCCCAACTACCCGACAATTCTTTACCTTTTAAGTCTCAGAATAGGCAGCACATTACAAGTAAATTACCAACCAATTATCAATGCAATAGTCAAGGAAACCATAACTACACTTTAGCAATTAACCCTAAAGTCAACTACTTTAGCTAATCTACCTAAACCGAAAGACATTCGCGGGAAAATTAAGCATCAACAATTAATTAACAACCTGCTCATAACACACACATACATCAACCATGGCAATCAATGGAATTGAATAAAATCGTAACATCAATCAACTAGTTAAAACCGAGAATAAAGTCTAAGTGTCAACTACTCATCAAAACAGTCTAGATGGCATAATTAGTTTAGCCTACAATCATGATCTGAACAATAAACATAGTAAAGTCTAAAACTTGATTCCAATACATGATAGCAATTAACGAAAACGAAGTAATCGAAAGAACCGGATAGTGAATTGCAATGCAATCTTGGTCTCTCAATACTCCTCCTTGGTCCCAGCTCTCTTCTCCTCTGAAAATCGCCTTTAGTCGCTCTGAAATTCGTCTGGAAGTCGTGTTTCCCGAATTGAAACCCTAAACTCGAATTTATATCGCGAAACCTCTTTTTGCGGGTTTTAGACCTCCAAGCGTATCGCTTGGAGGTACACACTTGGTAGGCGATACGCCTACATACCACTAGGCGACAATCTAGTCGGTCAAACCGACTTAAAACTTCTTTGACCACCTGGATCCACGCGTATCGCGCAGAAGTTGTGAGGTCCTAGGCGATACGCCTGGGACTGCTTGTTCAGTCCTTCTTCTTCTTTTCTTCTTAAATCTTCTTCACTTCTTTCGTGGCCTCGGGATTTCACTAAACTCCTACGAAACAAATAAAAACCATAAACAAAACCCAACGACTCAAACTTTACTAAAAACAACTAAAACTAAAGACAAACCGACTCAATTTAACTCAAATATAAACATAAAAGACACCTGAAATGGGATGTGTTTGCAACACATCATTAAGGTAATTATATCATGCACTGATAACTCCGCCTCCACTCTATCCGAAATACTGGCCAATCATCATGTTTATCATATGGAATCAACTTTTATTAGAGATATAAGCATCCTTGATGAGTCATGCAAAAAATAAAGCAAAACCTCAAATACCTAGCAATCAGGTCGGTCTTGTGGACACGCAGAGAAAGCCCAAGTATTTGAGAAAAAAAAAAGCAAAACAAGTTGAAGTTGTATAATTCAACAACGATTAGGTCGATACTTCTGTATACGCAGAGAAAGTCCGATGAGTTATACGAAACACCAAGAAAAATAAAGCAGAACCTCAAACGAACAATAATCAGGTCGATCTTCGATATGCAGAGAAAGTCCGATCGTTTGAGAAAATAAAGAAAATCAAACAAGTTTAAATCTTTCAAAATGAAAACACGCATTCATCAGGATATCTCTTATTCTATATTTTTTTTAATAGATTCATCACACAACATTCATCAAGAAGCAAATAACCAAAGATCATCAGGCAAGCTTTATGTTTATATCTTACTTGCAGATATCAGATTAGTCATGCATATTCACAGATTATGCAAGCACCTACAGCCTTTAGACTTAATCTATCAATGGTATGTCACGAATATGCTGATGTACTATCATTTCTCACTTTTGTCGGATCAATTTCTCAATTTTTCATTTTTTTATATTTTCCATAATTTCTCCCCCTAAAATTCAACAAACTCTATTTTTTGAATTTTCCAAATTTTTCTCCTCCTAAAAAATGAAAGAAGGTAAAAGTAAAAGAAAATAAAAGTGATCGACCAACTTAGATACCTCACATTGTTAGATTCTAAAATCATTTTTCTCAAAAATTTTATGAAATGTCAACTTTGTGTAGTGCTAACTTAGACAAGATACCCCACTATCAACAAATCAAAAATTGCTAATAGGTCTTCTTGAAGTGCCTGCACACAACCTCAAACAATGTTTTAGTTAAAAACGAGAACCCTAACAGGCTTAGGTCATCTCGTATCCTCAACATAATCACATCCACCCAAGGTTGCCATTCTCTGTTTTCTAGAACGAAATGATTTAATTGACTTCACCCAATATGAATCAGAACCATTGAAATAGGTAGAAACATTGGAAACAAGATTCAACAACTCAGCAACCAACATCTTCTCAGATTGTGGGCAACGTTGGTGATGTTGTTTATGCCCATAATATGAAAAATTATTTGAATAAGGCATTTCAAAATCATTTTTGAAAAATTGTTTTCTTTTTTAAAATCGTTTTGGTTTTGAAAACTGTGGGGAATCATCATCAAATTGTAAAGTTTTACCAATAAACGGCTTCTTGTGAGCTGGTTGCTGTTGAGATTTCAGATTACACTTAAATGGTACCTCATTGAGAATCAGCGAATCAAATGATGATGATTGATAAGAATCACGTGCATAACTTCATCGAATATCACAGTCACGAATCACATGTCCCGTCTTGTTGCAGTAAAAGCAAGATCTCTCATCAACCTTTTTAGGAGACGACATGGATTCAGATGGCATTGTCGACTTTGGAGAAGAATCATACTCTTGAAGTTCTGACTAAGAAGAAATTTTACTCTCTTGAAGCATTAACTTAGGATTTTTCCGTTTGTAACTCTCTTGAGACTCAACCTGTTGTTTACCCTTTTATTTTGTAAAAGAGACTGATTTGGTATCCTCAAGATTCATTGATCCCTCAGACACATGATAGAATTGCAAAAGCTTTGTTGGATTCACGTATCTAAGAAAAACTTTGTCAGAATATATCTTGTCTGGCTTTGTTTCACTACAAATAAATTGCCATACAGTGGCATACACAAAGTGCCACAGAAAGCTAAGAAAGTGCCACTATAGACATCTTTTGACATGTGTGGCACACAAAATAAGTGCCACTATAAGCAGTGCCACTATATGCTTTCAGTGGCACTTTTTATGTGCCACACATTCCTGCAGGGCTTTTAGTGGCACTTTTTGTGTGCCACTGTATTAACTAAATCACATACATATTACTCTTAGTGGCACTTATTTATATGCCACAGTATTAACTAAAATATATACATATTACTTTTAGTGGCATTTTTTGTATGCCATAATATATCAATTGCAAAGTATAAATACTACTTTTAGTGGCACATTTTTCCCACATTAACCTCATAATATCTATTATACTTTCAACTAATTAAACCAAAACTCAGTTACAATATAAAACAAAAATGAAAACATGGAAAGTCATAATATTATAACTTAATTCAAGTTTCAATCCATAATAAATCTCAACGTTAGTGAACAAAATACGTAATATAAGTTTCAAGTTTGTTTCTAGTGTTCACAAAAAGAAAAAGAAAAAAAACATTCTTCCGGGTTGTCAACTTTATCCGATAGATCTTGTTATCGCCATTCCACCAAGGCTTCATCTTTTGTCCGCTCTTTCTCCATCATCGGTACTTTTTGAAGATAATTCGTTAGCGGAACCAATATTAGAGACCTATAAAGTTAAAATTAATACAATTAAGAGCAGAAACAAATATGTGCAGCAACAAATATGCAGTTTGTTTAGAACATAAGAATGTTTAGTAAACTAGATTAGCTAAAAAAATGCAGCAACAATTTGTATAGCAACAAAAATGCAGCAAAAAAAAGTGCAGCAACAAAAAAATGTAGCAGTGATTCTGGAACAAAAATGCAGCAACAAACATGCAACAAATAAGTAGCTATATGTCAGCAACAACGAGACTTCAAACACCAACAGACTTCAAACACTACCACATCAAGATAATTAGAGCCTCCTCAAGGCCCAATTACTTCTTTTCAATTCAGAGACATATAACAGCACCCACTAACATAGACATGAAACCAGCACCCAAGCTTATCGACTTATCGAACCCAAACTGAAAAGAGCCTATCCCCTTTCAACAAATTTCTAAGAGAACTAACTGCATCAGACCACCCTAACAACCTCTGAGAAGCAGATCAGAATTAACCATGTTACATTTTTTTTATGTTTAATTGGCCTGTAATAATACAAGTTTTCACTCTTTGGCCAATAATAATATGAGTTTTTGAGTTGGTCTGTAATAATACCAGTTTTCGAACTATTGGGCTGTAATAGTATGCCGTTAGTTTTTACTTAACGGGGTTAAATCCCTGCCTACGTGGCTGTCCACGTGGCTTCATTAATCATACGTGGCATTTTTAAGTGGGGGTTTTAAAAAGGAAAATTGGTCTGTAATAATACAAGTTTTCACTCTTTGGCTAATAATAATATGAGTTTTTGAGTTGGTCTGTAATAATACCAGTTTTCGAACTATTAGACTGTAATAGTATGCCGTTAGTTCTTACTTAACGGGGTTAAACCCCTGCCTATGTGGCTGCCCACGTGGCTTCAATGTATTTCTTTTAACAAAAGACTATAGTATAAGGACTAGTTTTGTAATATTTCTAAACTTCATTTTTGTTTTTTATTAAGATATAAAGAAAAAAAAAAGGAAAAGGAAAACAGGAAGAACAAACAGCCGCAACCACCCTCCGTCTCCATCGCACCTGCCGCCACCCACCCGTCCGCCGCCATCGCCACTGGCCGCAATCGACCCCTCCGCCGCCATTGCCACTGGCCGCCATCGGCGGAACTAATGTAACAGCCCCCGCAAAGAGGGAGAAAAGGGGAAAAGTTCAGATCTAGGTTTGAAGAAGAAATCGGAATCCACATAGGCAGAGCTAATGTAACAGCCCCCACTATAGTCTTTTGTTAAAAGAAATACATTGAAGCCACGTGGGCAGCCACATAGGCAGGGATTTAACCTCGTTAAGTAAGAACTAACGGCATACTATTACAGTCCAATAGTTCGAAAACTGGTATTATTACAGACCAACTCAAAAACTCATATTATTATTGGCCAAAGAGTGAACACTTGTATTATTACAGGCCAATTTTCCTTTTTAAAACCCCCACTTAAAAATGCCACGTATGATTAATGAAGCCACGTGGACAGCCACGTAGGCAGGGATTTAACCTCGTTAAGTAAAAACTAACGGCATACTATTACAGTCCAATAGTTCGAAAACTGGTATTATTACAGATCAACTCAAAAACTCATATTATTATTGGCCAAAGAGTGAAAACTTGTATTATTACAGGCCAATTTTCCTTTTTTTATCAATCGATTAAAAGCCAACAGCTTATGAGGTTTTATGCGGACATGTTTGACTAGACCCCTCGATTAAAAAAGCCAGCAGCAGGTCTTAATTTACTATAAAACTCATATAACATGTCCTAATAATGAGGATGAATTGTAAAATCAACAACTTAAACATAAGGCTTTGATGTAGGTACCTGCAAGTTCATATTGCTAAGAATCGCGGACAAGTTTGCATTAGGGATATGCTCTTGGATAATGTTTACCATGACATTAAACGCACCTTGCAGCTGACTTATAGTTTGTGTAGCACTTTCGAGTTGTTGAATAATTTGTGAGTCGCCATTACTTTTCTTGGCCGGCATCTTTCCAACCAAACGAACATACCCTCTTTTCTCCGGGCCTTTAACTTTCGAATACTCATCATTTGAAAAATCATCTTGAACTCCGGATGTACTCGTAGATTTACTTGCAATAGCTTTTAATGAAGTCTATATACATAATAATATAGTTGTGTTTAAAATAATAGTAAACACACAAATTGAGAAATAGGAACATTTTAATATGTAAGAATGCATTACCACCACGCCAAGAGCTTCATCATCTACAATGCTTCCATCTTTACGAGTGCGTGTTTTTATGTACATTTCTCCTCTTGTTGGGTACATACCATCATTATCCATTGCCTATAAATTATGTTTGATGGTTAGTAAGGGAATTGAAAGCCAAATATTATTATAATATATCTAAAAAACTAGAATAGTACCAATTCATGAGCAAGTCTAGCAAATGACTTTGTCCCGGTTACATGAGGCTCCTTCATCTTTGAGCGGCTCGATCTTTTCTTAACACATGTATTCTAATAGTAAATAGTATTTTAGCACATGATAGGATTTATTCTTACCTGAAAAATGAAATTTATAGATATTCTTACCTGAAATTCTGGGGTGAACCAGCGAGCAACAAGTTCTTTAAACGGAGTTGGATTCACTCTGTCGTCATTGTTAGTTTGTTTTGCCACAATTTCATCAATGGTAAGGCTTGGATCATATCCACGTGACTTTAATAAACCTTTCCATGTTCTCCATTTTTTCCCCATGCTAAACAATATCCATTTTTTTACTTGACTTGATTCAACCGGATGAAAAGTAAATTTGGACTACAAAGAAGAATTACATATATATTAGCGGATACATATTACCTTAATTATTTCATACATATAAGGAAAAAATTAGAAGACGTGTACCTTAACGAGTGAATACATGTCCTCTTTCTTTTGCATAGGAACTTTTCTCCAGTCCGAATATTCAATTGATACATTCTCAGCCATCCTCACAAGTGTCCCAAGATATTGACCAAGTTCTCTACCTTCCTCCCCCACCGGGTGTCCAAACTTGTCGAATGAGACACATATTCTTTCAGTTTTCTTCATTTTCCATATATCAATCTTATGAGTATAACCTCTACCCTTGTTGAGAGCACCTAAAACATATTCATTTTCCATCTCTACTGCAGTGTCATCAATAGCTGGTTCATTTTCTGTCATGAACAAATCAGAAACTAGTGATCAGAACCTGTTCAGAAATCATGTGTATATAAAAAAATATATTTTTTTTATAATCAAAGTACCTTTTTGGATACAACACTTTTAGGATTTTGTTGGTAATCTTTCTCACTATTATCGCCGGTATGAGTGTTTTGTTTCACTACTCTCTTCTTCGTCTTTTTACTCTGTGCCAAACTTGTCATAGATTTCGCAATGTTCTTAATTCCCATTTCTTCTAGTATTTTATTGTTCTCCCGAACCGTTAATTGTCTAAGTTTCTCATACTCATTTTCTTGTACTTCTAAACACAAGAAAAATTCAGCAAATAACAACAATATGTATGGTCATTTTGTAGTGCAGTGAAAAAAATCAGCAAATAACAACAGTATGTATGGTCATTCTGTAGTGCAGTGAAAAAATCAGCAAATAACCAGTTGGTGGTTTGGCCAGCCCAACTAACCTCACCGGTTTCCTTTATCTATTTTCCAAAACCAGAGTTAACGGTTCGACCAACTTAACTAACCATAGTGGTGTTTTAAATGCATCAGATTATCTATTTTCCTTTATCTATTTTTAAATGCATCAGATTATCCAATAACCAGTTGGTGTTTTAAATGCATCAGATTATCCAATAACCAGTTGGTCTTTTTCTAAAACCATAGTTAATAGTATTACACAAATTTTCATTAAAGTTGGTTGGACCAGACCTTAAACACCCAAACCTGTGAAGAAAAAATATTAAGCATTGTATTACATCTCAAAAGTAGAATACTTTTTCCAGGTGTTGATCTTAGTTCCCCTCTGCTACTTTAAAATCTAACCAGAAGCAACAAGGAAATCACAATAGAACCTAAACAAACCTAAACAAATGTAACAACCACCTTACACAACAGAACCCTAAAGACAATTTGTACCTTGGTTTTCATCGGTTATGCAATGAAAAAATCAGCAAATAACAGCAGTATGTACCTTGGTTTTCATCGGTTTGAAGATCTTGATTTTCATCGGTTTGAAGATCTTGATTTTCAGATAGTCCATGGTTTTCATCGGGCGAATTAGAGTATGTACTAATTACATTTAGTCTCTTTAGCCTGGTCATTCTGTCTATTTAATAAAAATGAAACACAGTGTCAATGTTTACCACATGATATTAAAATAATATGCAAGAAGCTTAAAAAAACAGTTTAAGTATATGTAAATAAAACATCAAGACTCAGCACATAATACCAAAATCATGCAAATAAAAAAAGACTACTTCAAGGTTTTCAATATAATATTAATAAGTAATCAAAATAGAACTGAGCCGTCCTCGTTTTCTTCTAATTCTACTCCATGCTCCATCTCGGGTGTAACATCTATGCCATCCTCGCCATCATCCCCAATCGTATGCAAGTTAGGCACATTAAATGTGGCGTCATTTAATGAAGGGCCAACTTGATCATGAACACCTCCCATGTCAAATACATCTCTTACTTTTACATGTCTGACGACCTCCCAATCTTTGTGCTTAGGATCTGTGACATAGAACACCTTATCAACTTGTGATGCCAATGCATAAGGATCATCAGCTAAACTAGCCCCTGTATGAGTCTTGTATGAGAAATTCACCAATGTTACACCGTTATCTGTCTTACAGCCCTTGTTGATGTCAACCCAATCACATTTGAATAAAACTACTCGTAATTGACCCGAGTAGTTTATCTCAATAATGTCATTCAATTTACCATAATAGTTAGTCGCACCAAGAACAGGCCTTCTATCTCGACTACTAGCATAACTTTCACCTTCTACGGTAACAACAACACCACTATTTTGGGTTTTTAGTGACTTCTCATGACTTTTTGTATGAAAACGGTAACCCTTAACAAGGTATCCAGTGTATCGTTTCACACTTTTAAGAGGACCGCGAGCAAGCCATTTTAATTCTTCTGTTACTTCAACACCTTGCTCTTCCATACGTGCAACCTATTATAATTTTTTTAATACTCGTTACACTAAGATCCAAAATAAATATATATATATATATATATATATATATAATTTGTAAACTACCCTTTTCTTGAACCAATCAACAAACTGTTGGCCATGAATCTTGGTCAGTTCATATACTTGCTTCCGACGACCATGTTGTTGTTTGATTATTCGTTGATGTTCCCTTAAAAGAAAATTCATATTACTACATTTGTGTTGTAGATTAATGAAGAGCAATAGTATCTAATAAGAGGCATAAATTATCTTACTCTCGAAAAGATGTAACTGATTCAATATTGAATAATACATAACGATACGCTTGAGTGAGAGACTTGTCATCAATTTCTGAATCTGAAGATCTCTTTCGTTTCTGAATAGATACCCCCGAATGCAAATTGCGACCGATTGCACGACCGGGGCAAAGATTGTTGGATTTTTCAATGTCATTTTGGTAACCCTCATCATCGTTCCTCGTTGCTCTAGTGAAGACGGTTTCTACGTTCGATAGATATCTAGAGCAAAAATTCATACTTTCCTCGGCTAAATAACCCTCAGCGATTGATCCCTCGGGATGAGCTCTATTATGAACGTACAACTTTAGTTGTAAGAGGTCCCTGTTTGCGGCATAAGCTACATGTCATTATTCATTAAGAAACATAAAAACATACGAATAATAGATAAGATTTACCTTTCAACAGGGTACATCCACCGAAACGCAACGGGACCTCCAAGCCTAACCTCTCTCGTTAAATGGATCACCAAGTGCACCATTACAGTAAAGAATGATGGAGGAAATATCTTCTCTAATTTGCATAAAGTAAGAGAAACTTTGGACTCGAGAATTTGTAGATCAACTTCACACAAATCCTTGTAGCAAATGGATTTAAAAAAACTGCATAACTCGATTATAGCAGAGCTTACATGGTCTGGCAAAGTTCCACGTAATGCTATAGGCAAATAATCTTGCATCAACATGTGACAATCATAACTTTTCATCCTTATCAGTTTACGCTCATTTAATTGTACACACCGAGAGATATTAGATGAGAATTCATCAGGAGGCTTGATTGACTTGAGAGTTTTTAAAAATTCGGTCTTTTCACCCCGAGTCATTTGATAGCAAGCTTTTGGCATGAAAGTTATATTACTTTTAGGTCGCTTCTTTGGATGCAACTTTTTTCTAATACCCATTTCTTGCAAGTCAAGTCTTGTTTTATAATTATCTTTTGACTTTCCTTCTTGCCCCAATATAGTACCAACTATGTTGTCACAAACATTCTTTTCAATGTGCATCACATCAAGATTGTGACGCAACAACAAATGCTCCCAATATGGCAACATAAAAAAATGCTTTTCTTTTTCCATGGACCACGAGCAACATTGTCTACACAAAATTCCATGCCGTCTACTTCTTGTAGAACCTCATCGCCAGAATGAGGTCTAGGGGCATCTATAAACTCCATGCCATCTGGTTGTTGTCCAACAAAGGATCTATTATCTGAACGCCAACGATGGTCGGTTGGAAGCCACCTTCGATGACACATGTAACACCATTTTCTTCCATGAGTTAGCCATTTAGAGTCCGTATCAAAACCACATACGGGACATGCAAGTTCTCCTTTGGTGCTCCACCCGGACAGATTGGCATAACCTGGAAAGTCTGATATGGTAGAAATGATAGAAGCCTTCATCTGGAAGTATTGTTTAGTTGAAGCATCAAATGTATTAATTCCATCATACCATAACTCCTTCAATTCTTTTATCAAAGGTTGCATATACACGTCTATCTTGTTTCCAGGACCTTAGGACCTGGGATGATTAAAGAAAGAATAATATTCGGTTGCTTCATAACCAACCATGGTGGTAAGTTGTATGGAATAAGAAAAACTGGCCAAATACTATGCGCCACATTCATTGTCCTAAAAGGGTTGAAGCCATCACTTGCCAAAGCTAGACGAACATTACGAGGATCACTAGCAAATTCAGGAAACTTTTCATCAAAATCCTTCCAAACTAATGCATCTGCCGGATGTCGTAATTTTCCATCTTTTATACGCTCTGTATGACGCCACCTCATATGGTCAGATGTCTTTGATGACATAAATAACCTTTGAAGTCTAGGCTTTAAAGGAAACCACCGTAATATTTTTGCCGCCTTCTTCTTAGGAGGGGTTGCTTCGTCGTTTGGATTAGCTTCATGAACTTTCCATCTAGAAGAACCACAAAAGGAGCATACTTCATCTTTCTCCTTCTCATCCCAAAACAACATGCAACCATTAGGACATGAATGGATTTTTTCATATCCTAAACCTAATTTGGCCAGGATTCTTTTCACTTGTTGGGTTGTTTTAGGTAACAAATTTCCTTCGGGTAATAAAACATGTAAATACTGTAACAACATAGTGAAAGATTTGTCACTCCATCCATTTAAACATTTTCACACAAGATAATTTGTCATGTTTGCAATTCGGGTACACCTTTTCTTCAGCTTCCTTGATGAGGTAATCAAACTTGTTTCCTCTGTTGTTCGCCTCTTGACTATAATTTGAAGCCTTGTCATGTGCCTCCTCTCCACTTCCACCTTCTGGTTCAAAAGCATCATATAACAAATCACGAATTTCCTCATTAAGGGTCGCTCCAGTCGATGCACTCGTTGCCCCTTCACCATGATATACCCATTTCAAGTAATCTGGTTGAAACCCTGAACATATGAGGTGATCTAAAACACTTTGTCTACTCTGATATTTCATGTTTAGACACTTTGTACATGGACACACTATCTTCTCCCCATTGACGGATGTTCTCTCAAATGCGAAATTCAAGAAGGTTTGCACACCGTTAACAAAAGTTTGACTATATCTTGGTGCGTGATACATCCAAGATCTGTCCATGCCTTCTAAGTTTATGTTTATATTAGCCGCTAGTCAACAAAGTAGTGAAGATGTATATCATTGTTCTTATACTAGCTAATTTATAAAACATAATTTACCCCTTTAAAACAGAAGAAGTACTTAATTATCAACACTTTAAATCTAGGAAATAACATGTATACACACATAGAACAGATCTGATGCTAAAGTTGTAAAACTAAATTTATCACTAAACAAATAGAACTGGTCTGATCCTAAAGTTGAAAAACTGAATTATCACTAAACAAATAGAACAGATCTGATCCTAAATTTGTAAAACTAAATTTATTACTAAACAAATAGAACAGATCTGATCCTAAATTTGTATAAAATATAGATTGTATGATCCTAAATTTGCAGTTGAATAGATACAGACAGAGTTCGAAGATCTTAAAAACTAGTAGCTGAAGGCTGACCATATTTGTATCAGGAAAGAAACACATGCACCAACTATAAAATGAGCCATTTAAATACATATGTGTTGTTGTTTGATTCAAACATGAAACATGATGTCAATAATCACAATACATATGACAACAACAATCACAAAATGTATGTCCTGCACTCCTGCTACGTTGCGCACAGATGGCCAATAGTAACACAACAAAATAACCATATTGTCATGATTAAATAGCTTCATTGCAAAGGGAACAGAAGATATTAATTAGCATTTAAGTTTCTTGATTTCTTACTTAAATATAATTAACTCTGCTCTTGAGCAATCATATCTAGCCTACTAATTATCACCAAATTCAGAAACAACCAATGTACTGTTCTTGAGCAATCACATCTAGCCTAACAATCCTAATCCTAATTATCCTATTACTTTGACCAATAAATAAATAAGTTTTATAACAACACTTCTTTATACCAAATATAACATTGATGTTGCTGGACCTAAAATTCTGACCACCAAACCACACACATATAAACAGGTCATACCTGACTTTGAAACACAACCCAGAAACAACCAGTAACAGGACCTGCACTCCTGCAAATGCATGAAGAAAACTAAAATTAAACTCTAGTGACCCAATCATGATGATTATCTAAAACAGGGCCGAAAATACTTAAAGCACAGACCAAACAACCACTTTATGAACCCAAAAACCAAAAGAACATCATCAAGGGTAGAAGGTTTAAGAACAACACCAAACTGAGAACGAAATTCGTTTACCTGATTTTGGGGGTTCTGATTTTGAGCGGCGGATTAGGGATTGGATTATTGAGCGGCAGATTAAGGATTGCGAGCGCTGAGCGGTTTTGATTTTGATTTTTGGGGGATCGAAGGTATTAGAGTTTGGGGAGAGCTATTACCGCCAAACATTATTTAGGGTTAAGTTTAGATAGCGCCAACATTAATCAGTCATTTTTTTATTTTTATTTTTTATTAATCAGTCATTATTATATGAAAAGATAGAGCACATCTATTTACATATTTCGTAAAGAACTAAACTCTAATTTTTAAATGTTAAAAACCCAACCATTATTATATTATACTTAAAAAAAGGACCAATAATTTATTATATGATAAAGTTTTAGTAAAAAATAAAAATTAGAGGTTAATAAGATATGTAGGAATGAAAATTAAAAAAATATTTTGATGAGTAACAAAATATGTTATATTATGTACCACCAAAAATTGTAAAAAGTTTTTTAACTTTAAAAAATAAGTATAGTGCCACTAATCATTTAATATAGCTAAAACAAGTATAATACACGCAAAGTGCCACTACAATATATATATATTAGTGGCATAAAAGTTAAAAGCCACTAAACGTGTGTGCCACTAAATGACATTAAAGTGCCACTAATCTCTTAAATTAGTGGCATAAATGATAAATGCCACTAAAACAATAGCTCAAACAAGTATGGCACACCAAAAGTGCCACTACAACTTACATTAGTGGCACAAAAGCTAAAATCCACTAAGAGTGTGTGCCACTAAATGTCAATTTATTTGTAGTGTTTTGAATCTGTATCTTACTTCAGTATGAGCTTTATGATCAGAAGACTCAACTTGAGCAAAAGTAACTTTCTTGTTTGAATTATGTGATTTATGAACTTGAGAATCAGGTTCGCACATGATATGGTTCTCAATTGGAATGTCTTGGTTTTGTGAACCTGGACATCCTCAAACACTTCTTCTATCTCGATTTTCTCCTTGTCATTTTGAATACCATTGACAAGTCTATCTATTTTATGAAGAATTTCGTTCTCTTTCAATGCAATCCTTTCTAAAAATTTCAATGATGTGTCAGAAGATGACTTTTGAGTTGGAAACATCGTTGTTTTTTTTTGCAGAATGACACCATTATCTTCTCATTCTTGATCTCAAGCTTGACTTTCAATTCTGACACTTCTTTTGTCAAGACATCAATTTTCTTTTTGTAGAACTATTCATCCTCCAACAATTTTTCATATGTTGAACTCATATTATTCAGATCAGCAAACAACTTTGTGTTTTGCACTTGATAACTGTCAAGTTTTGCAGTATATTTAGTACATATTTTTGTCAGAATCTTACAATTTGCACAAGATTTAGATTCCTCAATGTCAATCTTCTTTCTGGATTTATTCATTTTAGCATATTTCTAAGCCAGAACATCCCATAACACTTAGAAATTTTGTAAGTCTTGGATTGAGGCAATACTTCTTTGGCAATGCCATTGTAAGAACTTCTTTTGCCTTTTATTCTTTCTCATACCTTTTATTTTCCTCAGATGAAAGATATCTTTGCATTTTAGGTATCCCATTAGAATAAGTTGGGTAAGTAAACTCTTTCTTAATAGGAATCCACAAATCTTCATCAGTAGAATCAATATAGGCTTTTGACTTCCTTTTCTAATTGTAGTAATCTTCAAGTTTCAGTAATTTTGGTACCTTTTGATTTGTACCAATATCATTGTCGTTATTGAGCATTCCTCGCATTTCATTCATCTTGTTCAACTCAAATTCACCAAATTCAAATGCACTTTGGATTTTCGAAACTCTTGGACACCACCTTTTGAATCTCTTTGATCACCAAATGATTAATCTTTCAAATTATCTCTTAAACGTGTCACTAACTCCTTGAAAAATTAACTTGATCTTTTAAATCACAAAAAAATTATGAACCTCATTTAAATGTGAACCATTTCAGTTTAATTGAACACCTATGAACAACCTCCTTTTGAATCAAGAACCGAACTTTGACAACCATTTAAATCAACAACGTCAAACTCAACCAAATTTAGATCCCCAAACATTTTACTAATTCTCAATATCATTTAACCATATGTACTGTTCCTTCAACCTCAAAATTCGATCCAACATTTCATATCGTTAGAAATAAAATATTTAATTACTCCAGGGTTTAAACTGAAATATTCAATCAGCTGAAGGTCTAAAATGAAAAATTCAATTTCTTACTGGTATGAACGAGTCTTAATTCAAACAAGACTTTAATCGAGTATTACTCCATTAAAACTTCACGAATCACAAAATTAAAGACACTGTTTTGATCGAAATTGAAAGACGATTCCAACGAAAATGTGGTTTGATACACTTTCGTGAGGATTTGAAAAATCGAGTTCGAACAAGAAACGAACACGAACAAAGGCGATGAACTATGAATCTGAATTCAATCTAAACACAACTAAACCAACTTATGGGAGTGTATGTCGACTAAGAATCCAAATAGTAATCCGAATGATATATGATCCAAGTGAATGAACACAACAACGCTTTATGATGTTTCATTGAACTAAAGTAGGTTGAAAACAATTGATGACGATCACAATCTAAGCTTTTTGATTTTGAACAATTCTTAACAAAAATTAGATTTGTAACCTGCTATCAACTACTAATTACGAACCGAATCAGATGGAACCAAAATTTAGATGTATAGATGAAAGTCTAGAAGATTTCCATGAATGAAGCTTGAAGAACACGATGAACTTAAAATCTGATTTGATCTAGACACAATGAAACCAGAAACTAATGATTTAGAAAGACTCGAAACAGAAAACCAAAACTGAAGAAATCAAGTTTGTTGAGTTTTTAATGAAATTGTGAAGCTTCGAAAAGATGGGCAGAGATGAAGATGGCAAAGTTCTGAGAATTTGCGATCTGCTCAAACTTGAACCAAAATCGAAATTGAATGGAACACTAGATTCATATAAGTGAACCGAAAATTATGATATCAAAATGAATACACAACAATATGTATCATGAATTCCACCATTTAAGATCTTGACAAAAGGATGAACTGCTCCCATTTTCAAATTTGCGATCTCATCAATTTCAGCGAAAATCGAATCTAAAACCCGCAATGATCTCGTAATTACGAACCGAATACGATAGAGCTCAATTTTAGATGTATCGTTAAGTGTTTACAAGGCTACCATGAATGAACTCGAAGAAGAACATAAACTGTGAATCCGTGATTTTGAAAAAAAAGTACCAATATTGAATCTGAGACTATGACTGAGTTCGTATGATGACACCGAATCCACTGGAAATGAACAACAACAATTAAACAAACCGAATTCGGAAATCAGATTGAAGAACAGTAATGCAGAACTTAAGCACATTTTGACTTCTAAAAAGTAAAAATCGAGTGAATTTTATCAAATTTGAGCTCAAAATCAGTCCAAAATCATGTAGAATCACGGCCTGGATGCTCTGATACCAATTGTAAACTCGTTTCCCCCCGATCTATTGATTTGTACACTGAAATTGAATCGAAAGTTGATGAAACTCAAGAACACAAAATGTAAATTAATCTTCGTTTATAGCTCAAATTAGATCAATGTTTACATGAATCAACTCGTTAACAGGTTCTAAACACGATCCTAACAATGATTCTCTCAGAAAAACAAAATAAAAAACACCTCCCTTTATGAATTGATCTCTGAAAAAACGGTTATCCAAGATCTTGGTTCTTCCGAACTCAAACCACATATTTATACTGGATCCCACTTTGGTTGGAAAATTCACTTCGTCTGCCAACATGATTTATATGTGAGGTAATAAATCTTATTATATAAATCCCTTAATCATGATGGAATTACACAAACTACCCTATAACATTTAGACTAACTGTGCTAACTCAATCAACGAACGAAACTAAATGATACACACACGACACACATATTTTGCACTAACATGCTGCTCTCGTGGAGCAGAACCGCTCTCTGGCACAAAAGAACGCAGAGGAAAAGAAGAGAGAGAAGAGTATGGCAAAGATGTTATCGAAGGCATCCACTGCTATTGGGGAGACGGCTAGGATCGGATCCGGCATGGGAAAGAAGAAGAGGCACTGAGGATCGATTGTTGTTGATGATTGTGGATGTTGTGGTTCTTGTCATTCTACTTTGTGGTTGTGTTTCGGTTGTATTGTGATTGTCAGTTTTTTGTACTTGTTGTAGTTTTGTTGTACTTTCAGACATGTATCTGTGTTGTTATTATGGTACTTTCAGGGGTTGATGTATTGTGATCTGGATATTGTGGTCATAGTCCTTATGCTAAATGAAGACTTGTATAAGACCTGTTATGGTATCGTGGTTTAAATAAATCCTAGTGTCGTTGTGATTTTGTTAATTGTGGATTGCACTAGAGATTATATACTTAGTTGAAGCTAGGAGTAAGTGATTGCCTAATGTGTAGAAATTGCTTAGAACTCCCTTATCCTTGTTTCTCTTGATAGTCATGACATTGCTTAGTTTCATGAGCCCCCTATTCCGAGTGTATCTGATAGGTATCCTCTGCGCATCCCCGATGATTTGGACCGAAACTATGCTTCACTATGGTCCACACTTGTAAGGGGCAAGACCGAAGCAAGCGTTTGTTCCCCCGTTTGAATAACTCCTAAGGAGTTATATCCATATCACAGTTGCGTTTGTGGGAGTCTATTTGAACCTTTGCGGAGATTCTAATTGCGTTTCGTCCAAATTTCAATCAATGACGAAGGCTACTACTATCCAGACTAGAATGGCGTTGATGTTACAAATACTACTGATGAGCGGAGTAATGATGAAGGTGATAACTCATTGTGCATTGTGGATAATTTTCCATTGACCTCTAAGCAAAAGCGAGCGAAAGAGCATGAAGAAAGGCTTCAGAAATTAATTGTTGACGGGATTGTGACTGCCTTCCCGAACTTGGTTGCTCAGGAGAAAAAACTGGGAAAGAAACATGTTGAACCTGAGGGGCAGAAATCCAAAACTGAAGAACGAACCGAGTCGAGTCATTATCGAAAGTCTAACTCTGAGAGACACAAGTTAGTGAGAGATGAATCCTCCTCGAGTTCCCGAAAGCTCAAGTCTAAGAAACCTAAGAGAGATAGGGAAGAGTCCTCTACAAGCTCAAGAAGCGAGCCAAAGAGGCGTCGCAAGTACAGTTCAAATTATGACAGCTCTGAGGAGCATGAAGCAAAGAGAGAGCGAAAGGAGAAGAGGAAGGCATACCAAAGAGGTTACAGCTACAAGACATACATGGCGAGTAAGCCAGGAATCTTTAGGGGTGACAACAGTGCAACTGAGGCATTGAATTGGTTGGATGAAGTTGAAAGCACGTTGTATATCAGCGAGTGTGCGGAGAAAGATAAGAATAAGTTTGCTTCTCAATCATTTAAGGTACCTGCCCTGAACTGGTGGAAGACGGAACTAAACAAAAGATGCAAGACCAGAATTTATTTGATGGGTTGGAATAAGTTTCGCAGATTGGTGTTGGAAAAGTTTTTACCAGAAAGTGAATATGAGAAGCTGGAGAATGAGTTTAATCACTTAGAGATGAAGGTTCAGATTACATGTCGTACATTAACAGGTTCAATGAGCTAATGAACCTTGTTCCCCACATGGAAAAGGAGGAGGAAACTCAAATCCGTCGATTTCTTTATGGTCTTAGCCCAGTAATCAGGGCAGATGTGAGATCTTCTCGACCTCACAACTTGAAATCTGCAATGAACTTGACTGGCACTTTGTGCGATGAACGGAATCGCCAATCTGGAAGAAAGAATGAGTCATCGGGGAATCGTAAGAGGTATGAGGGAAAGAGAAGGGACCGTGATCGAGATCGTAGGGGAGATGGGAAGAAAGGTAGAGATGTGAAAGGCAGGGATGAGAAGGGCAAAGACTACAGGGGAGAAAGACCCACATGTTGCAAGTGCAATATTGTTAGCCACTTTGAAAATCAGTGTACGAAACCTACCACCTGTTACAACTGTGGAGAGAGAGGGCACATAATCGCTGACTGCCTAAAACCTAAGGATCTTACCAAAGATAGAAAGAGGGGCAGAGACGGTGGAGGTCCAAAAGATAAACCTCACCTATTTATCATGACTGCTGAAGAAGCTCGTAATAGTGATGATGTTATATCTGGTATGTCTAATGCGAACAACGTCTTTATTAGTATATTGTTCGACTTTAGAGCCAATAGGAGTTTTGTTGCCACATCGTGTATACCTAAATTTAAATGTGCTTTACATGCTTTAGATAGGCCATATATCGTAGAGACTGCTAGTGGACAAGAAATCAGTATTCCCGAAATTGTTTAAGGATGCCAACTAAGGATAGATAATGCCTTATTTGACCTTGAATTGCTACATATGGCTTTAAGTGAATTCGACATTGTTCTGGGTATGGATTAGTTGACCCGCTATAGGGCCAAGATCAACTGTGATAAGAAGATTGTGGAAGTAGAGTCGTCAGAGGGCAAGGTGCACACTATCATCGGAGATCGTCAAGCACGTCCTTTGAAGTTAATCTCAATGCTTAAGGCGGAAAAGTGTATGAGGAAAGGATGCCAAGCTTTCTTGGCTAACTTAGTAGAAGCCCCTAGAGAGGAAAAGGTTGAGGATGTACCCGTTGTCTCTGAATTTCCCGTTGTGTTTACCAAAGAACTTCCGGGATTGCCACCAAAAAGGCAGGTGGAATTCCGAATTGAGCTTACACGAGGGACGACGTCGATATCCAAAGCGCCTTATCGCCTTGCACCCTCGGAGATGCAAGAGCTTAAGAGTAAACCGCAAGATCTTCTGAATAAGTGATTTATCTGGCCTAGTTCGTCCCCATGTTGAGCCCCCATTTTATTTGTAAAGAAAAAAGACAGGTCTTTGTGCATGTGCATTGACTACCATGAACTCAAGTAATGATCAAGAACAAATATCCACTTCCTCGCATAGATGATTTGTTTGATCAGCTCTATGGAGCAAGTTACTTCTCAAAGATTGACATGAGGTCAGGATATCATCATGTGAGAGTGAGGGAGGAAGACATCCCAAGGACTGCATTTAGGATGAGGTATGGGCACTATGAGTTCATAGTGATGCCGTTTGGCTTGACAAACGCGCCTGCAGTTTTTATGGATTTAATGAATCGAGTGTGTAAACCTTACCTCGATAAGTTTGTGATAGTATTCATAGATGACATATTTATTTATTTATTCATAAACAAAGAAGGAACACGAGGAGCACCTTAGGAAGATTTTAGATCTTTTAAGAAATGAGAAGCTTTATGCTAATTTTTCTAAGTGTGAGTTTTGGCTTCGTGAGGTACAATTTTTAGGACATATTGTGAGTAGTGTTGGAATTCAGGTGGACCCAGCAAAGGTTGAGGCAGTAATGAATTGGGAACAACCTGAGTCTCCGACAGATATTAGAAATTTTTTGGGATTAGCAGTCTACTATAGGCGATTCATACAGGATTTATCTTAGATTCTAACACTGTTAACCGTGTTGACTCAGAAGAACACCAAATGAGATTGGAAGCAAAAGCACACTGATGCGTTTGAACTTCTGAAGCAAAAGTTGAGCAGCGCTCCTATTCTCTCCTTACCCGAAGGAACGGAAGATTTTGTTGTTTACTGTGATTCATCGATCAATGGATTAGGATGTGTACTGATGCAGCGAAACAAGGCAATCGTATATTAATCAAGATATCTTAAGACTCACGAGAAAAATTACACAACGCATGATCTAGAACTCGGTGCGATAGTGTTTGCCTTGAAGATTTGGAGGCACTACCTCTATGGAACAAAGTTTGTAGTATTTTCTGATCATAAGAGTTTACAGCACTTGTTCAATCAAAAGGAGTTAAACATGCGTCAAAGGTGTTGGATGGAGGTGTTAAGTGATTATGATGGTGAGATAAAGTATCATCCCGGAAAGGCTAACGTGGTGGCTTCCGCATTGAGTAGGAAGGAAAGAACCAAGCTCATGAGAGTATGTGCGATGAGAATATATGTGGCGCTGATTTGATCAATGAAATTTTGAAAGCCCAAAAGGAGCAAATAGCCGATCCAGAAGTGTATAGAAAGGAAGAGATGATGACCATCGTGGGTTGCCTTACCAAGGGACCTGATGGTATCCTTAGACTGGGAAATAGAATTTGGGTGCCGAAGGGAGATGGTCTCCGTGAAGTGATCCTTCGTGAAGCGCATAAGTCTAAGTATATGATGCACCTTGGTAATGATAAGATGTATCAAAATTTGAGTCATGAAAAGAGTGATTCCTAAATTCGTTGGGAAATGCCATGCGTGTTTGCAGTTAAAGGCTGAGCATCAGAAGCCAGTCGGTTGTTTACAACCTTTAGAAATACCTGAGTGGAAATTAGACATAGTAACTATGGATTTCGTAACTAAGCTTTTTAAAACTAGGAGTGGTGATGATGCTACTGGGGTAATCGTGGACCAATTAACTAAATTAGCTCACTTTCTGCCAATTAAGGAAACTTACCCTACAGAACAATTGGCCAAGATTTATGTAAACGAAATAGTGTCGAGGCATAGAGTGCCATTATTAATTGTGTCTGACAGAGATGGCCATTTTACTTCCCACTTCTGGCAGAGCCTTCAGGAAGCGTTGGGAACTAAAGTGAAACTAAGTATGGCAAATCATCCGCAGACGGATGGGCAGAGTGAAAGAACCATCCAAACCTTAGAGGACATGCTGAGAGCATGTGTGATGGAATTTGGTGGCAGTTGGGACACCCACCTACCATTTGTAGAATTTTCATATAACAACATTTACCACTCTAGTATACAAATGGCGCCGTTTGAAGCTCAATATGGCAGGAAATGTAGAGTCCTGTTGTGTAGGTCTGAAGTTGGAGAAGGGCAACTTACAGGACCAGAGTTGGTTATGGCTACGAATGATAAGGTTTGAGAAATTTTAGAAAAGCTTAAAGGCGCACAGGATTGGCATAAGTGTTATGCCGATCGTCATCCTAGGCCATTGGAATTCAAGGAAGGATATATGGTGGTGCTGAAAATATCCCCTTGGAAAGGGATTATTTGGTTTGGAAAGCGAGGAAAGCTAAGTCCTCGTTACATTGGACCCTTCAAGATTATATCCAAAGCCGGTAGCGTGGCCTACCAATTGGATTTGCCTGAAGAACTCAGTGGAGTTCACGACGTGTTTCACGTATCGAACCTACGCAAATGTATGGTTGATGAAGCCCTAACTACTCCGCTGAAAGAAATTCGCGTGGATGAGAAATTAAACTTCACAGAAAAGCCGATGGAAATTGTTGAAAGAATTGTGAAGAAATTGCGCAGAATGGAGATTCCGATGGTTAAGGTTAAGTGGGATACTCGGTGTGGAACCGAGCAAACTTGGGAATCGGATGGGGACATGCGTAGGAAGTACCCGCATCTTTTTGAGCTTTAGCGAATTCCGGGACGAAATTCTGTTAAGGGGGGGGGGGAGGATTGTAACACTCTAGTAAAACCCTCGAGCTCGGAATATAAAATTTCAAGAAAAATAAAGAAAAACAATTTTTTTGGAAGGCATGAGGACCGCATGTCTTCTTTGGTTCAACCTCTCATGGTCCTAATGACCCATCGGCTCGCTGGGTCAGGATCCGCGTGTTTTTACCTCATGAGGACCACATGGAGGTATGTTTGTCCACCTCTCGTGGTCCTCATCGACGCCCAGAAGTATAAAAATGAGTTTTAGCTCACTTTTGCTCATTTGCACGGTTTAACTTGGGGAAGAATCTCTCATTTCGTCCTCTCAACCTCTGTGGAGCTAGGTTTTGGTCATTGGGAGCTTCCACCATTGAAGTTCAAGCATACTAGAGTGTTGTGAAACTCGGGTAAGCTAGTAGTTATCATCTATCTCCATTTTGAGCCTTGTCTACATAACTCCCTTGTTGATCAGTGAACATTTATCATCATTTAGGCTCTACATGTACGATCAAGAGGGATCAAAGGCTATTGGAGTCAAGATTGTGTTGATTTGAGGTTAGTTTGAGTTTGATTAAGCTTTTGATCATGATTTTGGACAAACCCACCTCTAAAACTGAGTTTGATGATGCATGCAAGGAAGGATATAGCATTTGGAGTTTGCTAGGAGGCTGGGATAGTGAAGACCCGCTTGGATTTGCCTTAGTACAAGCTTTGTTACATAAGGTACAACTAGTTAATACATGCATGTTATTATCTCGGGTTTAGATTGCAAATCTGAGTTGTGGTAAGGTAAACCGACAACCTCAGTGGCAATAATGTCACAAGAGGAGGAAATGGTCTTATGGGTGGAGACCCCTTTTCTTGGATTCTAGAATTAAAACCCGAAAACCGAGTTTGTTGTACTTTTGGAAATGGTTGATGACACACCTGGAGATCTCAGTGGCTAGAGGCCTTGAAATCTGAGTTATTATCAGTCCTAGAGTTGAAACCAATAATTTGGACATATTGGTTTTGGTTAGAACCCGCTTGTTTTTAGCTTTGGATAAATTCAGATCAAACCGGGACTTGTAACATTGATTTGGCACGGCCTCAGAGCCTTAAAATTTAAGTAATAGCTATTGGAAGTGTTGGGAACAAAACCCCCTTTTCAAAACGAGCTACAAATGCAAAATGGAAAAAAATCCACTAAATGACAAAATAGTCGATGAGGACCGCATGGGTTTCGTTTGTTGGTTCGCTCACGGTCCTCATAGCCTGGAAAGTCAACGTGGTCTGTTGACCACCCATGAGGACTGCATGGGATGTTTTTTTGGTTGCTCCCGAGTAACATCCGCCTTCGACCTGTTTAGCAAGACTTAACCTTTTCCGAGTTTTCGCCTTTTGGCTTGGTAATTTTATCAAAGCATTTTGAAGATTTGGTTAAACATTTTACATGATCCTTAACTATTTTCTATAATTAAAATCATTTTATATTATTTGTATGACTGAATAATTAGAGTCGCTTTAAAACGAAAGAACAAATGTTTTTCACAATTATTACGCATGCTCGGTACTCGTTTTATCAATAATCAAAGGAGATTCATGTATTTACTAACTTACTAGTCCAAATGATGTCTCTTAATGTCTCATAACTATTTTCCAAGTCAAAGGAATTAATCGTCCAATTTTTAGATAACAATTTACATAAAACAAAGGTGAAACAATTTTCGGTTTTAGCGCGTATTCGAAAAAAACCCAACGATCCGCGTATCTCGGAAATCACATTTTATGGTTTCACAATGTTCATTTAAGTATTTCATAGTTGTGTTTTAAATTTGAAGTCCATACGATGTGTATCGAGCAAGTTGAAGTAAAAAGAAGAAAATAAAGAAAGAAAGAAAAACAAAAAAAAAAGTTTACAGACCGTTGGAGTCAAACCTGCCACCCCCCAGGTCTAAAGTTCAGCGCCCTATCCATTGAGGCATGATCACTTTTGTGATCTGTATCAGGTTTCCTTCTTTTATTCTGTCCTGTCGACCTGATCACGACCAACTCGATTTTGGGACTATATTTGGGATAAAATCTTCGTTTCTAACTCATTTTTTTCCCGGTTTTCTCCTTTAACTTCATCTCAATGTCCCTTAACTTATTCTCCAAGCCAATTCCATGTTTAATTCGAATTCATTAATCAATTTTGATTCGTTTCCATACTTAAACATATTGACTTTCTCTTCAAAACTTACCCAAATCGCAATTATGCTCAAATTAAACCCTAACCGACCGTCTACCCTATAATCACCTATTGATATGGCTTCAATAAACTTGGTACAAGCCTCTGCAAATTGCAATTTCATGCCTTGTCCATTCGTGTGAGTTTTCAAAAGTCAACGCTCGTCAATTTGACCGTTCGATTTGATCATCCTCCTTCTACTTTCACAAGTAAGTTTCTTCATCAAATTTTATTTTTTTTGTATGCTATACAATACCCCGTTTCTGGATTTGACCAAAACTCCTCTGTATTAAAAGTCAAACTTTAAATACACTTTAGTTGGGGAAAATCAAATATAATCACAATTACCATAAATCAATGAACCTAATATGTCCTAAAAAGTTTTATAAATATATTATGATGATTCTAACCTGTCAAACTGGTTTTTTATCATAAGCATAAGTGTTATGCTTTATGACCCATTAAAGTTAGCGTTTTATCGCATAGTTTGCTAATTTAACGTTTACGTAACTAATGAAACCTACTAATCCACTTCTGGAATGTTAATAAATATATAATAGTGTTTTCATAAGTCTAAATATGATCGTCATACGATATTGCAACTTTTGGGCTATTTATGTAACTATTGAAACTTAAGGGTAAAAAGTGTAATTTTACTAAAATATGAAACTTTTAGATTGTTATGATGTTTTAGTAATTATATAATAAACCCAAAATTCTGTAAAATTATATTTTTGAGACTTTGTTGAATTGACATAATTAGCCCTTAAGTTTGTTAAATTACAATGTTAACCCTAAACTTGGATAATTATCAAAAACGGTATTTATGTTCACAAAACTATCTTTTAGTACTATTAACCATTAAATAAAATATTTTTGACATAAGTAATTAGTAAATTCTCCAATTAATCATTTAAATCATTGTTTGATCGTATTGATCTTTATACTTGTTCAGTCCTTCCAATCACTAGGTCTTCGTTAGGGTTAGTTCTTCTCATCCGTTGCTCGTTCCTTGTCACATGCTTGCTTACCAGGTGAGTATTCATAGCTCCATTTTTATTTTATATATTGGGTTGTAACATGTACACTTATCGAACTTTCATACTATATATTGTTCATCTAACTCAAATGGCACTTCTTGTTCGTTATGGTATGTTTGCTTGTATGTGAACTGTATGTCATATTGCATGTTGTTGTTTCATTATATTTCATGATCATTCACGTAACATTAATTGTAAAAATATTGGGTTCCATTAATAGATCTATTGGGGGACACCCTACTTGACTTGACTGGTTTGGCGTCGAGTGATTGGTAACCTGGTTTATGCACCACTCTAGTACTTGCTTTATTTCATTACATGTTCTTTCATACTTATTGTGACAACCCGTCCAAAGATCAGGTCAAACCCTCTCTCTGTTGACTTTCATTGACTTTTATTACGTAATGATTATGTGATTTACCGCTTTTAACTGCATGATAATCAATGATTAGATAAATTATTAACTGATTAAGTTCCGCGAATGTACAACCAGGAAATACAAGAATGTTTATATTATTAAACGTGGAATTTCAATAACAAGAAACTGAATATAAAAAGGAACTTTTATATTTTTATCAAACCAAATTAAGCCGTTACCACACTTGGTGGAATCTAACGCATTTAAAAACCCATCCGTTGTCAAGACTTAGCCAAATCAAACATCCGATAACTCTATTGGGCCCGGTAAGCCCAATAAGCCCAATTCAACCCGGATAAACCCAAAACTTAACCCGGACGTTCGACTCGACTAACCGAGTAACCAACCCGACCCGGCTACCCGATCCGTGATCCGAATCACAGTGGGCCGAACCGGCCCAACCGGTTCTTTCCCCTTCGCGGCCCACACCTAACTCGCGGCCCAACCAAACACCCGGATCCGCCATGGGCCTCGGCCCGATCCACTACTAGAAACCGAACGGGCTTCGGCCCGGTTCACTTGTTAAACTCGATATGGGCTTCGGCCCATTCCCAACCCTTTATATTATTTTTGTTTTGTGGCCCAAATATTTTATAAAAACAATCCATTACATTTTTATAAATTTTGGCCCATCAACCCCCAAAATTTTCACCACCTTTGTAGTATATTAAGGTGGGATTAGTTTTATAAAAATCATGATTTATATCCACCACCATCAACCTCATATTTTATAAAAGTCTTGCTCCTTAATAAAACATGGAGCATTTCTTTAATTAAATTGCCTACAAAATTCTAATCTTTTAAATTAAATCAAGATGCCAATCAAGTCATGAAAGTTGGCAAGGTACTTGGCTCTTGAACAAAGAGATTAACTAGTGGTTAATAACCACATTAGGGGCTATAAGAAAACACCACCATCCACTCAACCATCACACCACAACTCCCTCTCAAACTCTCCCTCCCTCTCTCTCGGCTGCCCCTCCACCGCCAGCCCCCTGCCGCCGGCGACCAGCAGCCACCGGCGCCGCCCACAGCCGCCGCCGGACACCACCGAGCCGCCGCCAAACCGCCGGTCTCCCTCCTCCCTTCTCGGTTCCAAAATCTCCTCCCATTGTGAGTTTTCTAACTCATCTTCTCCTATGTTTCTAACACCCAAATGCCTTCAAGTCTTGACATTAAAACCCATTAAAATCACCTACATTTTTTTAAAACATCTAAGACTATCTTCTTAATCTTTCTTTTCTTCTAAGATATAATCATTATGTGGTGTTCTAGGAACTTAAAAGAGCCACAAAATAAGGGTGAAACACTTGGAGAAATCCTTGAGAAAGTATCCATGTGCACCTTGATCTTCACTTTCACTTCTATGCATTTTATGTTAGTATTGATCATCTCTTAATTATTGTTTGATCAAGATTACAAAATCCCTAAATGGTTTATTCCATGGACTCAAAAATGAGTTGGTGATTCTTGATTTAAAAATGGCTACCTAACTAACTTGGTAAAAACATAAAATGAACATAAAATCTTAATGTCCTAACACATAAAATATGTGTTAGTAGATTATTTATTGTTCAAAGTCCTAACATATGTAAATATGTTAGTAGATAGTTATTTACTCTAAAAAGTCCTAACATATGAAAATTATGTTAGTAGATTGTCATTTAATTATTTTGTCCTAACACAACTTTGTGTTAGTGGATTGTTATGCATTTAATTAATTTGGTCCTAACACCTAGAAGTGTTAGTGGATATAATTATGTTATATAAATTGCTAGTTTAAATTGGGTCCTAACACATAAAATGTGTTAGTAGATTTGGACATGAAAATATAACTAGTGGACATATCATGATTAAGCAAAACCAAGATTTGTGAATGACAACTAAAAATAATCATGTTATATGATTTTTAAAACTTTTGGGTTAATAAAAGTAAATAGAAGTTAGTAGACTTTGACATGATTTATTTTTATAAAATTTACCTACAACTTGGAAACATAAAATATTTGGATAAAAATCCATGACATCCTTTTTATTAAAAACCTTCCATTTTTGTCAAAAGAATTTATAAGCTTTTAACCAAAAATGGCAAAAACAACATTTATACCAAATCATAAAACCTTGGACTTATTTATAGAATTTAAGATTCTTAAATTTCTATAAAAGGCAACAAAATCTAGCCCTTGTCTTTTATGAGTAAATGTAGATTTTTATAAATAAATCATTTTTATAAAAATAAATACAAGTCTTACATGTTGGAAGACTTGGAACATTTTCATAATCGTTTTGATAAGTCAAAACGATCTAAACTTAAGGACGTTGCGTAGTAATAAAACCGGGACCCACACGGCGATATACGCAATAACGTCGGGTAAATAAATTATCTAAAGACATAACTTTCATAGACGTTTTAAGAAAAACGTATAAGTCCAAGTAAAGGTTTACTCATATTCTTTCATGACGTTTTAAATAAATACTTTTTGACAACAATCATTTTCTTAACAATTAGATAATTATTTAGGCAAATAATTATTTAAAAGTTGCAAGACTCCTTCTAGCTAGTTAAATTAGCTATAAACTAATACTACAAATCTTAAACTAAAAGATTCTAGTTTCACAAGTAAAATAATAAACATTATTATTTATAAAGAAACTTGTGTAATCATTTTTCCTAAATTATAAATAATCAAACGGAAGATTATTTAAGAAAACGTCGTAATTATTTTCAATAATTATAACCATGACTCTCTATTAAATTTGATATAACTTAACTTGAGGGAAAAATTATAAATAATATATGACATATTATTTAACTCAATGATTTCGCACTCGATTTGATTTTATTTCGATTGCATCGAACTTTCCATTTCCTTTATATTTATTTTTCATCATAAATATAAAATCCTCACCAAACGTATTTGTGTAATCACAAACCAAAGGGTTTATACAAGATATAAACGGAATAACGTCAAGACTTGACCGGTATCATTTGGGTGACTTATGTTACTCATTTGATCATGACCTTATGTAAGACCTTATTTATTTAATTAGGTTTTTACTTGCTACCTCCTGCTACCGCTTCACGGTTAATCATACATACATCTGCTAATTCAGTGAGTTTCACGGCCCCTTTTCCTTTTAACTGTTTTATACTTGGGGGAGAAATCATGAAAACTGATTAAATGCTTTTTACTTAATATTATGGTTTACTTGTTAGCCGTATGACTACTTGTTCTCTTACTGATTGCCCAACTTGGTACATTACCGTTATAAACGTTTGTACAACCGAAAATCCCATCATTAATTGATTTCAATTAGTTCTGTACGAAACGATAGCTAGTGAGTAGATCTATTTGGGTTGACAACCCTACCCTAACTGGTAGCTCCAGTTCTGACTCCGGATCGTCTGGGGGTACACGTCAGTTATTCTGCACTGTTTAACATCTCTGGGCAAGAGATGCCGGGTGGGTAAACCGTTAGTATTTGAAATCAAGGTTCAGGTGAGATCATGCAACAACAACAATAAACCCTGATAATATTTAAGTATACCGAAACTGTTTTACCACCGATTTACAAATGTTTAACTATCGAGTCCTAAACCTGTGAACCTCACCAACGTTATGTTGACCCGTTTTATGTTCATGATTTCTTAGGTAATTGATGCAAACACCGGAGGACATGCAAATGGGGCTTAATCATACTATCGGACCTGCTCCTGGAGTCATAGTCCCAATTTATCCCAATAAACCGTTTTATGTTTAACATTAATTTAGACTTTATGTTTTCCAAATGTAAGACATTATCATTTCCACTATCTTTCCGCTGCAACTGAAATGAAGAAATGTTTTATGAAGTTTAAATTACTAGATGTTGTTCTATGTTTCCTCGACTATGATTCCATTCTCGCTCACACCCGAAACCGTTGACCGGGGTGTGACAGATTGGTATCAGAGCCGTGGTTATAGCGAACCAGGATAAACAAACAAAACAAAACGAAAACCGAGCCTGGACTATAACCCACTCCGAAGCGACCATTTGCATGTCAAGACCTCATATGTTTACTTATGTTTACTTATGTGTTATCACTCTACCATGATATTACTGACACTGTTCTTTTTGGAATATTTTCGCAGAGATGACTTCCAAAGAGGTCATTTGCGTTGCTGATTCCGACGAAGAACCAAGTGTGGAGTACACACCCTCCCCTGAAGACCATGTGCCCTCGAGTCCCGAGACAGAGGGAGCCACTGTTGGCACTATTCATGAGACACCTCTACCTCGTGGCTTTCTGAGCCCGATCCGGCGCAGGACCTCCGATGACACCGCTGATCCCCCTGCTCCCACCGCCACTATTGACGGTGTGGTCCCGATGGGTGTCTCGAGCACCATGGATCCCTTCACAGGCCGTGACCGGTCTGTGAAGACGTTTATCGCCGCACCTAATGGCGGCAGACGTGGATTTACCCCTGGGAGGGCACCTGGCCCGTCCCGGACTCGGGAGACTAGACCTACCCATGATGAGCCAACGCCCAAGAGGCGTCAGGTGTTCCAGCTACCCCACCTTACTTGGATGCCAGAGCAGATCCAGCAATGGCGCATGTTGGAGGAGTTCCCGAGCTGCTATGCTCGAGGAGAGTCCTCACTCCCTGACCCCTCTCGCCGTGTGCCCTTGGGTATTTCACCCTTCACTGATGAGCCCATCTCTGACACTGTACCATTACTAGTGGCTCGTCTGAGGCGCATTGAGACTGACTTAGGGGAGCTCGACGCTAACATCGGCCAGCTTCCAACCACTGAGGAGGTTGTAGCCCTCAGGGGTCGGATATCCATGCTGGTGAGACGCATGTGCGCTACTGATGGCGCCATGGAGTCCCTTCATGCCCACATGACTGGGGTTAGCATGGCTACTACTGATCTGCTCCTCTCTCACGAGAGCCTGCAGAGAAGAGTTGTAGCGCTGGAGCTTCTATCCGGACGACTCCTCTCCACCATCCTTGCCATGACCCATCCCCCGCCCTTTTTCTTCATGCCTCCTGGTCCTCCACCTCCACCACCTCCACCAGCAGCCTGTTAGGTAGATGTGACCCAGTAGCTTTTGATAACCATTTTATAGATGAAACATGTTGTCTTTTGGTTCATGATTGGGACTGCGAGCCCACGGTGCAAATTGGTTTATTTTGAATATGTTTTATCTGTAATATGGTCGCAAACAATGATTAATGTATGACTTTGAATGGTATGAAATGGAAATCTTTTGGTATAATTATAATGTTATGTCCTTCTAAATATGCTGTTATCATGTTATGGATGTGTTACATATATTATTACTATGACATACTATTCGCCCTTTCTCTATCGCTCCTCTTCTATCATATGTTCTTGGTTGCGCTTGCGTGAAAAATGTTATGGCATCAACGATGTATGTCGTGGTAGTTATTCTCGAGCATGTAATGACCCCATTGACATATTATCTAAAATTTTCCTTATGTTGACAATTGTAACTTAAAGCGAAATCATGCCTCCGAGACGCCGAGCCACCAGAAACACCTCCCCTCCTCACATGACTGCCGAAGAAATTGAGGAGATGATCGCTGATCGCGTTGCTGAGACTGTTGCCGCCGCCGAAACCCAACGTCAGAACGACAATGGGGCACGCGGTAAGGACGAATTAACCAAATGTTAGAAAACAATAGACTACAATTTTCCTAAATTGTACTCAACGTTTCAACCTAACAACTGCAGGCGCCCGTGAATGTTCATACAAGGACTTTATGAACTGCAAGCCCTCAAATTTCAAGGGTTCTGAAGGTGCTGTTGGTTTGATTCGCTGGTTTGAGAAGATCGAGTCCGTCTTCCGCATAAGCAACTGCCCTGAGCAGTACATGGTCAAATACTCCACATGTGCACTGACTGATAGCGCACTGACTTGGTGGAATTCTCATGCTGATGCTATGGGAACTGATTTGGCTTATGCCATGACATGGGACGAACTCAAACAGCTGCTTCGCGATGAGTATTGTCCTAGAGAAGAGCTTCAGAAACTCGAAGCTGAGTTCTGGAACCTGGCAATGAATGGAGCCGACGTTGCCGGCTATACCAAGAGGTTCCGTGAGCTCGCTCATCTCTGCCCCAGCATGGTCACTCCTCTCTACAAGAAGATTGAACGGTACATCTGGGGACTTGCACCTCATATCCAGGGGAATGTCCTTTCCTCAAATCCTCAGACTTTTCAGGATGCTGTGCGCCTGGCACACAACCTGGTTTACCAAGCCAACCGTCAAGGTGTGAATCTTGACAAGAAAAAGTCTGAGAACAAGGCCCCTGAAACCAGTACCACTCCTTCCACCAACAAGAAGCCTGATAACAAACGGAAACGCGGATTCTGGAGGAATCGCAATGATAAGGCCCCTGCCAAGGAAGCTGAAACTGTGAAGGTCTTTGCTGCTACCACCCCTACCCACGTTGTCCGAAAGACTGGATACAACGGCGGAGCACCTCTGTGCAACAAGTGCAATCTCCACCACACACTCGATTGTGGCAACGTCTACTGCAACATCTGCAAGACGAAAGGGCACGTAGCACGAGACTGTCCGAAGCGCACCTGTTACGGTTGCGGAACCACCGGGCACTACAAGAAGGATTGCCCGAAGGCAGGAAACCAGGACCCGAATCAGGCTAGAGGAAGAGCCTTCGTAATCAATGCCGGAGATGCTCGTCGTGACCCTAACACGGTGACGGGTACGTTTCTACTAAACAATCATTATGCTTCCGTTTTATTCGATACTGGTGCTGATAGGAGCTTTGTGTCTACCGAGTTTAGCCAAATTCTTGAAATTACCCCTGTTGCCTTAGACACTAAGTTCACAGTAGAATTAGCAAACGGAGAATTAGTAGAAACTAGCATTATTTATCCCAATTGCTCACTAGAACTCTCCGATCATCCCTTCAGCATTGATCTAATGCCTGTAGAACTAGGAAGTTTTGACGTTATCATAGGCATGGACTGGTTATCGAGGAACCGTGCAGAAATCGTGTGCCATGAGAAAATAGTTAGGATGCCACTCGAAAATGGCAACACTCTAAACGTACAAGGCGAGAAGAGTGGAACCCAACTAAACCTCATATCTAGTATAAAGGCACGAAAGTTCCTTCGTAAAGGATGTCAGGCCATCCTAGCACACGTAACGGAGAAGAAACCAAAGGAGAAGAACATAGGAGACGTTCCCGTTGTCCGCGAATACCCGGAAGTCTTTCCCGAAGACTTGCCAGGTTTACCGCCGACGCGACAAGTAGAGTTTCGCATTGACTTAGCCCCAGGTGCCGCCCCCGTAGCCAGATCCCCGTACCGTCTGGCACCTTCTGAGATGCAGGAGTTATCTAGCCAATTGCAAGAATTGCTAGATAAAGGCTTCATCCGACCAAGCCACTCTCCGTGGGGAGCACCCGTGCTATTTGTCAAGAAGAAAGATGGAACTTTTCGGATGTGCATCGACTACCGGGAGCTGAACAAACTGACTGTGAAGAACCGTTACCCGCTTCCTAGGATCGACGATCTGTTTGATCAACTTCAAGGATCGAGCTTCTACTCCAAGATCGATCTAAGATCTGGATACCATCAACTCAGGGTTAGAGATGAAGACATTTCGAAGACAGCGTTCAGAACACGCTATGGCCATTATGAGTTCCTCGTAATGCCATTTGGTTTGACAAACGCACCTGCAGTGTTCATGGACCTGATGAACCGCGTATGCAAACCCTACCTGGATAAGTTCGTTATCGTGTTCATTGACGACATCCTTATCTACTCCCGTAGTAAGGAAGAACACGAACAACATCTGAGACTTATTCTGGAGTTGCTGAAGAAGGAAGAACTCTACGCGAAATTTTCCAAATGTGACTTTTGGATTCGCGAAGTTCACTTTCTGGGCCATGTGATCAATGATCGAGGAATCCACGTGGATCCCACAAAAATTGAGGCAATCAAGGATTGGAGCACGCCAACGACTCCAACCGAGATTCGACAATTTTTAGGTCTTGCTGGCTATTACCGTCGATTTATCAAGAACTTCTCGAAGATAGCCCAGCCACTCACCGCCCTGACCCAGAAAGATAAGAAATTCATATGGGATGACAAGACTGAGGCAGCATTTCAATTTCTGAAGAAAAAGCTTTGTGATGCCCCGATTTTATCATTACCCGATGGAATCGAAGACTTCGTTGTTTACTGCGATGCCTCGCATCAAGGTTTAGGTTGTGTATTGATGCAACGAGAGAAAGTCATTGCTTACGCATCACGACAACTGAAGATCCACGAGAAGAATTACACAACCCACGATCTGGAACTCGGAGCTGTTGTCTTTGCACTCAAAATCTGGAGACACTACCTTTATGGTACCCAATGTACCATATTCACCGATCACAAGAGCCTCCAACACATTTTCAATCAGAAGGAATTGAATATGAGGCAACGCCGGTGGGTGGAACTGCTAAATGACTACGAATGCGAGATTCGTTATCATCCAGGCAAGGCTAACGTTGTAGCCGATGCCTTAAGCAGGAAAGAGCATGCCAAACCTCGCCGCGTCCGAGCATTAGGCATGACCATCCACTCAAACCTGAATTCCCAAGTGCGCGACGCACAAATTGAAGCCCTCAAACCAGAGAACCTAACTAAAGAAGGTTTACGTGGAATGGAGAAGCAGCTAGAAGAGAAACCTGATGGAACCAAGGTCTTCATGGATAGGTTGTGGGTACCTGCCCATGGGGGACTAAGGCAACTAATTTTCGACGAAGCCCACAAATCGAAATATTCCATTCATCCCGGATCAGACAAGATGTATCACGGTCTGAAGAAACAGTTCTGGTGGCCTAACATGAAAGCCGAGATAGCCACCTATGTCGGCAAGTGCTTAACATGTTCGAAGGTCAAAGCCGAATACCAGAAGCCCTCTGGATTGTTGACTCAACCAGTAATCCCCGAATGGAAATGGGAAGAAATTTCCATGGACTTCATCACAAAGTTGCCTAAATCTAGATCTGGTTTTGATGCTATCTGGGTGATAGTCGATCGACTGACGAAGTCAGCACACTTCTTACCGGTCAATGAGAAGGATAAGATGGATAAGCGAGCCAAACTTTACGTAAAGGAAGTCGTCTCGCGCCACGGTGTGCCCAAATCCATCATATCCGACCGAGACAGTCGATTCACCGCACACTTCTGGAAATCTCTACAGAAAGCTTTGGGTACTCGACTCGATATGAGTACTGCCTACCATCCACAGACAGATGGCCAAAGTGAGAGAACGATCCAAACGCTTGAGGATATGCTGAGAGCATGTGTGATAGATTTCGGACCCAAGTGGGACGAGCACCTCCCTCTTGCCGAATTCTCTTATAACAATAGTTATCACACCAGTATCCAAGCCGCCCCTTTCGAAGCACTTTATGGGAGAAAGTGCAGATCTCCGCTCTGCTGGAATGAGGTTGGCGACAGTCAGTTGACTGGACCCGAGCTAATCTTCGAAACGACTGAATTAATCTTCCGGATCCGAGATCGCCTGAGAGCTGCCCGAGACAGGCAAAAGAGCTACGCCGACAACCGACGAAAACCCTTGGCCTTCAAAAAGGGTGATCGTGTCATGCTAAAGGTGTCACCTTGGAAAGGTGTCATCCGGTTCGGCAAACGAGGAAAGCTCAACCCTCGTTACATTGGTCCCTTTGAAATCACTGAAACCATCGGACCAGTAGCTTATCGTTTGAACCTGCCTGCCGAGCTAAGCAGCGTTCACAATGTCTTTCATGTCTGTAATCTTAAGAAATGCTTATCTGATGAGACGCTCATCGTTCCTCTTGATGAGATTCAAGTGGACGAGACCTTACACTTCATTGAGGAACCCGTGGAGATACTTGACCGAGAAATCAAACAGCTGAAGCATAGCCGCATTCCCATAGTAAAGGTACGATGGAACTCTAGACGAGGCCCAGAGTATACGTGGGAACGCGAGGATCAAATGCGCCGAAAGTATCCACGCCTGTTCGAGAACGTCGCAGTCCACCAGTAACCAAGACTGGATTTCGGGACGAAATTCTTCTAACTGGGGGAGAATGTGACAACCCGTCCAAAGATCAGGTCAAACCCTCTCTCTGTTGACTTTCATTGACTTTTATTACGTAATGATTATGTGATTTACCGCTTTTAACTGCATGATAATCAATGATTAGATAAATTATTAACTGATTAAGTTCCGCGAATGTACAACCAGGAAATACAAGAATGTTTATATTATTAAACGTGGAATTTCAATAACAAGAAACTGAATATAAAAAGGAACTTTTATATTTTTATCAAACCAAATTAAGCCGTTACCACACTTGGTGGAATCTAACGCATTTAAAAACCCATCCGTTGTCAAGACTTAGCCAAATCAAACATCCGATAACTCTATTGGGCCCGGTAAGCCCAATAAGCCCAATTCAACCCGGATAAACCCGAAACTTAACCCGGACGTTCGACTCGACTAACCGAGTAACCAACCCGACCCGGCTACCCGATCCGTGATCCGAATCACAGTGGGCCGAACCGGCCCAACCGGTTCTTTCCCCTTCGCGGCCCACACCTAACTCGCGGCCCAACCAAACACCCGGATCCGCCATGGGCCTCGGCCCGATCCACTACTAGAAACCGAACGGGCTTCGGCCCGGTTCACTTGTTAAACTCGATATGGGCTTCGGCCCATTCCCAACCCTTTATATTATTTTTGTTTTGTGGCCCAAATATTTTATAAAAACAATCCATTACATTTTTATAAATTTTGGCCCATCAACCCCCAAAATTTTCACCACCTTTGTAGTATATTAAGGTGGGATTAGTTTTATAAAAATCATGATTTATATCCACCACCATCAACCTCATATTTTATAAAAGTCTTGCTCCTTAATAAAACATGGAGCATTTCTTTAATTAAATTGCCTACAAAATTCTAATCTTTTAAATTAAATCAAGATGCCAATCAAGTCATGAAAGTTGGCAAGGTACTTGGCTCTTGAACAAAGAGATTAACTAGTGGTTAATAACCACATTAGGGGCTATAAGAAAACACCACCATCCACTCAACCATCACACCACAACTCCCTCTCAAACTCTCCCTCCCTCTCTCTCGGCTGCCCCTCCACCGCCAGCCCCCTGCCGCCGGCGACCAGCAGCCACCGGCGCCGCCCACAGCCGCCGCCGGACACCACCGAGCCGCCGCCAAACCGCCGGTCTCCCTCCTCCCTTCTCGGTTCCAAAATCTCCTCCCATTGTGAGTTTTCTAACTCATCTTCTCCTATGTTTCTAACACCCAAATGCCTTCAAGTCTTGACATTAAAACCCATTAAAATCACCTACATTTTTTTAAAACATCTAAGACTATCTTCTTAATCTTTCTTTTCTTCTAAGATCATAATCATTATGTGGTGTTCTAGGAACTTAAAAGAGCCACAAAATAAGGGTGAAACACTTGGAGAAATCCTTGAGAAAGTATCCATGTGCACCTTGATCTTCACTTTCACTTCTATGCATTTTATGTTAGTATTGATCATCTCTTAATTATTGTTTGATCAAGATTACAAAATCCCTAAATGGTTTATTCCATGGACTCAAAAATGAGTTGGTGATTCTTGATTTAAAAATGGCTACCTAACTAACTTGGTAAAAACATAAAATGAACATAAAATCTTAATGTCCTAACACATAAAATATGTGTTAGTAGATTATTTATTGTTCAAAGTCCTAACATATGTAAATATGTTAGTAGATAGTTATTTACTCTAAAAAGTCCTAACATATGAAAATTATGTTAGTAGATTGTCATTTAATTATTTTGTCCTAACACAACTTTGTGTTAGTGGATTGTTATGCATTTAATTAATTTGGTCCTAACACCTAGAAGTGTTAGTGGATATAATTATGTTATATAAATTGCTAGTTTAAATTGGGTCCTAACACATAAAATGTGTTAGTAGATTTGGACATGAAAATATAACTAGTGGACATATCATGATTAAGCAAAACCAAGATTTGTGAATGACAACTAAAAATAATCATGTTATATGATTTTTAAAACTTTTGGGTTAATAAAAGTAAATAGAAGTTAGTAGACTTTGACATGATTTATTTTTATAAAATTTACCTACAACTTGGAAACATAAAATATTTGGATAAAAATCCATGACATCCTTTTTATTAAAAACCTTCCATTTTTGTCAAAAGAATTTATAAGCTTTTAACCAAAAATGGCAAAAACAACATTTATACCAAATCATAAAACCTTGGACTTATTTATAGAATTTAAGATTCTTAAATTTCTATAAAAGGCAACAAAATCTAGCCCTTGTCTTTTATGAGTAAATGTAGATTTTTATAAATAAATCATTTTTATAAAAATAAATACAAGTCTTACATGTTGGAAGACTTGGAACATTTTCATAATCGTTTTGATAAGTCAAAACGATCTAAACTTAAGGACGTTGCGTAGTAATAAAACCGGGACCCACACGGCGATATACGCAATAACGTCGGGTAAATAAATTATCTAAAGACATAACTTTCATAGACGTTTTAAGAAAAACGTATAAGTCCAAGTAAAGGTTTACTCATATTCTTTCATGACGTTTTAAATAAATACTTTTTGACAACAATCATTTTCTTAACAATTAGATAATTATTTAGGCAAATAATTATTTAAAAGTTGCAAGACTCTTTCTAGCTAGTTAAATTAGCTATAAACTAATACTACAAATCTTAAACTAAAAGATTCTAGTTTCACAAGTAAAATAATAAACATTATTATTTATAAAGAAACTTGTGTAATCATTTTTCCTAAATTATAAATAATCAAACGGAAGATTATTTAAGAAAACGTCGTAATTATTTTCAATAATTATAACCATGACTCTCTATTAAATTTGATATAACTTAACTTGAGGGAAAAATTATAAATAATATATGACATATTATTTAACTCAATGATTTCGCACTCGATTTGATTTTATTTCGATTGCATCGAACTTTCCATTTCCTTTATATTTATTTTTCATCATAAATATAAAATCCTCACCAAACGTATTTGTGTAATCACAAACCAAAGGGTTTATAAAAGATATAAACGGAATAACGTCAAGACTTGACCGGTATCATTTGGGTGACTTATGTTACTCATTTGATCATGACCTTATGTAAGACCTTATTTATTTAATTAGGCTTTTACTTGCTACCTGCTGCTACCGCTTCACGGTTAATCATACATACATCTGCTAATTCAGTGAGTTTCACGGCCCCTTTTCCTTTTAACTGTTTTATACTTGGGGGAGAAATCATGAAAACTGATTAAATGCTTTTTACTTAATATTATGGTTTACTTGTTAGCCGTATGACTACTTGTTCTCTTACTGATTGCCCAACTTGGTACATTATCGTTATAAACGTTTGTACAACCGAAAATCCCATCATTAATTGATTTCAATTAGTTCTGTACGAAACGATAGCTAGTGAGTAGATCTATTTGGGTTGACAACCCTACCCTAACTGGTAGCTCCAGTTCTGACTCCGGATCGTCTGGGGGTACACGTCAGTTATTCTGCACTGTTTAACATCTCTGGGCAAGAGATGCCGGGTGGGTAAACCGTTAGTATTTGAAATCAAGGTTCAGGTGAGATCATGCAACAACAACAATAAACCCTGATAATATTTAAGTATACCGAAACTGTTTTACCACCGATTTACAAATGTTTAACTATCGAGTCCTAAACCTGTGAACCTCACCAACGTTATGTTGACCCGTTTTATGTTCATGATTTCTTAGGTAATTGATGCAAACACCGGAGGACATGCAAATGGGGCTTAATCATACTATCGGACCTGCTCCTGGAGTCATAGTCCCAATTTATCCCAATAAACCGTTTTATGTTTAACATTAATTTAGACTTTATGTTTTCCAAATGTAAGACATTATCATTTCCACTATCTTTCCGCTGCAACTGAAATGAAGAAATGTTTTATGAAGTTTAAATTACTAGATGTTGTTCTATGTTTCCTCGACTATGATTCCATTCTCGCTCACACCCGAAACCGTTGACCGGGGTGTGACACTTATGCATTTCCACGTAACGTTAGAGTGCATGTTTCACTTACATTCTATACTAAACCTATGTTTACTCACCAACTCTAGTAGTTGACTTAATTATGTTGTACATGTTGCAAGACATAACTGATCATTATTTGTGGATGCATTAGACATGTTTTTGGACCTAGATTAAGTTTAAAATAGGTTTTGTTCGAATATTATTGGTTTAGTTGTATGACATTATTTATGATTAATAAATGGCATGTTTAAATACGGTAACTATATTTAGTTGTCTTGAGCATTTGGACAATCATCATGCCCCAACCGTTGTTGGTTGGGGTGTGACATCGCGGTCCTCATGTGTCCCTGGAGAGTTTCATTGTTTTGTCTTGTTCTATGTTTTGGGAAATATCGAGCGACCCAGTTTGGTTATTTTCACGAGTATGGGCATGTTGGTTTCCAGTAAAGATATTTCACTTCCCGGTTGGGGCCCTATGATCTCGTCGGGTGTTTGTTGTCCGCTTGGTATGTTTCCGAGAGTATTGTTAAACTTCCCGTTTGTTTGTGGATTGTTGCTGCCAATTGCTTGAGCATTTATACTTGCGGATAGGTTCTGATATAATTTTGCATATTTAAAAATAATAGACTTGCCACTGTGATACACTTGGACGTTTGGATTCTCGTGCCCTATGACGTTTGTTTGATCCACCGCTTGTTTATCTGTGAGTTGATAGTTTTTTCCCTACTTTAACTTTTTAACATTTTGGGGTGTACATGAACCATGTCAAACTATTGCTTGTTTGTTTGTTACTGTGCTTAGGTAATTGTTACCGTGTTATAAATTTAAAGTCGCATGTTACGAGACGTTCATGTTGATTAGCATGGTTAATTTGGGCATGAGTGTTAGGCCACAAAGACATATATTGCTCCAATACAGTTGTAGAGGTAGATCAAGGGGTCTCATACCCGTTTGATGGACCCATTAGGGGTCGGGTGATGGCGTATATGCCTAGTCCACAAAGGGAAGCGTGCGGCCATAGGATCATACCCCCGGAGTGCTGGTTTAACCATAGGATTCTATAACATGCACAGTTATTACTTGATTTGTGGAAACTTGGATTTGAGTCAAACACGCTATGACTCACCGACAACTTTTGTTGTTAAAGTATTTTTGGTTCATGTGCAGGTAAGTAAAGCTTTGGGTGGATGCCACATTTGGATGTTAGGGACGAGTTGGGTTTTTTACCCGTTGGGGTTGATTTTGTTGATTTTGGGATTTGTTCCCCGTTATGACTATCCTTTGTTGTTGTCTTTTCTTTTGACCGTGTTGGTAGCCTTAGGTTCTGCCTGGGCGTAGACTGATGCGTAATACTTAAGACTTAACATATTTAAGTCCACTATGGTTTGTATTTGACATTTGTATTGGACGGGTCGTACGTGTGTGTGTTTTGACCTTGTGATCTCACATCTATCTGTTTGCTTCCGCGTGTTCTGATACGGTCGGCCGATCCCACTCTCCTCTCCCCCGCGCTTGCAGGGCGCGGAGGGAGGGGGGGGTGGTGTGACACCCATCCTCCTTGCTTGATGAATGACACGTTCAGGGCCTTCGAAAGGTTGGATTAGAATTGGGCGATTAGCACGAGTAGGAATAGCAGAAATTTTTTATTTTGATTTTTAGAGTTTTTTTTATCTTTTTGATTTTTCTGAAATTTTAAAAAAACGAAACAAAGAACAGAAAAGAAAAACTACCTAAACTAACTAAGCTAACTAGGTCTAGAATGACGACTTGCTTCCCCGGAAATGGCGCCAAAAAGCCTTTAATGCACACGATGTGTATATACGTTTGCCTGCAAGAATGACCATTTAATTTATAAAGCTAACTCATCTTATTACTATGTATGCATATATAGGAAAGCGGACCTATCATATGGTAGCACTAAAGAATGACTCAGGGTTGACCTAAGGAAGCAATGGTGCAATCAAACTAAGCCTAGCTAATATCATTAGGGTTCTGTCATAATTCCTAACGACTAGTAATAAAAACAAATAGGTAGAAATACTTGAAATGAGAACACATATAAAAGTAGATTTGAAAACAAAATAATAAAAACAGATATCATCTAAGACTGATCACTATTTAGCATTACCTAGACCTGACATTGACGTATCGTAACTTAACTTTCTAAAGGAAACAAAGCCGCTATACAATGATTCTACAATTATTACCACAACCATAATGAAGTATCCATGAATTAATGTCTTAGTTATAAGGCACTAAACACATGACCTAAGACCTAGGATCATAGACCAATCCTATTCTGAATAATCATGATGGACTAACATATTATAGCCCAGTTACACACCATCACATATGCACTACACCTAGTCACTTCACTAATTCTTTAACTCAAGACATGGAAGCTAAGGTTCATGACTAACTATAGAGACATTCAAACATACTTCAACCAAAATGGACTATTGAACATGCATAATCACCATTTCCTATCTAGGCTCGTTAGTTCCTAAACACATATTGAAATCGCGAGATAACAACTAAGAAATAACATTGAATCAACAAGCAGAATACATATATCCTACTAATTAAAGCAAGTACTACTAGGAATAGATCAAACAAAACATTCAACAACTACTTTCTGATATCCAAAAGGAATTACAAACATTATACTCAAATCATTATGTTGAACGATAGATAAACGTCAAATCATAGGTAAATACCGAAATAGATCACATTATCTTAGACAATATCAAGAGAGTAAGCCTCTCATCATAGCTAAACTAACTATTACAGCAGAAATAAAGGAACTAAACATCATTGTAAAAGCAAACTGTTGGCCATCAGTGGTTGAATCTTCGACTGCAACGATTACTCGAACGATTTGACACCTATTTGGACCTTCAATGGCTTCAATCTTCAACTTGGGATGTGAAAACTGCTCGTGAATACATATGAAATGTCCTCTGGCCTCTTTAGAGCTTCAAACGAATGAAATATATGGGTATTTATAGTTTTCATTTAGGGTTTCGGAAACCGAGCGTAACGGCTTGTAATGCTAGAACGGGCCGTGAGTGCCGCCATAAATCTACGATTTAGGGTTTATGGAAATGATCCTCTAACGGCCCGTGATAGGAGAACATGTCGTGATGTGGAGAATAAGTCAAATCTCCGAATCTTGTGCAATTTCTTCTCAAAACCTCTCAAAATCCGCAATTGTCACTTTGGCCCCCTCTAGTTACCAATTTATAACATTTTATAGCAAACAAGGGTAAAATTAACCAAAATAATGCATAAACTACCAACAAGTGCGGGCGTTTAACTAATAAAAAGATGTGTACTTTAGAACACACCAGTCATGTAACTAATTATGATGAACACACCAATTCACATAACACGTTTTTGATTGGTTTTTTCCACACGTATCACTTTTAGGTTAATCACTAACGTTTCATGACTCAACTTAGTATGTGATGACTTTTGACCATTAGACTCATAACATACTAAATTTGACATACGATACTCAAATACGTGATCTCCCGGTTAAAATCGAAATCGCATGGAAATTACTGAACTTCCATCATTTGCGTTTTAAACTTTGAACTTTCACACATCTTCACTTGTATTTACTTTTGCGTGTAACTAGTATTACACATAGGCCTCGTACATGTTCAGATTGCTCGAGTTACTCGGTTAAACTTAAATAACGAAGTGTTGGAAATAAGATACGAAATAGAGATAAAGTGAACATTAAATCGATCAATGAACATGATAAAAGATTCAATTGCACATGATTAAGAACAAAAACATCATAATCGAATATGGTTCTCCATTGATTATCAATCATAGATACTGGATAAAAACGGATCGAATACAGATAATCGGATCAACCGGAATGTCACAAGTATTTCATAACTTCACCAATCATATTAAAATTTCACATCCAATATCATATTTATGGAATTTAACCACAATTACTATTATAACAACTATAGTTATGATCAACTAACACTAATACACCCTTAATTTGATGTTTAATCAACTTTTCTCATTACCCCAAAAGTAGGTTACGAATTTAGAGAAGAAAATGAGTTAGGTTTTCTTACCTTGAAGCATCATTGTCAACAACAGCTCATAATCATCCATCTAACCCGTATCTGAGGCATGCAAGACATCAACTTCGGGTTTCATCTTGGATTTGGCTTCCATTGAACGATAACCCCTCCTCCTTTTGTCTAATTTTGATTTTTGACATATCTAGCCTATCCACTTAAATTGTCTCTGACTTCTTTTTGCAATAGCATATGTTTCGTTTGCGTTCGTGAACAAGTTTAATTTCTTAACAAACGAACACGAACAAGAATATTTATTCATTATGTGTTTGTGAACCATTCAATATGCTTAACAAAAGAACATGAACAAGACTTCGTTCGGTTTGGTACACTTACAACCTTAATGAAAATTGGTGTTCTTGGTTGAAATCGTTGCCGAGGTTATGAATTTTGATGATACACGACCGTGTCCGTGAAGAACATGTATCCCTATCGTGTGAACAAGGATCATGCTAAATGACTTTGAACAATGTCATCTGAAAAACCGAACTCACACAATTGGATTCATATTCATATTAAATTTTCAAGTTCGTATCGGATTGGACCTCCCAACTGATAATCACAACCTATAAATGTTCTAAACCACTATTTCCCGGATTCTAAAATCTTGCTTTTAATCTTGACAATCACAATCAAGTGAGATGTTCAAATGAGAAGTTTGTTTTAGGTAAGAAGGATAAAAATGAAATCTAGCCATTGGATCTTGATCTAATAAAAAAGGAATGAGGGGTATTTTAGTCTTAGCCACTTTTGTTGATTTTTTATCTACTTTCCCCATTTTTTTCAAATATTCATAACTTTCACACACGATATTATTTTTTTAAAAAAATTACACCATAAAAACAAGCGTTTTTATCTTTAAAACGCGTATAGTGTTGCTATATAAAAAAAAAATCACCATTTCAATTTTTGACACAATGTTCAGATCATTGTGTCAAAATATTCAGATCATTGTGTCATTGTGTCAAAAGTATATTGTATTGTGTTGTTATATATAAAATTAAAAAAAATTATTCTTTCAGTTTTTGATACCATACGACACAATGATATGACATTTTGACATAATATGACACAATGATCTGAACATTTTGACACAATGACACAACGACACAATGACACAATGATCTGAACATTTTGATACAATCGAAAAAGTAAAAAAAAAATTTAATTTTTTATGTAGCAACACTATACGCGTTTTAGAGATAAAAAAAACTCTCGTTTTTATGTTATAATTTTTTTTTAAAAATAATGTCGTATCTAAGAGTTATGAAGGTTTAAAAAATATGGGGAATTTGATAAAAAAATCAAAAGTACCCTCTCATCTTTTATTTTCTTTAGTTTTTCTCTTTAATTTACCCAGGAAAATTTTAAGCCATATATCTTCATTTAATTGAAGATCTAATGGTTATGATTTATTCTTATCATTTTTATTCAAACAAAACTTTTCATAATAACCTCACCAACCAATAGATTCTATTTTTGTTTTTATTTGAAAACTAAATCTATCTTACTTTTACTTTTTTTACTTCCAAAATAATAAATTATTTCTAATAAAGGAAAATTGGATTTTAATAATCCAAGTTATTATCAATTGGCCAATATTAATCCCAATTTCAAAATTGGCCTACATTAATCCCAATTATTAAAGTCTTGGATTTCATTGGACCCCCGTTAAGTTTTTCTTAACTCCGTTAGTTTTATGCTGACGTGGCATCCACGTGGCTTTTGTTAATCAGTGCCATGTCAACAAAAAACTAACGGAGTTAAGAAAAACTTAACGGGGGTCCAATGAAATCCAAGACTTTAATAATTGGGATTAATGTAGGCCAATTTTGAAATTGAGATTAATATTGGCCAATTGGTAATAACTTGGATTATTAAAATCCAATTTTCCTCTAATAAAATACTAAATTTTATCTTTTCTTCAATAAAATCCCCAACATATTCTATATCATGTCCAGATTGCGTTGAAGATTCTCTTCTATCTACAAAAATCTCGGGTCCACTAGCTTTGCACTTTTCCAATTTCTTAATTTCATACGAGCCCTTTTTCCCCAAAGCTGCAGTTAATTTCCATGGTATTCCCATCGAATTACAGCCCTCCACAGCCCACGCATCTTTTATCCCTCTAGAATCATCACTTTCTCTCTCTTCTTCCACTAGAATTTTGTTGATTTGTGTCAGACTTCATGAATTTGTAAAGAAAAATCTGATTTCGCTGTTTGATTCCGCTAATCAGGAGTGAATTTGCTTCGATTCTGTTTTCCGGAGGAGGGATTTCAGTCTCCTCCCAAGGGGCTTGTTTTAGGTTTGTGTTGAATCTTCAATTTGGGGGAGAATTGTTACTGCCGTCGTTTCTCGCGAACTCGAACAATCTAGGGTTGTTGTGAAATCGATGCTCTTTTAAACTAAATTTTCGGGATCTGTAAGGTGCGTATAACCCTAATTGCTTTGTGCAACTGATGTATGTTCTATTTTATGGTTTTCAAATGCAACAATTGGTATTAGAAAATTGCAATTTTAGGTTAAATATTGTTCTATCTATCACGCTTGTTATGAATTTTACTATGTTCAGCAGAAAGTCTCTGGGTAAGCTTAAAATCCATATCAATTTTAGGATTGAAAAGCGTGCCCTTGACTTTGGAGGTCGAAGTCTAGCTCCTTAACAGAGAACTTGATAGGAACTATGAATTGTTATGAGGTTTATATCTGTTTTTTTTTTCTTTCTTTTTAAAAAATTGTGTGGTTGAATTTTGAAAGGGCAATAGAAGATGAAAAGAGGAAAGGATGAAGATAAAACTATGGGGCCAATGTTCCCAAGGCTTCATGTGAATGATACCGAAAAAGGAGGTCCAAGGGCACCTCCTAGAAACAAGATGGCTCTTTATGAACAGCTTAGCATTCCTTCACAGAGGTTCAATGGTGGGGTGACATCATCTTTGACCAGGGTGAGCTAAAAAAAAGTAATTTATGATTTGAGGCGATTCATGTATGATTTGGTGCTATGCATGACTTCACATATAGGGTGTAACATAATGTTTGGCTATTTGATCTATATTACCATTCAAAAATGGTATAAAGGGAATCCAATGGGCCTAAGTTGATACTTATAATTTGTTCGTAAGGTGATAATGAGAAAGGTGTTGTTTTTAACCTGTAAATTTTGCTGAAAAATGAAATTGTTGAACAATGAGAGTATAACCTATGTAGCTTCCACTGGTTTCTTACCATAACCTCTTGAAGGCCATCTATCCAGCGCAAACTGCTGATCCCTTTGGTTAGCAGGGTATTAGCACGTCCCTGTGAGTTTTCCGGTAATGGGTTCTCACGGTTACAAAAAAAGGACCTATGTAGCTTGCATGGACAAACCAAGTCAGGGTATGAACATACATAATCTGATTCTTTTGTATTGTTAAAAAATAGAGATGGCAACTGGCAAGAAGTGCGGGTCATACAAGTTGGGTGATGGGTCAAAATGAGTTCTTTTTTGTATGTGTTTGGTTCGGTTTTCTAGTACGGGTTGGTTCTGATTGAACCAAAAATGGGTCATAATGAGTCCTTTTTGTATGGGTTTGGTTTGGATTTTTAGTAAGGGTTGGTTCTAATTGAACCAAGAACACCTTTTTGTCCACTTTTATAAGTTATAACTTTTAACTAATGTAATATATGAAATATGATTACAGAAACAACATCATCACATAATTATTTAAATCTTGAATACACTTATTTAGGAGGTAGCATACATCAAAAACACTTCCCTTTTTGGTAATTTTTATTTGAATCATTTGAGGTTGAGAATAACACTAATTGACCCATTCAGAAGTTTGTTATAATAGTACATATTCTGGTAGAAATCATGTATCTGTCAATTAGCTGATAATGTTGGAACATGACATTTTATGTGACAAATGTAAGTCATTTCATCATAATATAAGGACCATGATTCTGAAAATAGTTGCATAGTACCGGAAATTTTGAAGTTGTATATTAACTACATGGTTCTACTTCTGTAAGCATTTTAGTAATTAACTCTTACATCATGCAAGTATTAGGATGTACACCGAGTTTAATTAGTGTTCATTTAAAATTATGACAAAGTAACTATCACGTTGTTACATATGTTGTAGAACTTGTAAATACTTTGAATGATAACAAATAAACACATTATTTTCACATGATTCTAGGCAAACATGAACGAAAGGAATACATTTTCCCCGCACCAACAATCTTCTTCAATTCACCCAACCAGGGAGCCAGATACTCACCAGTCTGATCTTAACAATCATCATGTGCAACAAGAACATAAAAAGAGACAAGAAGAAGATGACTTTAGGGTCCCAATATTTGACCAACAATCTGGAACGAGTCAAAATCGTAATGTGAATTATAAAAATAGAGAAAATGATAGCATCGCCCCGTTTAGTGCTGCCCTTTCAAACCGTTTAGCGAATGTTCACAATGTTAAACAGCACACTAATAAATTTCAAAAAGAGAACTCCCAAGGTTTTGCTAGATCTGCTGCAAATCAATTGCCACGACAAAACACCAAAGCTCCATTGAAGGAAACTAATGAATCTTCAAGTTTTAACATCAGGAATGCTTCAAACAGTGAGAATTTAAGGGATTATAGAGTTGACACACAAGCAGATCACACTTTGTGGGGGGATAGTCTCATAAACGAGACATCTAAAGCTAGTGGTTATGGAAACAGTTCAGTCCCATTAATAGAGATTCAAGAAGAAGCTTTAAGAAGCCCTAGTGATCCAACGAATGGTGATGCTGTTTCAGAGAATTCAATGGTTGATTCGATTTGCGGAGTTGACATTTCTCCTGATGATGTTGTCGGGGTTATTGGTCAAAAACATTTTTGGAAGGCAAGAAGAGCTATTGTCAAGTAAGCCCTTAATTCTTTCATTAGTGGAATGTTTGGCTTTGAGTTATGGAACTGATTATCCGATAAATAGGTTCAGGTTCTCAAAATCGTTATTCAGGGGTCAAATAATCAACTTCATATTTGTTGCAACATATTCACGGGAAAATCAAATTTACATATTTACACCTTCTTCTAAACCTAGTTTGGGAGTTTTTTGCTTCTGCTCTGCAAAATAGTTTATTTTGTTGTTGCAAATATGACCTTTTTGGTCAATAGATGTGGGGGATAATTCTATTAAAGGTTATCAACTTTGGTATTATTTATGTATCAGTAGCCAACATATTTCAGGCCCGAAAAGCCCATTAAAGATTCAAAAGTTTTATTTTAAGCTAATTACCTAATACCTAATATAATCGGTTTGGGAATTTTTTAGTATTTAGTATTATGCTCCTGCACCCGTCTCTTAAAGGCTCTGCGCTCGTGCATTCTTCAGGCGCAAATTATGCCTAAAAAGGTCCACGTGGTCAACAGTTATTATGCCTAAAAAGGTCCATATGGTCAACTGTTTTTTATATGCCTAAAAAGTCCAGATGGTCAAAAATTACTTACAAGTCTTTTGAGACACAATTATTTTTGACCGTTATCCGGTCATGTGACCCTAAATTTGAATATTTGAAAGTTAGTTACATTAGAGTAAAGATTATCAACTTTGGTATGACATTTGTTTTGGGTTACCAATATATTTCAGGCCTGAAAAAACCATATATCAAAATTTTGATTTAAGGTAACTTCAACCTAAGATAATCTGTTCTCAGTGGCCATTCGTCCCCAAATGTGTCCACCAGGTCAACAGTTAATGTCAAGTCAATTGCCACGTAATTGTTTTTGACTGGTTACCAGGTTGCTCGATCTTAAATCAAAATATTTGAAAGTTCTGCTACGTTAGTTTAAAGTTTTTGAAATTTTGATGGTTTTTGGGGCTAAAGGGCTGGTTACCAAAACAGAAGCAGGACCAAATTTGTTACCTTTTTTTTGCAATTAACCTTTTAATTTCCTAATCAGAATCTGCTGAACACTGAAAATTTAGTTATATACTTATATGATTATTACAACTTCAAAACAATTTCAAAATGCACATTCAAACACTCCTTCAATCCCCTTAGTTTCATGTTGTTAACCATAAATAAGAACTTAACAAAGTCTTAAAAACTTGGGACTCAATTTTTATCACGAAACAGAACTCTTTTTATGCATTGAGAAGGTACCCACAAGAACTAGATTTTTTCTATAAGCAACGGGGGAATGCAATCTTAATTTGTACTTCTTATATAGATCCTGAGCTATAACTTTATAAGCTCTGAAAGAGTTACCAATTTGAGACAAAATATTTGAACTGAAACTCAGAGCTGGAGGTTAGCGGGCATAATAATTTGGGGCCAATTTTGCACATTTTATCACATTGTTTTTCTACTCAGTTGCATGATCCTTATGAATGTCTGTTTCAAACTGCAGAACATTGATGCTCAATATAAAATGTTCATGTACTGTTTTCCTTTTGTGGATCTTGTTTCATTTGGGCAAAAATGTGATTTGAAATTTTTACTCAAAAAAGGAAATTATCACAATATTTTTGGATAGTGACTTTCTACTTTCTGAATACAAGAGAAAAAAAAAACCCTCCTATATTATGCTGATGGTGTATTTGTGTTTAGTGCTGCAAACGAGTTAAGCTTTTACAGAGTTCGAGCTTGATCATAAAACGAGCTTGCAATATATAACGAGCCAAGCTCGAGCTTATAAGGGCTCAACTTGAGCTTTGCCTTATGTAATATTATGTATGTGTATATACAAGTGTGTGTGTGTGTATATATTATCGTGCAACATTCCTGAAACAGGTTTTTCACTCACGGTCTTGAATTTTTTAATGTAATTTTTTACATATTTGAAATAAGTTATTGAAAATATTTTTTTGTATAAACTCTTAAGCTTTTCAAGCCAATCTTGAGTCCTCAGGTCTCACTCAAGCCTGCATCATAAAGCCTCCTTGAGCTTATCCCAAAAGTTTTTACTCGAGCTTGTGCCTTGTCTAGCTCAGCTCAACTTGTCTGCACTGCAGATTGACAAAAAAGCAGCCCTTATAGTGTTTGAACACGTCTCATTTGCTTTCCTTTATTTACAGCCAACAAAGAGTATTTGCTGTTCAAGTGTTCGAGCTCCACAGATTGATTAAGGTTAGTCTAGTCAACTGCCTGCCTATACTTTCCTACATGGTCTTTACCCTATACTTTCCTAACATGGTCTTTAACTAACATCCCAGACTTATGATTGTTTTTCCTACTTGGGTCCCTGAAGTCAAAATTGTTGCAAGCTTGGACCAAAATTATGGCAATATGTAACAGGTCAAAGCGTGTCATTTTTGGTGCAGACGGGTTGGTTTGACCCAGATCACACTTCTTCTGAAAGATTGCTTTTTCTATTAATACTCAGTTGATTATAGTATTTCAGTAATCTAATTTTTTGAAGTGAACTAAATAGTTTTAGGGAGGTTCTATGCATTAGGAATACAAATTGTATTTCGAAATGTTCAAACCCTTTTGTTTTTAACTAATCTTTAATTAACTGGTATGAAAATCTCCGATTGTTGAGGGATAATTTGTGAAATATACAGTTTTCAACTTCTCTCTAACTAACCCGACTCAAATGATATACACTTGATTATGAAAAACAGGTTCAGAGGTTAATAGCCGGATCACCTCAGCTTTTGGTAGAAGAAAATGGATATTCTGCAAAACCACCAAAAGCTTCTCCAATCAAGAAAATTCCTATAGAGTATGTTATGAAACGTACCGTGAATATTCCCAAGCAAAAAAACGACACTGAGAAACCAAATGATGACATGGAATTCTCATCCGAGAATGCTGTTGGGAAGGCATCTCTATCTACTGTGCAAAATGGCAGTCAGACTACATATTGCAGACCATTTGGTGGGACCCCGATGCCACCTTCTGATCAAAATATGGGCTCTTGGAATTTTAATTCGCCGCCTGGACACCAATGGTTGTATCCGGTCATGTCTCCTTCCGAAGGACTTGTTTACAAGCCCTACCCTGCTCCTGGGTTCATGAACCCTGGTTATGGTGGCTATGGACCTCCTGGATCCATGCCCATGATCGGTAAGCACCCTTTTACATTTTGGCGGTCTTGTAAATTTCATGCCATTTTGTTTGTGTCATATGTATGCACAGAGGGCGTTTGGACGTGCGTTTTGAAAGTGGTTTTCTAAATTTAAGCACATGATTATCAAGTTCTGATCCATAATCGCTGCGAAAACGCACATCCTAAGCACCCCCCATAGTAAATATTTGAGATGATCTTGAATATTTTAAATATCAAACAGGACATAATTTTGCAAACTATGGTGCCCCACCTCAAGATCATCATCAGTATGAAGGGTTCATGGGGGTTAACCCCTTCACTCCTCCGCCGCTTCCCTCTAGTCAGGGTTACTTCCCTGCTTACGGTGGTGTGCAAATGACTAAACCGTCGGTCTCGAGCTCAACCAAATTCGGACCATCCAACCCCCACAACCAAGGCTCAACTAACGCTCCAGTTGAGAAAAATCGACCCGTGGTTCCGAATATAGTGAAGCTGAATAATGATAACAATGCTATTAAGGATACAGAGGTACAAGGCAGTACCGCAAGCAGTCGAAGCGATAGAACAAAAGACCGAAGTGCCCTTCGTCTTTTTCCAACCTCTCCTCATGCCTCTTCTCCTGCTCCTGCTCCTGAACCAGCTCCAGTCGAGACAGCAGCAACTCCCCCTCGTGTTATTAAAGTTGTACCTCATAACGCGTGGTCAGCAACCGCTTCTGTGGCAAGGATTTTCAAGTCCATACAAGAAGAAAGAAAGCAGTATGGTTCAGGGTAGCTTGCCTCTGTGTCCTAAAGGCATATTCCTGTTTGTAATTTGTGCTTTGATGATTGTAACTTCTGCCTGAATGTCTTGATTGTTGAATACACTAGGAAGTGTTTATATATATATATATATGCAAAGATTATGATGTAATGAAAATCAGAGCTTAATCATAGGAGCTGGTCTTGTATGTATGTATAATGAACTCTTTATTTTAATTGTTGGTGTAGCCGTGTATTGATAATAATAAATTATCTTTATTATAAACTAGTAGGTTTGCACAGATGTTGGGGCGTTCTGGACTGGTTGGTTATCAATTGGTTTTACAATGAAACTTAAAACGTAGCTAGAAATAACTCAATAAGTATGTTGCAATGTCATATTTGGAGTGTGGGGTGAGTATGAAAAAAAATTAAGCATTGAGAAAAAGATAAAATATACTATATTAGTGGCGGGAAAAATTGTTGAGGATGAATGTGGTTATGCCACATGGCAAATTGTGATGCACAAAACTTTTCTTTTATTATATATATATATATATATATATATATATATATATATATATATATATATATATATATATAGATTAGATTTATATTGATTTCGAATAATATTTATATTGAAACATATGATAAAAATAATTATATCATAATTATGTATTTAAAATCTTAAAAAACATCTTATTTAAAAAGTTATAAGTGAAAAACAAATTATGTTTAAAAGTCTTATAGTCTTAAAGATATAATAGTAGGTTTGTGGTTTTGTACTGTGTGTTTTAAGGACTTACACTCGAGTTGATTAGAATATAGTTTGTATAAAAACGTAGAAACGGACTTTTCAAAGTTTGGTAAAACATCATATTTAAAAGTTATACAAGGAAAATGAATATGTTTAAAAGTAATTATAATATTAAAAGTTATTCTGGAAAAATAATATTAAAATAAGGCTTCTATTTATATTGATTTCGAATAATATTTATATTGAAACATATGATAAAAATAATTATATCATAATTATGTATTTAAAATCTTAAAAAACATCTTATTTAAAAAGTTATAAGTGAAAAACAAATTATGCTTAAAAGTCTTATAGTCTTAAAGATATAATAGTAGGTTTGTGGTTTTGTACTGTGTGTTTTAAGGATTTACACTCGAGTTGATTAGAATATAGTTTGTATAAAAACGTAGAAACGGACTTTTCAAAGTTTGGTAAAACATCATATTTAAAAGTTATACAAGGAAAATGAATATGTTTAAAAGTAATTATAATATTAAAAGTTATTCTGGAAAAATAATATTAAAATAAGGCTTCTAAGAAGGTTTTAGGTATTCTGGAAAAATTCGCTTTAATTTTATGTGGGGTGGTTTGGATGGTAAAAGAACAATTCATTGGCTTAAGCGTGATGATGTTTGTTTGCCCAAGGAGGAGGGAGGTCTCGGTTTAGCTAAGTTAGTTGATATTAATGCTAGCCATATTTGTAAGTGGTTGTGGAGATTTAAAGTGAAGAAAACAGGCTTTGGAGGAAGGTTGTCGTTAGTATTCATGGGGGTTCACATGGGTTGTCTTATTTTCCTTGCAAAAATGCTATTTCAGGTGTTTGGAAATCCATTATTTCCTTAAACAGAGGCTTATCTCAGCGCAATATTGGAATGGAACGTTGAATTGTGGGATCGAGTGGGGATTGGCAATGGCGATCTCCTTACTCGGATCAGTTCTCTATTAAAGATGTGAGGAATGTTATTAGATGTCGGCATGATCAGCAGGTTGAGGGCTTCAAGTTGCACTGGAGTCGGCTTGTTCCAAGCAAAGTAAATTTGTTTGTTTGGAGAGCTCAAAGGAATCGGATTGCTACCTTTGATGCTCTTCACAAGAGGAACATTCCTGTTCCCTCGCAAGCGTGTAGACTTTGTAATGAGGCTGAGGAATCGGCTATTCATCTTTTCACAGGTTGTCGGTTTTCCACAAGCATTTGGCAACTGGTTGGAGATTGGTGCAGTGTTCCTCCATTTATTACCTTCTCCATTGAGGACCTTCTCAACATGTATGATGACAGGAGCGTTGACAAAAAGAAGAAAGAAATCCTTCATGGGGTTATTCTTACTAGCTTTTGGTGCATTTGGAGAGAAAGAAACGCAACTGTGTTCCAAGGGGCCCGTGCAAACGTTAGCAAAGTTTTTATGGAGATTAAGTCTTGGTGTCAATTATGGTTTAATAATCGTTGTAGCTCTCGAAATAGGTTTGATTGGGGTACCTGTTGTTGGGTTATATAACTAATTATCAAATAAACACGAGTACGCAACGGATATTTTTCTATGAATTAATCTAACTAACCGGATAGACAACGTGTACCTTTTTAGCTCGGCAAGAGAAGATCTTCTAGGATTTGAAGTAAATCCCTCTACGATCGCACACACGACACACCGATGTACGTATGCTAGTACTCAATCACGAACTCCTTTTGGTGTAGGCTTGGTCGAACCACACAAGAAATCGAACCCCCCTTGGGTTCTTTTCTTATTGCCGAAAATTAGAGAGAGAATAGAGAGAGATTAGGGTTTTGCACTTTATCAGATAAAGGCAGGACTTAAACCTTAAACCTATAAGGTCTATTTATAGTGTTTAGAGACTTGGAAAACAAGATAGGGATTGGGATGGGGACCATCCACGAATTCGGCCCTAAGGCCTTATCCCAATCCTTCTCTCAATTGTAATCCAATTCTAACTCTCTCTAATTACAACTAACACCCCTTTTAACAATTAACTGTTAGTTTTTAACGACTCCTCGTTAAATGTTCGTAATAAATATTAATTAACTAATTAATTAATACAAATACATTAGTGTCGAGACGTGTAACCCCGTAGGCTTAAATACTTTCCGGACATACGCTTATTAATACGTGATCATATCCCTACAGCTCCCACTTGAGCTCGTAATAATAAAGGTACTAACATTGGTTAGCGTCTAGCAACACGCCAATGCTCCCGGAAATATTTAAGTACAGTTTCTCAAAGTGTATTTAAATGGTACAGTCATTTACTATCCCTTTGTCACCGATACCGTTGTTAAATATGAATATGGATCAAGTCATTTCATACTTTAACGATTCTGTTTCTCATTCCATAACTAATTAAAGATTACCAAATTCAAATCGAGACACATCTGGATTTCATTTGGGCACGGCCATGCAAACATCTTAATTATTCCAAATGAGGGGCCCAGTGGTATCTGCTTCAACTTTTAAGCTGAAGGAACAAATCCTCATGACTACACGTGTCTAGTCATATACTTCACTACACTCACTGAAAATAGCCCTTTTGTACTACCTTATTCAGGATAGTTAGAACTATACCAAGTAGGTGCAATCCATATATGCATGACCTGCTTGTATCTCAAGTCTAAGGATAAATAAAGCAACCATTTACGAATTTCACTCAATGACGACGATCCATAAAGTGACAACTCGTTAGTGGGGTAGTCCGATATGCATCCTATGAATATCATGTGAGTTTGGTGGGACCATCCATTATATATTCCAAGAATATTACCAATCACTCAGATTTGTCTTAGTTTAACTATATTCCCATATAGTTAATTGACAATGGACAATTTAGAATACGTGACAAGTACTCAAGGATTAAACATGCAAATATAGGACACAATTTTCTATTAAATGAAATCAAACATATCAAGTACTTTATTTCATTATTTAAATAGAAATTGTTTAACATCCCTTATCCAAATACCGATCATCAGACATACATGATTTAACTAGCTAATTTAAGTCCTATGCCCTCGGCATGCCTTTCAAGCTTCGGCCTCGACAAAGCTTTCGTGAAAGGATCAGCTAAGTTAATATCTGTGTGAACTTTGAGTAATCTGATCTCACCTAGTTCGATCTGCTCACGAACATAGTGATATCTCCTGGCATAGTGTCTGGCGCCCTTCTGAACTCCAGGTTCTTTGGCAATGATTAATGCACCAGTATTATCACAGTACATATCAATAGGCAAGTTACTTGTAGGGATCACGTCAAGCCCACAAATAAACTTCCTTATCCAGACTGCCTCCATTGCAGCTTCCGAAGCAGCAATGTACTCAGATTCTGTTGCAGACATAGCAACTGTGGTTTGTTTCTTGCTTTTTCAATCCACAGCGCCTCCATTCAGAATGAAGACATACCCAGACTGAGACTTCGTGTCATCTCTATCAGTCTGAAATCCAGCATCACAGTATCCGGTCACTTTGAGCTCTTGATCTGGATTTCCCCCATATACCAAAAACAAATCTCTAGTAGCCCGTAGGTACTTGAGAATGGTCTTAACAGCAGTCTAGTGACTTTCACCTGGATTATGTTGAAATCGGCTAATGATATTTTACGCAAACGCTATATCAGGTCTAGTGCATCTTACCGCATACATTATAGAGCCTACAGCCGAAGCATAAGGAACTCTTTGCATACGCTTCACCTCATCAGGTATAGAAGCACCTTGTTTGACCGATAGACCAAGTCCTTCCTGCATAGGTACTATACCACGCTTGGAATTCTCCATCTTGAATCGCTTCAAGATCTTATCAATATAAGCATTTTGACTTAGTCCAATGAACTGCTTAGTTCTATCTCTATAGATCTTGATTCCAAGAATGAATGTTGCTTCTCCCAAGTCTTTCATGGCAAAACACTTTCCAAGATGGGATTTTACATCTTGCAACATTGGAATGTGTTTTCCTATAATCAATATGTTATCTACATATAAGACAAGGAAAGTAACATTACTCCCACTAGCTTTGCGATCTACACATGGCTCATCGGGATTCTGAACGAAACCAAACTTTTTGATTTCTTCATCAAACCGTTTATTCCAACTCCTCGATGCTTGCTTTAGTCCATAAATGGACCTTTGAAGCTTGCATACTTGGTTGGGATGTTCTGGATCAATAAACCCTTCAGGTTGATCCATATAGACTTCTTCATCCAAGTAACCATTTAAGAAGGCAGTCTTAACATCTATTTGCCATATCTCAAAGTCATAGTACGCTGCTATGGCTAAGAGAATCCTAATAGCTCTAATGTCAGCTACTGGTGAAAAGGTCTCATCATAGTTAACGCCAAAACGTTGAGTATAACCTTTCTCCACGAGACGAGCTTTATAGGTGTGTACATTTCCATCCATGTCGGTCTTCTTCTTGAAGATCCATTTACTCCCAACGGTCTTCGCGTTAGGAGGAAGATCAACCAAGTTCCAAACTTGATTATCTCTCATGGATTTCATTTCCACGTTTGCTGCTTCAAGCCATTTGTCAGATTCCGGATCTAATAATGCAGCTTTGAAGTTCGGAGGCTCATTGAGATCTCCTGATACGTTTTCCTCGGATTCGACTAGACCAATCCATCTATCCGGGTTACGTATGACCCTTTCGGATCTACGAAGTTGAATCGCAACATCATCGACTTGAGGTTCATCACTTTGAACATTCCCCCCCCCCCCTAAGTTGATGATTGCTAGTTGTTTCAGAAGGTGACACATCTTCTAGTAGTTCTACAATTCTCCCACTGTTCTCTTGAGCTATAAATTTTTTTTCAAAGAATTCAGCATATCGAGCAACACGAACAGTATTTTCGGAAGGATTGTAAAAGTAGTAACCCATTGTTTTCTTTGGGTATCCTATGAAGATGCACTTAGTAGTCCTGGGTTGTAGTTTGTCAGGCGTATCACGCTTCACAAGTGACTCACATCCCCAGACTCTTAAGTAAGACAACATAGGGACTTCTCCATGCCACAATTGATGCGGTGTCTTTTCAACCTTCTTGGTTGGAACCATATTTAAAACGCGTAGAACGGTTTCTAGAGCAAAATCCCAAAATGATATTGGGAGAGTTGTAAGGTTCATCATCGACCTCACCATTTCTAGTAGGGTTCGATTCCTCCTCTCAGACACTCCATTATGCTGAGGAGTGTAAGGAGGAGTAAGCTGTTCGACAATTCCACACGCTTTAAGATAATCCTTAAACTCTTGGCTTAAGTATTCTCCACCACGATCCGATCGAAGGATCTTGATGGTCTTTCTGAGTTGATTTTCTACTTCGTTCTTGAACTCTTTGAATGTTTCAAACACTTCATGTTTATGTTTAAGCAAGTAAACATAACCATAACGACTGAAATCATCCGTGAAAGTTACGAAGTAGCTAGCACCTTTTCTTGACACATGTCTAAATGGACCACAAACATCAGTATAAATGAGTCCAAGTAGTTCTTTAGCCCTTTGCGGCTTGTTCGGAAAGGGTTTTCTTGTCATCTTTCCTGAGATACAGGAAACGCATTTATCAAATGATTCATCATTTGATTGTAAGATCCCTTCACGTTGAAGTCTTTCAATGCGGTTTTTGCCAACATGGGCAAGACGACAGTGCCATAGATAGGTAGAGTCCAAACTAGTTTTGGCTCATTTGCTAACATTGTACATTGAATTATTTGAAACACAACCACGCATATCAATTTCATAAATGCCATCACAAGGAACAGCATCAAAATAATGAACATTATTTTTAGAAACTGAAATACCGATATTATTAAATGCATTAATAAATCCTTGGTTTTTCAATAAAGAAACTGAAATAAAACCTCTAGTAATAGAAGGTGCATAATGACAATTGTCTAATACAATAGTTAACCCAGAAGGGAGAATTAAATGATATTCTCCTATAGCTTCCACAGCTGCTGGCAAACCATTTCCCACAAACAACTGCAAAGCTCCAGGCTTCAGTTTCCTCCTCTTTCTAAGACCCTGTAACGAATTACAGATGTGAGTTCCACAGCCAGTGTCATACACCCATGAATCACACTTAGAAAGGGAAAATAATTCAATTGTGAAGACACCTGAAGTACTAGCCCCGCTAGTATTATTTCTCTTCTTCATCAACTAAGCTAGATAGGTAGGACAGTTCCTCTTCCAGTGTCCAACTTCACCACAACGGTGACAGACCTGGTCTTTAGCCGGATGCTCTTTTGCGGCCGGAGGGGTTTGTTTGGTTTTAGGAACAAGCGCAACTGCCTTGCCTTTTCCCTTACCATCATTCTTGCCCTTCGCCTTTTGCGGTCGTTTAGCCTTTTAGATCTTTCCCCCTTTGATCATGAGAACTTGGGGTGTTTCAGTGGCCTTCTTGGGAATCCTTTTTCATACTAGACAAGCATAGCATGAAGCTCAGGTATAGTTTTAGTCATACTATGCATGTTGTAGTTGCGCACAAAACCCTCATAATCCTTCGTAAGAGATTTGAGGATCATGCCAACTGCCACAGCCTGATTATACCCATAGTTGAGCGATTCCAATTTGTTAAAGTAGCTCTTCATTTTGAGCACATAACTACTGACCGATTTACCAGTTTCAAGCTTCAAGTCGTGGAGTTCCACAACTAGGTCGAACAATTCAACACCAGCTTGTTTTTCATACATCTTCTTTAGCTCTTTGATCATATCACAAGGTGTATGAAATTTGTATTGCTTCTGAATATCGGGAGTCATACTCGAGATCATCATGCAAGCAACCTCATCGTATCTGCTATACTCAACATTGCAGAACGCTTTCTCTTGCTCAGTAGCATTAGCAGCTGGCTCGGTCGGCCAATGATTTTCAAGGACATCGGTCCTCCGTTCAACTCTAAGGACAATCCTCAGTTGACGATACCAGTCATTGAAGTTAGATCCATTCAGCTTTTCTCTTTCAAACATTTGACGAAAAGCATGACCAACATTGTTTTGAGGAGGGTTTGTTGCCATCTACAAAACAGATTAAGTTAAAAAATCAGTATTTTCGATAATCTTTTCCTTAATAAATTTAATTACCCAATGTTTAAACATTTTAAACAATTAAGCTTATTAAGGCTAGGATCCAATTGACATGCCATCATTTCATCAGTTGATCTTCTAGAAATGATGCACTCAAAAGGTAAGTGACGATCAATAATTGTACTCCAAGTATAATTCCTAGATTTTATGGGACCTACAAATAACACTTGTGAATCTTGCATCAAGTGATTTGTAGTCATGTTTCATCCCATCTTTTGCCACGGGCCAAGGGTCTCACCGCCTAGCTCGCTTTAAGTCGTCCAACTAAGAACGCACAAATTGTCCACCATTGTGCACCAATGAGTGGGAATTTGCCATGTAAATGCCATTTTACCATTGTGTACCAATGAGTAAGATGACATCCACAAGTGTCCTTTTCAAGGTGGATGGCAAAGACTTAAGTTTGGTTTGGGTCAAAACAATTTTGATGTGTGATAAAAAATGTTATGTGTGAAGATTCATGCACATCTTCACCACATAATGTGTTTATAAAATTCTTAGTTTGTCTTCCAAATCAAAAGAGCTCGGTAGCTCCATTTGCAACACACAAAGAAGCGTAGGGGTGAGGTTTGCACTTTTGCAATTAAAAACCTACCCACTTTAGGGAAGCATGGTGACCCGACTTATACCTCTCTTAGAGTGTGTTCAAATGAGTGAGCCGGTGTTTCTTTTGAGTTTTAGGACACAACTTTTATTTTATAAACAAAATCATATTTCAATAGATATTTAAGCAAATTTCGATTTTCATAAAACAAATTTGCAATAAAACCTTTTATTATGTCACAATTATCACAAATAATCACATAATGTTAGGGTTTCTAATTATCTAACATAATTTTAATTCTCTTTGATCTAAGTAATAACCATAAACGATTTGCATGAAACTTCATGGTTTTTACTTCTTTTTTAACATTTAAAATTAAAGGTACAACATGTTGTTTAAACAATTATCAAATAACAAAAACTTGGGTTCTTAATTTTAGATCACAAAAATCGAATTTTAGACCTAAAATTAGGGTTTCCGATTCGGCTAGAGGTTTTCGATCCATTTCATAGATTTCGATCGGAATGAGGGTTTTCGATCGGGAACATTTCGATCGGGTCGTAAACTTTTTTCGATCGGACTAGGGTTTCCGATTGGAAACTTTTCGATCGTGTCGTAAACTCTTTTCGATCGGGTCGAAAGCAGTTTTCGATCGGAAACTAGGGTTTCTGATCGGAAAACAAGGGTTTCCGATCGGAAGCATGGGTTTACGATCGGAAAACAAGGGTTTCCGATTGGAACCAAACGGCGGGTCGAAAAGCAGTTTTCGATCGAAATAGAATTTACGTTTTTTACCAATTTGCGAAACCGATTTTCTAATTGTAAAAGACGATTTTATGTGGATCGAAAAGCTAGAATCTTGATTAGAAAGCTTGTTTCTAATCGAATTTGGTTACCCCCTTCCAAGTTTTTATTCCCGGTAATTAATTAAAATCATAGGTGACTCGTGATACCACTGTTGGGTTATATAACTAATTATCAAATAAACACGAGTACGCAGCGGATATTTTCCTATGAATTAATCTAACTAACCGGATAGACAACGTGTACCTTTTTAGCTCGGCAAGAGAAGATCTTCTAGGATTTGAAGTAAATCCCTCTACGATCGCACACACGACACACCGATGTACGTATGCTAGTACTCAATCATGAACTCCTCTTGGTGTAGGCTTGGTCGAACCACACAAGAAATCGAACCCCCCCCCCCCCCCCCCTTTGGGTTCTTTTCTTATTACCGAAAATTAGAGAGAGAATAGAGAGAGATTAGGGTTTTGCACTTTATCAGATAAAGGCAACACTTAAACCTTAAACCTATAAGGTCTATTTATAGTGTTTAGAGACTTGGAAAACAAGATAGGGATTGGGATGGGGACCATCCACGAATTCGGCCCTAAGGCCTTATCCCAATCCTTCTCCCAATTGTAATCCAATTCTATCTCTTTCTAATTACAACTAACACCCCTGTTAACAATTAACTGTTAGTTTTTAACGACTCCTCGTTAAATGTTCGTGATAAATATTAATTAACTAATTAATTAATACAAATACATTAGTGTCGAGACGTGTAACCCCGTAGGCTTAAATACTTTCCAGACATACGCTTATTAATACGTGATCATATCCTTACACCTGTTGCTTCATGTAATTTTTGACGTGATGCCTCTCCTAGCTCCTCGCTAGGTTTAGCTCCCCTTGGTGTTTTATATAATCAGTTGTTCCAAAAAAAAAATATTAAAATAATAGTTACTTCGAGGAATGATACCAATGCTTCAAGGACTAGTACATAAATAAATCTGTTTTGAATAAAGTTTATATCAAAATGGAGATAAAATGAAAATGTTATAACGGTTTATTCTAAATTTTGTAAAACATCATATTTTAAAAGTTATATAAAATTCAAATATGTTCAAAATATTAAAATAAAAGTAGCATGTCACAATAAACTTTATATCAACATGTTGGTGAACCGTTCAGGGGAAGTTTGTTTACATTTGTTCAATGTTCACTTAATAAATAAACGAACATTAATATGAAATTTCGTTCCTTCAATTAAGTGAACAGACATGAACTGAGACCGCGTTTGTTCATTTCTGTTCATAAACGTTCAATTAGGTGTTCGGAATGTTCCTTGTGGTGGATTTAGAGTGTCCGATCGTCGATAATTTAACGTTGCCATTAAGGTACGGTCAAAGAGTTACACTTTGGACGATAGACAAGTTATAATATTTAATGATTAGATGTTATTGATAACAAACAAACAATTATTATGGCAAATCAATATTTAGTGAGATACTGAGTATTAATTGTTTGAAGAAATAATTAATTGACGAATAAATTAATAACGTTGTCTCTCTAAAGGGAGTTAAACGAATATTGATTTATTAGTTGGTAAATAAGGTAAATAATTGGTGATGTTTAAGAGCTAAACGAGTATTAATTTGTTATTAGGTAACGAATTAAGCGATGAACTTTATTTTGAATAAAGTATGTCAAAAGAGGTTTTGACTATGCGGAGAATAATCGTTATGCGAAAGATGAATACAAATTTAATTTATGAGACAAATTAAATAGAATAATTATTGTTAGTCTTTAATTAAGATAATATTTACTCAAGTTTTTAATTAAGTGTTAGTTAAAAATATGATGACGGTCCGGTGGTGGTGTTGGGTGGAGAGGTGTCGGCGACGGTTAGTGGTGGTTTTCTCTAATAGACAATTCTATAACCTTTTAAGATTAAGGAGAGTTTTGAGAAACCCACCACTAACCGTCGCCGACACCTCTCCACCCAACACCACCGCCGGACCGTCGATGTCCCCTGCCAAACCGCCACCGCCACCTTCCGACCCTGCTGTCTGATAGCCGACTCTTCGCCGTTGTCTACCGCTGCCCCGTTGCCGACCACCGGTTTCGAAACTGGTTTCGGATTTTTTTTCGGTTCAAGAGTTGAACACATTATCGTGATTACTAGCGGACCAGTTGGTTGAATCCATCGTGCACTCTCTCGGTATTCGTCAAGATTAAATCTCTAAGCTTTCTATGATTGTTTTATTTTATTTTCTGAATCGTTTTGTAATTGGATCGCTGGTGGGATACGTGTCTTGTTATAAATAAAGTTTACACCTTTACGCTTCCGCATCAAATAATAAGTTTGTTATTATTTTACTGAGAAATATATACAAAGATTCAATTTTTATATAAAACTTAATGTTTTAAAAAATTAAAAACAGACATACGAATTCCCAACACTTTAAAGTGTTCCTTTGTTTATTTTCATTCCTTTTAATGTTTTTTATATATTTTTAATATTTAATTAGTTAAACTAAAAGCCTAGTTATTTAAAATTTGTATTTTCTTAAAATTTTAGTCATTTAAAACTTAGAACCTTTATGACAATATTTTGTGATAGTTATATTTATAATTATTATTCTAACTGGTACTTTGTATTGGGATAATTATATTATGATTATTATATCATGCTTACTTATATTTGTTTATGGTGATTAGTTCTAATGTTTGGGATTAAAAATACTGATTTTATATTTAGAAATAGTATATATGTTCGTTTGAATACGTAAATAAGTTAAATTCTTAATGAATGAACAAGAAAAATAATTTCCGCTCGTCATGCGTTCTTGAACCATCCATGAACAAGTTTAATTCTAAACAAACGAATATTTACAAAACTTTGCTCGGTTCGCTTTAGTTTGTTTACAACAAAGCTTTGCTCGGTTCAACTAATGCCGATATGTTGGAGGTGAAGAGGATGTCTTCTTTGTTTGGTTATAAACCAACATTAATTCCTTTCAAGTATCTTGGCTTACCGTCAGTGTCAATATGGCCAAGGTTAACGGTTTGGATCCTATTACTGCGAAATTTCAGTCCGGACTTGCTTCTTGGAAAGCAAAGCTTTTATCCACCGGGGGTAGGGCTTCTCTAATTTCAGCGATGCTAGGTTCGTTACCAACAAATTTTCTCTCCCTTCATCTTATGCCAAAAAGGTTAATGATTCTCTCAAGGGCCCTTCGATAATTTTTTTGGGAGGGGATGAAGACTCAAAGAAACTTCCTTGGGTGAAATGAGAACTCGTTATTGCGGATAAAGAAAAGGTTGGGTTGAGGATTGGTAGTATGAAAGCCCTTAATATGGCTCTCTTGTTGAGATGGTAGTACGTTATCTCACGAACCCAAATTCTTTATGGGTTAATATTATTGATTCTATCTATAAAGTTAACCCGTTTTCTTTATTGAAGGTGGCTAAACGGGATGCTACATGGGAACGTATTGTGAAATGCATTGCAATGTTAAATGATAAGAATTATATATCGTATTCGGCCATTCGTAAAGGTGGGCTCGGGTGATTCAACTTTCATATTGGAATGATATTTCGATTGGAGATTCTACACTTGCTTCTCGTTTCCCATCTTTATGATTTGGAAACAGAGGAGTGTTTAATTTCTTCTAGAAAATCGACGGACGAGTGGCAATGTGGTTGACGTCATGTTCTCAGAGGAGGTGTTGAGGAGATTCAGATGGAAGCAAGTTTGATCAATCTTTTTAATAGTATTAGTTGGTGCAACTATGCTGATTCTTGGCTGTGGGATTTTAATAATCAATCTCAATTTTGTGTGAAATGGGTGCAGAAAAGCATAGAGAAGAAGATGTTACTGAGTGCCTGGATTTCTACACGTTGGAACAAAGATTTACCATTTACCTAAAAAGACTAATATTTTTTTGTGTGGCGGATGTTACTTGATAGACTTCCTACTAGGGTAAATCTTTGTAATCGAGGCTTGGATATCCCATCAATTTTATGCCCTTTTTGTTCGTCTGAGATCGAATCTATGGATCGTTTGTTTGGGACATGTTGTGTGGCTGATAAAGTGTGGCGTAGTGTTTTGATTTGGTTTGACCTTCCGATTATATACATCGCAAATCCGCAGGGCTTGCTCTCTTGGATTTCGACCCTTCATATTGAGAAGAGAAAAAAAGGGCATCATTGAAGGCATTCTCATCATCTCGTGTTGGGTAACTTGAAAAATGCGTAATGAGGCCATTCTTAAAGCTAGCGATTCAAAGAAGGAGCTTAATTTAGAATCAATCAAACAGTTTTCCGTTTATGTAGATTGTGAGTTGAAATAGGAAACTTAGAATAACTTGGACCGAGTGATTACAAGCCCCTCTCCTATTCATGTAATTTCCTTTTCTTTCCGGGTTAAGATTTTCTAATACGTGTCTATATATATTTTAGCGGTTAAAAAAACATGTAAATGGTCGACATCACCGCCAGAGACACCGCCTCGTATTGCATTCATGGTTTTTTCACACCTTTAATCCTTAATAACAAGACTTATAATAAACGGACAAAAAACAGAAAACATCGTGATAAAAAAGAACTAAATAATATATATTATATTAATATATTATAAATAGGGTAAATTACACCAGAGGTCCCTGAGGTTTACACAAGTAATGAAAGAGGTCCCTAGAGTTTTATTATTATGGAAAGGGTTCTTAACGTTTGTATTAGTGTAACGAAAAATGTCCCTCCGTTAGTTAACCTCGTTAAATACCTAAACAGGGTTAATTAACGGAGGACCTCTTTCGTTACACTAATACAAACGTTAGGGACATTTTCCATAATTTTAAAACTCTAGGGACCTCTTTCGTTACTTTTCGTTAATTGTGTAAACCTCAAGGACCTCTGATATAATTTACTCATTTGTTATTGCACATTTTCTTAACCCTTCAATAAATACAATTCAACATTTTTTTGGCTTTATAAATAAAATAAAATAAAATAAGTTTTTGTTTAGAAAGTATTCACATTCTTAATTTTTTGACGTTCATAATAAAATATTAATTTATCCTTAAAAAAAACTACAAACCTCATTTTTTTTGAAAGAAAATAACAAAATTTGTTATATATATATATATGTATTTTTTTAATAAAAATGGCTTATAATTAATTTTAAATGTGTTTAAAAAAAATACTAGTTAGAGAAAATGTTTTAAAAATGATTTTAAAAAAAAATTAAGAAATTTATTTAATAAACTTTTTCGCACTTATATGCAGATCGCACCATTTTAAAACTTCAGTAATTACACATAGCTGTTTTTTTTTAATTTCTTTAAACAGTTCATTTAAGTTCTTTAGTCAACGTTCTTTTTTTTCCTGTTATTTTTTTCTTTTAATTAATCAATATTTTATATTTTTTAGTCAATTTTATTTTTAATCTTCATATCTTGTTTTGTAAACAAAAATCAATATTTTAGGATCTTTAGTCAATGTTATTTTTTATTTTTCACGTTTATTTTTTAAACAAGAATAAATATTTTTAAATTATTTAGTCGATGTTTATTTTAAATCTTCTTGTTTATTTTGTTTATTTTTAAACAATAGAAAATCTTTTTGGAAAATATTTTTCAATCTAGGTTTAAAACTTTACTTGTATTTGAGCAAATTACACTAGAGGTCCTTGAGGTTTACACAAGTAACGAAAGAGGTCCTTAGAGTTTTAAAATTATGGAAAAGGTCCCTTACGTTTGTGTCACACCCCCAAAATACCACTAACGGAGTTTATACCGTTAAGGGGCGCGACTAGACCAGGATCCACAACCATAGTTACAAATACTAAACGAATCAGGGTTAGTTCAAACACAAATTATAAATCAAAGTTTCAAACACAACGCAGCGGAATAAAATATTGTTTTAGCACTAACCACGTGCTTTACATAGACATTGTTTTAAATTCCCAATTTAGTTTAAATCAAAACAAAGGTCTTCAAGTGCCATGCCAACCCGCTCCGGATACTCCTTAGCGATCTGCAAAAGTTTAAACCACGCAAGTGTCAACCTAACGGTTGGTGAGTTCACAGTGGGCTTGTCATGCATTGGCCCGGTCTCATAATCATTGTTCGTATCAAAATGTACTTACAAAATATTCATTTGTGAAAAGCAATGCTTGTATTTAATTCTCAGTTTATAAAAGGTTTGTCCGTGACCACGTCATCGGGTATGTACTAGTTCCGTAAAGTTAAAGGACTCAACCGATATCGCGGGTAGCTAATCCGTTGTTCCATGCTCTAAGGAAGTTTGTACCAAAGCTGACTTATTTTGTGGGGGCCGAGCCATCCCGTACAGTGCGGACCAAGTCATCGCGTTTTCTGCCTCCCCCGTGTCCTCTCGGGACCACGGGCAAATAGGCTGATATTGTACCTCCGTGCACTCCCCGTGCCACGGGGCGGAGTTTGTCAAACTCCAGTAGATCTACCCAACATCCCCTCGCTTTCACAAATTAATGGCACAATTAAGTTGAGGACTTTTAAGTTATAAGGCATCCTTAGAAAACATGTGATATCATATGGTTTAGACTTTAACCTACACTAGCCATATTAAAACAGTTTTCGTTTCAGAAATCGTTTATTCAGAATTCACAAGTGTTCCCATAAAACACTTCAGTTCATCAAGTGGGTGCCAAGCATCCCGTGTTCTTATGTTTATCAGTGAGGTGCCTAGCACTCTCGAGTTTGTCAGCATTGTTTTTCGTTAAGTTATTCTGTGTGGCCCAACGGACTCACGGTATGCGGGTTAGTGACACTCACCTTTGGTTGCACTGCTACACTTGCTAATAATCCAAGTATCGCTTATCGAAGACCTATGAACACGTTTAGGTCTTAAGTATTAGTTTCGTGTCTAATCTTTACTTAACGTTACTATGGCCCATAACATAGCACGTTGCAACTATGACTCGACATACCGACACACGACACCAATGGTTGATCATAAGCAAGGGTTTATATAAATCAGATATCAAACATGTTTCATCATGGCATAATCATGTAAGTCATGGCATAACGCTTAAGCAAATTTCACAAGTTTGGTTTTTAGGTCAAGCCTTAGTTTCGCTAGCATAGTTTCGCTAGACAGTTTCGCTAGGTGCACGGGCAGCACTTTCGCTAGGCAATGCCCGGTAACACAGTTTCGCTAGGCTAGTTTCGCCCGAAACTGCTGACGCAGTTTCGCTAGCCTAGTTTCGCAGGGAAACTGGTTTGAACTTTCGTTCAGGTATTTCGCTCGATAGTTTCGCTCGAGCTGGTCTGGTCAGGTTCCCGGCGACACTATAGTTTCGCTGGTCAGTGTCGCTGGAAGGACACACAATTTCGCTACTTAGTTTCGCCCAGAGAACAACAGTTTCGCTGGTCGCGAAAAACATACGGATTTGCCTAAAAATCAACCTAACAGCTTCTGATCATACATGCAATTCATTATCTAGCATCCCTAGGCATTTACTAACATAAATCAAGCAACTTTAACAAGTTTAACATGCATTTTGATCATCAAATCTCTAAAATAGGTTCAAAACCCTAAAATGACCTATTTTGCACAAATCTCTAACATGGATGGATTTCACACGTAAAGTTACCAACTTTATTACAGATCTAGCATTCTAAAGCATGTATACAGAAGATCAAGCAATATCATGAAGGTTTGAGCATGCTTTAAGAAGAAAACTCATAGAAAACACATAAAGCATAGTTTTTTTTTTTGGGACTCACGGTTGATTATAGAATCGATAGATGAGATGAGATGATGGTCTAGAGGCTGAGATCTTGGTCTCTTGGTGGTATTCTCGGCTGACCAGGTTCCAGAGAAGTGTATGTGTGTGTTGGTTGTGAAATGAGGCAAATGAGGCTACTAGGGTTCATTAAGTTTATTTATATCAGAGGCTAGTTTCGCTGGCAGTTTCGCTGGCTGGTGAAACTGGCTCTGATCTCGGGTACATTGATCAGTCTAGCCAGCTACCGGGCGAATCTGTAGTTTCGCTCGGTAGTTTCGCTGACTACCAAATCTAGGAAATTTTCACATAATCAAGTATTTACAATTAATCATGCTATACACAATAATAAGTCATGTATTTAAATCACATTTCACATAAAGATAATCAATGATAAACACATAACACATATGGACGGGTTCGGTGATCAACCAAAGGTCGTGGACGTATTCGGCCTAGTTATGCATTAGCTACTTATAACGTAACTAACGGGTTTGTCTAACGGAAGTTAACCTTGAAATTCTCGGGTGTCACAGTTTGTATTAGTGTAACGAAAGAGGTCCCTCCGTTAGTTAACCATGTTAAATACAAACGGGGTTAACTAACGGAGGACCTCTTTCGTTACACTAATACAAACCTTAGTGACCTTTTTCATAATTTTAAAACTCTAGGGACCTCTTTCATTACCTGTGTAAACCTCAGTGACCTCTGGTGTAATTTACTCTTATAAATATATGCTAAAAGAACAAAACAAATAAAAATAGTTATATCCAAGCTTTAGACATAAAATTTGAACAACCCAAAGTTGTTTTTCTATATTTAATAGAAATAATCGATTTAAATAACCTCAACTATTGTATTAGTCGGTAACAAACTCAAAGAATTCTTTTGTAATACAACAGTCTTATCTTTATACTCTATTTTTTTTATAATCCTTCCATTCATCCTACTAATCACTGTTACTATATGCTGGTGTGGATTCCTTAAATAAAAAAATTGGAATTATTAGCAGCCAATAGGCAATAGTTTGAGATTATTGCCGACCAATAGACAATAGTTGAGATTATTTAAATCCATTTTTCTAAATATTTTCCACATCAGCATATAGTAACGGCGGTCAGTGTGATGGACGGAAGGATTATTAAAAAAATAAGATATAAAGATAAGACTGTTGTATTACAAAATAATTGATGAGATTATTATCGGTCAATAGACGATAGTTAAGATTATTTAAATCCTTTTTTCATATTTAATATTTTAAAAGTTAGCCTCTAACTCTTTTAATCCCCACTTAACTTTTTCTAATAGATAACCCTAAAATTATTTTAAGATAAAATCATTTTGTACTTTTAAGAGCATTCAGGATAAGTTCTCAATCATTGTCCCTATAATTTGTACTTTTATTATTACTTTTTTCTCTCTATTTCACTCACAATCAATAATAAAATATTTATGTCTTTATCATTACCTTTTCTCTTTCTTTCAATCCCTAAATTTTAGCAAATCATCAGTTCTTTTGTTAAATATGCAGATTTGCTATTTTTTCTCCCGCCTCTACTCACAACCACTCACAACCAAACCTCAAATTTTAGAGTTTACACTCACATATTTTTTAAGGAACCTGCCATTATCTCGCTAAGAATGGCCCTAGTTGACTAAGTCTTATGTGTCATATTTATGAACTTATGGTGTTAATAGCCATTATTATTGGTTTTACATTATAGTGAAATAATTTACAAGATCATGCGGTATGCAGGGCGTGAAGCCCTGCGTTGTATTAGGTGGCACCCAAACCACGGCGTGAAACCACCCACCTCAGCATTTTTAGCTTGGCGTGATGATTCACGTGGAATTCTCCACGGCGTGGAAGAGAGGTGTGGTTGGGGGTGTTGGGTTTTACAGTGGGATCCGGGTTACCGATTTTAATTTTATTAAAACCGATTTAATAATTAAATTAATTCTAAATTAATTTGGCAGCGGAAACGAATTAAAACGCGGACGCAACTGTAACAGGATCAATCACCGACACGACAAACACAGTAAAATATATTTATTTAAATAAATAAATAATTAAAATTAAATATCTAATGAATTAGATATACCTTGGCGGGATCCGAGCACCGCTCGAGACACCCGGATTCAACGGGCTCGCGCTAGGACGAACTGTGACGTCTGACTCGAACCTTCGAGACAGATCGTCGACGGCGGCATCCGCGGCAGCGGCCATAGGCGGCGGCGGCGGTAGTGGCGGCGGTGGTAGGGATACCACCGGTGGTGGTGACAAAATCTTCTCTGTCGGGATGGCCACCGGAACGGATCCCACGACGATCGAATCGCCGGTGATCGGAGGTGACACGGTGGCGGCGGCCGGCGGGTACAAGGGCGCGGGCCACGATGACGGGACCGGACGCGGTGGTCTCGGCTGCGCCGGCAGCGCGAGGACCACCGGTCGGTGGTCGCGCGGCGGCGCGTGAGGGGCAGCGGTGTCACACCCCCAAAAATCCCACGCGCGATAACGCGCCGCAGGGAGCGTGACAAACCTGGATCGCAGTCCATTAGTTACACCAAACGATCAGTAATTAATAAAAAAGGTTGTATATTTCATTAAAATATAAATACAGAGTTTTACAAATGCGGAAGCGTAAATGCAATGAAAGTATTAATGTAAAAACACCATCACCCAAGGTGACGTGGCTTGTTAATAAAAGGGTTTTCAAATACTCATGCATGCGTACTCGTGATACTCGAACATCCGCAACCTGAGAAATAACATGCTAAAAAGTGTCAACACAAAGGTTGGTGAGTTCACAGGTTTAATCAGTTCATCAGTTAAATGTAAATCGACTGTTCAACAACAGTCCCAGTTCAGTGTAAATCAACTGTTCATCGACAGTTCAAGTTCAGTTTAAAATTGATTGTTCAACAACAATCAAGTTGAGTTTAAGATTAACTATTCAACAATAGTCAAGTTGAGTTTAAGATTGACTGTTCAACAACAGTTAAGTTGTAAGAGCGTAATCACTAATATATATCAAATAGCTAGCTAGGCTATATACATGAAACTTCGCACGTTGATGGTCACCGAAGCTAACAGTTGTTCATAGTTTGCCTTGTTGTGTTTAGGACGAATATAACACCCGTTCGATATCCAATCGTGCCAGAGCGACTGACCCGGGTGGGGTTTGTCAGACCCAGTAGTACTACAATATATTTCTCGCTATCGTCATTAATACTAACGGTACCATAGGAAGGACTTTGTTGTATAGTGTGCTACAAGACTTCAAGTGATATATAAAAGTCTAATTATCTCAGTTGTGTAAATCATGCATGTTAATCTCCCCCAAAAGGATTAAAACAGTAAAATGGGGCCGTGAAACTCACCTTAGGTTGCACAGCAAAGTTTCCAGACAAACAGTTAAGTCAAGTAGCAAATACGAGTCTTGTGCAAGCAATCAATCACCTAACGAGCATAAATGTATAAGTGCGTGTGTTCGACTGAAAACGACTAAGTCTAACGTACACAACGAAAATAAATGATCGTGAACTTCAGAACAATTCGAGGATGACACGTTTGCCGAATCTGAGCGGTTATCAAAATGACATGAAAATATAAAATATACCAATAATATATATTTTCTAGATTCACATATTTATATATCATTTATAAACCAAATACGCAAGACTATGCTAATAATAAGTTTATAAACGTGAAACAGGTATATTAAAACTTCAATTGTTTTAATAAATCCAATGATATGTGTTTGTATATGATTATGAATATATACATATATATATATATTTTACCATGTACATAAAACTCATGATTCTTGGGTTTAGAATCAATATATATACTAATATATATGAAACTACACCTTAGTTTAAAAACGTCAAAGTTTACGGGTTTAATAGGCCAAAATACAGTTTACGGGACTTGGAACATGTTCGGAATGGTTTGGGGATCGAAAATATGACAATGGAGGGTGAAATCAGATCTAAAAAGGTTAATAAAAATGTTTTGAAGGTCGACAAGGGTCGAACATGCGACCTCCTGGGTCGACATGCATGTAGCTCTAACCGCCAGGACAGTTCTCCGATATTGGTTTTGATCTGATTTATAAATTCTTTTATGTATAAGCAGGACTGGGCCAAGTTTATCATACAACGAATTAAAGAAAAAGTTTTAACAATGGAGAGTTGCGGGTTTCAGATTTCGAACTAGCGTCCCTCAGGGACAAATACGCGGACACCAACCACCCAGCCACCCGTGCCCAGTTAAGTGTCTAGTTACCATCGCAGCACCTAAATATTGCTATAACCCGAGTCCCGGCTGTCATCTTCCTCACCAAGACCCATCTACTCGCCGGAACCCTAATCCGGTCGCCGGAATTTCGCGAAAACGTAGATCAGAGAACCACGAAATCGAAGCGACAAACATAGCTTAAGTATTACCTTGAGTCGAAGATGATGTTATTGACGTGTTTGTGATGCCGAAATCGAACCCGAAGCTCTGAACGACGAACACCGAGCTACGACCACGGTTCTGCACTATCTGATGACCTTCGCGGTTGCTCGGTTAGGGATTCACGATCACCACATGAGTGGTCGAATGGTTGTCGTAGTGGTGGTGGATGGACGATAACTTCTTGAGTTTTGGTGGTTTTCTCTTACCGGCGACGTGAAGAAAACGAGTGAGGAAGCGAGAGGCGATTGATTGTGTTGAATGATGAGTCAAGCAGAGTATGACGATGCCTGACTACAATGGTGTAATCACATCGTAAAAGCTTGCAATGAATTGAGTACAATTGACACCGATCGGTTACCGGTACGTGAATCGTTCACCGTCGGTTACATGCATCCGTTACCTGGTCACTAACTCGATCTTTCCCCTATTGACGGAAGACTGGTCCCTCCTATACAGTTACACACTATGCAACTGAATCTTCAGAAATGACAGGACACCAACCCCTTCCAACCTTTATATAAGCACAAGAAAGTTTTAGGAAGATTGACAGAAATCGGTCCTTCGGGGGTTTATAAAATTTTAAAGATGTTAACGGTCTTAACCGGAATCAAGACCATTAACGACCGGATCGAGTGTACGTGCAAAACACATAGATATATCCAAATCGTATGACGTTTATAAGAATACAATCCTTCAATCGCTCACATAAAATCATGAATGAAAGTGTCATAAATATGTACTTTAGGTTCACATTATATCATAGATATAAATTTATGATTTATATAATTAAATTCACATGAAACCATAGAATAAACTAGTGGCTATAGATTAGTGTCTTGTTTAGTTCTCATAACCCAATTGGTTCGTCATAATGATCTATCTCCCTATATATAGTATCATATAAAATTATAACATCCACTGATCGCATAAAGTCATAGAATCACAATATATGATTTACATGAAATCATGGAATTTCAAACGTCTAGACTTAAGTGCATGCTCGAAAGTCAACAAGTCAACACATAAATGTTCACACAACATTTAATACGGTTTACGTTCAGTTAATGTTAAAAAAAATGACCTGAAAAGTCGGATTGTCACAGTATCCCCTTGTTGAAGAATTTTCGTCCCGAAAATTGAATAACGTGGTTAACAAGTTGATCTCAAAAGGAATAAAAAATTTCTCAGTCGTCACATCATCCCCTTGTTGAAAGAATTTCGTCCCGAAATTTATTCAGTCACAATTATTTTAAGAATCGAATTGACAGCAATGTATCGAAAGAATCCAGGTTTCCTACTCCAAAAGGAGTCAAGAATGTTATGATCAAGAATGTGTACATGATGTTGAGGAGGTGCCAAGTATTTATAGGTTTTCGAAAGGAATTTGAATCGAAAGTACATAAAATAATTTTTCTTATCAGGCGTTCTCTTACGAGAAGTGTTGAACAAATGTAATACAGGAATCGTGTTGCGTAACCTGGCTAAACAGAGTGACACGATAACATAAGTATCTGAAATCAAAATTTCCATACGAAGATGAATCATGATACGTCCGAGTAGTTTCCAGCTATTGTACCCAATGCTAGGAGTGGGGTTCCTACGTCGTGTCTCATTTTCTGTTAAGGAATTCGCATTCACCAATACCCAAGTGAATCAAAGAGAAAGAAATTTGAGTATGAGAAGATTGTGTGTGCATCAGGTCAATCGGAGTTTGTTTAATAGACCCATCGCGTAACGAAAATGTAAACATCTAGATTTTCCCTACCAACTAGCACATAGCATAGAATTACACAAGACGAATCAAGTTGATGTCAGGTTACTGGTTGATCTAGTCTTTATGGTGTTATGATCCATTAAGTTCACATGATTTACATTAACATTAAAAATCACTTTTCATGCAATAATGATCCAGATGACATTTGAGTCTCTATGAAGGCTTCCTTTAATGATTGATATGGCCACCACATACTAGCATGCAATCTATCGTGAAGGTTTTACCATACAACACATACAATTGTCTCAACACCTTATACACTAGCATACAACCCTAACATGGCAGGTCTAGCATATACGTTCATAAACTAACCAACACAACCCATACGGTGCAAAGTTAACGGGGCAACTTCACACAGTCTTGTCATTCCCACAGAGGTAGGAGACTTAGGACCTTGTATGGTGTATGGTTTTCATACCCAAATCAAGTTAATACATTCACAACATGTCATTTTCTTGTTCCTAACATGTTTCATACACATAACTAGTCATACAATTCTACGCAACTTATGTTTAAACCAACACTTTAATGATTAGTCAGTTTTTATACCCTAAACATAGGATTAACTTCTCAAATTTAGCATGCATAAACACATATGTTTTGTAAACATTTCCCATGAGACGATCAAAAGCAAACAAACTATTTATCATGGTTAAAATCAACAGCTGCTCACATACTAAAATATAAGTGGTAACACATTGATGTTGTGACGAAAGGACTGAGGTCCACAGATAAATCCAATCAAGAGCTTATTGCCATTTTAAGGGTAACACGTAGCGGTTTGTTTTATAAAAGAATTACTCAATTCTGTTAAGTTTTATTCGGGAAATATCATATACAATTAGGTTCAAATTCAAGTTAGGGAGCAGTATCATGCAACATATCATCATGCAAATTACATCGCTAAAGAATCCAAAAAAAAAAATAATAAATAAATAAAATAAAAATTAGGGCGAAAGTTTAACAAAACAAAAGTGTAAACTATAAGGTACCGAATATCGACAATTTATCTGCACGGTTACGCATGGCTTCAAGCATGAGAATAGCAAATAGAGGAAAAGTGCCAACGACTTAGTTCATGAATTCGAGTAAGCGATGGGATAACAAGCTTATGATAGTCGTAAGTACACTTTCCAAGAATAACATGTGAGTTTAAAGTGGCACTGGTGAAGATACCAGCAGGGAGGATGCAAATAACGTAATGTATAGTATAAAATTCACAGAGAAACATATAGTGTGCTTGACAAGGTTTGGCAGGGAATTCACGTAAATAGATATCGAAATGAACGTGTCAACGGTTATATAATCAATCCAATAGGGTAATGTTTTGTTTGAGAAATCTTCATTGTTTAAGCTCACCAGTGTGTCCAATCTCCTTGGTGTTCTTGTGCCTCATGCGTCATGTTTCCTTTCTTATCAAAACATCGGTTCAAATGGTCTTTAAAACTAAGATAAAGCACGAAGGTGTTATAAGAGGATGTCCGCGGAACACAAAACATCAGGATGTTCAAAAGTGGTCTTTGGCTTAGGTTGCTTGGACATATGCGTTTTGCTAGGGTTCGGTGGAGGTTTATCACGGATCAAAGGATACAAATCGGGTGTTCCATAGAAAAGGATTGGGGATATCACCTCAGTGAATGCCAGATAGTTTATAAAAACAAGGCAGTCGACCCAAAAGTAGTGTCCCTTAAACGAGAGTCGGTATACTTCTTAACACACGCCTCTAAAAGTTGGAGTTGATCATTCGATCAGGTGGTTTGTCATTCATACGGGAAAACCTTTGGTTTTCAAAACGTTGATATTCACCTGGGTCAGAACTCGCGTCTAAATCATGGCAGGAAATTCTGCTTCAGGAGAGTTTTCCTTCTAGACTCGGACAACTGAAAGCACCGAAGTTTGATTATTTTGGGTAAGTCTCTTTTGGTAGAAGTATGTAAGAGATATCTGTAATATCGGAGGAAGTAGCATTTAAGCAGTTTTGTCGAGGATCATAGTCTCGTTGGATGGGGTTTCTCAAGATGAGGCTCTTGCGAATGACTCTAGAGTCAATCCTTGGTCTCGATACTAGGGTGTACCTGCATTCAACGTGCCACTAATGTTTATATATAGGGTGTACCGCAGCTAACCCACCACACTACTCAGCACCTTGAAAGTGTACCAGCAACCTACCATTACTAGCTATTAGTCAAACCACACTGGTATATTTTCATCGGAAAGTAGAGTGACTTCAAGTTTCTTCCCATACCCTTGAACGTAAAAGGGATGAGAGATTAAAAACCTCAATACGTTGTACAAACAAAAGGTGCAGGTATTTCCATTCACGAGACCAGTAGGATGCGTAGAGCTTTGCTCATTCTCAGTGAAGATCCTCGAGAGGTTTGGCACGCGCAGTGCGAATATCATAAAGCTTCAGATTTCAAGACGATCAAAATTTATAAACAGGCCAACAAGGTTTAAGTTCAAGCTGGGGGTTCATCAATGAAAGTTTTCATGAAAATGATGATGAGGATTCGCGTACACCAGAGAATTTGTCGATAGCTGTCAATGACAAGAGCACTAATAAAATATACACAATGTAGGGATAACTTGGTGTACTCAATGCGTAAGAAGGGAAAATACAGGTTGATCGTACGAGTTAGCTATCGATAATAAGAAGTTCATGCTCAATGGGTGTAAATAGGGTTTCCATAAAAAGCTTTGTATTGTTACTGCGATTGGGGTACAAGGTAGCCTTATCATCAATGGTGTTTAACTAGTAGAAAAGCTAACCAAAAGTGTAACACCTTCCGGTTCGAAGCTTGAGAAGCTCATCCAAGACATAAAGGATTACAAAAGCGTGAGAATCAGAAATTATTGGTTGTTAAATCGTAAAAGGTTCGAATCGTGCAGACATAAGTCAATCAGCACAGGTTCGAAGAGGCCAATCGGGATAGTCATTACGTTAAAATTGGAAGTCATCAGTCTGAAAATTTAGGAAGGCTTCTCACCAACCTTAGCTCCCATTGGAAGATAAATATGCTGTGTGATGGGGTAGGCAGTTTGTACAATCGTGACGATGTTGCTGGCAACAAATTATTGGTTCGCGCAAGAAAATCAGGGAGTATGAATCTTCGAAGGGTAAATTCACAAGAGTCTTCAGCCAAGAAAATAGGTTGCAGTGCTTACTATATATCGATATTATATAACTCGTTTATCCATTATTTCCTGGGTATTCCCTCGGTGAATGTATACCCGAGTTGTCTCACGATCGTAGAGTTTCAGGGATTGATACAGTCGGTGAGAAGTCGTGAAGGTAGAATTATGACTCAAGATGAATTCAAACCAGTCAAAGGTTTCTTCGAGAGTGTTCGTAGTTAAGGAAAACCTTGTCTTTGAAATGAAACGGGCGAGACGATGTCCTACCAGGACCAGCTTCTCGTAATATTCTTAAGAGGGTTCAGCAAATGGGTTAGAATCCATACGTAAAAAGGGATCAGATCAGGTGTGATAGCATTTACAAGGATATGTGGCTTCAACCATCCGGTTGAGCTCAACATGCTTGACATTTATATATATTCATGGGGTTTTGAAATAAGAGATTGTATCCTTTACAACCATCAGTTTGCCGAGTAGGATTCTCCAGGATTTCTATACACTGCAAATTACATTTACGTGTGCACCCGTAACTGTAATTTACCTTATATGGTCACCCTAGTTCCTCTTACTTCAACTACCAGGTGTTATAGGTACATATGAGATGTCCACACAGTGGGTATCAAGAATGGGGTCACTAACCCAAAGTTATTCTGGCCAGGATTCGTTAAAGAAACAAGTTTCAAGAATAGAATGCTCGCTCTAATTGGAATGACCCACCCGAAGCGAGTCAGCCAGATATTTAGCTCAATAGGATCTGAGTAGGGTTTATCATAATGAACCTAGCTTAGCTCGGAGATATAGAATGATTACTACACATACCGACATGATCATAAGTCCGATATATGAGAAAAAGAAAAAAAATCAGTTAGTACACATCAAGTACTGTTTAGTTTATAAGAGTCTCATTCAAGTTACTTCATTCCAACGCAACCATGCGATGGAAACAAGAAGGGAAAGATCTTAGAAGATCAGAGCAAATGTGAAAAGACCAGGATAACGAAGGTAGACACAAGTTTTCACATAAGTAACCACTTGAATACACACAATGCTGTCACTATTGAAGTTGAATGATCACACTATTAGCACGTCATGATTACATTCCCTGAACACGGGAGTTGAGCTGTATATGCAAGGTAGGTATAGCAAGAACCTTCGAAGTTACAGGAAAGGTTTAAGAGCAAGAAAGGGTATCACACCACCTTCCTAAGTAAGCACTCGTCCAATGTCAGGGTACTACGCCCAGTCCTTCAGTCTAGCATAATCCCGAGCATCAAACTGCTCGTCAAGAGTGAAATTGTGATCCTCTGATCCGATTCGACGTCTCGTCGTCCATGGATGCTAGATAAGAGATATACTACTCGGAGATGTTGAAGTCGAATCGAGGATAACAGGCTCCATGCCATGGGTATAAGAGAACTACATGATAAAACAAAACGATATATTGTAGACCAAGTGCTTGTAGGAGTGAGTATCACGATGCATGAGAAAAGGTTTAGGTGTGCAACTAATGCAAAACAGTTACAGTCTAAGATGAAAAGCTTAGTTCGCTGTAACCATGGGCTCTGATACCAATCTGTCACACCCCCAAAAATCCCACGCGCGATAACGCGCCGCAGGGAGCGTGACAAACCAGGATCGCAGTCCATTAGTTACACCAAACGATCAGTAATTAATAAAAAAGGTTGTATATTTCATTAAAATATAAATACAGAGTTTTACAAATGCGGAAGCGTAAATGCAATGAAAGTATTAATGTAAAAACACCATCACCCAAGGTGACGTGGCTTGTTAATAAAAGGGTTTTCAAATACTCATGCATGCGTACTCGTGATACTCGAACATCCGCAACCTGAGAAATAACATGCTAAAAAGTGTCAACACAAAGGTTGGTGAGTTCACAGGTTTAATCAGTTCATCAGTTAAATGTAAATCGACTGTTCAACAACAGTCCCAGTTCAGTGTAAATCAACTGTTCATCGACAGTTCAAGTTCAGTTTAAAATTGATTGTTCAACAACAATCAAGTTGAGTTTAAGATTAACTATTCAACAATAGTCAAGTTGAGTTTAAGATTGACTGTTCAACAACAGTTAAGTTGTAAGAGCGTAATCACTAATATATATCAAATAGCTAGCTAGGCTATATACATGAAACTTCGCACGTTGATGGTCACCGAAGCTAACAGTTGTTCATAGTTTGCCTTGTTGTGTTTAGGACGAATATAACACCCGTTCGATATCCAATCGTGCCAGAGCGACTGACCCGGGTGGGGTTTGTCAGACCCAGTAGTACTACAATATATTTCTCGCTATCGTCATTAATACTAACGGTACCATAGGAAGGACTTTGTTGTATAGTGTGCTACAAGACTTCAAGTGATATATAAAAGTCTAATTATCTCAGTTGTGTAAATCATGCATGTTAATCTCCCCCAAAAGGATTAAAACAGTAAAATGGGGCCGTGAAACTCACCTTAGGTTGCACAGCAAAGTTTCCAGACAAACAGTTAAGTCAAGTAGCAAATACGAGTCTTGTGCAAGCAATCAATCACCTAACGAGCATAAATGTATAAGTGCGTGTGTTCGACTGAAAACGACTAAGTCTAACGTACACAACGAAAATAAATGATCGTGAACTTCAGAACAATTCGAGGATGACACGTTTGCCGAATCTGAGCGGTTATCAAAATGACATGAAAATATAAAATATACCAATAATATATATTTTCTAGATTCACATATTTATATACATTTATAAACCAAATACGCAACCTATGCTAATAATAAGTTTATAAACGTGAAACAGGTATTTAAAACTTCAATTGTTTTAATAAACCAATTATGTGTTTGTATATATTATGAATATATACATATATATATATATTTTATGTAAAAACTCATGATTTTTAGATCAATATATATACTAATATATTGAAACTACACCTTAGTTTAAAAACGTCAAAGTTTACGGGTTTAATAGGCCAAAATACAGTTTACGGGACTTGGAACATGTTCGGAATGGTTTGGGGATCGAAAATATGACAATGGAGGGTGAAATCAGATCTAAAAAGGTTAATAAAAATGTTTTGAAGGTGACAAGGGTCGAACATGCGACCCCTGGGTCGACATGCATGTAGCTTAACCGCCAGGACAGCTCCGATATTGGTTTTGATCTGATTTAAAATTCTTTTATTTAACAGACTGGGCCAAGTTTATCATACAACGAATTAAAGAAAAAGAAAATGGAGAGTGCGGGTTTCGATTTCGAACTAGCGCCCTCAGGGACAAATACGCGGACACCAACCACCCAGCCACCAGGGGCGAATTTTAATGGGGGCCAGGCCGGGCCCCGGCCCGTCTTGTATTTTCGCTCAGAAGTAGGAATTTACACTCGTTCGGTTTGATTTTTTTTTATATGTGTAGTCTGGCCCGGTCTATATATTCATGAGGAGTAATAAAAATTAGAAAATCTCCACAGCACAACTGGTTCACGCTTGAAATTTTTAACATAGAGACCTTGAGTTCGAAACTAGCAATCATTCGTTTTCTTTTTTGCATTTTCCTATGGTTTTTATAAACCTAAAAACTTAAGAAATCCCTCCCCCACCCTCGCTATTTTCTCAGACGCGACCCTCAACCCTCACGCTATTCTATTCGCCCCTGCCTCACGCTGCCACAATCCCACGCACCGCCACCCCTCACCATTCCCGGCGCTGCCGACCTCTGCCGGACCGGGACTGCCCCTCGCCGGATGCTTTTGAGTTGGGGTTTTATTTTGCTGGTTTTCTCTGCTTTCCTTTTGATTCTAGATGCTTTTGAGCTTCATAAAGGCCAAAAAACCAAGAAAATTTCAGGTAATTTCTACTTTAATAATCCTTTCAATTGCTTGATTTTGGGGAATTGATGATTGATGGTAGACTAGGTTCAGATTTGAAGATTATGGATCCGTTTGAACAATTGAACTTTATATGACTCCTTGATCTGGGCAGATTTGAAAATTAGGGTTCCACTTTTTTAACTTTATATGAATCTGGGGGAAAGAGTAGAAGGCAAGGAATTGAAAGTTGGTTGGGCAAACTTGGTACTGCCTCTGGTGGTTTTTTTTCTAGCAAAGGGGATATGTTTGCATTTTCCTTCGTATTGTGTTTGGCTAGTTTTGTTATGTATTTGTTTTGTGTTTTGGATTGGTACTTGTATCCAGCTCCTTGCTGGTTGTTATTTTTTATATTATGTCTTGCCGTTTCAAAAAAAAAAAAATTGCTTACATGCTTCTTTTCTATAATGTTGCTTTTGTTTTGCTAGGATGATTAAGGTTTAATAAGAAGTACTTTTTTTTTTGGTTAAAAGAAGTACTTAGGTTTCTACTTTGATATGATTTTATACTTGTTGTTAGGTCTCTTGTTTCAATGGTGGAAATTTTGAATCTGTACTTCTGAATGGAGGTGAGATTTGTGTTGTTGCTAATGCTGATGCTGATGCTTTTGGCTATAGGTATGGATTATGTTGTTACTCACTTGCTCTATAATTACTTGATTTTGTGTAATTGTGACCCAACCCGAACCAACTATTCGACCCGAATACTCGATCCGAACATATAACTCAATTGTTAAAACCAAACGATAACCTAAAAAAATTTTGACCCTTAACTTTCGGCCCGCGTGGACTTTTTGGTCAAGCTTCGCCACTGCCAGCCACCCGGCCCATTAATGTTATAACGCAGCACCTTATTGCTATAACTCGAGTCCCGGCTGTCATCTTCCTCCCAAACCCATCTACTCGCCGGAACCCTAATCCGGTCGCCGGAATTTCGCGAAAACGTGATCAGAGAACACGAAATGAAGCGCAAACATAGCTTAAGTTTACCTTGAGTCGAAGATATGTTATTGACGTGTTTGTGATGCCGAAATCGAACCCGAAGCTCGAACGCGAACACCGAGCACGACCACGGTTTGCACTTCTGATGCCTTCCGGTTGCTCGTTAGGGATTCACGATCACCACAGAGTGGTCGAATGGTTGTGTAGTGGTGGTGGATGGACGATAACTTCTTGGTTTTGGTGGTTTTCTCTTTCCGGCGACGTGAGAAAACGAGTGGGAACGAGAGGGATTATTGTGTTGATGATGGTAAGCAAATGACGAGCCTCTCAAGGTGTAATCACTCGTAAAAGCTGCAATGAATTGAGTAAATACACCGATCGGTTACCGGTACGTGAATCGTTCACCGTCGGTTACATCATCCGACCTTCACAACCGACTTTCCCCTATTGACGGAAATGGTCCCTCCTATACATACACACTATGCAACTGAATTTCAGAAATGACGACACCAACCCCTTAACCTTTATATAAAAAGAAAGTTTTAAAGATTGACAGAATCGGTCCTTCGGGGTTTTTTTTTTAAAGTGTTAACGGTCTTAACGGGATCAAGACCTTAGACGGTGAGTGTACGTGCAAAACCAAGATATATCCAACATGACGTTTATAAGATACAATCCTTCAATCGCTCACATAAAATCATGAATGAAAGTGTATAAATATGTACTTTAGGTTACATTATATCATAGATATAAATTTATGATTTATATAATTAAATTCACATGAAACCATAGAATAAACTAGTGGCTAAGATTAGTTCTTTTTAGTTCTCAAACCCAATTGGTTCTCAAATGATCTTCTCCCTATATATATATATATATATATAAATAGATCGCATAAAGTCATAGAATCACAATATATGATTTACATGAAATCATGGAATTTCAAACGTCTAGACTTAAGTGCATGCTCGAAAGTCAACAAGTCAACACATAAATGTTCACACAACATTTAATACGGTTTACGTTCAGTTAATGTTAAAAAAAATGACCTGAAAAGTCGGATTGTCACAAGCGGCTTCGGCTTCGGCTCGGGCTGCGGCTTCGGCTCGGGCTGCGACGGCTTCGTTCTCGAGTCGGGCACAGATACTGGCAAGACGAGGATCCATCGGAGATCATGAGGAGATCACGGTGGAGGAGGTGGCGGCGATCGGCGGTCGGCGCGGCGGCGGCGGAGCCGGCTTCGGCTGGGGCACGGCGCAGAGAGAGGGAGGGAGGGGATTAGGGTTTTTGTGACTTCTCTTGCAATCCACCTCCTCCCTCCTTCTTTTATTATTAAATCGCGGACCGGGGCCTGTGAGCTGGGCCCGGTCGCGATTCTCCTTTAGTCCACCAACGTATCAGTCTGTTAATCCGGTAACAACTGATCGGTCCGTCTTTTAATTACCAAGTAATTTTGAACCGATATATTTTGTCATTTTAATTAAATAAATAATTAGTATTTATTTAATTCACCATTTAGTTCGTTTATTTCTAATTAACAATTAATTAGATTTAATAGTCCGTTGACCCGGGTGTAACTCTTACGGGTAAATATCGGTCGGGTTCGTTAATTCGTCGGGTCAGGACACTCTATTTCCAACAGTCTCCCACTTGGACTGAACGCGACAGTTTAACGAGCGTAGTCAGAGGCACTCTAGCTATGCATGGTTACACCAACTAACATTGACACTTTAAGTCGTCAGCCAAAGTATATCTGATTGACCATCAAGCAGACTCATGACTTGTGCATTCATTGTCATATGTTCCTTTCTGTATAAGACATTGATGAATTATGGAACATGGACTCCCATATTTTATTCATCGATTTTCGTTCTCGATATAATTCGAAGTGATCCAACAAACACACAGTAAGTTTGGGTGAGGCCTCACACTTATCACTTGGAACCAACGAGGGCGCCTTTATGTCTAACCGTTGCCGAAGCAAGAGAATAGAATCCCTTGTTGAGGCATACAGCTCCCACTAAACTTCAGAGCCATTCCCAAAAGTAGCCGTTATGGCTGGCAGTTACGCGACAACGTTAGGCTACAATCAAAGAATGTTCTTTAGTAGAAAGGAGTTCGAATATGCGTCTCAGGTCTAAGGATACATTAGAGCATGCATTAATCAAGCAAGCAAGACTTCCATGTTTGCGTTGCATGATGCGAGTTACGTCCAACGTCATTCACCAATGAGGTCTGTGAGATTGAACGTTAGACCACTTTAAAGTTCAACTAGTCACAATAGTCTTTCTTTAGTATAGCTCCCACTAACTAATCGACTACGGACATTTAGGACAAGAACTTATTGTCAAAGGATTAAACGTACAAATATTGAACACAGTTATGTAATTCATTATTGCATAAAACAGATGGAATAAGAATAATATAGATAACTGTTGGTGTTCATACATCCAAATACTGAATCAAAACATGTCTTTAGCTAATCTAAGCCCTATCGCTTCTCTGTGGCGTATATGAGTCTCCTGAGTCATAGGCTTAGTAAAAGGATCAGCTAAGTTTTGATCTGTGTGTACTTTGCTTATCTTGATTTCATTTCTGTCGACTACTTCTCTTATGTAGTGGAATTTCCTCAGGACGTGCTTGGCCATTTTATGAGACCGTTGCTCTTTGGCTTGAGCTATAGCGCCTGTGTTATCGCACAGCATCTCGATGGGCTTCCTAATACTTGGCATAGCATCGAGATCGGATATGAACTTCTTCATCCACACGGCTTCTTTAGCAGCTTCTGAGGCGGCTATGTATTCGGATTCAGTAGTAGAATCAGCTACTACTGGCTGTTTTGAGCTTCTCCAAGAAACAGCCCCTCCGTTAAGAGTGAATACGAATCCCGACTGTGAGCGAGAGTCATCTCGGTCAGTCTGAAAACTAGCGTCAGTGTAACATCTTACAGTGAGCTCCTCATCAACACCCCCGAATACGAGAAACATATTAGTGGTGTTCCTCAAGTATTTTAGTATGTTCTTCACAGCCATCCAGTGAGCTAGTCCTGGCGTCTGTTGGTACCGACTTGTCACGCTCAGTGCATACGAGACATCCGGTCGTGTGCAGAGCATGGCATACATGATAGATCCAATAGCAGAGGCAAATGGGATCGATGCCATTTGGCTTATCTCGCGCTCCGTTTTAGGTTCTTGAGATTTGTCCAAGATTGTTCCCTTAGTCATGGGAACGGTTCCTTTCTTGGAGTTGCTCATGTTGAACCGAGCTATGATCTTATCAATGTATGTGCTTTGACTGAGTCCCAAAAGGCGCTTAGATCGATATCTGTGAATTTTAATTCCCAGAATGTAAGCGGCTTCTCCAAGGTCTTTCATAGCGAAACAAGATGAAAGCCATTTCTTAACTTCGTTAAGCATGGGTATGTTGTTCCCTGTGATCAATATATCGTCCACGTACAGTACGAGGAACGATACAGCGCTCCCACTTGCCTTTTTGTAAACACAAGGCTCATCTTTGTTTTGTTCAAAACCAAACTCTTTGACCTTTTGATCAAAACGAAGATTCCAGCTTCGAGATGCTTGCTTGAGTCCATAAATGGACTTGCTTAGCTTGCAAACCTTGTTTGGATTCTCTGGATCGACAAAACCATCAGGCTGAACCATATAGACATCTTCTTCAAGTTGTCCGTTCAGGAAGGCGGTTTTAACGTCCATTTTCCATATCTCATAGTCATGGTATGCGGCTATGGCAAGGAGAATCCTGATCGATTTGATCATTACAACGGGTGAAAAGGTCTCATCATAGTCAATCCCTTGAGTTTGAGTGAAACCTTTTGCTACAAGCCGTGCCTTGTAGGTTTGCACATTTCCATGCATGTCAGTTTTTCTTTTAAAGATCCACTTGCTCCCTACTGCCCGTGTGTCGAGTGGTAGCTCAATCAAGTCCCAGACATGATTGTCACGCATGGATTGCATCTCAGCGTTCATGGCTTCAAGCCATTTATCAGATTCCGGATCCGATATAGCAGCTTTGTAATTAATAGGCTCATCGTTAGAATCGGCTATTAACAGAACGTCGAAGGCCTCATGATATCCAAGGTATCTATCAGGCTCATATCGTATTCTTTCGCTCCTACGAACGCTTGTGCTTGTGTTTGGGTCTGATGGTGCGACAACAACTTGTCGGTCAGACGCAACGACCGTTTCAGGGTTAGGTGTATCTTGAATTTCTTCAAGATCCACTGGATCACTATTTGTTCCTCGAGTAAGGAATTCTTTCTCAAGGAATTTACCTTTCCTTTTGATGGAAACAGTGTTTGCATCAGGATGGTAAAAGTAATAACCGGTATTACAATAGTATCCAACGAAAGTTACCTTTTCGCCTCGGGGATCAAGCTTATTGTCAGATTCACTGGTGACATAAGCATCGCATCCCCATACCCTGAGGTATGATAGTTTAGGAAGAGAACCATGCCATATCTCATATGGGGTCTTCCCTACTTTCTTGGTCGGTGCCAGATTTATTAGGCGAGCAGCGGTCAAGATGGCATATCCCCAAAAGGAATGTGGCAAGGAGGTCATGCACATCATCGATCGAACCATGTTAAGCAAAGTTCGATTCCTCCTTTCACTAACGCCATTTAACTGGGGTGTGCCAGGTGGAGTAGGTTGTGAAACAATTCCACATTCCTTTAGATGATTCAGGAATTCAGCGCTTAGGTATTCTCCGCCTCTATCGGATCGAAGTATTTTAATAGTTCGATTTAACTGATTTTGTACTTCGTTTTGAAACTCTTTGAACTTTTCAAAAGTTTCATGTTTGTGTTTCATCAGATAGACATAGGCATATCGGCTGTAGTCATCGATGAAAGTCACGAAGTACCGTTCACGATTTCTCGTCTCGGTTCGAAAGGGTCCACACACATCAGTGTGAATAATGCCTAACAAGCCTTGGGCCCGTTCTCCTGTATGGGTGAAGGGTGACTTGGTTAATTTACCAGATAAGCATGACTCGCACTCATCGAAGGAATCTGCATCTTGGGATTCGTGAATGCCAGCAGTTTGCAACTTCTTAATGCGGGCCTTACTTATGTGACCAAGTCTATGGTGCCATAACGAGGATTCGTTACTATCAGTTTTGCTTCTTTTAGAAACATGATAGAGCTGGTCGTTTGTTTGAACATCTATCTCATATATACCATGTCGAGGTTTAGCCTCGAAATAAAAGATATTATTAAGGTAAGCAGAAATCACATTTCCATTAAATTTATACCGAAATCCTTGTTCAAACAATGAAGAGACAGAAATAATGTTTCTGGATAAACCAGGTGCATATAAACAGTTAATCAAATTAACTACAAGGCCAGAAGAGCATGAAAAAGAGTAAGTGCCAGCAACAAGTACTGGGACCCTCTTCCCGTCACCAACGATGAGGTCCATGCAGCCTCGTTCTGTCTTCTTCCACTTCTCAGGTTCCTGCAAAACATTAACAATGTGATAACCACATCCAGTATCAAATACCCATGAATTGGAGGAAACAGTGAAAAGTTCAATAACATTTATTGAAATACCTGATGAGCAACCCTTATTAGGGTTCTTGGTCATCTTCAGCTTTGCAAGATAAACGGGACAGTTGCGACGCCAGTGTCCCATTTTGTTGCACTCATAGCACAGGCGCTCCTCGGGAGGCTGCACCTGTGGTTTCTTGCCTTTGCCTTCTTTAACCTTCTTGGCTTTGGAGATCTTTGTATTAGCAACTTTGAGCACGTCCGGCGTGGTCCTGATCTTCACGTTGGGTATCAACGGAATAACCTCCTCGATCGACTGAGCCGAACAATTAATCGTAAGAATACGATAATGTTCAGGCAAAGATCTGAGTACTACATCAAGAGCCATCCCGTCAGAGATGGAGTAGCCAAGGTCGATCATCCTGTCGCGATACGCTTTCATCAGCATGACATGATCGTATGGAGAGGAGTCGTTAGCCATGGAGCAGTTCACAAATTGTGAAAGTGCATCAGCTCGCTCAGTCCTCTGACTCAATTCAAATAAATCCTTGAGTTTACGAATGATGTCATAATCAGACATCCCCATGAAATTGTACCGGTAATCCTGAGTCATGCTAGATAACATCAGGTCAGTGACGTCCTTATCATCGTCAGTGTGCTTTTGGAGCTCAGACCGCGAGTTCTCATTTAGCAAGTAAGATGGAATACTCGCGATCGGTCGGTCGATAACATAGAGTTTCCCGAAGAGCCTTAAAAGGTTTCTCAGGGTTGTCTGCCATGCGAGAAAGCCTGTCTCAGTGAAGGGGTCGAGTTGTACCATTGAACTTAATGGAGGTGAGTTTTCTTTAGCCTTCTGAAATCAAGCAAAGTATATTTAATCAGTATTTTCGATGTTTATTTTTCTTTAAAAATAAGTTGGTAAAGTTTATTTTTAAGAAAATGAGAATTCGTTTAGACGACATTACTTGAGACCGCCAAATGAGCCTCAGGAGCAAGGCCGTGTAAACAAACGGACAACGGTTGTCAATTGTGAGACTCAAGTCACAATTCTCGGTATGAGGCCGCTATATACATACAATTGTATTTTGCGATACGTTTAGCCTCATCCGTGCCCACTCTAGCAATACACATCCGTGGCGCGGTGTTGAAATACTCCAACACCACGAACATGTACGTCTAAAGCGATAGTAATCCTAAATGGTCGATTGTGATGACACGGTGTTGAAATACTCCAATGTCCTCACCTTAGAAGGTACCCTCGGCACCAAGTGCGGTGTTGAAATACTCCAACACTGATGCTCCGGTAAATACGTTCCAAGTTCGACTTGAGATAGGATGGCACGAACTATCAGTTTTAAGAATTACCAAATAGGGATATTAATTACTTTTAATATTTAATTACCGTCAGACACGAACGATAAAACCCTATCACCACTCGGGACTAGTAAATTAATTTAACCTAATTAAATTACTAAGTTGTCGCGAATGGCATATTGTGTGTTAAACGGCATAAGGTCTTGATCTCGCTCGAGCCATACAAGCGAGATCATAAGGGACAAATTTAAAATAAATTAAATTAAATAAAATGGTGAACGATCGAGATGGCAACTCTGTGCGATCTGGAATCCTGTTCAGCTCCCACTTGCTTCGACATCCCTCTGGTGTGTGTCCAGTCTTCGACATTTGGTTACATACAAATTTACAATTACTAAAACTACTTCTAGTAAACTAGCTCTAAATTTGTACAACTTTGAAACCCAAAATCCGGGTCCAATAATTCAAAACGAAATACAAACAATTGGGCCAACAACTTGGGCCAAACAGAGAAAAACAAAAACACGCCAAACATATTCATATATGAATACAAAATATAGAGGGGTCGGCCGTAACACACAATAAAATATATAGAATTAAAATAAATAAATAAATTAATTCTAATTCGCAATTTGGATTTAAGTCGAAATTGCGAACTACCGGTTACGAGAAGACCGGTTCTGGTTTGCGCGCGGTGATAATGGCTCTGATACCACTGTTGGGTTTTACAGTGGGATCCGGGTTACCGATTTTAATTTTATTAAAACCGATTTAATAATTAAATTAATTCTAAATTAATTTGGTAGCGGAAACGAATTAAAACGCGGACGCAACTGTAACAGGATCAATCACCGACACGACAAACACAGTAAAATATATTTATTTAAATAAATAAATAATTAAAATTAAATATCTAATGAATTAGATATACCTTGGCGGGATCCGAGCAACCGCTCGAGACACCCGGATTCAACGGGCTCGCGCTAGGACGAACTGTGACGTCTGACTCGAACCTTCGAGACAGATCGTCGACGGTGGCATCGGCGGCAGCTGGCGGCGGTGGTGGTAGGGATACCACCGGTGGTGGTGACAAAATCTTCTCCGTCGGGATGGCCACCGGAACGGATCCCACGACGATCGAATCGCCGGTGATCGGAGGTGACACGGTGGTGGCGGCCGGCGGGTACAAGGCCGCGGGCCACGACGACGGGACCGAACGCGGTGGTCTCGGCTACGCCGGCAGCGCGAGGACCACCGTTCGGTGGTCGCGTGGCGGCGCGTGAGAGGCAGCGGCGGCGGCGGCTTGGGCCGCGGCGGCGGCTCGGGCTGCGGCTTCGGCTTCGGCTCGGGCTGCGACGGCTTCGCTCTCGAGTCGGGCACAGATACTGGCAAGACGAGGATCCATCGGAGATCACGAGGAGATCACAGCGGAGGAGGTGGCGGCGATCGGCGGTCGGCGCGGCGGCGGCGGAGCCGGCTTCGGCTGGGGCACGACGCAGAGAGAGGGAGGGAGGGGATTAGGGTTTTTGTGACTTCTCTTGCAATCCACCTCCGATTAGGGTTTTTATGACTTCTCGGCTGGGGCCTGTGAGCTGGGCCCGGTCGCGATTCTCCTTTAGTCCACCAACCGATCAGTCTGTTAATCCGGTAACAACTGATCGGTCCGTCTTTTAATTACCAAGTAATTTTGAACCGATATATTTTGTCGTTTTAATTAAATAAATAATTAGTATTTATTTAATTCACCATTTAGTTCGTTTATTTCTAATTAACAATTAATTAGATTTAATAGTCCGTTGACCCGGGTGTAACTCTTACGGGTCAATATCGGTCGGGTTCGTTAATTCGTCGGGTCAGGACACTCTATTTCCAACAGGGGTTGCTCCAATTAATGTTTTCAGCATTTTTTTTTGTCTAAACCAATAAAAAATAATCCAACATGACGTGTGCTGAAGTGTCTATAAAAAACCGGTCAAGTCAAAAAGGGAAAATCCCGAGTGACTAAACACACGCGTAGGGCAGTGTACCCATCGTATGCAGAATAGTATCGGTAAATACCCGGATGTCAAATCCAAGGACGCAATGCAGGCTCTCGATATGCGAAATTTGCTAATATTTAACCTAAAATATATTGAATTTCAGATAAACAAAGAACCAGATAAGAAAGTAACTGAAAATACTAAGGAACAAAGTAACCGAGTCTAAGAATGTAAATCAGTAATGAGACGGAATCACTCGGATAAGAATCCTATAAGCATGACTTTGACCTCCAATCTGACTAATAATATGACAACTACCCCGTAAATGATAACTACCAAGGCAACCTAGACTATAGACACATCGTAGTTACCAAGGTAATCCCAAATAAAAGTCCAGGTAGAAAACTGAATGAAACTACCTAATTGCCTAGTTGTTTCGGTCAAAGCTAACCAAACACACACGAAACATGTATTACACAAGGAAGGTCTTCCTAAGCAAGCCCTATAACGTGAATAAATCTGAATTGAGACCCTAAGAACTTAGGCAATGTTAAACACGAAGTGACAAGTCAAAACCTTACGGTCATAAGCGTTCTAACCAACCAATCAATATCTAGCAACCACCTAATGTGCAAAATGAATCGGTCAACTCAATTTCAACACAAATGCATACAAGATCAGCCCCCAAATCTGAATCATACAATCATGTGGACGGTCATCGGATCATGCATTAACCTAAAACTATAAAAGTCCAAGATTAACAATGAGGAATTTAACAATTTGGTTGAAGTTCTTCAACCCACATCATATGATTCAAATAGAAGCTAACAATGCATATATGATCATTCAAAGCATCCAATTCAGAATTAATAGGCAATTTCATCAAGTCATAATGAAAAGTCAAACCGAAAAGTCAAAACATGCTTAGAATCATCAAATCCAAGTGATAGAAGGAAATCTAGCCAAACATCATGAATCCAAACATGAAGCAAATCAGATCTGATGTAAACATGTCAAAACAAACAAGATCTAGGAAGAAATGAAGGAAGAATGATGAAATCCAAACCGAAATCTTCACTTTTCCAAGCTTTTCCTTCCAAAATCCCCGCTCCTTTGGCCTTGATCTCTTCAAAATCAATCTCAGAACCCTCAAAATATGTAAACTGGTCGAAATGGGGCCTCAAATCTTTTTATAGGGGTTTTCAAGGGTTTTTCGTATCTGATGATCGATGCGGGCCTTTGAATAAATGGTACATGCAGCCCGCATAAGGAGCTCCTGAAAAATCTTGCCGTGCCTGCATGCGGGCCATCTGGGCGTCTGTGTAGGAGGCATGCTGCCCACATATCTCTGTTGACTGTAGCTTTGACCAGGCATGCGGCCCATCTGAGGAAATATGAAACAGGCAGATGGCCCGCATGTCCATCAGAATCATAAAAATCTCTATTTTCTTCTATCTTCACCTTCGGATGCCAATCTAACTCCAAAGTGCCTCGTTTCCAACCAAAATGAATACACGACTGCAGCCAACTCCTAAAATTCACATATGTAACAATTAAGCATCAATTCCAACCAAAACATAACAAAAATATGATATAAATGAGGGATTTATTCATCAACAATCATAAACAAGATGTTATGCATCAAATATCCCCACACTTAAACCTTTTTCGCCCCTGAAAAAGTCCGCAATGAGATCATAACCGAAGAATTGACCTTCCACTTTATTTTAAACTAGATACTCACGCGCTAAAAATGATTACCGGTATTTCGGTCCGACTAATCCCAACCGCCAAAAACCAAAGCCCCTGAACATGCTTTATTCAGAATATTTACCAAATATGGGTCCCACACTAACAGTTTCACAACTAGGCCTAATCCCATCTCAAAGCATGAATCAACACGGGACAAACCAGTTCAGGTTTTTCCTACCACAATTGAATAAACTATTTATGATTCGGAGATTATGGAAAGTGGAATGGATGGAATGATGGCTGAGCTTGAATTAAGTTTATTTATTTTATCCTAAAGCTCCACCCGACATTACATCTTCCGAGTCCCTATCCTGAGAGGTAGTAAGCAGGTTTTGACCCTCGCACAGAAAACCACATCACCTCAATAGATTATCTCCGGAGTCACTATCCCTAGTGGTAGAACATAGGATCATCGAATTTTGTGCACTTTATTCGATTTTTTTTCTTTTTTTTTTCAATTTTTTTGCATATATACATATATTCAAAACAAGTTCAAGATGGATGGATGAATGGGGCGCCACTATTTCTCGGATTTATTTTCTTAAAAAGATCATAGTGTGCCAGGCACATTTTATTCAATTGAGGTACCTATCAGCCTATTCAACAGTTTCAGCTTTGCTACTACGCTAAAGGCGGGAACCCACAATATTTATTTATTTATTAAGGTTTATTTAAGTAGCGAAATCAGGATTTTTAAGCTTTTAGAAATCAGCTGGGCCTACCAGCATATCACAAATTAGGCGCTCTACAAAAAGAATCAAAACTCCGGTTTTACCTATCATTTCTCATTTTGTTGCAGACAATTTTAAGGGCATTTTTGAAAAAAAAATTGAAATTTAAGCGCAAATTAAACAACTTCATGTTTTCTTCAACCGTTTCCCTCCCCACACTTGAATCGTACATCATCCCGAATGTACGTGAATGACAAAAATAAGAATAAGGGTGAAGGAAACTGAAAACTCCCCTGATCAAAGATATGCAGCTCTCGACGAATGCCATAACTGCCAGAATGAGTCGCGAGGGGCCAAACATCTCTGAATCGGCAGGAACCACAAATCTCGACCGTAAGTGCCAGAAATGGGTCTCGAATAGGTGCCAGAACTGCCTTATCATGTCACTATCAAGCAAACACATGGTAGATACATCAACCATCAAATATAGATAATAAGATCATAGAGTTAACCACAATGTACGCCCAACACATATACAAAAATACCCAAGTTTGTAAATCAAAGTATGACATAATATAGCAAAATAAGAATACAACTCAGAAAGGGTACAACCAAATCATCACGGCTGTTGGTCGGCTGGTGGAACACCTGGAAATGGAGGCAACTGGATCTCTGGATCTCTGGAGGCAATCTGTGTAAGCACCTGTGTCATCCAAGTCATGGCTGGTACCAGTGGAGTCAGTTGGGCTATCTGAGCGCCCATCGCATCAATGGTATGTGTCTGAGCCTAAACGAGTTGAACTAACTAACTAAGCTGGGCCTGAGTGGATGGAGGGCGGGGTCGAGGGACTGGACCCGCTGGTCTCTAATCAGCCTGTAATCTCGCCAATGCAGCCCAAACGAATATCTGCTAGCCGGGTGGTCTCTGAACAACAATCGGGGGAGGTGGCGGGCGGAGAGGGAACTGGACAGGCTCCCCCTGTACATGCGTGTCATCATCATCTGGTGCGGGCTACTGGTCGCCCGAACCTCCAACGACACCCTCCGGAGGGTCAGAAACGGCTCCCATCGGTATCCACGTGATAGGCCCTCCCCGAGGTGCGAGAATCATACTCATCGATCGGATGGCGACGAGGGATAATGTGGCGGACCGTGCCGCCACAACCTGTGTCAATGCCTGCCCGGCAGGGATCTCTAGACGCTCATCAGGAAACACTCTAAGGCTCTCGGCTAAACTTGTGACATATGCAGCACCACAGATACCACCTCGTGAAGAATGCTGTCGCGTCAGTAAAGAAGCAAGAGTATGCGCTAGCTAAAAAGGGATACCCTGCAGCAGAGAATGGAGCAATGTAGCATCAATAATAGTAATCTTCTCTGTGCTCTCGTTCCTCGCCGCAATCGTGTGAGCGAAGGTTCTGTGGAGGTAGCGATGAAATGGGTCCCTAATCCAATGGGCCTTCGTGCCCTCCTGTAATACACCATCAGCAATGGTTGGCCACCATAAAGATAGATCGAGGGTTGGGGTATCTGTGCGTGCCTCTGTGATGATAAGCAGTGCCATCTCAGCCTCCCTGTATAACCCGACTCTCCAAGCAAACTCTGCCAATGACAATTGTCTCTCCATTCCTCTAAGCCGGAATGTAATGGCTGGGTCGTACAAATAGTCCGACGGGAGGCCCGCATAATGGATAGTGGAGAAAAACTCCAATGATAGCTCACGGTAGACTGGGCGGTCGATATCAAATATACCCCTCCAAGTAATAAGCTGCTCTGCTCTCTCCCTGGATCCCACTATGACAAGGAATGGCCAGTCAATAGTCTTGACTGGACGAAGGGAAGACAAAGCAAACGGCCTAATCTCTTGTATGCCTTAAAATCACGATGGAAACACAACCACTCGTGTGCGTGTAGTGGAATATAGGCTGCTCCTGGTGCGGGTGCCTCGCCTGGAACTAGCAATGGCTCCATCATCGGTGGTGGCGGCTGGCGTGCAACCACATCCTGAACTTTACGCTTCCTGCGCTTTCTTCCAGTCTGAGAAGAGTCGCCCTCAGCCATACCTGCACATTTCTCAACAAATAAGAGTTAGAACAATGAAAAGTTTGAGAAAATAGAGTTCCGGATGGGCTAAGGCTGAAAAATATGGCAAATCAATGAAATTTGGTCGAATGCAAATTGCGGGAATGGAGATTAAGTACCAACAATTTGCATTGACCAAAACCAACCAACCCGAATGGAACCCTCACACGAACCGCCCAATTGCCGTTTATGAAGTCGACGGTTCACAGTGAATGATCACAACAGTTTAGAAAACCAGTGTGCGGACGTTTGTTTAAAGATTATGAAGTGAACGTCACATAAATTTGAATTCTAAACAATCTCAAGAAATTTTTACCGTTCTACGGACCATTGAAATGGAGATTGAGTACCAACGACCCGCATTACGGCACAGATCTCCCAAAAATCGGCCATGACCCGTTCGTAAATCGGACTAAACCAACACTCATTTCGAGTGTTCCAAACAATCAATCAGACAACATCAAGCAGATAGGCAACAAGGCATCCAGAAATTGAAAATGTAATAAATAAAACCTAAATTTAACAAAGATAAAAAATGCTAAAAACAAACTTAAATCTAAACTACAAATCCTAACAAGTCAATTAAACTAACCCTAAAATAAGCAATGAACCTAAACGAACAAAATAGACACATGGAAATAAAACAAAGAAGCCCTTAATTAATTAAACATATTTTTTCTGATTTTGTTTTGAGTATTCACACATAATATATATATATATATATATATATATATATATATATATATATATATATATAGGGTAAGGATCATGTGAAAACAATTTTTATTGCGAAAACACGAAAACAAATATTAAAACCTCTATAACTTTTTCATACGTTAATATTTTTATAAAAATTTTGCACCAAAATCCTTAAAATTATGTTATCTTTAGTTATGGGAAAAAATTTAAAAAATAATCAAATTTTTTTTAAAATTATTATTGCACAGGTGCAATAATTTTTATTATTATTATTATTGCACATATGCAATAATATTAAAACCTTTATAAATTTTTTCATATGTTAAAATTTTTTATAAAAAATTGCACCATAAATCTTATAATTCTGTTATCTTTAATTCTGGAGAAAATTAAAAAAAAATCAACGTTTTTTTTATTTTTTTATTATTGCACATGTGCAATAAAAATTTATTATTGCACATGTGCAATAATATTAAAACCTCTATAACTTTGTCATACGTGAATATTTTTTATAAAAAAGTGTACCATAGATCTTATAATTATGTTATATTTAATTCTGGAAAAAATTAAAAAAAAATTAACGTTTTTTGTTAATATTGCACATGTGTAATATAATTAATACGTATTATTGCACATGTGCAATAATAAAAAAAAATCACGAAATTTTATATTTTTAATTTTTTTTTCCAGAATTAAAGGTGACATAATTTTAAGACTTTTGGTGCAAATTTTTTTAAAAAATATTATCGTATGAGGAAGTTATAGAGGTTTTAATATTTGTTTTCTTGTTTTCGCAATAACATCTTGTTTTTATTTGATCCTTCCCCTATATATATATATATATATATATATATATATATATATATATATATATATATATATATATATATATGAAGTCTGACTTTCGAATATTAAGCCCATAAAACTAAAAATGATAATGAGCATAAACTAAGAATAGCAAAAGAAAATGAAATGTAACTTTAGAACTAAGAACACACAAAAACATGAAATTACCTAAGATACCTAAATCTAAAAAAAAAGTGAACTATACTAACATGATTATCATGAATAAACCTAAACGCTAACAAAAACCTAAGTTAAACTAGTCTAACGTAAACAAAATGCTATCATCAAACCACATTAAAAACACTATTAATCTAAACTTTCACCTAAAGCCATCACGTAACTTCTTGAATCATCTTAAAAACATGATGCTTATCAAAATTAGAATGTCAAGATCAAACAACTCAAAGCAAACCATCCTATCATCAAATCGATAAGCATGTAAGGCATTTTTTTTTTCACAGCAACTTCATGGATTAAATCATCATCATAGCTTGAAAAAAATCACAAAATCAAACATCACTGATGAGCAGACTAAGCAAAAATCCCCAAAATTTCAATATCTCCATAGTTGTGAACTCAAAAACACTTACCTTGAACTGTTAACCAAATTTGTGTAAAATTTGTGATGGCCCGAGAGTAGAACAGAAATGGTGATAGAAACAGCTGCTGTAAAGATTGTTTGATAGAAATGGTGGTAGTTTCTGTGTAACACCGTAAGTGGAAGGAGGGTGGCTGTGAAATCGAACTGGTGGTGGTTGTGTGTCGTAGATGTTCGGCGGCTGAGTGAGGGGCGGAATGGTAGTGGTGGCGGAGGGCAGAAACAGAGGGTGTGGTGGGATGGTATTTGGTGGTGGGCGGCTGCTGTGATGTCGGAGATGGTGGCGGATGAGATGGGGTTTTGATGGGAGATTTCGATAGAGGGAGGCGGATATGTGGTGTGTGGGTGGCGGCGACGGGTTGAAAAGAGGGACGGGAGACAGAGGTGGAGCGCCGGCGACGGCAGGGGTGGTTGGGTGAGGGAGGCGACGGGATGTGTGTGTGTGTGTGTGGGGGGGGGGGGTTGGTTGATGAATCGGAGAGTGAGGGGAGCGGCGCTGGGTGTAGGAGAGGAAGGTTGTGATGGAAATCGTGGAAGGAGGAGGGCACTGATGGTTTAAAAAACAATTAGGTCAAAATCGATTTGGGGAAAATGTTTAAATATTATGACTTGTGAGCACATGCGGGCCATCTGAGGTGTATTTACGTGTAGGCATGTGGCACGCATGACCTGTGCACCAGCAAACTGTTTTCTTTAAAATGCCTAACTTCTACCCAAATCTGATTCTCTCAATCCGATTATCATCAAACAGTAAAAACACAAACCCGAAAGTGTTCGGGACTTACCAACGCTATCTTAAACCTTTCAAACATAAAACTTACCCGTTTGAAGTCTTAAACACCAAAAGTTGCATAATTTGACAAAGAATTCAACTTGGCACGCATTACAATGCAAACTTCAACCGAATGAACCTGTTTTCAACCCCGGGTAGTATGGAAAACCTGCAAAACTCAAAACCAAGCATAAAATGGAAATAAAAGCATAAATGAAGCTAATTTGACTAAAAATCAAGAAAAAGTCAAAGTTGACTAGCAAAAAGTCAAACTAAGCTAAAAATAACCAAAATAAACACAATTTTCCTAAATTAACCTAGAAATCTAAACGGGTTGCCTCCCGCAAGCGCTGAAGTTATTTACGAGTCGTCAGCCAGACTCGGCCCCACGATTAACGCGTGGCGACTTCCAGACGCATAACAACCTCCTCGTTCATGTTAAGCGGACCTGCAAGATAATGCTTCAACCTATGTCCGTTAACCTTAAACGAGCTACCATTCTCACCTTCAATCTCAACTGTCCCGTACGGATATATGTGTTTCACAACATGGGGACCTGACCATCTAGACTTCAACTTACCTGGAAACAAATTCAACCTCGAATTAAGGATAAGCACTCGATCTTCCGGTTTAAAGTCTTTCCTCTTGATGTGACTATCACGAATCCTCCTGGTCCTCTCTTTGTATAAACCCGGACTCTCGTACGCGTGGTCGTGCAACTCCTCTAACTCATTCAACTGAAAGAACCGTCTTCTAGTCGCCTCATCCAGATCTAGATTGACGCCTTCATGGCCCTGTACGCGTGATGCTCAACCTCAACTGGTAAATGACCCGCCTTTCCGTAAATCATCCTAAACGGTGTCATACCCGTAGGTGTCTTGTAAGCCGTGTGGAAGGCCCACAATGCGTAATCCAGTTTCTCTGACTAATCCTTACGGTTCTTACCAACCGTTTTCCCAAAATCCGCTTAATTCCGCGATTCGTGACCTCAACCTGTCCACTCGTCTGGGATGATATGGTGTAACACCCCCCTCCGCCGCCCCCTTCCAGGTGCGGGGGAGGGTGTGGGACCGGCTGTCCGTATCAGTTCACTAGGCACCAAAAACAGAATAAAAATACAACAAACACGGACGTCCAATCCACACAGATCAACTCTGACCGAGGATGCACTAAGCACCTCATAGACGACCTAATGGAATCGGTAGTCCCGGATAGACCTGGGACTGAACAAACAAATGATACATATATCAAGGTATTGTAGTCATAACATGCACTGAACAACAGATGTACATCAGTTAAATTGTACAAGCCCCAACAGATAGCCACAACTAGTACCCCCAACGTTCCGGTACAATTACATCATCACCTGCACACACTTACCTGCAACATAAGTCAACACAGAGTCAACAACAAACGTTGTTGGTGAGTCCTAACTACTATCATCACATTAACAGTTTTCAAATACTTATGCCTGTTATGAATTATCAGATCGCACCCAAGGTCAAAACTCAGATACTCTACAGGCACGTTGCGCGTAGCCGTACACCCTCTGCGAGTAGATTTTAAGTTCAACATATAAGTACATATTCCCCCTAATAAATTAATATTAGAGGATCCGGGTGAATATGGATCTTTCAACTATAACGACCGCTATAATCCCTTATATGTCTAGTGGTCTCGACCTTAATGACCAGAAAGTATATAATGACCCACACATGGCATTCCAACTAACAGTGTATGACAAGATATTCATAACAAATATAACAAATACATCAGAACAGAAGTATTATATCAAACAGTCAAATAACATGAGAGAAGTCAGAGGACTCATAGATCTTCGGAATACAAAGTCATACGGATAGGATTGCGGACAATCCACAGATGTCATAGATGCAATGCCTAGACAAAGCTTAACGTCATGTTAAGCTTGGAGAATCCAATGACCTAACCAAGTATAGGTACATTTAAATTTAACACAGTAATAATACTGGTTAGGCTTGGTTGTGCTCCGTGCCTTGAACGATACTGTTATGGGTCAAGTTCCAGGCACCCGGCTGAGAAGCTCGAACATGCAGGAATCCGGGAATCCCAAGGATTCTCGACAGGTTATGTTACCTGTTACTTATTTGAATATCTTTACTCACTAAT